>JAVJGI010000050.1:71492435-71550346 GCA_035590275.1 Ibycter americanus | reverse complement strand
TCACATCACAGCCAAAACACAGCACAGCACCAACTACCAAGAAGAAAATTAACTCCATCCCAGCTGAAACCATGACACCAACCAAACAAACAACACAAAACAAAAAATCAAGCCTATAAAGAGTATTCATAATTTCTGTTATGCCCCTGAACTTTTGGAAGATAGAATATACTTATATAGTTGTCTTAATAGCATATAGCAGGTTGTGAAACTTTTCTTGTTCTTAATTAGTACCTGAACAGAAACAGACTCTCCGATGTATCTAGAATTAAATTCCACGCAAGCATAAAATTCTGTTTTCACCTATATAATAATATGAAAAGAGAAGTTCGTGGCTATAGTCTAGACTTTTAAAATAATAAATGGACATGTTTATTTTTTTTCTCTTGTTTCTGGCACAAGATACAATTGTTCCATATTTTTCAGAAAAAAATGGTGGAAATACTGTAGAACGAGTAGATTGATTTAGTTGCTGGACATAAAGCTAAGAGTAGTCATGCAAACAGGTGACTTGAATTCAACTTCTACATATATTGTCCAACTGTTACGAGAAAATTATCCTTTTATTGACAGCAAAGGAGACAAAATATATAGCCTGGATTTTTATGTTGTAGTTTCTGATTCTGTGAAGCTTTCTCCAGCTAAATCCCAAGTCCATGTAATTATAATCACTGTACTTTATCAATTTAATTGGAAAGATCTGCCTTTGGTCCCCCTATTTCATTCCACAGTTTCTTCTTTTTGTTGGTAGCTAGGACTCTGATTTATGTCCTTTGTTTTTGAGCTCTAGCCTTACCAGATTGTAAGGACACATGGTTTAAAAACAATGTGTCCATTTGTTAAACTAAACAAATTCCCATTTATTTATACTAGTCTAAATTACAATATACTTACAAAAATTTAGCATGGGTTGTAATTTTAAAGATACGTAGGAGTTAAAAATATTTTTTTCCAACATTCTGTGGGGATTTAGGATACATTTCTGTCCACAACAGATTGCATTATTTGCATATAAAATAAAAGTACAGATAATTTGCAGAAGTTTGTCATACTTTATAATAATTTTGTCTTAAAGAAACAAAATGTTTCCCCTAGGTATTCCCAAACGTAATACCTTGAATGTGAAAAATCAAAGACTGTTTGGATCAGCAGTCAGAGCAGAGCCTGGACTGGGCCCGTAACTGATTACAGCTCTAGAAGCTGGACAACAGAACATGATTAATATTGCCTAAGGTCCTTGGAGGTAGAGCACTGTCAGCGCTTGTTTTTCTGTTTTGAGAAACAGTTTAACATCTCCAAAATTTGCCTTTACTCTTGGGTCTCCACAGACTAGTTGCTAAGAAGTGTGTCCCAGAGCAGAAGTCCAAATAAGTATCAGAACAGGAGAAATGAATTTTCGGTGCTGGCAGTTTGAAGTGAGTCTCTGAGCAGCAGGTGAGGGCAGGTATTTTTATCTACATTCAATAGTATGAACTGGTGATACCTTTCGGCAATGGGTAGCCGGGGTATGGGAATAACTTTTCTAACCAAAGGCAAAATGTTCCTACAAGTGCAAGAGGAATTTCTGATACTACATTTATAAAGAACCCTATTAAAGAGCCCTGCTCTTTTATTTTCTCCCTAGTTGGACAACTAAGTAAGAAGACTTTTACCAAATCTAATCCTCCCCAGGACCATCAGTGATACTAACATTATTAGCTCAGACCTTTCCCTATGTGTTACATACCCCATATGCAGAGCCTGCCTCTGCCTGGGTGAACTGAGAGTGTGAAAGCTCTAACCCTGCTTTGCATTCTGAGAGCAACCTAACAAATTACTCTTACTTGAGTGTAATTGTTACTTTTCTCACACATCTAAAAGTAAAGAAATACTGCTACAGTATAGGGTATTCTTAGAAATGTCAAGTGTTTTTACTATTAAGTCTTGCAGCGGCAAAAGTGATCTGAAAAAAGTTTTATTTCACAGTATTTAGTCCTGTTTTACCTTTAGTGTAGTACACCTTTGCTGGGCATCTGAATTGTCTAGACATCCTGGAACAAAATGTCCATGTGTGGTTCAGACTGCAGGCATGTGTGTGCTGCTGTTCTCTCTAACTGCAGAAAACAAACTGAACTTGAAGCGGCCTTTCAGCACATACTTATCAATAGTCACTTTGGACTGTATTTTATTTTCCTAGTTACAGTGTTTACATTTTCAATGTGGTATGCATTAGACAAAGAAAAAACATTATTTTGCATAGGATATTTGTGAATTTTATTAGAAAGCTCAGTTTATATTTTGTGCTTTATATCAAGGAAGACTTGGGGCAATTCACTGCACAGCTTCATTTTCATGCTGTTTTAATTTGTTCTCAAACTTTTCAACAGAATATGCCTCCCAAGTGGAATGATACTGTAGCTTTCACAAGATACCTAACTGTCACAAAATGTGCCTGAAAAGCTGTTTAGTGGTAGGATAAACAAAGTTAATAAATAAGTGGTAAAAGGACTGTTAACTGTCAAAATACGTAAAGCATTCCTGAGTGTGGAAGGACCACACTCGATTTATGCTCAAGAGTTAGATCACCTCACGTGCCTCACACAAGGAGAAGAGATTGAAGAAATAAAAATTTTTTAAAAGTGCTTTTTTGATCTCTCTTCCAGCTACCCAGAATACAAGCAAAGGTTGTGTCACCAGTAATCACAGAAGTTGACCTGAAGAAAAAATGATGGGAGGTTATTAACAGAGACTGCATGGCCTTCACTGAGCATAGGGAGGGAAAACTTAGCAGATTTTCCTCTTCAGCTAGACAGGAGAGGGAATATGTGAGTGAACTGCAGAGAGCAAAGATTCTTTTCTCCACCTTTCTATTTTAGTAAACACTTTCAGATTCAAGGAAAGCCCTTAATGTTTCTGTGCTGCATTTTTAGGTATCTGAGTAAAAAATAAAGTTGGGGGAAGGCGAGATAAATAAAACCATCTTAATGTGCATAATGAATCTTTAGTTAAAGTGAATTCAGTTTTTATCAGGCTTAATCTAAGACTTGAAATATTTAGAGTGAGATTCAGCTCCAAGTTAAGACTCAAATCAGATGTCTTTTACATCTAGGTGTACTAAAGATATGTCAGATACCTAAATTCCAATTATAATAGGTGTACTGTATTGCTCTTTTGCTGCCTAGCCACTCAACACAACTGAATTGCACAAGCATCTGTTGTGTTTGTGATGCAGTAGGGAGTCCAAGAAATCCCTACAGTGCTGACAGGTATATAACAGGATGTAGGGAAAGTATACGTCCTTCAAGGGTAGCAGTTGGTGACAAAGAATGATGTCTTACATGTTTTGAAGAACCCCCAAAAACCTCTACATTTCTATTTTAGCATGATCATTCTTTGAAATCCAACAGTTGCTACCAGCCAGATCCCGATCAGTTTTAATGGCAGTTTAGACACTTAGGTTGTCTACATGTAAACATAAAGGTATATGTCCTTTTGTGAGCTGAATGCCATCTAACTTTTACTTCAGAACTCTTTTTGCCATAGTTTTTTTATTCATCATCTCTTACAAGTCTCTTTCTTTTCCTAGGTTAGTTTAGTTTTGCTTTACCAGAAATGTTTTTTGAGTTGCCTTACTACTAGCTTAAGCAGAAATGATGGCCAAGGTATGAGCAGTTAGGTTGACAGCCTCAGAGTACTAGAAGATACGGAGTATTTTTCATCATACTGGTGCAGTATCTCATCTACGGGATGTGACACAGGCTTGTTTAACTGTAGACTAGGCAGTTGTTGTGGGATGGCGGTGTGTTGTGTCCTCGCCCTGTGATATCTCCTCCTGGTCATGTTCAGTGGCTGCAACCTGCCACTCTCAGTGGCTCTATTAGCATTTCCCTTTCACATGCACCTCACAGAGGTGAGATTTTATCTCCATTAGATCCTTCTGTTCTATTCTAAATCTTCTCTTTTTGTAATGCTTCGTTCATCTACTTTCACAAGGTGTCAGCTCAGGCCCTTAGCTACCCCTTTTGTTGTCTCTACTCAGACCAGGTCATTGGCATTTTTGCACATGGAAAAGCAGTAAAGCTATTGCACCTAGATACTGCAGGTATTCAAGACTGAGGCTTTAAGGAGACACTGATTTTGATTCAAGATGCTGGACTCACACTGAATGGTCTCTGACAGGTAATACTATGGAAACTGATGCCTCCAGTATTACTGTGCAAAGGTTTCACAGCAGAGGTTGTAGATGATGGCTGATACTAGTTCAGCTTCAGAGGAAAATTTAAAAGGTCAGAATATTGCCTTCAAAATACTAGAAATTAAGAGATTAGAAATAATTCATAGCTGTTACGGGAGAAGGCCTTCAAATAGACTTTCTTGTTTAGTCTGTGTTTACTTTTTTTTTTAAAGGGCTTTAGTGTAATTGAACTAATGGGACAGACTGTAATATTCTGTGTGTTTTATCCAGCACTGCTATGTTTTACAGACACCTAGTACAAGATTTTTATCTTGATAAAAGTGTTTATGAATTGGCTGCATAAAGCTTTATATATGACATATTTACTTTGATGCTATTACAGCTCAGCTTGAGGATATGTAAACATCATTTACATATTTTCTCAGACTAGAATGTGTCTTGTTTGACAGAAAGGTTTCTGAATTAGTATTTGTACCAAATGTAATTCTATAAGGCTGAATTAAGTTACCCAAATATCTGTATTCTAACAGATGCTTTTGCAGTTGTGTAGGATATGATATTCTCCAGTTTTCTTTTTATCATCTCTTTTTTACAGAGCTATTGGCAATTATATGGGGTTGTAAGAAAAACCTAAATTGTTTTCCAAACAGATGAAGTAGCTTCCATAATTCTACTGCTCAAATTCTGCTGTTTTTTTTTTTTTTATTCCAGATCTTTTCACTAGTTGAATGTGTGCATACATGTGTAGAACGGTATAGTTTATGAGCACATATTTTGTTAAATATTATCTGGAACACTTTATGTAACCTGATAGAGAATGCGTAAGTATTTAAAGATGTGATATCAACAATTCTTTTATTAGCGTGATGAAAACTGACTTGAGAAATTATTTTTTACGAAAAGCAACCTATTGTATGCAGTGAATTTGGAGATGATGTGGTAAGACAAGGTATTACATCAGAAGAAAATTGATACCAATTTCAGTGAATGAGACTCAGATTGTCAGTGTAATTTTTTTTGAAGGGTAATCATAGTTTTATGAAGAGTTCTAATAACATACTTCCATGCTAAGTATGTAATAGCTAACTAGATAGAGGACTAAGTGAAATTGGAAGCTGAAACGTTAGTTTTATACTGTGATAAAGAAAGTATTTCCCTACTGAGAAAATGCATAACAGCTACACTGGTCCCCTTTCAAGTGACAGTATCAATAGCAAGTTATAATTGTACCATGGTGATAAACTCAGGCATGATTTTGATGATAAGCTTTTAAGCCTACTTATCTCTTATTCATAATTCTTAACACAAAAGTTTTAGTGGGACATAGAAAACCTGATTAGGATGATAGATAAGTTACTTTGTCTACTGATCAGGAATAAACAGTAGTTGATGCAGGAAATAAATATTCACTATCCAAGAAAGGGCAATGTTATTCTTAACTTTTTTGCAATAGCATAACAAATCCTCAATAAATACTATCGTAATTGAAAATCCTGCCTCTCTCTTCCTGCAAAGAGGAATAGTAGATCCTTTCTATAGTAGAGCTATATCCTCTCTGTTGTGCCAGGCAGGGACAGCGGTGGTTTCATACACATCCTACAACTTACTGCTTTTGGAATCAATTTCTGTGAAGGATGCCTGTGTGATTCTGTGCAGTGACTTTTAGAAGATGTACAGATACATCCAAATGTAATGCCCAAAAAGATGACTTCCAAGTAGGTGTTATACATTGGTCAAAAAGCTGTTCCAGTTATGAAACTGAAGTAATAAGGCTGCCATAACCCAGCCTTATTACAATTCTTTCCTTCTGTCCCAGAAGAATAACCTAGGATTGAGACTCTTGTGTTTTGAGAGAATTACCTCTCAGAGGAGATAAAAAGTTCTAGGAGCTGAAATTGTTAATCTGAGAACTTGGTTAGACAGGCCAGTATTCTAGTGCATACAAAACATGATCTACTGATTTGTGAACTTGGAAAGACTCAGAGTTGCATTTTAGATTTTTTAAAAATCTTGAATTTGGATGCCCAGCTTCAAATTAGTGAGACCTAGTTTGTCACAAAGCAGAAATGCCACAGGAAAAATCTTTCTCATGATTTTGCCACAGCCATAAATATAAAATTATTCTTCTGTATTTTGAAGTTGTCTAGTGTTGTGTGGCTAGGCTTTGAAAGAAGATTGGTATAAGAAAGTATTCAGCTTCTGTTGGACTTTCAGATGAAGGTTTAGGCCAGGTAAATAGGAGGTCTTTGAGTAGCATTGGGGTTTGGGCTTCAGATCTGCTGTACTTTCTCCTGTGTTTCGCTTACCTTCCTTTCTGAGCTGAGGAGAGCTGAATGGCAGAGCTTGCACACAAATCAGTGTATCTGAACTGGTCATGAATAAATTTAAACTAGATGCTAAAAGGGTCCCTTATCTGAAAACCAAAAAAAAGCCTTTCAGTAACAGCAGTGGAGAAAGTTACAGATTATATTGAAGGCAGAGGAACTGCTTGAGGTCGATGCCTTTCATAAAAGTGAACTAGACTCCATGATTTGAGCAATTTCTTTTAAAACCCAGGTTCCCATGAAGTGGGATAAAACAATTTCATCAGAGCTCTCTTTCCAGCCATAAACTTTTTTCCTGTTTCCTTGTTCAGTCACTTGCTAAGCTTGTGTGCTACTACTTGCTTATCTCAAAGAGTGCTGCTAAACTTGAACACATACTGAATTGAGGTACAAAAGCCATTACTGCATTGGGGAATAAATGATTGTGCTGGATTGGACTAACGTTAAATGAGGATAATCAATAAAAAAACGCTTTTGTCTTAGTCGTTCATGCTGGCTAGAGATAAACAAGGAACAGAACTACTTAATCACGTTACGAGATGTTAAAGCATACATGTTCCAAATGTAATTGTTGTTACTTTCAGAATCTCACCTCAAATCACTTATGCTGAATTTATAGGTGTATTTTTCATCTTTCTCTTTCATTGTCTGAGAACAAACATGATGGTAACACAGAGGAAAGGGAAAAGCTGACCATATTAGAAGTGATGTTTCTTTGAGATACTGAGTAATTAATGAGTTTGTTGCTATCTCTCTCTGTCATCAAGCATAACTCATTTTTCATTTTCCTATTGACCTTTCCAGTGAAGGCTCAAAGGTGTGTGGAAGACTGTTCAAGACATCAATAAAATCTTTTAATCATCATGTCCTTTTCAGCTCACTACAGCATTCTATCTAATATAGATAGAAAGTTTTGTAATATCATATCATAAATACCGTCATCCTGAAACTTACTTCTTCTGAGCAGTGAGAGGTGAAGGATTCAGAGGGGTCATGAGATTAAATTTAATCCATTTTGTGACTTTCTTACACCTGACTCTTACTCAGATATTGCTAAAGAGTTTAAACATAGCTGTGTTTAAATGCTGTAATTGTTTATAGAAATTCTGCACAAATTATGTTTCTTGCACCTCTTTCACACTTTCATTGCACCTCTACATAACTGAGAATATTCCAGAGCAGCTTCCTTTATAGTTTACATCTTTATTGTTGAATATTAAAACCGATTTGAGGGAATAGATTGACATTAATAAATAGTAGAGATCCCCAACTGATAATAGATATACATCATTGAATATTTCCCCTTTAAATACTGAACAGGTTTATGACAATTTAAAGCCATTATGCCAGTTCCTGGAAGAGACATCTGAGGTCTTGTGGACATATAATACAATTACTCAGTGACCATTTTGTACTTTTACTGCTTAAGCCATTTGGTTTTTCATGCCTTTAATTGCCAGAGCAGGGGTTTCTGAAAGTATTCTGGTTTATACTTGCAGCTGTGGATCCAGCTTTTCTCAAGTTCTGGGCTTCCATGTCCACTATCTTCTCTCACCTAGGTTAGATCTGACCAGGAGAGTGTCCTGCCCTCTGGTCTTAGAGTGACAGCTGTGCCTGTAAATGAGAGCTAGTGGGTCAGGCTTTGAGCAGGATTTGAGGGAGGCATTTTTCACCTGTCACATTTACTGAGCATGGTCTGGCATCTCGGGCAAGTTGTACAAAGGGGATTTATCACTGCACTGCAACTCCACCTTCCACTATATGCTCTGGGCAACAACTTGAGGTGTAGTGGAGAATGTGAAAGGTACACATACTCCAGTGCAGCCAGTGAAGACCTTCAGCCCAAGTTACAACATCATCAGATGCTTTTTCTATACTGTCTACCCAGCTTTCCTTTGGTCCCCTATAGAAATTCCCTTCTGAAGTACCTCAGCTATTCAGAGTTTGTGCACCCCATTTCTCGTGCTTAAACTGTTCTGATGTATGTGTTTCTGCTTCACTTAAAGCCATCTTTTAGATTTCGTGGGCAGATTTTTCTCCTGTCAGAAACACAGGCAGCAAAACCACTGACCAAAGTCTGCACTAGGCACCAGAAAATGCAAATGCCATACCTTCTTACACCCTTCAGACAATTAGATGACTGGAACGTTACACTAGAGGTCACAACTAAACCACTTTGGGCTCTAAGGTAGAGATGTCATCAGTTACGCATCAGTTCAGGCTTTGATAAAAGCACTGTAACATTTAGCTGCTCAGGCAAAGTGTCAGTGTACAGTTATACAACGTGTTTTAGGTGAGCTGTTGAATGGTACTTCTAAAGGTCGTGATACAATTTGCAATCAAGCCTGGGCATCCTAAGAAGGCAGCTTGATTGGCTTCCTTCCCGATCTGCTGCACCAAGATATTCTTACATGGCACAGAGCTTGTATGTGGTGGAGAAAGCTGGAGATGCAAGACTGAGTTTAAACCTCTTGACCTAAAAATGCATACTACTAATAAAAGTGACAAAAGAAAAGAAAATAAAATTTTTGACATATTTTTAGGATTCTAGATTTTATATCTAAGGAACATTTCTTCTTTTTATGTCTTTGCTAAGGAGTTCAGGCACCGGGTATTTAGATTTAATTTGTTTGAGCTGGAACATGGCAAACCAAAAATTTATTTCATTTCATTTTATTTTATTTACTAGGAGTAAACTCAGGTGAATGAGTTAAGCTTTTCATGTTAGTATTCAATATTTCTCACTGTAGTAGATGCATATGATGAGTACTATTGTTTCTGAAAAAGCTTTGCTTAAAAACTAGGTGTGGATTCCTTTTTGTCTTAGTATTTCTTTGTCCACCCTGAAGAAGATAGGTTATAAATTTCAGCTTGGCTTTGGAAGGGGAAGATTGTGTGTAAGAACTGATAGATCCCTGTTACCGTTATCCATACGTCCTGTTACAGCAGATTTCCTTGTCTGTCCATTTCTTTATGTTGGAGACTTAAACCATCTGATTAACACTGGAATAATCATTATACATGTATCTTGTTTTGGTTTTCTGGCAAGGAACAAAACAGTCTTAATGCCATTGCAATAGAAGGAGTACCAGTCAATGAATCCAGGCCTGGGTCTCTTATTCACCATGGTGATTTCCCATCTGAAGAGATTAATTGAAAATTTCCTTTTAAACTGACCTGCTAGCATGTTTTATAGACTAAATAGGTGTACAATTACTCAAACAACATGGGAAAGTATGCACTATTTCAAGTACTGACAGTATTAGTATACCAGTACTGTAATAGTAGAGGAGTTAAAAAGACCTAGTAAGACCTTCTTCAGTCACAACTTGCTTTTTTATTTCTTTTGAGTGAATGCACGTTCATATGCACCTAAGCACTTGAAACTGAAGCTTGTATTCTTTATAATACTGTTTTTAGAGTTCCCCTGCCCTGCCCATAGTATATCAAATAAACTATGAAGAGGCACTGAGCACCCATCTTGTCTTTGGCTCCTCTTACCCTTCAGAATTTCTGTTAATCTTAAATACAGCAAAGCACAATGTTAGGGCACACTGAATGTTTCACAGATCGGGTAGGTTTTAAAGGGTATTGAGTTAATGGTAAATAACCATCCTTTTCTAATGAGAAACAGTAAAGTACCAGCAAACGGAACAAAGAAGATGCTTCGGTGTTCTGTCATAGATAGAGACAATTACGTCGAACAATGATACCTTGCTGTTTATGTTTCTGATTCTTAATATTACTGGATGTGAATATTAATATCACTGGATCTGATTACTGGAAAGGACTTCTCCTGTGTTTGTATGTGGAAATGGACAAGATAAGAAGTCAACTGAGGAAATTTTTGTTGTTGGAGAAGCCTTCATCAGCTCTTTCATGGGAGAAACTTCTACGGTTAATAGTTTCTTCACGAAGTCCCTTTGCAAATGAACTGAAGCTATTTTTTTTAAACTTTCGGTTGCTCGGAATGCAAATCAGTATGTCAAGGTACTTGAGAGGCTTGCAAAACCAAAAATTCAAAGGTTTGCACTCAATCCTAGAAGAAACAGACTGTTTACAAAGAAAGAGCTGATAATGTGTAGTAGTTTATAAGTCATCTTCTTTTTTTCTAACACTTCAACTTCTGAAAGTCTTTAAAAATTCTTGTGATTTCCAAAGCTTTGCTTTTGAAATGAGGTGCATTTTTCACATTCCTGTGTTGACAAGTCATTATTACTATGCATCATCAACTGTGATGAAAACACTACTCTGTGTCCTTGGGTTGTACTAGTGAAATATTAGAGGAAAGATATTCTTGTTAACTATTTTTTTTTAAGAACACTTACAATTCAGTCATAAAATAATGTCAACTCAGAGCAAGAATGATAATGGAGTAATTGTTGCAGGGAAAAACTCAGAGATCTAAATTATTTAGAGAGCACCTATCCCTGGGATGTCAAACTCTTAGCCTGCTGATTAATTACTCTGGCCTCTATACCAGATTATGATTCTACAGGAACTCTAGCTTTGATTTAGGAACAGGCATACTTCTAGCTATGTGAATGTAAATAAAATCTTTTGAAAATATTTTAAAGCATATCTAGCCTTTCAGGCCTACCGATGTGTTACACTGATATTTCTGAGAATTGTAAATTATTCCATTTATTTGATTGGATTTAAGTTTGGAACACATTGATGATGATATGATTAAATATAATAAGTTCAAGAAGCACAAGTTTAACAAATTCTGGAATATCCTTATCATCAATATTTTTCCTGTCATTCTAAAACATGAGTTAACTTGCTGGTGAATTTAAAGCAATGCTGATATAAAGTAAGAACTGAAAAAGAAACAAGTTTGAATTATGAGAATTAACTGCTAAATGCTTATGACTAGGGTAGTAAGTAGTGTAATCCCATATACAATCACCATATACAATCACAGTTGGGTGGAGATGAACATAATGAAGTTCAACAAAGGCAAATGTAGGGTCCTGCATCCAGGGAGGAGTAACCCCACGCACCAGCACAGGTGAGGGGTTGACCTGCTGGAAGGCAGCTCTGCGGAGAAGGACCTGGGAGCTCTGGAGGACAGCAAGGTGCCCATGAGCCAGCAGTGTGCTCTTGTGGCCAAGAAGGCCAATGGTACCCTGGAGTCCAGTGGAGGGCTGTGAAGATGATGAGGGGACTGGAGCATCTCCCTTATGAAGAAATGCTGAGAGAGCTGGGCCCGTTTAGCCTGGAGAAGAGAAGGCGGAGAGGGGATTTTACCAATGCATACAAATACTTTAGGGGCAGGTGTCAAGGGGCTGGGGCCAGGCTCTTTTCAGTGGTGCCCAGTGACAGGACAAGGGGCAATGGGCACAAACTGCAGCACAGGGAGTTCCATCTGAATATGAGGAAAAACTTCCTTTAGCTTGAGGGTGACAGAGCACTGGAAGAAGCTGCCCAGAGAGGCTGTGGAGTCTCCTTCTCTGGAGATGTTATAAAGTCACCTGGATGCGATCCTGTGCAACCTGCTGTAGGTGAACCTGCTTTAGCAGGGGGTTGGACCAGATGATCTCCAGAGGTCCCTTCCTCATCTAGAGTTTTCCTAAACGTATCAAATAATTTTAAGTTAAACTAAAGCATATCTAGTGGGAAATAATTCAGTCTCTATTTAAAAGCCTTAACTGATGGAGAATTTATTACAGTCTTTGGTTATCTGTTCAATGGTTAATTACTCAATCATTTTATTTTAATTTAAACTTCACTAACTTCCATTTTCCAGCATGTAATGTTGGGGCTTTTTCTACTAGATTAGACCTTTCTGCTATCAGTGTTTGTCTTCTTACAGGTAATTACAGAACATGATCAAGCTATTTCTTAAACTTGTCTCAGATAAATTACATTAATTGGCCTCCATTTGGTCATTCAGTGTGTGTAACCAGACAATTCCTTTAGGAATCTCTCATGACTAATCCACGCAAACATGACACAATTTGTTTTCATCAATATTGAGTGAAAATGAAATGATTGCATACTCAGATATGAGTCCAAACATCTTGTGAGAAATTATAATGGGTTTTAATGTTAAAATAATAATTTGAAAATAATTTTTAAAAAATAGCTATTACCTTCATAAAGGGAAGGATGAGGGACTCTCATCCTGAAATAAAAAGCAAACGAAATATTGTGGGGAAACAAACAGCTGATAAAAAATTTGGGTGATAAAAAATTGACTTCAAGTACAAGGTGTTTCTGAACGGATATGTAGGAAGATCATCTTAAAATCTTAAGACCTTTTAAGTGGTAGTGGAAAAAATCAAGTCCTCAAATATCTCCATCTGCTAGCGTGAAGATCTATATCTATAACACAAGGGGATTATTGACTGGTGCAGCTGTTTTTCTCTGTTGTGTAAATCTTCCTCAGTTCAGAGATGATTGATCTGAAAGACACTAAGAGCTCCTTTGGGTCCACTGCAGCCTAGTGTTGTTGATGCAGTTGCCACACAGGGCAAAAAGTCTACCTGCTAATAATCTTTAACACTGCTTGGAGGAAAAAGTTACTGAACCTTGCTAAGCAGAAGTTCCTATCAATTAAATATCCCTATCACACTCACAAGCATGTAAATAACAGAGTGTTTGGATTGTTAGGATTGAGAAAAAGTAGGGAGGAAAGGAAGAGAGCTCAAAAAAACTCTTTTCTTAAAGTTTGTTTGGGTTTGGGTTTTTTGGTTGGTTGGGTTTGGGGTTTTTTTGTTTTGTTTTGGTTTGGTTTTACCATTATAAAGCCTTAGAAATAATGTCATTTAAAGAGAAAACATGCTATGCAAGTACATCCAGAAACAAGTCACGTTACAGACTCAGTTAGACAGTGTAATATCATTCATTACACATGCTTGAAAAGATTCATTCATGCCAGGATTCAAGATGGATTTTTTTTTTTCCTCAGAAAACAAAGACTTCCACTTTTCAACTCCACTATTTTATTTTTTTTTTAACCTGAAATTGGAAGCAATGCTACAAAGGGACCTCAAAACAGCATAGTTATTGCAGTTACTGATCATGAAGGAAAAGTATTTCCAAGCAAGGACTGCATCCTGAAATTCAAATTCTTAGTTTGCTGACAAAATAAACTTTTTTCTTAAATTATTTGTGCAATCACATGGAAGAAATGCAGGGTAACAATAACTAGCTCCTAAAAATATATGCCATTTAAATTAGGCAGCAATTTTATAACACATCTCTGTTGCCCTTTGGGAAACAACACAGATGACTGAAGCTCTGACGTAGACTGATAGAAGTTTCTGATGGTCTCCAACTGTCTTGCAGGTTGCAATAATTAGACACTGACTGATACATTGATACAATTACTCCCACGTTTTGGCCAGGACCATTTTCAGAGATCATGTACTAATAAAAATTTCACTGATGCGTTCATAAATGTGTAACTGTGATCTTCAAACACGTCTTTTTCTTCCAGGCAAAGGCTACCCATTTTCCGTGTCTCCAGCTCTGAAGACCTTTGCCTGATGTTCTTGACTTTCAAAGTCATTATCAGACTCTTATTTGGCTTGCTTCTTTCAGTTCAGGACTTCCTCCTTTCTCTGAGCAGCTGTTTAAAGCCAAATCATACACGGTCATCTAGAGTAAACAGGATACATACTTTTATGTCATTAATAAATCAGGAATTAAAAATTAATAATTTCCCTGGAAAACTTGCTAGCTATTTCTATATTCAAATATTTATTTTTTTTTATTTACTTATTTTTAATAGCTATGTCTTAGGAGGATTTTTTACTTTAAAAAGAGGGGTTAATGCTTGTTTTCTTTAGCTAGCATCTAGTGATTCGAGGCTTGTTTTCACTTTACCCAAAGCCTACAGCAAAGGTGTGTGGCAATGCTTTTTCACTCAATTTGGGACATTTGTAATTTAGAGTCTGACATAAAAAAAGTCCTAGGGTTGGAGGCTGCCAACGCACCAACTGAATACCCCATCTCTTATTTTCCTTTTGTTAATAAAGCAGTTGTTCTGACCCCTTAATAAAATCCAGCCTATGTGAATTTCATTTAGCTCCATCAGGTCCTGCTTTAAATTGAGGTAGTGGTAATGGAAACATGGTTTTAGTACCATGTGATTTTCGGTATCAATTAACTCAAATTCTTCCCATACTTGTGCAACTTTCATACATGTGCATATGTTAATTTTATGTCTGATAAGCTAAAATAGTGTCACTCCTATTTTTAGATAAAAATATGCTTATGCATTTATTTCTGGGAGAGCAGAATGGATGAAGGAAATATGGAGGGTCCATTTCAGAATTTTGTGTCTCCCTTCCTGAGTAGAGAATGCACTGAAGGGGCTGCTTTTTATCCAGACCCGTGCAGAAACTGATCTGAAATGAAAACATGAAGCTTGGAAATGGATCCTGTGAAAGGAGTCCTACAATTTTTAGGCTGTACAATAGCAGAATTATCCCTTAATAATGCCAGGAATACTGCATAAAAAGGACAGCATCAACCCACTGAACTCATCTGCAAAAAAAAAAAAAAAAAAATTCCATTAAAAGGCAAACCTCTGTAGTTAAAATAGAGAAAGCTTTTTCTTCCAAATTGGGGCTGCAAACAAAGCTCAGCTTTGGAGCTAAAATGAAATGGTTTAATCCTACACCACATGAAAGGAGAATGTCAGCAATTAAGTCAGACTAGAAAGCTTTGTTAGTGAAGGAATGCCTGGCTGGAACTTGCCCTCAAAGGCTTTACAAGGGAAACAGTCATTTATTTAGGCAATCTCTTGACAAAATACAAAAGAATAAACTGATAATGGATTGGCACTTCAGGGGAACCAAAGGCTTTTAATAAAACTGCTCTGGACCACCCTCCTCCTCCTAAATATCAAACTCTCTGAGATGTAACCTTCCAGTAACCTTGCTAGGATGCATGGCAGTATGATTCACCAGGACACCCCCATTCTTCTCTTTTCAGGCTCCTGCTCACATGGCTATTGGCAATGTCAGAATGGCAAGTGTTACAGACCAGAACAAAGCTGTGATTTTGAAGACAACTGTGGGGATAATACAGATGAGAGTCAGTGCGGAACTTCCTGCACCTTTGAGAATGGCAGATGTGGCTGGCAAAATTCCCTGGCGGACAGTTTTAACTGGGTGCTAGGGGTCAGCTCACCTCAAAGTCTTAGACCTCCCGGGGACCACACGCTTGGAAATAGAACTGGTATGTTGTCAGTTCACAAACGAGATGTGAATTGTCTTCATGGAGCTTCTCATACCTCCTTTCACAGGCAGCAGGGGGGTTCTACCATGCCTAATCAGGATGTCATTTTTAATGAATTAGATGTGTAACAATATCAAAATACTAATTACTGTTGTAAAATGACTTTAAGTTTGGAAAAATTGATTCTCAGTTGTTTCTCCTTTCAGTATTGCTGTATGAGTCAAGCAAGATTATTTGTTAATTGTCAGGAGAGAGGCATTTGGTCTTGCTGCAGCTTGCAAGGGTGAGTTAGCTCAGCTCTGAGATCCACTGGTTCCTGCTCCTCCCGAGCTTGAGCTCATTTCCAGAAAGCTTAAAGTTACCCACAGTGACTATTCATAGTTTAATTTTAGGTGATTTTAAATAAATAAATTTAATTAAATAAACCTCCGTTGTTAGTGGCAGTGCAGCTCCTGGTTTGTTTTGGCCAAAGCACCCAGTTATCTGTTCTTGTTCTTGCTACAAGCTCCATGCCTTCATCCTCTGCCTTTGAAGGTCCCGTAGCTCAAGCAAAGGTGTTACTGAAGCTGAACTCAGAACTGATCTTAAATTGAAATATTCCACAGCAGAGTTGCACAAAGGCGTGGGGGTTGTATTTAGTAGTTGTTGAATGTTTACACGAACTGCTGAAGGACAAAACGCAATAAAACCAAAGCTTACTTGAAGACGTGTAGAAATTCAGGAGCTAGAGAAAGCTTGCCAAGGTGACTGAGGGCAAAACTGGCACAAATAAACACAAAGATTATGTGTTCATATGTTTTTAAATTTTGAGACAGTCCGGCCTGGCTGCATTTTACTGATCTTAAAGCAAGATGCAGTACAAGAGAACTGCCAGCCAATGTGTCCCTGTCTTTCATTTGGCTTTTAAAATAGCCAGCTCTGTTAGAACATGGATTTATGTATCTCCATGGTATATTTGTTGAATCCACTTTACATATGAGTAAAATTGCTGCTGAACTAATTCTCAAGCCTGGAAATTTACCCTATAATCTGCAAGTTAATTGTTTTTGTTGTGGTGAGTAATCAAACAGGTCAAATTCTCCATTTCTTACTCAGGAGCTGCCCTATAGTCTTGAAATTGTGTTCTCAAAGAAATATATTTAGAATTAATTTCACTTTTCACAATTTTAATGCAGTCACATTTTTAAAGGTGCGAGTGGTATCTGGCCATATTGTTAGAACTGATAGCACTTAATAATTGTGTTCATCATAAGAGAATGAACCCAAAATTTAGCTCAGTTGTTAAAATGTCATATGCAGTAGAGAACACTGCAGTATTCAGTGATCCATCTTATACAAAGATGGATTTCAACACTTGCTTCCAAAACCATAGCTCTTGAGGTTACATCTAGCAACTACTTAATTATAACTCCCCTATTAGGACCTCCATTTTCAACATTAAGATGCTGAAAAATGACTTATTACTAGAATTACATCATTCTGGTTGGACTTAGGTGATTTGTCCTGTTATCTCCTGGCCAAGCTTGTGATCAGTCCACTGTCCCACAGTACAAGTCCCAGTCATTTAGGTCAAGGGATCTTTCAGAATGTCTATTGTCTGCCACCGCAGTCAGACAAGTTTCCTTCCAAAGAAGACTGTGAAAGTTTTTTCGGTTGGGTTGCTTTGGTTTTGTTTGGTTTCTGCTAAGCAGAAGTCATTTGCCTAATATTAAACATCAACATGCCCAGCACCCAGCCCGGTCTAGTCTCATCTTCCTAGTAGACACTGATGCCACGATATGGCATGCTTTTGATATCTTGTATGTACATGACTTCTTTAACAGACAAAATAGCAGATGTAGAAAAAATAAGTTCATTTGCATTTTCTAATTACTATTTTTTTTAAATATCATCATGAATATGTCACTACACTTGTTAAATATGTTCTTGACCTCAGGGAAAAGGGAAGTTTCTCATCCCATAACATTATGGCGAACATCTATGGCTGTAACTTAGCCAGAGAAGTGTCAAAGTTAAAGTGAGCACACTTTATCTCTGATGAAGTAAATTTTTTTTGTCTAATTCATATACAAACTTTAGTAGATGTGCAATTGTAATTTAACAGTGCGTTATTTACACTACGCTTATGTTTATATGAAATACACATCTGTTTTTTGTACAAAGGAAAAATGATTTTTAAAACTTGCATAATTTATTATACTTCTGATTAAAAATAAAAATAGAAAGCTCAAGGACCATATCAGTGTTGGGAAACAGTGTTGGTTAAATATTAACTGTAGGCATCTATTTTTGCAATTTCCTCTGACTAAATAATTTAAATGTGAGTTAATATTCATACATTAGAGAGTACAGATGGCCAAAGGTAATATGAATCAGCAGGGATACCTAATGATTTATAAATGCATGAAGGTGTTTTTTCTGTTTCACAAGTTTTAGTATAGTGTGGCTTGCTATTTTGAAGGTTATCTTTCAGGAAACTTCATCTGGAATTTATCACCATGTAGCTATGTTATGATGTACTGTCAAAATAGCAACTAAACCTGTTGGGCCAGGACATGTAATCAGAGTAGCTGGGAAACATGGAAGTATTCTTGCTGTTCTGCACAGACCCATCCAAATCTTAAGCTGCTCCCAGTTTATTCCTGATATAACAAGTACACAAGGAATGTGATCTGGTCATTTTTTACCCTAGGCTGAGGTTCACTAGTATAGGAACTGCATGGAACATATACTTCATATGTCTCTGCATTTACTTTGCTGAGTTTTGGAATCTGATTTGAAAGTCCAAACCAATTTTTCAGGAATGCATCATTTAATTTCAGGAAAATTCCTGTATCTTGAAGCCACCGCAATAAGCCTAAAAAATGAAAAAGCCCATGTGAAGAGTTCCAGATGGAAAGAATCAAGTGTGACTTGTGTGATGAGCTTCTGGTACTTCAGGTCATCAAAAGCCATGGGATGTATTCAGGTTCTGATTAAGGTAATAAACCTTTTTATTTTGAATAGATATACGTAAGTGTGGATGTGCTCCAGCAGAGTGCTTCGGCACTCTGATGTTCTGTTGTTTGGTGAGTAGACTGGAAGAGCTCCCACGTGCCTCCCAGTTCAGTGCTGGCTTTTATTATTCTGGTCTTTTAAACATGCTTTTACCATTTATCTTCCAAAAGAAGTTTCTCTGAAAAGCCACATAAAATCTTTTTAAAACCTCTTTCCATTTCCCCTCTTCACACACAGTTCCTTTCTCTTTGATATTCTCTATGTGAGAGCTATTTTCATATTCTGCTGCCATCCCTATTGGTAGCTATCAGTATACAACCCTATCGTTCTGATGGGATGACATCCACCAAAAAAATGAATTAGCAGCCTGCACAAAGTGAGAATAAAATGCTATTAAATTATGTATCTTTTTGTGTAAACAGGTACAGAATATACAGTCAGTTTTGTTTAGAAATGGCATTTTATTCACTAAATGTGGGATTACCAAAAAATTATGAAAGAAAAAACTAGTTATTCAGTTACAAGTGAAAACTGATATATTCCTTGAAAACTGGCTGTTCCATTTGTTGTTTGTTAAGGAGGATTAAATGCTGGGAAAAACAAGTTTTAAATCATAATATGATTCTGAGTAAAATCTAGAAATTAATAGCAGTGTAGCAAAAGCATATATTTCACCTCCCTGTGTATGCTATGCATTTTAATGCCATTGGGCATTTTAATGGTGGTCCAACACAATGACCAAATACACCACTTCTAGATGTGGTAGAAACCTTTGCAAATGAGAGTTTGTGTATTGTGCTTCCCTGTATCTGTGCAGGGGGTTCTGACTATTCAAGTGTGAGTCACGGTGCAATTTATTTGCCACGTCTGTTAACTTCTCTTCAATGTCTAGTAAAATCTTGGGATAGAAATTATTTAATGAACTGCATTAAAGTTTCTGTTTTATTTCCAGTTCACATGTTGAGTGACTGAACTTTAATGATAAATCATATTTTGACCTTGCAAATAAATTGCTAAAAATTGTTTCTCAAATGTTCTGGATATTATCAGAGTAATTCAGAAGCCTGGAAAATAAAAGACCTCAATACTCTTTAACATCTAAAGCCACAACCTCGGCTAAATCTGTCTGAAACGTAAAAAGAATGAGCCCTTTGACAGCTGTTAGGAGATTTTTTCATGGATTAGTCCAAACACCTACAAATGACAACAGGCCACTCATCAAGTAGTTGTATAGTCAATTAGATGTATATATACAGCTATTTTTCCTAGAAAAGCTCAAATCCCTAAAGGAGGCAAGTAGATTAAAAAAAATGTTGAAAATAACTTTTCTTTGGTAATGTATTTAAAAATTAAAACAAAAATAGATCCTGTTACTTACAATTAATAAGGTGAAAAAATAAACATTTATTTTAAGTCAAAGTTCAAATTATGTTCAAAGGTTTATCTTGTAGCACCCAAATATTGTAAGTATGACCTTTTTAGGATTGCATAATTTTAATTGTGATCTAACTTGCAAACTAACTTTTGTGGAAAATAATTAGCAGCTGCATTAGGTATGCATGAGTAGTTTGCACTTATATTATCACCGTTGATTGAGTACAGTCATTGTCACATTAAGTATGTTGCAGCATGGACAGATGCCTTAAAAATGGCAAAATAATTATATCATTTTATTACATGCCGTGAAATTAATAATGCACATACAAATACTTCTGTTAAATCAGGAGACAAAAAAAAGTGAAATAAAAGAAAAACAAACCATATGACCTAAAATGAGTTTAAAAGGGACATTTATTCTCTGTTGCGATATTGTCTCTGAAGAGTTCCACTCCAATAGTTAAAGTTCTTAATTGTTTTTTTCCACCTTCATGATGGACAAAGGGATTTAATGTTTTCAAATTTTTTTACAAAATTGACCTGAACAGAGGTTTACTAGATAGTTATCCCTGTTGATAAGAGCTCGAAGAGATTCTTTTCTACTGCACCTTTTAATATTTGTTTGAAATACAGTGTTCAAGTATATGACTTTTGTGGAATTTTCTAGATTGCGATCAGTAATATTTCCTTTCTTTAGGTTTTGGGATTATTCTTTATGTTTTCTCTTTCTTTTATTCTTATTACAGTGAGACATTGCCCTCATCTTATTTTCAGCTAATTTTACTACCCTAATAAACTTTTCAGACAGTATTTTGATCTTATTTTAAATGGTTGTCTCCAGGGAGCATAAAGAGATTTTTAAAGGCAGTGTAAATAGAGGACATTTGAGTAATGACTTACGCAGGGGTTTTTTATGAGGTCAAGAATTCTACATGGAGATAGGAAAAATTACTCTCATTATTGTACCTGGGATTGTTTTACAGATCAGCCTAGTTTACCTGTTATGTTGCTTATAAGGATTTGTAAGTCAAATTATGATTAGAGTTTCTATTTAGCAATGTCTGTGTGCATAAAATCTAATTAAACAACACATAGTGATGGGAAGTCATACTGAAGCTTTTCCTACTAGTTCAAACTGCAGTACAAATATATTACCATCCAGTTTGAGTATTTCGTGGTTTAACATTAAGTTTATATCAGTGAAAGCAAATCAGAGATTGTGATTAGTTGAAAAAGTAAGGAATAGAAGATGACCTGAGGACTTTACCATCTCAGGTTTGACGACTTAGCAAACTGTCTCTAGCTAAAGTCATCACATCCATTAAAAGTTGAACTGAGAATGAATAGCGTACACACCAGTGGCACAGTAATGAACAATACGATGAGGAAATACTGTATGGACGCAGGATGAGGAAGACATTTCTTCTCCTCCTGATTATCACAGTGAAAGAAGAATGGTAATCAAGAGTAAGAAGCCACTTTTTAAAAAATTATAGTATGTATAGGTGTCTTCTCTTAATAGTCACATTTTTTTCCACATTCAGGAAGCTTAAGAATATTATCTGTCATAGTATTGAAGTAGCATCTCAGATTATGATACAACCAATAGAACTTGCAGGGTCATAAAAAGGTTACTACAGCCAAGCATGAATTTTTCTGTTAAGATCTGCATTTAGAGAAAACCTAAGGGAATTTCCCTGCAGTTACTGGTGTTTTTTCTTCTCAGATTGTGCTACATATTCTTTGTATAAACCTCTCTGTATATGGAATAATAATTCAATCAAAATGATAGGCCGTTGAACTAGCAGCAAAGATTCTTCAAATCAACCCCCTCAACATTTATACAGGTGAAAGATGTTGACATTACAGCTGTTCATGGAGACTGCAATATCCAGCTCACCATCCATCTAAATTGAAATTACAAATGCTTTAATAGCAATGCAGAAACTCACTGAACAAACAGAATATTACCAGAAGAGATCTGATTATAACTAGTCAAAAGTTTGCTACTACAGTGAGATTTTGAGATAATTCTAATCTTTCTGTGGCAGTTCTAAGAGAATACAATCCATTGCAGGAGATACTCTGAAGCTAAGGTGAAGCATATTCACTATGCCTGTTTTAGCGGTGGTGGTGGTGGTCCTCATCGGCATTCAATACTGATTTATTCTGTGAGTCGGAAGAAACAGTGTTATTTTTAAACATGCTTCTAAAGAGGCAAGCAAAAATTCTTAGGTAAAAGAAATAAGACAGTTTATTATTCTGTTGATCTGAACATAAGTTTCCTACTGCTAAGTTGTTTCTGTGATAAAAAAGTCTTGGATACCACAGTGGGAAAGGAACAGCAATCAAAGGATAAAAGCATTTGTTGAAGATAATTTTTGTGGGATCAATGTTGATTGCTCTTCATATAGACATTGTCATTAAAAGAGATTATTTAGCATTTAATACAGTTAGGGTGGGCCTCTTTCAAGGATTTGAAACAAGCCTTTGAAAAGAAATACGCAGATGTATGAGGAAGGTGAAACCTGCCATTAGTAACTACCTCCACTGACTGTGACAAGGCCAGTATATACGGGATCTCATTAGGAAGTTCCAGTGGACATTACTCAGGCATTTAATTAATTCCATCCTGTTACAAATGAGCAAAGACATAATGATATTCAGGAGGACAAGAAGCCCTGGCATGCTGATGACAAGCAAAGCAGGGCCCATTGCTACTGCCTCAGCACCAGACTCACCTGGCCAGGGCAAGAGGCAGCTGGAGCCAGCTGCCAGCATCCTCCAGCTGCTCAGGGCTGGTGCAGCACAAACCCTGTCGCCTGGTTGCTGCAGCTTCTCAGCAAAAGCTGGCAGCTGTCACGGCTGTTGGCTTGCTATTGCTATTGTTTTTAGCTAGCCTGAGGTAGAGAGGAGAGGAGAGGGCTAGTACTGTAGAAATGTATAACTTAGCAGGTGCCACAGCTCAGGTATAGGTGACTCATGGTGGTTTTTGTAATTCCCTGGTTATTTTTAGTGGAGCGGTCTACTGTCCTGAGCTGTCAACAGCAGTACCTGCAGTGGAGATGCTGCAGATGCCAACTAATATCTTCTGGACATTTGTATTTCCAGGATTGAGTAGTTTAAATTCTCACAAGTCAGTATCACTGACCCTAGTTCTATGGGAAGTCACTCAAGAATAAAGTCTGAGGAAACAACTTATTCTACTTCACAGCTTAAAACAGACTGTGGATTTCTACATTGATTCTGCTCACTGGGTGCATGAGAAACAATTTTGAGTCCTCACATTAATGTAGAAGTTACAGGTTTCATTGAGTTCAAGTAGCCTCAAAGCAGATTATCTGACTCCCATGCAGCTAGAGGAAGAAACTTTAAATTTTCAAAGACTTGCTTGAATGTTTTACTTAAGAGTCTGCTGAATTTCAAAGCATGCTCCAAACAATATAGAAAACGTGTAGATTTTTCACTTGCCCTCTTAAGACATAATAAGCCTTTTAAAGAAATTCTTTAAATCTAATGCAGAAGTGTAAAGTTTTCTAGTATTTGTATATGGGTGAAATAGATATATGAACTAGCTATATATTCAGTGGCTTACATTTATCTTTTTTTTCCTTTGAATCCTAGTATTATTTTTTATTATTATTCCAAATAGTTTTCCTTTATTAAATCCAGCAAAATACACATTCAGGAGAATTTGGTTCCACATAACAGCACAAGGGTAATGGCCTTTATTGAATGAGTATTAATAGCTCTCAAAAGGGACATGGTTTTAAACTTTCACTCCTATAGTTGACCTGTGAACTGCTATTAAAAGTTGTATTTGAGTCAATGAAATGTCTGAACTGACTAATGAGTGAGAGTAAGGGAGTATTACATAAGTCCCAGGAGCATTAAAGAAATCAGTGGGGATACTGTGAAATACAGTATTACTTGAAAGGAAAGAAAGGAAGATTAACTTTTATGGCAGCCTTACTTCCCAGAGCAAGATAATTTGTATTTATATTTCCTGAACTGAATGCAGAACATGAGACAGCACTTTCTCACTTTTTAGACATGGTTTCAAACAGGGTTGTTGCGGGTCTGATTTTGACCCATGACATAAGCATATCTCCAATTAAACTGAGACTGAGACAATGATTAAATAGAAATAAGTCAGCTTTCAGTGGAAGCATCATTTCTCAGAAGAAGTTTACATAGAAGGGACAAAAAAATATGCTGTAGATAAGGGCAGACACCATTCAGTGCATTTTATTTTCTCAGATGAGTACATTAGGAAGTTATTTCAGTCTTCTTAACTGTAAATTATTGGAAGAATTTAATTTGTTGTATTCTTATACTGCAACCAGATGTAAACATTCATTCCAGAGGCTTGGTGAGCTGGAATAATACATTTGGACATGCTTTGAAGGAAAAAAACTATTTTGAAGAATGGTTAAAGAATCACCCTTGTATTTTGGAATCTTGCTCATGAAAATAAGAGGTTCATCAGAAGATTTGTAATTTAAAATGATCGTGTTTCTAGAAACACATATAAGATAAATTGTTTGTATGTGATTTATTAGGCATTTTTTTGTTTAAATTCTTTGAGAACTTGACCTTTTTCTCCCTTAGATAAGGACAATGAGTAGAAAAGAATTAGAAAAGAATAAGGCCAAGACAGTGCCTGGTTAGAAAACTGAGCAGGCTGAAAGATTCAGATAGCAGGATGCATACTGGATCGCTGAAGCAACACGGTATCTTTACACCTGGAATCACAAGCCCTGCCTCTCAGGGCTAATACCACTAACCTTTTTTCTGTCTCAGCACGGCCCTATGTTGCACGATGTGACATAGGTGAAAAATGCACTTTCAGTCTCCTCCACACTGCACAATTCTCCAGTGTTGTTTCACTGAACTCATTCCCCAAATCAGAGGTCTCTGGGAGTGATTTAGTTTATTGATTTGTCAGCTCATAATCTCACAGAATGACTGTGGTTGCATCGCTGTTTGTTAGCATATGAGGCTTTGAGGCATATCTGGCATCTTTGCAGGTCAGACTTCTTTTGCTTTTTTCTGACACTTTTCAGGGCAGACATTCAACAGTGAAATTTGTGATTTAAGTGTGTCTCAGGGCAGAGTTCTTTTAAGGATCAGAGAGCTGCTGTTTAATGATTTTTACTGAAGCAACAGACATCAAAATCAAGTCTTTTTTATATAGCAGCTGTGAAACGGAGACATTTTTATGAAGACAGAAGGACTTTGTCTAAATGATAGAGGTGTAGCCTTGAGCTTTGAGCATTTTTATTAGTTTTTCATATCTCTTCTTCTAAATAGATAAATTTAGAAATTTCATTAATGTATCTTTTTTGAAAAGGAAAATAAATAATGCAACCTGTAACCTGGTGCCTGCTGATACCTTTTAGAAAGCATATAGCATTAATCAGACCAAGATCAGACCAAGACAGTATCTAATTTTCCTGATCAACAACTCCACTTGGAAAAAACCCACTGATCATTTCTAGGAGTTCCATTTAACCTCAGAGAAGGTGGAAGACCTTTCTTTTTTCCCTTTTCCTTTCTCATATCTTTTTTACACACCAAGGCCCCTTGGTGTTCCACTGAGAAAAGTATGTGCCATTTGTCAAAGACAAACTGAACTGAACAGATGTTATACTAGCAAAACTTCAGCAAGCACCAATGTAGCAGTACCACTCATTGTAGAACATTAATTTGTTTCCAGTTTTATCCTTGTTTAATGCAGCTTTTTTTTTAATTCACAGTTCATTTTTAGTGTCTTGGAGATGTACTAGTTTCTGGTAGTCTTTGATCTTTACTGGCTTGCAGCATCAAGCTGTAGTGTGCTTAAAATTACTTTGATGAATCAATAAAGGGTCTTAACGTGAAGAGTCTAATTTTTATGCTTCCAGAATATTTTTTTTGGTTTTGGCCCTCAGCTTTGAATCCACAGTAGCTTCAGAAAAAAAGGAGTTATATTTCTGTATTTGCTGTAGATTATTTCACAAAGATGGAAGCATCAGATTCCAATTCATTTCATGCAAGAGTCAGACTGGGCATTTTTTAATACCTGTATTTATGACTGCAATAATCTCTTAAGTTTATTTGTTTGTAGGTTGACTGCATTGCGTTATGTAATGGTGAATTAAATGAAAGATGAAAGGCTGCTTTAAGTATAATTGTCTTGTCATTGCGTGCACTGACATCCAGCATGGTAGCAGAAAGCAGTTATCGTTTGCAGCAGACTAACAGTGTCAAGATAATGGGAGCTTTGAGAGACTTCACTTTATTCCCACTATCTTACTTACCATGGAGACAAATCTTTACATAACCTGGTAACTTCATGTGGCTTGCCTATGAGAGGGTTGTTGCAGCTCAGAGGTGAATTGCCTGCAGACTCATGGAAACCCCATAGTCCATCACAGGAATTTCTTACTAGGTTTTTAGACTTCTTAATTCTTTCAACAGGCCTTTGTGTTCAGTCACACACCTCAGGTTGTCCAGCTACCCTCCGCTCTTCCCACCCTGCCTCATTCTTTAGTAACTTGTTCCTGCAAGTTTTGCCAGGCCATTTCTGCAAAATTAAAAGAAAATAAGGAGCCCATATAAGGAATTTTAGTGCTACTCCTAAGACTGAAGAAACCACGTTAATGTGATTTTCTATTTGAATTAATGAAATAATGAGAAATTATACTGTAGTACTACTAAAATCAGGAATTAAGACGATCATTTGCATTAAGTCGCTGGAATACATGGGTGTAATTGTATGGTCTGTAGAGTATATTTGATTTTGCCTTCAGTAGGAGCACTAGAAGATGGAAAAGAACACTAAAATTTGTGTTTCTTACCTGCCACATGTCTGATTAGTTGAGGTTCTTAATCTATCTGTGATAATTTTCCTGTAGCTCTAGGAGATTTAGGTGACATGGAAAGTTTTCAAAGGCTAATGCAAATGAAAAAAAGAATTACCTTTATTATAAGAATGTATCTTTTGGAATTAACAGATAAAGAAAATTATTTAATCTTGTATTGGGTCTGGCTAAGCTCTACAGCAGCTCTTATAGTGCTGGGCTTGTATTGGTAGCTAGAAGGATGGTGATAAGACACCAGTGCTTTGACTGCTGCTGGGTAGCAATGGCACAGCACCAAGGCTGTCTCTCCGACATTCTCCCTGCCCTCTCACCAGCAGGCTGGGGTTGGGCCAGATCTGGAGAGGGGACATAGCCAGGACAGCTGACCCAAAGTGACCAGTGGGATATTCCATACCATATGACATCTGCTCAGATATAAAAGCTAAGAGAAAGGAGGAGGAAGGGAGGGCATTTGTTATTTATTACGGTTGTCTTCTGGAGCAACCACCTACGCGTACTGAAGCTCTGCTTCTCAGGAAGTGGCCAAACATCACCTGCTGATGAGAAGTAGAGAATAAAGTCTTTTGCTTTCCTTCACTTCCATGTGCACGACTTTTGCTATTGCTTCATTAAACTGTCTTTATCTTGACTCACAAGGTGGGGGGGGGGTTTCACCTTATTTGCTCCCTGCCCTATTCTGTTGAGGAGGGGAGTGATAGAGCAGCTTGGTGGGCACCTGGCATCCAGCCAAGGTCAACCCACCACAAATCTTTAGCTGTAATGCTGGGCTCTAATGTGGACCAGGAGTAACTAGGTGTGGTCAAAATGTGAGGATTTTATTAGAAGAATTGGGGTCTTGTTTTCTAAAGAGAGTGAGGATACCAAAAAACCCCACAACCTACCAAACAAACAAAAAAACCCCAAACCAACAAACCAACCTTGAGACTATATCTATCAAAAAATCATGAGGATGCTTTTCAGATTTTCATAATAAATGAAAACTGTAAGACCAATTTTTTTCTTAACTTTCAAAATCATACAAGTGAAAAAAATAAAATTCTTATAATGGAAAACATTCTAGTGAAAATATTGTTTGTTGGATAGCAGTCACTGAATAAAAATATGGTGAAATATTTTAACTAGTTTTAATTCTAACACTCATAATAACAGGAAGACAGTCAAAAGCGTGGAGAATAAAAGAGTGAAAATAACCTTATTTTTATTTCCTTGCAAAATCATCTATTTTCTATAAACCATTAAATGTCACCACTCATTTCTCATTATAATGATAGGGGAAGGTTTGGTACCACAGGTGCCATTTTATGATTAATAATTATGAGCATTTTTTGAATGTCAATTGCTCTTCTCATTGACATGTAAGAAGAGACAACTGTTGTGGAAAGGTTGTATGAAACCACAGTGGAAACAGGCTAATGCAATTGTATAACACCATTCATTTATACAGCTAACTTCTCATTTTATTGAAACCTGTGTTTTGTTGTTTGAAATTACAGTGAAATGGACCAGGCATTCAGGATTTGTCTGAACCAATAAATCAAGGCATCTGAAGCATCTTTCAGCTTTTAAATAATTTGCTTAGTCTTGTTTTCTGTACATTTATACCATCTAATTTAGGTGGCTATAAATATTACTTGTTCTATTAAGTGTTGGTATGATAGCTGCTCTACCATTTATCCAATGAAAATCTGAAGCCTGTATTTAGATGTTATTTGGTCTTCCCCTCAGCTGCTCACTGTTGCCTTCCACTCCTTCCACTGAATAGCACAACTTAGTATCTTATGGTTTTCTAGTTTAATTTGGTTTGATCTGTGTGGGAGAAAAGGGTCTTTAAATAAGAGTTTCCAGTGTGATCCAGAAGAGACAGTATTTAAATTCTGACACATGAACCATCTAATTCATTTCATTGATCAGCGAACAGAAGAAGGCTCATTATTTATGACATGGAAATACTCATTAGATTTGAAGGATTCTGCTATGCACTACATTATTCTGAGCATTTTGACAGTGTGATTCAGTTCAGAATTGTGTTCAATGGAGTTCAGAGGGACTATGTTACCAAAAACTTTATTAGCAGTGACAAAATTATTTAGGTGGATTTCCATCCTTTTAACACTTCATATACCAGCTGCGTTCTTCAAGTGTTACTAAAAGAATGAGAGTTCTTTTTTTTCCCAGCCTACCTGTTAAGGAGTGTGCGGGCTATGGAAGGGAATAAACAACTAATAATAATCCCCTCAACTCACTAGCTGCACATTTTTAACCTTAGACTTTGCCTTAGTCAATAGTATAGTCCGTTTAAATTAGCATATCTGGAATTTAAGCTCTGTACAGTCTCTGTGCAGTCTCTTCCTTCCAAGTTGTACCGAGATTTATTGAACAGAGAAGTGAAGTGTTTCTTCAGGTATGATTTGAAATCTCTTGACAACAGTGATGCAGTAAGGCTGTTCTCTTAAAGAGAACAACTGACTTGAAAATACCAATATTAAAGAGTCAGTCTTTCAGCTTGGAAAGAAAATGTTACTGTGTGTAGCTGAAGAATCTGAGTGGTCTTGTAAATAATATCCAAAGAAGGTGTGGTCAGCTGAGGAAGAAAGGTACAGGAGACCATGTAGCAAGGCAAAAGAAGGCACATCATGATAAATGCTACTAAAATACCTTAAAGCATACCATCTAGTTCATACTTTCTGTGTATGCCAATCTAATAGCTACAAATCTTACAGTGGCACATATAGGATGACATTGCTATAGAAACTTCCTAGACTTCATCTTAAAATATCCCTTTCACTACAGACATGATCAGACTGAATTTCTGCTATAGGAGGGGTGGGGAAGATATGTTGTGCCACAGATCCCTTGGAGTTCTCTTACTTTCAGTTGTTTTGTCACTCAGTGATTATATTTTTCCTTTGATTTGCCTTTTTTAATGTTACAATGTTTCCTTAGGTCACACAAAAAGATTTATATTCTTCTGATGACTAGGTCTATGCTTATTGGCAGTAGGGAATAAATCCGTTTAGAAAACACAGACAGAACTTCTACACTGCCTGTGAAATCTAGAAAAATACTGAAGTGGAAATAGGAAACTGAGGTTATCACAGCTACTGGGACTATAAACCACAAGTGGATTATGTAACAGTTGCTGCGCTGGGAATAAATGGAAGGTTATCTGAGAGATTTTCACTGAAAACCAAAAAATCAATGGAAGAGAAAAAATGCCAGTGAATTTCCTGTTCTACCTTAGTTTTATATGTGTGTGTTTGACAGGTTGCAAATTATTACAAATTCTCTTTTACATATTTGAAGTGTGGCTGCTGCTTGTTCTCATGCTTTTCAGACCTATGATTTTGCCTTAATGTAGGCAAATTATTTCTATGTTACCACAGGAAAAATACCTTAGAAAGAGATCTCTGTGCTTGCTCCAGCATGTAGATTTCTTTTCCGAAGAAACATGTTAAGATCACAAGACCTGTCATTAAATTGTGATTTGTCCCAATGTGGGTGACATTCCTGTTACTTAGTCATAGATGCCTCCAGTGGAGCCACTGCAGCAGTCACCCTAGCCTCTCATTGACGGTGGAGTTTTACTTACTATATCAATGGAAGTCTTGAGTATGATTTATCTCGTTCTAAAGAAAGCACCTGTAAGAGGAGAGGTGGCTGTTGTTTTCCATATAGCTCTCTGTAGACATGTAACTGTATGTAGTAACATTTACTAGGCAATATTGGGTACATTCAGTAATGTCACTGGATAAATATTTTAATTTGGATATTTCAGTAAATATTTTTGGATATTTACATACATATTTAATATCTATGCTGGCAATGCAAACACCAAGTTCTTACGAATCTGTTTGCAGATCTTTATCTTCTACTTCCCTATCTTACTGAAGGGAATCTTACTGAGGTGTTTTAATATAATAAGATCTGTCAGATATGGAAACCCTCAATTTGTAGAGAATATTTGTATATTTGTTGTATATTTCATAACTACAGATTAAAAATTTAAATCAGGTATCTGGTTCCTTGGCATTCTCTAAGAAATAAATAGTTGTATCCATCAGATATTATAGAGACAGGACTTGAGAATTCTTCTTAAGGATGTCTCTTTGCTCAGGATCAAGTCAGTGAAGCTTAAAAATACTTAATCGATCTTTGACTGTATAAAGAGCTTCCTATTTTTTTCAGCCTTAGTGTTTTGAGTCCTCTGAGCCTGTCCAGTTTGTCTAATATCCCAAAGGACCTGTTCTGTATTTCTACAAGCCCTAAAGCTACAATCTAATTGAAAAGAATATTCTATTAGAATACAAATAGGCTGTAAAAGTAAATGTCACAAAGAAAGAATTACAGTTATATCCCAGTGAACCTCCCACTACATCAAAGGAGGGATGACACCTGACTGACAGTAATCACTCCTTTATACATCTGAAAAAGCATAAGATACTCTGACGATTAGTAGGGAATATTAATGTCAGTCATTGTCCTGCAGACTTGTCACTTTGAAGAAGTGACAGACGAAATATTTAGTAAAATCTTGGAAGTTTAAATGTCATTGTGCAAGAATTAAGAATTGCTATTGCTAGTCTTAAGAACTATTACTAGTCTTATGGTTTTATCATACTGCCCTAAAAGGATCTTACTTTTTTTTTAAAAAAAATTATGTTTACTTTACAGCAGATATATGTATTTTTTTTCTCCTTTTTTTTAAATTTTTTAAATTTTTCTCTCAACAGAATCCCTGTAAAGGTATGTTTTCCCACTCTTTACATTGTTTTATATACAGAATCAAGGTGGTATTCGAGGTAGATTGCTAAATTGAAATATTGATTAAAACAAAGAAAATCTCTGAAAGATTCCAAATGTTTTGCTCAGCTGAATTGGCTTTGCCTTGGGGCTTTTAGTTTTCAAGGCAGCTGTAATGATAATGCTTTAATTCTTCATGAGCAAAACTTCACATGTTGAAGAGCTGAGAGGACATTCACACAGACTGATTCCATAGTTCCTACCTCATGGGACTGATTTTGTAAACACTGTGACACTGTGAATAGAAAAATGCTTCTGGCCTTAACCACTAACTGTCAAAGTTTAGAGAAGAAAAATTAGTCCCACCAGCACAGGTTCTGCCTGCCCACTGCGTCACTCAAACAGGACTTTGATCCATGTGGTTGATTAGAGTAAGGTGCTCCACTTCCTAGCACGCTCTTTGTCCAGGATTGGCCACATGCAGTAATAAATTGTTCCAAGATAAGATGTGCCAAAGAGTGAGCTAATTTTGGTCCCACTGCCTGAAAAGTTTGAAATTCAATTAAATATTGAGTAAGTGTCCAAACTGGTAGATACTTATCTGAGTCAAGCAATTTATCAATCTTTCAATTTACTTTCTATTAAACACCGATTCAGTGTGCAAACGTCTAGACCAGATTAATTTCTTTCATTTTTGGGAGAGAGAGATATATTTTCTTTCTGTTTCAGTGCCCACAGAGAAAAATGACAAAGTCTCATTTTTTATGCAGCTCATGTATACTTTCTGTGCTAGCTGAAAGTTTTTGTCAACATTCAGTAAAGGCAATGAAAGTGTCAAACAACTCTACGTCATCTGACTTATTTCAGACATTGTGCATTAACAGATGGGCACAGACATACATGAAAAGAAAGGTCCTAAAAACCATCCTGGACAAATACACATTGGCAGTATCTGGTGTGATCTGTGGTCCTGAGATGCGAGTTTTGCCCATGTCCCAGTTTCACCATGTCTGGTTGCATGCACAGACTTCCCAAGGCACGCAGGGGGCTGTGCCTAGCCAGCTCCCTCCCTGGTGGGTGCTCTGAGGTCACGATGCAAAATGGATGTCATCACTGCTTCTGGAGTTATTAGAGGTATGCAGCTCCTATTTGGATGACATGTTTGTGTTCCTTCTCTCATTCCATAACACAACTGATAAAGGAGAATATTAAGTAGCAGGGGGGAGATGATCTAATGTATGACTCTTAAAGGATAAGGAGTGGTAAGTGTTAGCAACACTATTTTGAAGTTCTTTGATTTTACACTTAAGATGTATAGAAGATGTGTTAAAGAGTTAAAGCTGCTTAATAAAAAGCTGAAATTTAATATGTGATTTTGCCTCACATCTTCAAATATGATATTCAGAGTATTCTCTATAAGAGGAAAAACATGACAGATTTGAGGTTATCTCATTTCTGCAAATGTCTTTTCATGATCTTTATTCATAAACTGTTTTTTACATCTCTTACTGTAAATGTTCTGCATTTGTTTAGGCAGTCAGTATAAGTAAAGGTTTGACTTTGGCAGCAGGCTGACCAGCTTAGTGAGGCAGGCTTTAAACTGAAGGACTTGAGGAAGAGGTGTCCAGAGTGGCGATGCTCATGATCACATCCAACCGGGGAATAAGCCAGGCCAACCAGAGCAGTGATATACGTTCCTTAACTAGTTCCCAAGATGAGTACCAGAAGGTCAGCCTCCTCAAGGATGTGCGTGGTTATGGTTGATCCTCTTGCACACCTGCGTGCTTGATTCCCTCTCTGAATTGCCTGTACACCAACACACGCAGCATGGGGAATAAACAGGAAGAATTAGAGATCTGTGTGCGGTTGCAGGGCCATGATCTCATTGCAATTACAGAAACATGGTGGGATACCTCACATGACTGGAATGCTGTAATGGATGTCTATGTACTTTTTAGGAAAGACAGGCCAGCAGGGAGAGGTGATGGAGTTGGTCTTTATGTGAGGGAGCAACTGGAACGTATTGTGCGCTCCCTAGGGTGGATGCAGAACGAATCAAGAGCAGGCCAACATGAGGGATACTGTTGTGGGTGTTTGCTGCAGGCCACCTGATCAGCAAGAGGAAGTCAATGACAACAATTGGAGGTAGCTTCACAGTCACAGGCCCTGATTCTCATGGGGGACTTCAGCCTTTACTGATATCTATTGGAAAGACAACTCAGCTAGCCTCGTGCAGTCCAGGAGGTTCCTGCAGAGCATTGTTGATGGCTCCTTGATGCAGGTGGTGGAGGAGATGGTGAGACAAGGTGTGCTTTTAGACCTTGTACTCACAAACAAAGAAGGACTGGTTGGGGCTGTAAAGGCTGGGGGCAGCCTTGGCTGCAGTGACCATAAGATGGTGGCGTTCAGGATCCTGCATGGAGGAACAATGCCATTAAGTAGGATTGCAACCCTGGGCTTCAGGAGAGCTAACTTTGACCTCTTCAAGGACCCACCTGGAGGAATCCCATGGGTTAGGACTCTAGAAGGTAGGGGTGTCCAAAAGAGCTGGCTGATATTCAAGCATCACTTCCTCCAAGGTCAAGATAGGTACATCCCTGTGAGTAAAAAATCAAACAAAGGGGGCAGAAGGCCTGCATGATGGGCAAGGAGCTTCTGGCAGACCTCAAACAGAAAAAGGAAGTTTACAGGATGTGGAAAAGGGGACAGGCCACTTGGGAAAATATAGGGATGTCAGAACATACAGGGAGATGACGAGGAAGGCTAAGGTCCATTTGGAATTAAATCTGGTGAGGGACATCAAGGACAACAAGAAGGGCTTCTTCAAGTGCATCACCAGGAAAAGAATGATTAGAGAAAATGTGGGCCCACTGCTGAATGAGGTGGGTGCCCTGGTGACAAAGTCCATATAGAAGACAGAGTTACTGAATGCTATCTTTGCTTCAGTCTTCACTGCCAAGGCTGACCCTCCAGTTTCCCAGACCCTGGAGGCAAGAGAGGAATTCTGGAGAAAGGAAGAATTTCACTTGGTTGAGGAGGATCGTTTTAGAGATCACTTAAGCAAACTTGACATTGACAAATCCATGGGCCTCAATGGGATGCACCCCCGAGTGCTGAGGAAGCTGGCAGATGTTATTGCTAAGCCACTCTCCATCATCTTTGAAAGGTCATGGAGGAACGCCAATGTCACTCCAGTCTTCAAAAAGGGCAAGAACGAGGATCCAGGCAACTACAGGCCAGTCAGCTTAACCTTCATCTCTGGAAAGGTGATGGAACAGCTCATCCTGGAGGTCATCTCTAAGCACGTGGAGGAAAAGAAGGTTATCAGGATTAGTCAGCACGGATTCACCAAGGGGAAACCATACCTGACCAACGATAGCCTTCCGTGATGGAATGACTGGCTGGGTAGATGAGGGGAGAGCAGTGGATGTTGTCTACCTTGATCTCAGCAAGGCTTTTGACATATAACATCCCCATACATAAGCTCAGGAAGTGTGGGATGGATGAGTGGACAGTGAGGTGGATTGAGAACTGGCTGAATGGCAGAGCTCAGAGGGCTGTGATCAGCAGCAGAGTCTAGCTGGAGGCCTGTAGCCAGCGGTGTTCCCCACAGATCAGTACTGGGTCCAGTCCTGTTCAACTTATTCAGCAGTGACCTGGATGAAGGGACAGAGTGTACCCTTGGAAGGTTGCTGATGTTACAAAGCTGGGAGGAGTGGCTGATGCACCAGAAGGCTGTGCTGCCATTCAGCGAGACCTGGACAGTCTGGAGAGTTGGGTGGAGATGAACATAATGAAGTTCAACAAAGGCAAATGTAGGGTCCTGCATCCAGGGAGGAGTAACCCCACGCACCAGCACAGGTGAGGGGTTGACCTGCTGGAAGGCAGCTCTGCGGAGAAGGACCTGGGAGCTCTGGAGGACAGCAAGGTGCCCATGAGCCAGCAGTGTGCTCTTGTGGCCAAGAAGGCCAATGGTACCCTGGGGTGCATTAAGGAGCAGCGTGGCCAGTAGGTCGAGGGAGATGATCCTTCTCCTCTACTCTGCTCTGGTGAGGCCACATCTGCAGTATTGTGTCCAGTTCTGGGCTACCCAGTTGAGGAGAGACAGGGAACCGCTGGAGTGGGTCCAGCGGAGGGCTGTGAAGATGATGAGGGGACTGGAGCATGTCTGTGATGAAGAAATGCTGAGAGCTGGGCCTGTTTAGCCTGGAGAAGAGAAGGCTGAGAGGGGATCTTACCAATGCATACAAGTATCTTAAGGGTGCGTGTCAAGAGGCTGGGGCCAAGCTCTTTTCAGTAGTGCTAAGGGACAGGACAAGGGGCAACGGGCACAAACTGCAGCACAGGGAGTTCCATCTGAATATGAGGAAAAACTTCTTTAGCTTGAGGGTGACAGAGCACTGGAAGAAGCTGCCCAGAGAGGCTGTGGAGTCTCCTTCTCTGGAGACATTACAAACTCGCCTGGTTGTGATCCTGTGCAACCTGCTCTAGGTGAAGGTGCTTTAGCAGATCTCCAGAGGTCCCTTCCAACCCTGAACATTCTGTGATTCTATGGCTTTTATTTTATAATCCAAGGAATATAGCATTACACAAAGTTTAGCACGCAGTCCTTACGTTTGGCATTATAGAGGGTTATAACAGTTGTCCAGAGTCTTCCTAGAATTTTTGCAAGTGTAATTATTTCTCTTTCAAGCTTTGGCTTTCCAGAGAATTACAGTTGTCTCAGCTCTAAGATGGGAACAGTCTGAGGAGACTTGTAAAACATGAATAAAACAAAAATGTGACAAGGTTTGAGACAAAATGGAACTAAGTTGCTTGAAATGCTCATGGTCTTAAAAAATGGCTTTGATGCTTATTGTTACTCAGTCTTAGTGGTAGAACTGAAGGAAAAATATGAAATCCAAGCAATCACAATTGTATCCCTTAAGATACCTAGAAACCAAAATCAAACAAAGGTGGATTATGCTAGGAAATGAAGAAGAATTTTTTCAATTTGAGGAGAAAGGAGGGCTGGAAGGGCTAGGAAATGAAGACAGGATGAAGTAGTAGAAGGTACCTAATGAATCCTCTTTTACAAAGAGCAGAAGTTTTATTTCTCTGGTCTAATTGGTAGGATAATGTACAGAATGAAAATGTGTTTTAAGAGCCTAAGCACATAAAAGCGTATTTGAGGGAAAGACTATCATGGGTATGTAGAAAGATGCAAATAAGAAAGACAAGAGTTTGCTTGGTTATAAATGAAAGCTGGCTATAATGATATTTGGTAGATTTAATAGTTGTGACAGTATAAATCAAAGTTTTAAGAAGACGATACAGAATAATTCAAAGAAAATAAAGTATTCTTGCCTTCCTGGTATAGATTTCTTTTCAAAAATAAGAGTTTTTAAAGTATAACTTCAACTTTGCTAACGAGCAACTTGTCGTGCCTTGAAATGCCTATCTGCCTGAAACAAAATCCTGTCTCCAGATGAATTATCAGTTGTTTTTTATCAGTGTTTTTGAAGCTGGCTTTTCTCAACTCAGCACTTAGAGCAATTAAGAACCAAGAGTCTTACTATTTAGCTCCTAGAAGTATTAGAAGTGCTGGCATGCATGACAGGGTGAGCTGTTAATGCCTTCTCATGCTCTGAAGGAATTCACTATAAGATTCCACTATTCAAAACCTGGTGCATTTAAAAAAAGGAGTTTTATCAGTGGTATAAGTTTATTTATTGAGTTTGTTCATTAGAATGCATGTTCCTTGCTGAAATACATACTCCTTTATTACAGTGATGTTAATTTTGGAAATGAAAATTGGGGAAAAGATACTTCTGAGAGTGAAAATCATCTTAACGCTTTACACAAAGGAGGAAATGAAAGGGATGGATGGATGGGCTTTGTCATTAACTCTTATTATGAAAACCTGCTGAGACTAATACATGCAGATTGTCTAATAAAAGGCTTGAAGGCTGAAATATCAGTGTTTCATCTTGCTGTTTTCCTTCTTTCTGCAATGCACTGAGAAAATGAAATTATGTGATTTTGTAAGTTATCCTTAAAAATGAAGCCAATTTTTCATGCATACTAATGTACTTAGGCAGTATACATTTTGCCTGGATCAAGTAATTTCTTAAAGATACCATTTGATCAGCTTGATGGCTTTTTTTCAAGTGTTTTTTAAAGAAGGCAGAGACATACTAAATAGTGTTTCTTGTTCCTGTCAAAATATAACTCTGAAAAATTAGAGAGAAACTTATTTTTAATGTATTCTTTTCGGTACTGAGAATCATGAATCTTCATTGAAGCGACTGGAACTTGAGTAAGCTCATCACTTTCAGCAGCAAATCCCTAAAGTAAAACTTGCCCTGTTGTATACTCATCAGTAACATTTTCCTGTCTTTTGAGACTATTACTCTGTAGATTGTTGCAGTTCTGTTATCTGCTTTTGTTGTTGTTGTTGTTTTTTCTTCTTCTTTTATTTCTACCTCCATTTGCTCAACATTTCATAATCATGTAGCATGCATCCCTTAGCATCCCTCATTTTAGTGATGGAAAGTTTAAATTTGAAGTTTTAAATCTCTCCCTACATTGTAATTGTTTCTATTTGTCTCTCTCAGAGCTATTCTAGGTAGACTTAATAATTTTGGAATTGTATGTTTAATGCAGAGCTTCAGCATTCAGATAATTAGCCGTATTTTTCTAAATATAATGATAATCTTAACCACAAGTCTCTTTGGGTTATTTAATAGGAGAGACAAATTTTCAAAGCAGTAGCTAAGGGCAGAGTAAATAACTACTGCTGCACCCAGATTTTCCTACATGACCAACAATGTGTACAAATGTTTTATTTGGTTTGTTTGCATGCACACTTGCCAGCCTTACACTTAACATACAGAGTATGTGTCTTCCTCTAAAATAAAGTAGCCTGTCAAAGCTGACATGAGTTATTGTAACTAGTGCTGTTATAAAGTGCTGCTGAACTGTTTGTATTGAATTGTTACCAGCCTGGTGATTGACAGTGTGACAGAGGACACACATGCTCATTCATAATTCACATCTTCATGACCTTATTGTCTGCTCTCATTTTTCTTCATGTCACCATGAAGAAAAGAGAGAAGAGAGAAAAGAAGAAATGGAGAAAAAAGGGGGGAAAAAAAGAAAACAGAAAAGAGGAAAGGAAAGAAAAATTTCATTTACTATTCAAATCTTGGGTGAACAATTCTTGGCTTCATTATTTGACTCATTTAATTAATTTTAATGATTTGATACCATATATGGATTTATCTGATGTAGAGCTTTTTTTGCTTGAATGAAATGTAAGGTCAAACTTGGTAGGATTAAGTTACTGTTTTCAAATAGTCTAAATAATATTCTTTTAGGAAGTTAAGTTTTAAGTGAAAATTAGTGAGAAATGAAAAAAAGATAGAATCTGTCATATGCTCTGAAAATAACTTTAGGTAAAGAAGACACAATAACCACATCTTTTTCTTTTAAGATAAGAGATTCTGCTATACAGCATGAGCCTTCAGTTTTATTGCATTTTAATGTGCTTGCTTTTTTTTTTTCTCCCAAGCTATGTGTGAAAGTCTTAATCCTAGGAAGCGAGATCTTTAAAAATAAGCAAGTATTCTGTGTACTGCAGTGGTGAGGTAGCAACAGCACAAAACTATAAGAAAGGTGCTCAGAACCTTCTGAAAACAGTACTCACTCTCAAGCAATGAAACTTAAAGTAGATGATATTAGAAATTTCAGCAAAGATATTCACTGTTTTATGATTTGGAAAAATACAGCTTCATAGAAAAGGTCTTTAAAATACAAGCAAATGTGGAAAAGCCATGAATTTTTCTTCCTTCCACGTCTTGTTTCTTTGATGTACCTGTAAAATTGCAGGACTGCACTCCACTCCTTGATGAGTAAAAGGAGGAAGCAGGGAAGGAACATGCCTCATCATGGGATACTTCAGCAAACTACTTGGTCAGCTATTAAAAGGCTTTAATGATGATAAGTACATCAAGGGAAGTAAAGCTTTGTTAAAATCACGTTTATTAGTTAACTTCATTTGCACACCATAAAAATATGCTTGATTCTAAACGAAGAAGAAATAGCCTGAAAAGTAAACTGCCCTCCTAAAATACTCTTGTGAAACAGAGGGATTACCATCCATCAAAAGCTAGAGAAATGAGCAGTGACAGTTAAAGTCACATTATGCTCGTTCTGTGCTGTTTCTGTGCTTTGCATAACACATATCCTGTTTTAAAAATTCTGAATGATGACAGCTTGCCAGGAAGATACTGTTTTCAAAGGAACCTGAAAGCATAGGAGAAAAGCTTTTTCCTAACAGTTTAAAAAAGTATGTAGAAAGGGTTTGGCTTCTCTGGAAAGTCTGAAGGGTGCTACAGGAAGAGAAGCCTTTTGTAACAAGGAATCTTGAAAGTCTTTTTATGGTATTGATAATAAACAGTTAATGTTTTTTGAAGAATCATGTGAAAATATTCTGTCTCTGATTAAAAAGCCCTCAAGTGTATTTATTTGAAAAGTCCAGGAATATTTAGCAAATGTTGTTATTGCCTCCATCCATTTGGTAAGCTCAGCTTCATTTCCTGTGGCTCTGCTGAAATAAATAAATATCAGATGCAAATGGAACCAGGGAAACATTTTGAACCCAGCTCAGAACATGAATAGGAGAGGTGCAGATCAAGAACAAAATCTGGGTTTCATTGCTGTTTCACTGCAGATGTAACAAGGCAGATTGTCTCATAATGGAACCTTTATAATTGCATCTGGAATACGTAGTGTATTCTTCTGACAGAGAGTGTATTCATAGTTTCTTTGCAACATCTTGTAATGGAAAATTACAAACTCCTCTTGCCTGCTTTGGATTCAGTTCCTAATATCATTCTGACTGTGTTAGAAATATAGCCTTGAGAATAATGGTGGTCTCTGCTGTGTAGGAAAAATATTAAACAAGGCCACAAAATAAAAAGAAATTCTAAGACATAAAGATATCCTTCTCTTGGCTTTATTCTTAGTATTGCTAGGTGCATTGATGGGGATATTGAGCCTAATAAGATATACTTTCCCCCTGAAGTTCTCAGAAGAGAGCTTATGAACACTTTAGATCGTTCTTCAGATCAACGCAAGCATGAAGAAGGTTCTGAATTGCAATGTAATGAAATCATTAAGAAATAATTCCCCTCAGACTGTCAGAAGATAAATAAAAAAGTCCGTTGAATATGAATAGGATTTTTCTGATATGGCTAGGCATATAGACCTACAGATCTAAACAAGTTATGGTCATCTTAGAAGTAATTCTGCCATTTTCTGAGAATGTTTATTGCTCAGCATGATGGGACAGTGGAAGACCAGGATCCACTGCTACAAATCAATGGAAAAACATGCCCTTTATGATTAAGTTTTACTTAATGATTGCTCATCACCTCAGCTTGACCTTCAACTATGTTCAACCCATAGAGGGCAGTGATACGCAGTTAATAACTTTTCAGAGCCTTACATGAAAACAACCCCTTTTACATCTATTTTTAGTGGTTTTGGTGTGTGTTTTTGGAAGAAATGAAACTTTGTTAGCTGATCTGTCGATAGCATTGGACTTTCAGAATTTCTCAGGTTGTTTAGGGCATTATAAAATACAGAATTACAAAATAGGTTGTAAAAATTATATTCTTTGGAACTTTCTAGAGGTGTTGCCCAGCAGCAGTCTGCACTAATAAATAGTGAATGACATGCTATGAAGAAATAAAAATTATGTTCTAAGGAACTTTCTAGAGGTGTTGCCCAGCAGTAGTCTGCACTAATAAATAGTGAATGACATGCTATGAAGAAATAAGTCAAAAGTAGAAATACACATAATAAACTAGCAGGTGTTCTTCTATTGTAGCCCATGGTACACTTGCCCTGTAAAGCCTATGGGTATGACCAACAAATAATCCTTTGTAATTGTTTTTGTCTGCAACAAATTAGGTGATCATTAGGCCTATTGAGACTGCTGAGTCCCTCCCTTCCCACTGTTCTGGCATGGAAGAAATAAGCTTATTCCAGTCTGGACCTATGGGGAGGACACTATTGATAAATTGGACTGAATTTCGCTCTTTTCTGCTATAGGCAGAGGTGTATGTTACCAGGTTAGCTTGTTTGATAGCAAAATACCTTTTTGTCTGTCAGGAGGTATAACTGGGCAACATGGGTGTTTCATTTTTTCATCCATGGAAACATTTGGACTATGCTGGCTGCTCTGATTGTGTTTGCATAGTGAAACTTGTGCCTGCTCTTGTGATGACGTTCTGCAACTCTTTTCCTTCTAGGAATCTCTAGTGGTTCCCTGTGTATTTGCATAAAGAAAACATCCGCGATCCCAAGAACAAGAATTATTCTAATACTTGGAGTTTTTATTGATAGCTCAGTGCTGTAATGTTGCCTCCTGAAATACTCATTATTTAAGTGCTAATTAAGTGTTAGGTATTGTAATTGAAATATTGACAGGTATATACACATACAAAGATGGACTTTTGAAAGGACACATTGATTCAGTGGGTTTTCAAAGAAGCTGTGAAATGCTATTATTGGTCACGGCTGAGAGTAACAGCGGTGCATCCAGACCTTAACTGTTGGCAAGGTTTTTTTCTAGACTTCACTTGCAAAGGAAGGGAAAATATTTAGAGTCCTTTTCCCAGAAGACGGATGGGGCTCAGGAGGAAACAGGGTTTTGTACATTTGAATAGGTAATAAATGGGCAGTGTATCAGGAGTCAGACCAGCATAGGGAGGAGCTTCTTGATAATAATGAATAAAAGATAAAGCTGGGACTATGGTATAAAAAGCACTTTTAAATTGTTTATTTTAATATTATAGATAGAATTCAGCTAGGGAAGGTGAAATCAGTTCACTGAGAGGCAAAGTAGTCTAAAGAATGGGCTGTACAGATCATAAAGCAAGAGTTGGATGAAGGCTTTAGCAGTCCTCAACCTATGAGATGATAACTTCTGATTTTTAACTTATGATGTCCTTTCAGATGTTATGCAGAAAGTTTACAAAAATTAATATAGACTGTATAAGAATTTAGAAGGATTTTAGCGCTCATAAAATTACAAGCTTGAGTGGCATGCAGATTGTGGGGCTGTTCACAAGTCACGAAGTGGAACATAAGGTAGAAAGATTAAGTTATTTCAGCCACATTTCCTGTCAACTGCGGGAGACACTTACAGAAAGATACTGAAGAGAGAGTACGGGATTTTAGTCTGAACAGAAAAAAATCTGGTGGTTGTAATATGTTAGCAGGGATGTGTCATTGTTAGCATTTTGCTGTCTAATGAGATATCTTGATAAAAAAATAGATTTTGAGCAAGTTATTAGGGCAAAATACTTTGCTTGTGGATTCTGTCAGTGAGAACTGAGACCCTCTCTCCTCTCCTCTTTCGAAGACTTGCATATATGTAATAGACAAAAATTATAATCGTCTCATAGTTCAGAACTATTTAACCTTTTGTTTGGAAAGATAAGCGTTTTTGCTTTCACGTACACTGGCTTCTGGATGCTAGTTTTTCATGGAATACCCGCTTTGACTGAGGATAGTAGGCTGATGGTTTAACTGATGCAAGAATCTTGTCTGTCACTGCCTAGCTGAGGTAGAAATGCAGGCAATAAGCGGATACAAATGGGAAACTGAATGGTGCGGGTTTAGGAGTGTAAGGTAGAGTGGGGGGTGAACAGATCAGAACTGGAAGGCAGGCCAAGGCAAATGTAATGAAACATAAGGAAGGTAATATGGCTTTGATAGAAAAGTATTGGTGTGAGGAAAAGAGACACAAGGATTACGTGCAAGTAAATGTAGCAAAGAAGGATATGGGGAGCCTAGGGTATGATGCTTACAAAGCAGAAAAGGGTTGTGGTTTTCTTTTTTTACCGAAGGCCCACATGCAGCTAAACTCCTGCAGGCTAACTGGAAAATGGGATTTCCACCCTGAGCAACAGCCAGTATAGTCACACACACCCCTGCACACAGGCAGTACTGATACTGTCTGCCAAAGCCACAGATCTTAACCATCTTTTATCAGTCGGTTGAAGCACAGAGTTAAACTGGGTCTTTTGCCACCAGCCCAGGTTGAAGAGCAATCTAGGCACTCAGTATGAGTGTGTGTCAGTAGAAGAACAGCCTCATAACAACAGAAAGAAAGGTGACACTGTGACCTCCAAGCTCCTCTACACTGAGACGCGTTTCTTCTGGTTGTCGTATGTCTCTTCTACATATCTCTCTTTTACATATCTCTCTTTTACATTAATACGTGTATATGAGAGTGAAAAAGATCAAAGAATTTCTGGATACAATGGGCAGGTCAAAGCACAGACTGATTTATTTTTTCCCCCCTCGGGCCATATTTATGTTTGTTTTAGAAGCAAACACATTCCAAAGATATGAAAGAAATGCCAAAGGACCAGACAGATTAAATGGCAGGAGAATGCAGAAAACAAAACAATAATTCATGAAACGGAATCTGCAAAGCTTACAAACGATGATCCTCTCATGCCAAGTATGTATCCAGAAGGGTATAGCTTACACCCATTAGCCAGGCCAGCTCCACTGCCTGGGCCTGGGGAGGGAAAGGGAGTCAAGCTTCCTGCTTGTCTCTCCCTTTCCCACCTCTTCCTTGGCTGTTTCATGCAGACAATGTGCAGGGATCGTGTTTTTGAAGGGACTTTTCACTCTGGATTAGAACATCCTTCATGCAGTTAGGCAGGGGATGAGATTGCTTTTCATTTTGTTAGCGTAGAGCTGTAGCTGAGCACGTGAAAAATCAGCCTTTCACGCACTGTGAAGTGCTTCTGTTGTGTAGGAACTGCTACCGGTGAACCCAGACAGGAAAAGAAATGTCCCTGTCTTCTGTGTTCTATTTGTATATCACATTCAAGAATTTGTGATGTGCAAGATGACTGCCATTTCTGTTGCAAAGTTTCTGTCTGAAAAAGAATCTTCCTAGCAAACAGTATTAAAGTGTCTCACTGTGGAAAAAACATGCCCCAGTTCCTGTAACTACATAAACATTTGGTAGTTGATGGCAATGATACCATATACAAATTGATTACTACAACATTTTAATGTGGATGTTTCTAAAGAAATATGTGATCAGTATTTCTTGTTACTTGCAGCATCCTTTAGTCAAAAATCAACATGATAAGTGTAATACAGTTTGAACAGAATGTCATGTAATACAATGTGAAAATAATCAAAATCAGGCTGACAGCAGACATGAGGCTCATGTTCTGGTTAACTGTGCCACACTTAACATTTCCAGATTTTACAGAAATATTTATCTGTGTATAGTTTAATTAGCTCCACTGACTTCCATGCATCCAAACTTAAATACGTGTCCTTTTTTTATAGGTTTGGGGTTTAATGTTGGGATAGATGCAAGTGTTGAATTTTTTTGGCTCACTTAAATGCATGAAAGTAAAGGAATTCCTTTATCGTTTAGTAGTAGTATTATTACCCACTTCATTTTAAGTATCCTAAATTCACCACTAATATACAGCACTGAGCTACTTTTGTAAAATAAGTCAGTAATTTCTTACAAATAACGTTCAGGGAATTTTCCCATTCCAAAGAGTTCTCAAGGGCAGCCAGAAGAGGTTCCAGATACAACAAATAGATTTTTTTTTTTTTTTTTTTTAAAAAAGTGCTCTCTTCTAAGTTTTGTTTTTGTATTCTGTGTTGGAGGTAGTAAAGCCAAATATAACTCATTGTAACCATCGATTTTATTCATGTCATGGATAGATGGAAGATGTTTGCAGGCTAAACAAGTTGCCCCAATAATACGTAAGACTTTTTTGGAAGTTATTAAAAAAATATCCAAATCAGTGGAATAGATATTGTTGAGTTACTGAAATAACCAAGTTAAATTGTTGACTAGATGTTTGATGAACAGAAATAATATAAGTAAAGTTAAGATAGATTTGCCAAACTGTTTTACCACTGTTAAAATCATCTTTGATTACTGTATCTACTCTTTTTGAGCTCAGTGTTAACATGCAGAGTCTTCTGCGCTGTGTTTCCAGGTTGAAATGTAAATGAAAGTTTTAGAAAGGGTCTCACACTCATTCTGATTCCAGTCCGCTGTAAGTGCATTGATTATAGGCCTGAAAGGGGCTTCTTCACTGGGAGGGTGGTTGCTCACTGGAACAGCTTCCCCAGGGAAGCAGTCATATCACCAAGCCTGTCAGAGTTCAAGGAGGATCTGGATGACACTCTTGGTCATATGGTTTAGTTGTAGGTAGTCCTACAAGGAGCAGGGAGTTGGATTTAATGATCCTTACAGGTCCCTTCCAACTTGAGATAGTCTGTGATTCTGTGAGTCTGTTAAAAGTTTGGATCTCTGTCATGATGGCACACAGAGTCAGAGGTCACACTGGGAGAAACACACTGAGAAAATCATAACCAGTTGTCAGCGACTGTGGAATTGGTGGTGCAAAGCACCAGTGAGGTCCTGTTATATTATTTTCTTTTTAATGGACTGTGTCGTTGGCTTTAAACTAATGAGAAATAACTGAAGAAGCAATGCCTAAACTTCTCTCTGCAGGTGCTTGTGTGCTCAGTCATCGTGACTTACAGAGGGCTGCTACCACCACTGGTCCCAACAGCAGTAGTAGTGTGCAGCAATGGAGTTGTTCAGCTGAAAATTTATGACTGTACATGCAGTTAGGGAGACCCTTCCTTGTGTTTTCTTTCCTATTTAGCAATTGAACGTAAAGTTGCCATTGTTCTCAACTAACTGCTTTACGATTAATGATGCTTTCCCAGAACACCATTGTCAAGCCATGCTTCAGTAATTCTGTGTTTTGGGAGGTCTGAGGATCTCCTTCTAAAAGGTAGCAACAATTCTGTGAGTTGCCGGATTCAGAAACAACTAATACAATATTTTTGTGCATGCTTGTCTTCACTTTCCTATTCAGAATACACTGTCTACAATAATCTTATATATTGATTTTCTCATCATAAATATGCATAAGACAATCTTATTAACATAAATCTGATCTAACAAGTTCACCATGTATAAAGAAATATAATTAATTTTCTTCCCTGCCTATTTTTACTGTTGTCTCTATTTTCCTTAGATTTTGCTTGTTCATGTACTGCTTTCTTAGAAGCTTTGTTATTAGAACCTTTCTTAAAACCCTTGCATTACATTTAGCTGTTTGATGCATCACACAGTGTTTTTGTTAACCCTAGCTGGAGTACTAATGGGTTTTGATAAGAAAAGGCGAGCAAAAAAATTCTCATTTACAATTTGGATGATTAGTCACACAACCATAAAGAAAAATAAATTTTGACATATATGAAACTTTTGCAAATATTTACTTTTGGTGCCATCATATAGATGTGTCATCCATTCACAGCAATTGGAACTGGTGCATCTGCATTCTAATACTAGTACTAAAAAATGAAGCATGTTGTTTGCTGCTGACTTGCCAGTTAGGTCATATGATTGTATTTTTAAAGAAAAGCTTTAAAATATATTAGCATATTTGAAAGTCAGAATCATCCTACTTGCCTTCAAATAAACTACACTAAACATATGATTATCTCATATTTATTAGGTTTTCCTCCCTTGTATTACTATTGTCACAACTTTTTAAAGATTCTACATATCTGATACCCTAATTTTAAAATAGTAGACTAACCTTGCATCCAGTAATATAGTCTAAACACAAAAAACCATTTTCAGTAATATGTAAAGTTAAATACGACTCTACCAAAATGGACTGCTTTGGAGTTCAATCATACACATAGTAATTTCTGTACTGAGACTCCATCTACTATTGATGTTTATGTGATTTGTATGGTAATCATCTAATTTCACTACTTTTCCTGTTATCCTAGCAAAGCATATGTTTACTATTTCTTGACAAAACTGAAGGGTGTCTTTCAGTGTTCTCGCTCTTTTTTTGTTGTTTGGGTTTTGTTTTGGGGTTTTTTTTCTCCAAACACTGGTATTTCATAATCCATACTTATATGTATTTTACTATGTATATTTTATTCAAACTTCAGACTGATGATGGGATTATGAAAATATGGAGTGAATCAGGAAATCATGGTGATGAGTGGAACAAAGTCGAGTTACATTTGGGGAAACTGAGGAATTTTGAAGTTATATTTGAAGGCATACGTACCAGAGACCTAGGAGGAGGAGCAGCAATAGATGACATAGAGTTCAACAACTGCACCACAAGTAAGTTCAAGAGGGGAATTTCTAGCATCTGGAGGGATGCTAAAGGCGATGTAGGATGTTCCTTCTTGTTTGTAAATATATCATGGTTTTAGTGTTTTCATCATAATGTCACTTATAAAATAAGTATTAAGCATCATAAAATCAGTTATGAATGTTTTCGCTTATAACTTCAATACCACTCTACTCATACAGAAAGTCCTTTATTAGTGCAGCGTTTGCACCCTAAAGTATTGTAGATAAATCCAAGAAATGCTTTAGGTTTTGTTTCCTTGATTTATTTGGTTTTGAGAGAGAACTTTCCTTCCTTAATTCATTGGTAAGTTATTGAGTCTCTGATGTTGTATATAATTGTTGTATATAAATTATGTCATATTACATCACATGAAGCCTGTAGTCTCCCTGTTTTATCGAAAAGGCTCTTGCCATAAAAATGAGTTGAGACTTAAAATGAACTACGGTCACTATTCCTTTTCCCAGCTCAGTTCAAATGTTAAGGCCAGCAAAGTAAAGAAAACCTCTGACTCCTTCACAGAGTACTCACTGAATTAGTCTTTTTGTGGATATAGGCTAAAATAGTAACAGCATTTGCCTTTAAAAAAAAGAAGATCAAAACTGTGTTTTTATGGAAGATCATGGCTTCCATCAAGAAAAGATGTGGTCTTTATCCCTGGTAGGCAGCATTGTGACACAATATGTGACACAATAGAAGTGGATTTGGTGAGTCAGTGAATCATTACTGATGCTGTATATCAACACTTCGAATTTTGGGAAAGTTATTTGGGCAAGCTTTAATCTCCTGCCATGGTGTGGATGCCCATTATCAGGTGGAGCATGGAAAGCGCACTTCTGGAGAGCATCTGTTGATCTAGTTTCATCTGAAAAATGCAGGTTTTGCATTCAGAAATTGCTTTGTGATGTAAATCAAAGAATGGAAACTGGATACAACTTGGGACTTATTCAGAACTGCACTTTTAATAAAACTTTCAGGCAGATATACCCTTAAAAGCTCTTTCAGGCACATGAACACTAGTGATTCCCTTGCACTTTTTCTAAGTGTTTCATTGTCCCCATTGCTATGCATATGATTATTCTCCAAAGGACAAGCGCAGATGGATAAGGATGCCCTGGTAGTAGATGGGAGGTCAGCATTCCCCTATCATCTTGAATAAGAAAGAGGATACTGATCTCTCTTGCAATTTGTTGCCAAGTTGTGCTCAGATGTATTAATTCATACAGCGGGGTCTTGTTAAACCACATTTCTGGGGTTCTGTCCTTTTTTGAGGCTGCAACAATTTAGACACCTAATTTCACAGTCAGATTCATGAAGATATTCAGCAGATAAAAATAGCAGGATTCATTTTTTTAAGGAAGACAAAAACTCCCAGTTAAGTTCATAAAGATGCTATCAACATATCTTTACATTACATAATGCAAAAATATTTCTGCTTACTCTTAAGTCCACATATTTTATAATAACCTGAAAACAGGTATTATATACACATAACTGGAAAGACTCCACAGAACTGTCATTGCAAGGAAGGAAATTTTTTCAGTAGGGAATTGGAAAGCTGTCATATGAAGGATCTCAAATCTCTTAAAATGTTAAGATTGCTGAAATTTACATTGGTTTTAGTCTATGACCCTACAAATCTGAATGTTAATAGTGTTTTATAACTAAAATACCTTTGCAGTGTAACAGTTCAGAAAGTAACTTGGGTTTATTACTGTATAGTAACTATTTGTTTTACAGCATTGCTTCAGCAAGAAGCTCTTTTGGGAAAACAGTTGCACCATGCACTCCAACTGCTTTCACACGCAGCTTTGGCGTAGTAATATTACTGTGTGTTTTGCAGAAAAAGATGGATGATTCAGAGGAGGCTTTTGTCATAGAAGTTTGAAATACACAGTTGAAGGCCAATATACAATACAAATAGAAATTTTTTAAAGACTGAATTAGAAAAGTTGGAGATCCAAGATGCTAATCCTTTATAGAGGTGTCCCTTGCATCATAGATGTTCTTGCACTGTAATAAGGTACGGTCTTTATACAGTCAGGAAACATTCACTTACAGCATCTCCAGTAGTGCATGCTAGGCACAGCAGGGTTTTTATTAAATTTCAGGTGTATGTGTCCTATGGGAATGTGTTTATGCTTATGTCTTTGCTTTTCAGCAGGATCAGAGGCCTGTCATATATTTCCTTTCTAACTGTATGTGTGTACATGTGTGCAAATGCATGTCTATAAAAATTAAAAACAAACAAAAATAAAAAAACCCCACCCCACCCCATGGTTTTCCTGTCTCTACAATGATATTTAGGCTCAAACCAAGGTTGAAAGGGAATCATTGCATTTTCTTTCAGCACCTTTCACATCAGGTCCATGTCTATGATTTTTTTGCTTTCTACTCCATAAGCTGAGATCTGCTTGCTTAATTTTCTCAAGACTTTTGGTATGCTGACCTTCCTGTTGGCATGACGACATGAAGGATGACATGAAGACATGGTCTGACCTTTTTCATTCTTCTTGTTATTGGTTCTTTACCTTTGTAGAACAAACAAACAAAATACATTTTGCCAGATTCTCAAAAATAACATTTCCCATCTGACCCAAGCCTGGGGCATTCGGGACAGAGAAAGCAAGTCATGTCTAAATTGTTTTCTCGCAGTGCAGGGTTCACAGTTTTATTGTGTCTGTTGTAACAAAGCTAAAAGACAGCAAACACAATCTTACTGTGGCCAAACTCAAGGAGAAGAGTAGCATACAAACCAGAAGGGATCAGGGGTTTCTTCTCAACAAAATGACTTGATTTACAATACTCATGTACTGTTTTTATAGCTGTAGAATTATTGAGCTAGACACATGGCCAGGGTCCTCTAGGGGAACTGAAGCCCACATCTGTCTTTTCTACGAGGACTCATAAGGTTAAACTAAAATCTTATATAATATTACGGATATTCTAGCCACGATAATTACATAAGCAGAGGAATAGACCATGCACAGAAAAACCTAGAAGATAATTGGAAATAATTAAGACTTGAATAACAGGTTTGAAATAAACAGAATGGAATGGAAATGAGAAAGCCTTAAATTGCATGGGAAAAAAAATTGAATGTTTACCTGCTTCCCAGCAGATGGTATGTAGTGGTAGAGACTAATGTTAGAGCAATTTTGGAGCTTTCAGGTATTTTGGGATAGCCTCCCCCTCACAGACTGTCCTTTTGGAAGCTGCTGAATGGTATTGCTGGATCATGGTTTACAGTCAACACAATAAAATAATTGCCTCTTTGCAGAAATAATGTACTCAAGTGGAGAGAGTGAAGAGGGAAGAGAGAAGCAGTCTGTGTGAGGATTTTTGACATGTAAATATTAGAATTGCTTTCATGCAGTATGGTATTATTCAATGGTTAGAGCAGAGTTTAATAATTCCAAAGACTTGTTTTATTAAACATGTTTTCCTTCAGCTTGCTTTCATACAATGTGTTATATAAAGAAACTATACATCATAAGAGAGCCTGCATGGAAGTGGATTAGCTCTGCAGACTTCTTTGCTCTTTACTTACATAACTGTGATTTACATAGCTCATGTTATATGAGGATTTTCAACCAAAAAAAGAGAACCTTTTCACCATTTCCCTTGAAAAATTAGTTAGTTAAAAGCTTTTCTATCAGTAGAATATTACATAAAACTTTATTTATCGTGATCTGAGGTTCTAGGGCCCTGTACTGCAAGGCTCTTTTCCCTCAGGTCTCAGTGATTTCTAGGGAAGTTGAGGGCAAGAAGCAACTGTGGCTTTATTGGCAATGTGAGAGGTCTTGGAGATATTGTCAGAGATAGAAAAAAAGTAGGTGTAAAAGAGTCTAATCAATTGGTTGTGAAAGGGTCAGTTGTGTTTTAATAGCAAAAATAATTTGATTCCAAACCTGGTATCTTTTTATTTTGCAAGTTTAATTGAAAAACATGAAAAATAGCAGAGTCACATCACAGCCAGCGATTATTTTTAGTATTAAATTAATTTATTTATTGATTAATTACATTAGGGTTTTTTTTCAACTTCTTGTACAATGATTCTTTATACAACTTTAGTGATAGACTATTCTAGTTGACCTGAATGGAGTTTAAAGTTGTCATCTCTTTTGCTTTTAAATAATTTATTTTGACCATGCATGAGTTTATTTGCAAGCTCGAAAAAATGCCTACAATTTTGCCTTAATAAAAAGGTAAAATACCTGTGAGTATTGTACAGAATAATCCCTAATGATAATTCTATTTTTGAGACTTCTGACACTTTTTTCATGATAACATCTTTAAAAATCTGGTCAGAAATAAGCTGTGGGTTTGTAACCTTAAAAAGCACTTTGAGTTTTATTGATAAGCTTTTCCAGGTGACGGTTTACTGTCACATAATCGTGAATCAAGAGCGCAACTCATTAAACATGTTGTTGCCATAAGTCTGGATTTTGTACATTTGTAATTTTAAAGAAAAGGAATCTTGTACTCTACATACAAAAGATGGAGTATAAGCATGGACTTATACATTACTCAGCCATATCATGCGTACTGATTTTGGCATCCCAGGGCATCACCTGAAAAACCAACAGTGAAAGATAAATGAAAATAAGTGAATCATAACTCTAAATTCATATTTATAGAATAGTTGATTATTTCATTGATTTACATATTTTTTCATGATCTGGCAATTCAGTGTGATAAAAGTCCACAAAGAAGAAAGATCTCTTTCATTACAGCTTCAGTGATCTTTGTGGGTTGCCTATTTGGGATCAGACTTCACAAGCTTTTTGTCTCATGTTTAAGGTGAATAGGACACACATTCAGTCATACTTGAAGTGATATTAAAATTATATTTAGTTTTTAAAAGAAAGCAAAATCAAAATGCCACAGTACTATTAATAGGAAATTCGTTAACAAATTGAACTGAACAGAAATTTTCTTTAAAATGTAATAAAACTTGTTTTGCCTAGTGATAAACTTTTTCTTTCCCTTTCTCCTCATGTATTTGCATTCCTCCTCACCTCCTGTTTATGGCAAAGACCTTAGGTGAAGGTACTGCAATCCTTTGAACAACTTTGCTTCCATGCTCCCATAAACAAGAAGCTTTGAAAGTCTCAGCAGAGAAATCCTTTCTCATTAGAATTCCATCCTAGCTTTGCAGATCAGAGAGAAAAAGCTAAAACATCCTAGTGTTTGGGTGTTTTCTTTGAATCCTCTGCGATGTATCATGCAAAGCTTTACATTTAATGGAGAATTTAGTTTCTTCTTCTCAGACACTTGAGAAGAGTTCAAACTCTTATAACAAAAATATTCAATACAAACCTGGCCCTGAAGTGAGAGGGAAGCTGCTTGAGCTGATTTAGTCACTCAAGATATACAATTGTATTCAGCCAGAATGTATGTCCCATTACCTGGGGGGTTTGATCTTCTGCCTTTTCTCCCCTCTTCAAAATACTTTAATGTTTTATGATGCTTTTCACTTCTTTTTATAAATAGGTCAGTGTCAGGGTATTCTGACATGGAACACTGGAACTGCATCACCTAGCTAAAACTTCTCAGTAAATGTGCTGAAATTAATAGTAAAATTCTTATTTGTTAGTCTAATGTTTGCATGTTGCCTTTAGAAGGAAATTATTTTGTGATTTCATGGTGAGCTGTCAATTTACAATTTGATATATATTGAATCTGCTTCATCATAAAGGAAGAAAGCTCATTTTGAGAAGTCTAGTAATTTTTGGTAGCTTTAACTGGTGTTACTGTAACATACATTAACATGAATATGCTTTACCTTTTTTGAGTGAAAATCTTACTGAGCTCAGGTCTCATTACACTCAGCAGAGGGTACAGATGATGCACGGTTTGTTTCTAGGCAAAAAAATAATCTTCCTTCTGGAAATGTGTCAGCCACAGCTGCCTTCCACAGGACATCGTGAATGCCCTTGAGCAGAGGACTCGGTGGGGAAGACAGCATGCTCGGCAGAGATGTGGGGGAAATACAGGGTCACTCAAACCAGCTTGCCAGGGCTCCCAGAGTTGCACTGGGGGAAGATTTGAATTCCTGCATGAGTCATGTTATGCACAAGGTGATCACTTAAACAGCATTGCATGTTCAGAATTTCTAGAACCATATAAAAAAATATATAAATTCATTTTTACTGAAGAAGAAAATATTACATAGCCAAATACATATCCTGGCTTCAGGGAATGAATATATTGCATTTGACAATCTTCTTTGAAAAGATTAAAAGAATAGAAAGAAGAGATGGCACCAGCCTGAAACTCACGGTATTCTCTACTTTTTATTGCTCTGTACAAAAGCCATTTGCCTACCTGTAATACTCCAGGATTGCTGTTTCTGTTTGAGATTATGTAAAAATGCATGAGAGCTTAATCAGAAGATTTTTTCGTCATCTTTCCTTCTTTTTGTAACTCTCAGGTTGTTATTAGGAAAGCACTTAAGGTCATTTGCCACAGATTTTGAGTATGAGAAACAAGTTTTAGCTTTCAACTCACTTTTAATGAAGAGACCTCAGTGGCTTCTTCAGTTTCTGTTTATCTCATGTGAAACTTTTGAAAAACAACTGCTGACTTCAAAGACACTTTGGTTTGGTAGTAGGTGGCTGCAAAGGCAGCTTTTCAGTATAAAATTAAAATCTCATCGTTTTGACATTCACTTCGTGTATTGCTTACTCTCCATATCCAACTTTTCATGGCTAGCAAAACATACAGGGTATAGATGGCTGGATTTTAGGGGGTTTTTACCCTCACAATCATTGTCTATAAAGGCAGTACTAGAAGAATGAACACCACCCCAGCCTGAGTTTATTTTCATGTGAAATTACTGTAGAAGGTAGGCACTTTCCAGTACAAATAAACGGCATATAACAGCTGATCTCTGGAACCCATCATACACCTCCATGCAATTTGACAGCCAAGATGAATTTCACATCTAATGATGATTCAGCAGAGCCTGAGAGAGCACTCAGCTGAGGAAATGTCTCATTGTTGCAGATAATTGCAGCTTGCACCTCTGTGCTGTACTCCATTGGTCTCACAGCCACCCCTGTGGACCACATTAGGACAAGTCCATGTATAAAAAAAAGAAAATATTCGTATGAGATGCTTCTAAGAAATCTGTGACAGGGTGCTGTGATTGGTTTGGATTGATTCTGCATCAAAGTGGAAACAACAGCTTGATAGTAATTTTGTAGGGTAAATATAGTTGAAAAGCTCTAAAAATAATGTATTCAGCTGAACTTTCTGAGGTGTAATATAGCTTTACACTGGAATCGGGACAAGGAGGAGATAAAGACCAAGCAGTAGAGATCACATGTCAAATTGCTTTAGGTGGTATTTTTCTCTGGTTGAACATCTTCATAAGTACTGGGAAATAGAAGTTTCTGCAAAAGCATCACTTGATTTTTTACCTTATCTCCTCTTCACCCTTTCTTTTACCACTTGCAGTCTCCAAAGAGATAAAACCTAGAACACCAGACCCTCACTCAGTGCTCAGTCCTCAGTGCTTCTCCCTAGTGCCTTCTTTAGCATTAAGCAAAATACAGCAGCTCCTTACATGAGGGTACTGTGAGCCTGAGCTCCTTTTCCTGCTAATGCACTCTATGCCAAAGGTGGTCTTTCAGTCTTCATCAAATATAAAAACATCTGTCCTTGCCTGGTGTGGGTTTATATACTCCATGATATCAGCACTAGAAGCTGAAGAGACTTTTTTTATCTTTTCTTTTGTTTGAGCCCAAGCCAGTTGTACATTTCCGGAACTATGGATTAATTTTTATTCTTCCAATTTATTTCATGGCCTTAGGCACCATATTACTACTTGCTTTGAGCATCTTTAGGAAGTCCATTGGCAGACTTTTGTATCTACAGGTGAAATTCTCTCCAAAGAGTCAATATAATTTGTTACATCTGCTATTTACGTCAGAGCCAATGCATATCTTTGAGTTAAATCTGGCCTTTTAAATGATACATTCTGTGAGGAGAATTCCCTATGGTTATTGAATTACAGAAGAATTTTATTTGAAATTAGATCTAGTTGCATGAGCAGAAAATTTTCATCTAGTTTTCCCTGCAAAAGATTGCCAAGGTTACCCATGGACAGAAACATTATTGATGAGTTTGTTCATAGAGTTTTAATGTTCTGTAAAAAGTGATGTAGAAAAGAGTACTGAACAATTGGGTAAGCAAATGAAAAGCTTGATTCAAACTGTGTTTCATAATTTCTGAACTTCAGAGTACTGAGTAAAGTTGAGTTCCAGTTCTACTGAAACCTTCTAGGAGCTTGTATTTCATACATTTTAATTGAAAGAAAGAATGGAACTTAGAAAGTAAAGTTACTTTCACTGACTAATATTGTCAACAAAATATTTTTCATTTTTTTAATCTTTGATTATACCTACATCTCAAGTATTGTGGAAGAGGGGAGGGAAGTGATACAAGGACTCTCACTATACAACGCAATTCAAACAACAGAAGTTGGATATGGAGACTAAGCAATACATGAAGTGAATGAGAGCATGAGTGCATGAGAGCTTAATCAGAAGATTTTTTCGTTTTATTGTTTCCCACCTCTGACATTTTCATACATGGAATCAGCTAATTCTTTTGCTGTGGCTCACTGGTCCATTTCAATGCTGTAGCTTCTCAAAGATAACTTCAAAGTAACACAGTGAGTAAAGTACAATTGATCTTTTTTTTTTTTTAATTTTTATAATTTTTTCCCACATTTGTTTGGAGTGTATTCAAGAGTATGCTAAATTTGTTCCTTATAAGTTTCTTGAGCTGTTAAATAAAAAACGCAAGAAAGAAAAATTGCCATATTTTCTCATGTTTTTTCTGCTTAGAATAGTTTTTCTGTGTGTTTGGATTGTCATGGAATGTTGTGAGTTAGACTGTTTGGAAAAAAATATATAATATTACATGTTATATATAATCAACCATCATCCAATACATGTTATCTTTCTACTTAATAGTGATGAAAGTACAGCTGAGGAATTCAATTAGACAAAAAACTATATATTTTTACATGCAGTTCCATACAACCAACATATGCAATGAAATAAGACGTAATTAAAATTTCTCATTGTATCTGAAATGTCTGCTTTAAACTTATCTTAAGCTGTTCATTAGGAGACATAATTTTGATTTGTACTGCAGCTCTCTAGAGGGAGGTTTGAATACTGTTTTTGGAAAAATCCTTCTCCAAATTCAGTACTGATAGACAAACTCAGATTTTGGCAACCCTGTAATTTTGTTCACAAAATTAGAAATGGCTAAGATAATATTTTGAATGTCCTCTCTTCTTCTTTGTTCAAAGTGGTTTCTAACATGTTTTTTTGTTACATTGCAGCTCAACCCTCAGAACTGAGAACATATTTTTCAATATGTTCTTTAATACATTTTTTCTGTTTAAATACGTATTTTCATATGTGGATGTTTTATGTGGATTTATGTGGATGCTGTCTACCTGGACCTTAGTAAAACCTTTGACGCTGTCTCCCACAGCATTCTCCTGAGGAAACTGGTTGCTCAGGGCTTGGGTGGGTGTGCTCTATGCTGGGTTAAAAGCTGGATGGCTGAGCCCAAAGAGTGGTAGTAAATGGAGTCACATCTGGCTGGTGGCTGGTCACACATGGTGTCCCCAGGGCTCAGTCCTGGGGCCAGTCCTGTTTAATCTCTTCATCCATGATCTGGACGAGGGGATTGAGTGCACCCTCAGTCAGTTTGCAGAGGACACCAGGCTGGGGAAGTGCTGATCTGCCTGAGGGCAGGAGGCTCTGCAGGGGATCTGAGCAGGCCGGACTGATGGGCTGAGGCCAGTTGTAGGAGGTTCAACAAGGAGAAGTGCCGGGTCCTGCAATGGGGGCACAACAGCCCCACACAGCGCTATGGGCTGGGGAAGGGTGGCTGGAAAGCTGCCTGGTAGAAAAGGACCTGGGGGTGCTGGTTGACAGCCGGCTGAACATGAGCCAGCAGTGTGCCCAGGTGGCCAAGAAGGCCA
>JAVJGI010000050.1:71462781-71492396 GCA_035590275.1 Ibycter americanus | reverse complement strand
TCCCCCTGTACTCAGCACTGGTGAGGCTGCACCTCAAATACCGTGTTCAGTTTTGGGCCCCTCACTACAAGGCAGACACTGAGGTGCTGGAGTGTGTCCAGAGAAGGGCAACGAAGCTGGTGAAGGGTCTAGAAAACAAGTCTTATGAGGAGCAACTGAGGGATCTGGGGTTGTTTAGCCTGGAGGAGTCTCAGGGGGCATCTTATCGCTCTCTACAACTACCTGAAAGGAGGTTGTAGGCAGGTGGGGGTCAGTCTCTTCTCCCAGACTACAAGCAACAGGACAAGAGGAAATGGCCTTAAGTTATGCCAGAGGAGGTTTAGATTGGGTATTAGGAAGAATTTATTTATTGAAAGGGTGGTCAAGTATTGGAACAGGCTGCCCAGGGAGGTAGTGGAATCACCATCTCTGGAGGTATTTAAAAAAACTTATATAGCTGCAGTGCTTAGGGACGTAGTTTAGTGATAGACTTTGCAGTTCTGGATCGATGGTTGGACTTGATGATCTCAAAGGTGTTTTCCAACCTAAACGATTCTATGCTTCTATGATTCCATATTACATTTAAAGAATGTCTGGTAAAAATGAAACTTCTAGGTTGTAACTTCTTTGTGAACCTCTCTTTGGTTATTGGGAGTATTGATGCTGAAGTTGTATTTTATGGTTAAAAACACTGTATTTGTTGTATTGATTGAGTTTTTCTGGTGCAGGAGTTTTGGTCAGAATGAGCATATGCTCTGGAAAGTTGATTTTTAATGCCACAATTCTGAATAGGATTTTAGAATATTTGCTTTGACTATGCTATGATAATGCTGGTATATTGATTCTGAGAGGGATTTTATTTTTATCTCTGCCAAAGGCTGTGGCAGAATCTCCATCATCAGAAATGTAACCTCGTATTCCTGAAACTGACTTACAAACAAGGTCTTACTCCGAAAGAATAAAATTCACAAATATGCAACTTTGTGTTTGAACTTTATGCCATTCACATCTGTTGAGATACCAGTTTTCATTATGACTGTGTTTGGGTCACGTGCTTTATTTTAGGATAAGCTGAGAAATTAATAATGGTCTTAAATGCTGGTTAAATGCTTGAAGTACTATAAAGCAGCTTATTAAAAAAAAGGAACAACTGCAATTAATACTACATGCTAAATATAAATGATAGAGTAACACAACATTGTCTTGATTAAAGTTGAAAGGAGGTAAAGGTGAGGAATATGATAAGTCACAAAGCCAAGGATTTTCAAATGTCATTCTGCTGTATGGTGATAATGTACCTCTTTCACATGCAGTGAAATAAGATGTGAAAATGATTGCAGCCTAATGGCTCTCCCATTAAATAATTTCTGTCATTATTTAAGCGATTAAGTGACTTAAGGAAGTCACTTCGTTTTCCAGTGCATGGGAGGGAATGGAGATGAGGCAGACTTTTCTCACAAATGCCCAATGACAAGACAAAAGGCAATAGGCACAAATTAAAAAAAAAAACAAAACAAAAACACCAGGAAATTTCATCTGAACAGAATAAAACACTTTTTTTTGCAGTGAGGGTGGTCAAACACAAGCACAGTTTGTCCAGAGAGGTTGTTGAGTCTCCGTCTGTGGGTATATTCAAAACGCAAACTGGCTGTTTGAGCAGCGGGTTGGACTAGATGATCTTGAGAGGTCTCCTTCAACTGTTCTGTGGTTTTCCAGAATTTGGGATAAGACATATTCATGTATTTTCGGTAGTATTTTCTATCGAGTTTTATTACATATTTGGGAGAGGTGTGAAAACTGCCTTAAACATCACAAATGTTTCAGTCAGTTTTTTCTCGAGTCCACTTCTCTGCTAAGGGCTCTCTGCCACATTGATTCCCTGTAAAAAGCAACTGTAGCTTTTCCTGTATTTAAGGCATTCATGGCAATGCTGTTGTCTGTGGATTCTCTGACACCTAATCAGATCATATTGACAGTGTAAAACTGAAAAACAAAACAACAAGACAGATATCAATTTGAAACCAGATTTTATTGAAACTGAGGGATGTATATATTTCAAAACTGAAAATTTACGTCAGGTCTTGCAGGTAACCAACCCTATCACTGAATTGTTTTTGCACTATCCATTCTAAATATTTGAATTACATTTTAATGCTGTGTTGTTGCTCTATATAGTATTGCCTTGTGTACACATTTAAACGAAGTTAAAAATTTAGTTCTCCTTTCCTGTTTTCCTTCAATGAGAATGTAGTTCCTCAGTCTCAGTAGGTACCTCATTTGAGGAGATTAATACCCTGTAAACAATAACTTCCCCTTCTGGAAATGTGGGTCTGCACAAAGGTAAATATCAAGGTGTTCTGTCCAGACTGTGTTTAATGATGTCACATATTAGTCATGTTTGAAGGAAAAAGTGAAACATAATGCAGTGAATAGGTCAAAATACATTCTCCTAAATGTCTTACTGCACAACTTGGAGCTCCAGAGTGAAAAACAGCTTAAGCAGAGTGCATCTGAAATGTTGCATTTGGGATTATCAGAACTATTTAAATTAGTGTTAATTGAAATTATGCATATATCATACTGAACTAAAAAATCACTTATGTAAGTTTCTTTATAGTCTGACAGTTCAGAGGTGGCTGAATCTCAACGCTCTGGTTCTGGCCCTAGCACTTTATGTGCAAGTTATGAAGTTACTCTCATCTTATGACATGGCTTTCACTGACTTTCAGAGGTGATCAAAAATTGCTATTGTAAACCAGATCCTCTTATTAAATATCGTAAGAGCAGTTTCTGTGCAGTTCACATACTCAGAGCAGAAGTTTCTCTAAACTCTTCAAAAAAAATAAAACATCTTATAAAGGCTTTACAAGTATGTGGATTACACAAATGTTGTGTAACAGTGATTTTTCTATTTAAAATGCTCTTATTTTCCAAATGATGTCCTGTAATTATGAGCAGAAAAAAGCCTTTAGCCTGTCTACTTTCCAATAGCTCACTGAACTCTTTTTTATTGAACGTGCTAAATAAATAAGAAAGAGCCTCTTTTGATTTAATTACAATATTGATTTAAATGTCCTGTTGGTTTCAGTTGGAGAGAATCCCAGGGAATGCCCTGCCCTCACTGATTTTGTGTGTGGAAGTGAGAACTGCATAGAGTCTCAGTTTGTCTGCGACTATAAACCAGACTGTGAAGACCTATCAGATGAAGCTGACTGCAGTAAGTATCTCTTAGTGTATTAATGTAATCACCAGCTAAAATTATAACTCTAAATTCTGTAGTGTAGCTTTGGTGAATTCACAGAGCTGCTCAGAAGATAATTGCAGGCAGGTTGCCTGCTTCCCCAACACAGAAGTTCTGACATTTTCAGATCCTCAGAGACATTTGCTGCAAAAATATTTGTGTGGTTTAGTTGCAAAAGTGTAACTTACTCAAACCAAAGATCAAATATAAAAAAACCCAACAAACTAAAACAGCTTAAGAGCTAAAAACATAGTTAAGGAATAAAATCAATGGTTTACTATACATATTAACTCTGAGAAGAAATGTAAACTCATTTATTAAGGTGAAAGCATGTTGAGCTGTCAGTCTTGAATGAAAAAACTAAGTAAGCAAATTAATGCACAATAACATTTAGAAATGATTCTACTATAAAAAGTAATTATTTAAAAACAGCCCTGTCTTTTCTTTCAGATTAATCCTTTCTTTGTGATCTGAATTGTGTCGCTGCTACATGTTCATTGTTCTTTGTTCTTGTTGGTACTGCAGAGCTATGAAAATATTTTCTTGCTATTACTCTGTTACAGAACAGTTGGACAAAATCCAGTCTGCTTATGGATTTGCAGTGCTAGTGAATACTGAGACAAAATTTGTCTGTAGGTATTCTTCACTAATGCTGTTTGCAATGGAAGGACACAGCTTAATTTTGAAAATCTGGATCAAGTTAACAGGCTTTCCAATTCAGACTTGAAACTCAAAAGCAGTAAAACATTGTGCCTTTGTTCATGCTCCATGTCTTTGTTTATTTACAGTCGCTGTTCAGACCCCAGACTTTTGGAGTAGGAAGCTTAAGCAGTCCATATATACAGTTCAGTAATCAGTCTGTCTTAATTCTTAATCTTAAAGCTGGAGGGCCAAATCCTGCCATAATGCAGATATGATCAAAAGTAACCTTGGCAGATATTTACATCACATGCATCAGTTCAGCATTCACATTGTGTTGAACTCCAAGTACTCCATTGTAATCAACCAATACTTAGTGATCCCTTGAAAATCAAAGGCGTTTCCTCTTGCATGGGGTTGCTAAATGCTTTGACTGGACAGGGTTACAAAAATAATGACCTTATTGAGTAATGTAAATTATATTGTTTTACCTAGACAATAGACTTACAACCTGGAATACATGTGAAGATGTCACTATAGGAGATTTAACTTGGAATTTCTCCCTCTTTATTGTTTTCATAAAAGTAAATAACAGTTCTGAAGTACATATGCTGAAGATGGTGTGTCTATTTCTGGTTTCTACCTCCTGCAGTGCTTTGCATTCCAGTGAATTTTGTGAGTCATATTCATGGAAATGAATCTATGTTGACTGATAACTTTAAAAAAGAAGATTCTTTTCAAGTAGATTCCAAGAAAAGATAGATTATAAACAGACAGTCTTTATTTATTTTATATAATACTCATATTTTTTCAGGAATTAGACACAGTGCAGCAAAATACTATATAAACTCACCCTTGTGGCATTTTATAGACCTGTGTCATGACCCGACAGACTTCCTGCCTGCTACTCAGTGGGGACTCTGCTCCACCGGTTGTGGGCCCGGGTGGTGCAAACAAACACTGGGACTCACCGTGTGATTAAGATTACTTTTAATACACCATACATCACTACCCACAACCAAACCACTATCCCTATTAATATAATGGAGGTAGTAATCATATGTTGATCACCCTTGATAGATTTATAATAAACAACACAGAGAAAGGTAAAGAAATAGACTGCAGAGTTGATCAACTCGTTATAGTAAGCTACACATGGAAGAAAGTAAATAGACATTTGACCTGCTCAGAGGCAAAGCCCAGTGTGGCGATGACAGGGTATCTCAGGCCAGTGGAGAGGGAGCTCCACAGAACACTCTCTGAGTCAAGATTTTATACCCTTGTAGTCACGTCATGTAGACTTTTCATATGGAGAACCTCGATAAGCAAGCCTTTTTATCAGTTTAGACACAGCACAAAGGTGTTTCAACACTGGGTTGTGTGCTCCCCATTAGCTGATAGATAGTTTTTATCTTTGAGCTTTGTTCCCTTTGAGAGGGAGGGTGCGAGTGAGGAGTGAGGCAGTGTTATCACATATGCACAGTAGGGATCCAGGGCCTCAGAAAGGAGAAACTACCCAGCCTACACCCTGTCCTGCTTCTCTCTTACGGCTTCAATGGCTGTTTCCCTTCTTCAGCACACTTCTTTGTTGTTTTTTTTCCAAACAACAGCCTGAACCTCACAACCCAACAGACACACAGTAAGTCTGAATTGCTGTCCAACATAAACTGCTCTGTAAAGATATTCAGAAAACTATCGAGGCACTTGATTTATTCTGTACATATTTTTACAGGATATAGTAGCTTCATTGCAGGGGGGAGTGTCCTGTGTTGTCTGGAAAGACTGTAATACCATCAACTCTTTTTTCTTACTTAGACAATAGGTGGAAACATTTCAGTACATCACAGTAAAGCAACACCATCTTTGCCATACTGCAGAAAAACTTTTTCAAGAGAAGAAAAGAAATGCTGATATTCACATAAAATAAATAGAGTGAAATATCCTTTTATTGTAGATGTAATGGCTGTAGTTACATCAAAATGTTTTCATCAGTTGTTAGTCTTGCTGTTGCTGCAGAACTGACAAAATATCAAGTTAACAATAAAGGAGAGATACTGTAATCTGGCATACAGAATACCCGGATAAATCTCAGGTATAATATTTCGCTATCAGCTATATGTTAGTTGCAACAAATGAGGCCTTACATTTGGATAAGCACACCTTTTCCCTGAGTGTATATCTTATAGATGGGACTAAACAACATTAATGGGCACATAATACCTTCCAGATACGAAAACCTCATTTTTTTAATGAAAAGGCAATAGGAGCTGCTTAGTCAGAAAAGAGAGCAGAACAGGCACAGAGAAAGCCCTTCACAGTCTAACCTGCTCTATCACAAGTGGCTATGACCACATTTGTCTGCAGTTGTCTCCTTTTCTCTGAGCTTAGGGTCTGCACTTATTTCGCATTCTACTATAGTTTTATACCAGTGTAACTCCAAAGAAGTAAATGGACCATAATCTACTCAGCAGCAATTCCTCTGTGCAGGGTTTACAACAGAATCTGGATGAAATTAATTGTATGCATGTAGGCTGGTGGACTTTTCTTTTCTTTTCTTTTCTTTTTAAACAAACTCACGGAAATGACTTACTCTATGCTTCATTCCGTCCAGTCAGGCAATCTTGCAAAATTTTCATTCTCTTTCAGTAACCTCCTGGAAGTACTGACGTGAAAAAAGCACACATGAGAGCAGTTTCAAGTTTCATGAATTGTAGCCAACTATACAACCAGATTTGATCAATAGGAAACCTTGATGAACCAATTAGAGGAGTGCTTGAATTATTGAAATAGAGGCAATTTTTCAGATAAATGGAACAATCCTCTTCTGATGGCTTCCAAATTAGCTCTGTTTATACATAAAATAAAAAGTAGCCAGCAGGTACAGATATGCTGGGTGAGTCCATCAACGCTGTGAATACTGTTCATAAATATTTATTAATAATTGCCTTCTGAATGCACTCTTAAGATATTACAGTAAAATTCCTGAAGTCAGGTAATCTATTTTGAATAGTATAAATTCCAAATGCATTTGGATTTTGATCTTGTTAGAACTGTACAAGAAAATTGTACTTGTTTCGATTAATGGGTTCCCTTCTTTGCCCTACCTGCATGTGAGGGTGTTTGGTGTTAGAGTTAGGCTTCATTAGGCTTACATGATGCTTGTAATGCAGTGTCAATCTAGATGCTCAGTGCATTTGTGTATTCCTTTCATGATTCCCAAAGACCGTGCTGTGAATAGCACTAACAAAAGCACAGAACGGTTGAGGTGAGAAGGTGCCTCTGGAGATCAGCTAGTCCAACCTCCTGCTTGAAACAGGGTCCACTGCAATAGGTTGCCCAGGGCAGTGCCAGTCAGATTTTGAATATCCCCAAGAATGGAGACTCCACAACTTCTCTGGGCAACCTGTGCCAATGTTTGACCAGCCTGACAGTAATAAAAAAGCTTTTTCTTAACATCTAAAAGTGCTTCCTGTATTTGTGCCCATTGCCTCTTGTCCTGACACTGGGCACCACTAAGAAGAATCTGGCTTTGTGTTCTTTATACCCTCCCAACAAGTATTTATACACACTGATAAAAGCCCACTGAGCATTCTCTTCTCTAGGCTGAACAGTCCCAGCTGTCTCAGTCTCTTCTTATGAGAAACGCTTCAGTCCCTTGCAATATGGTAAGAGTACAGTACATTACTGGACAGTACAGATCCTTCTCCTGGCATTCAGGGGATATAGGTTATTCACTGGATCAAAATTATTCTTCTTTTAAGACATTTGTCCTATACATTTAACTAAGGTGACACATGTTTACAGAAAAGCAAGTCCACAGGATTACAGTGTGTGTTCAGATCTTGGTCATACAAAAAAGGTTTATGATAATGATAAGTTATTTATACAAAGAATAGTGTCAGTTGTTCTTGTAGCTTCAAAGTAGAAAGTAGGAAAAAACCAAACCAGATTACTAAAAGGTAATTAAATATATTCTTTTTATCTGTGTCATCTATACCTAGATAATGATACATAAATAGCTGTATTTTTAATATTGCAGAATACGCCTACGTCAAGAAACACACTCTGAATCCTCAAATCCATCTGAGGTTCTGAAATAGTCACAGTCAGACCTGTTTCTAAAGTGTATGTCTGACTGTGATGTTTAATAGTTTGGAACCTTTTCCCAGAGTCCTCTCACAGGGGCACTCCTTGTCTCACTCAGCAATTGTGTAGCTGCCTCTGCTTTATAACTAAGGAAAAAATCTTTAGAAGCCAGAGAGTTTGTGTTGCTAATCGTTTCATCTCTACCACAGCATTTGCATAATTATTTTTTTTTTATTGATTACTTTTCCAAAGTCATCTGAAACATCAGAGGCAGATCTGGAAATGGGAGGTTTAACAAAGATCTCCCCAATTCAATCAGTGTCCTAATCACTAGAACTTCTTTTGCATCATAAAACTGCCTTCATGCATAACACTCCCAAGGATGAACCAACATATGTTCATGAAAAACACCACTGTGGAAGTGGAGTCCAGTTTTGCTAGCTAATTGGCTGGGAATCATTCTGTCCGTTTACCTTGAATAACAACTGAAACTGGTGAAGTCATCGGTTTGTCCTCGAGACTTACATGGGCATATATCTGTAATATTGTTTAAGGCTGTTTGTACCAGCTCGGGAAGTGAAGGGTGAATTCTTTCTTCTCTCGCTAACTACCACATATCATTTATGTCAGTATGTGGAACACAGGGAATCACAGCATCAGCCAAACAGTCCTTTCCATTACCGTGTGCAGTCTGTTCATTATACCCTTTTACATATAAGACTTGGCATGATCATTTACTTCTTGCTATATTTTCAGGTTCCTACACAAGTATTCCTGGAAGCTGTAACTTTGAAACACAAGATCGAGAATGGACCACCGTATGTGGATTAACACAAGACCCTAGTGATGATTTTGACTGGAATATTAGCAACAGCGCTGTCATGGGGCAAACAGGTCCTGATACTGACCATACACCAGGTATTGGCATATGTTCTACATCACTTTGGGGAAAATGAAATATTTAGTGAATTTTAAAAAAAGTCCCATAGATTAGTGCCAAAAGAACAGGAAATCTCAATGTGATCAGCTGAGATTCTTGTATATGCAGATGAATCATAGTGAGATATTAGCACAGCTCACAAAGCAGTTCCAATAAGCCTTTAAAATTTCACTTTTATATTAGAATTACAATAGAGGATATGTATCACAAAAAAGCCATGTTAAAAATACATCAAATGTTTTAACATATTGAGTCTTGTTATTTATACTATCTGGTAACTTCTAGTTCTGTCTGAACACAAAACCAAATGGCCTGATGGCCTGGCATAGTGGCCTATTACCAATCTTTTTAATCATTGCTTCAGCAGCACTGTAATTTTATAGATTGCTCCTTTCAGAGTGGTCCTGATTATATCACTCTTTATACTCCACTTCAGCTTGATGCATTTGTTTAGTAATTTCCTAGACAATGAGCTGCTAAATATAATGTGAAGATACTAATTAATCTTCACATCTGGGACACAACAAACCCCTTTCCAACACAGTACAGCATGCCTGTACAAATGCAGTAACTGTCTCCAAGTCTGCAATGATATTATTCATTAAGGGTCTATTTGAAAACTTTTAAAGAACTGTGTATATGAAAACGTTAATGCAATAAAAGAGGATGTATTTGGCAATAATCATGGGTTGCTAAGGTATTCCATCAGGTCTTGCTCAGCAATGCTGTGACAATGAATCCATGCACTGCTAAATGGCTGAAAACCTTTGGATAAACAAAGTTGCAAATAATAGTCCAACCATCCATTTCTCTCAGATCACCCTGAGCACAAAGTGTAGTGCTTATATTAAGCAGCACCTGGACTGAGTCCATTCAATGACACTGAATGCTGTAGTCAACCTTTGAAAAACCGTGTTGCATATTAAGCATTTTTATAGGCAGCTCCATGAAAGTATCAGCTATGTGTTTCCAATGCCACCTTGCACCTGGACAAAACAACACTAGGACATCTTGCTAACCTGTAGCTAACTCATGTTTTTCTGAGAACACAGCTTAATCTGTCCTTATCTTTCCCTCTCCCAATCACCAGCTCTGTATGTTTTTCACCAATCACTAGAATGTTTTTCAGTCCTATTGGAAGTCACTGGATTCAAATGAAATCTCTGTATGAAACGTGTGTCATGCCCTAATACTTGTGATTTCTGTAAATGTAACTGCAGTATGAATAGAAAACTTTGGACTGATAATTTTAGAAGATGGTTATCTAACTAATAAGGATGAAGAAAAAGCGGAGGCATTCAATGTGTCTTGCCTCAATCTTTAATAATACTGGTAGACCTAGGGATGTGTGGAAACAGTGGCCTTCCATTTGTGGACACTGACATTGTAAGGGACCAGCTGTGTCACCTGAATATTCCCAAGTCCATGGGAACTGATGGGATTCATCCCAGAGTACTGAAGGAGCTAGCAGATAGTATGACAGGACCCCTCTCAACCATCTACCAAAGCTCTTGGGAGTCTGGGTTGCTCCCTGCTGACTGGAAGCTAGCCCATGTTATTCCCATATACAAAAAGGGTGTGAGGGAAGACCCAGGGAACTACAGACCTGTTAGTTTAACCTCAGTTCATAGAAAAATTATGGAGAAGATGTATTGTGTACTATTGAAAGGCATTTAAAGAATATACAGTTATCAGGCACAGTCAACATGGATTCACAGAGGGAAAGCCCGGTTTAACTAATTTGATATCCTTCTATTACAAGGCTTAGTGGGTGAAGGGAAGGCAGAGGATGTAGTTTTTCTGGATTTTAGTAAGGCGTTTGTTACTGTCTGTCACAGCATCCTTCTTGACAAGTTGTCCAGCTGTGGAAGGAGGCAGGTTCACGGTGTGCTGGCTAGAGAACTGTCTGAAAGGCAGAATGGAAAGGGTTGTAGTGAACAGGGCTACATCTGGCTGGCAACTGGTCACCAGAGGTGTTCCTCAGGATTCGAATTCTAAGGCCAGTTCTGTTCAATATATTTATTAATTATCTTGATGCTGGGGTGGAATGCACCATTAGCAAGTTTGCAGATGATACCAAACTGGGAGGTGCTATTGACTCTCTTGAGGGACAGGAGGCCTTGCAGAAGAATCCAGATAGATTGGAGCGTTGGGCTATGATTGATGGGATGAAACTGAATGAGTCAAAATGCCAGATACTGCACCTAAGACAGAGTAATTCCAGACACAAGTATAAATTGGGAGAGGAGTGGCCAGAGATCAGCCCTGCAGAAAGGGATCTAGGAGTAGTGGTTGGCAGCAGGCTTAAAAGGAATCAGCAGTGTGCCCTGCAAGCCAAGGGGGCAGCCCATATCCTGGGGTGCACCAAACACAGTATAACCAGCTGGTCAAGAGATTATTATCCCGCTGTATTCAGCATCGATGCAGCCTCACCTGGAGTACTGTGTGCAGTTCCGGGCCTCACACTTTTAGAAGGTTGTGAAGATTCTTGAATGTGTCCAGAGGACGGCAACAAAGCTGGTGTAGGGGCTGGAAGGAATGGCTTATGAGGAGCAGCTAAGGACTGTGGGTTTGCCTAGTTTGGAGAAAAGGAGGCTGAGGGGCAACCTCATTGCTCTCTACAGCTTCCTGAGGAAGGGAAGTGGAGAGGGAAGTGCTGAGCTCTTCTCCCTGGGATCCAGTGATAGGACATGTGGGAATGATTCAAAACTGCACCAGGGGAGGTTTAGAGTGGAACATTAGGAAGCATTTCTTTACTGAGAGGGTGGTCAAACACTGCAACAGGCTTCCTAGAGTGGGAGTCGATGCCCAAAGCCTGTCAGTGTTTAAGAGGCATTTGGGCACTACCCTTAATACCATGCTTTAACTTGGTCAGCCCTGAAGTAGTGAGGCAGTTGGACTAGATGATCATTGTAGGTCCCCTCCAACTGAAATGGTCTGTTCTATTCTAGTAACAAATATCTGCTGTACAAAGAGTCTGACTTTAAAAGTTGAATTCTCTGAAAATGTACCTGGCTAAAATAGTACTCTTCTCCCTGTCAACATTTTGAATAATCTGCTTTTCCTGGATTGTGGTACCATCCTAATGAATTCTAGAAAAACATGCAATCATACATAGGTCCTTAAAGAATGGCTTTAATAATATAGAATAAATATAGAATAAAGGAGCAGTGTGTGTGGATGTGCATGAAACGCTTAAGGTTCATACCTAAGATTTTGGTTTAATTTACTTAACTGACATTGGCTTGGCAGTAATCTTAATATAGAAGTGTTTCCCTAGATGCCCCTACAAGATGTTGTTGATAGACTACTACCAGAATGCCTATTAACTGTTAGGAGAATTAAAAGTTTTGATAAGCAATTACAGTTATCTGTGTTACGTAGACAGCAAGCTATATAGTGTATAATATAAATATAAAATCATATAATATATTGTATAGATTATACAATATAATAAATATGCATGGAACATTAATGTACCAGATGGAATCATAAATGTACCAATCTCTATTTGAGAAATGCTTAGCTTTCCTTTCCAGAAGCTTCAATGGTTAGAAACCCTAATTTAATCGCCATCTAATCAGCAAAGAATGGTTAGTATTCAATGCAGAAGTATCACAAGCTCAACTGGGTTTCTCTTGAATTTGTATGCAGCATGATCTCCAGGTCTTGACCCTTTTTTGGTGTTTTAGATTTCCAAAATCAAGAGAGATATGAGTGGCTGTAACCATTTCTGTCCTACTCATTTACCCTCCTTTTCAGTTAGAATATTCTGCACCTGCTGCAGGAACCGCTCACCTGATCATAAGGAAACTGCTTACGTGCCACAGATCAGTTTTTCATTTTAGAGAAAGCAGACATCCATAAGAGTTTGTGTTGCTATTGCATGCTGTAAATGTGGAAGTTCATTCCTTGTGGAAAGGAACAAAACAGACCGGTAGAGGTAGAAACTATTGCAGCTGTCCCAGGCAAGATGTTCCTTGCAGATCAGTACTCTGACTTGCTTTCTTGCTGTTCCATTGACACGGTGTAATGACAAAGCAACCAGTAGCCCTTGGCTCACTTCAAGGAGATTTTGTATGTGTTTCTATTTCACTTTCTCTCATTTAATTGGTTCTTCTTTGGTTCTGTGAAATTGCCCAGCAATTTTAAGAAAAACAAAGTTAATAAAAAGCAAAGCAAAAGGAAAACAAAATTAGAGCAAATGTGTTTACAAAATTACCCAGATTTTTAATTTACTTTTAAATTAACTGGTCAAGAAAAACTCACATTAGCTATGGAGAACTCACTTGTCAGAATTGTCAACAGCCTAGATACTGATGACCTGTAATATCCAGAAGTATCTATCAGCCCATTCCTGACCCAAATCCAATTCCTTCTTGTTCCAAACTCATTTCCTCTAGTTACTAAGCATATAAATTCAGTGTACAGAGCAGTCATGCCATTATAGCAATATAACAAAGCCTGTGCTATTATACTAACATTGTATTAAGCATATTGGCACAACTTTGCAGAAATCTCGTATTGGTTTAAATGTGTCTTATACTGCTTCATGTAACACAACTTAAATTGACATTACAGATTTCAGATGGATGAAAATGTTCATTTTAAAATATTTTGCATCAGTTTAACAGAATTAACTTACTGCATTGGTACAGTCTATGAGAGAAGAAAAGCCCTGTGATTTGAAAACAGACTTTTAGTGATAAATAACAACTTTGTTTCACCTGTTTAGCATTCTGCAATTTGATCAGTGTGTGGCTTATGCAGGTCTCAAATTTAAAAATATTCCTTTCCATACGTTTCCTTCTCAAATCTTTCTTTCTTGCTTGCTCAAAAATAGGACAATTTCAGTTTTTTGCCACTGCATCCATGAGCTTTTCAAGTATTCAGAAAATGTAGCTGATAAAGTGCAGAACATTTCAACCTCGAAAACTTCAGCCAAATGCAAAACCAAACTTGTTTAAGTTTTGCTATATATCATGTATCATTTTGCCATATATCTTATACCATGTACCAAAGAGCCAGGCACCTTGGTTTTGACCAGTTTGCTGGTCAGGATGCAACTATATGGGACCATTCTATTTATGACGAATATAGTATATCCATGTCATTGTACTCTTTCAAATAATTTTTTTCTGTCCTGAGAAAATGTACATGTTTCTTGAAAAAACTTGAGGCACAACATGATACCCAGATAACCCAACCTGAAACCATCATCTCAAATAAGATTGCTTCAAAGACAGCAAGAGAAACGAAGAACATTTCCTTGATAGCCACTACAATTCACAAATAGTCCAAACTGTGGATTTCCTTTGACTGAGATCCATACTAAATAATTCTCACTCTGAACAAATGATCATTTGCAGGTCTGTAATAATGGTGTGTTGGATAGCAGTTTGAAAGCCCATTACATAGCTTTATTTTATGAGTGAAAGACCTGAAATTGCAATCAATTTTGGGTAGAAATAACTGCAGCTCGCTTCAGATGGGGAATAATTTTTGATATTTTCACCCCAGTCCAAGTGGGTCTCACTCCTGAAGTAACACAGCAACGAGCAGCTTTCTGGTTTTGCTTTCTTAAAATCTGTATTTACCACCTTACTAATAAGAAGCAGTAGCTTGTATCTCATACTGATCTTATAGCTGAAAAAAAACCTTCTTATTTTTGTTCTAACACAAAGTTTTTGTAGTGATGGGAAAGTTGTAGAAGGAAATCATTTGCCTTCTAGGGCTCATAATGAAGCTGCTAGCTGTGGGACTTCCATCATTCTGTAAGAAAATGTAGTGATCGTGACTTAGCATATAGTATTTATACTATTTTAATAATTTGTCAATATAGGGAAAAGGTAAATTTTAGAAATTAAATTGGGTCCATCACTATCCAGTTTATTTTACAAATATTTCTTTCCTTTCCAGAACAGCAATTAGTTCAATGAACATTTCTTCTGTGCATCTGCCTCAAGACCATCACAATTGCTACTCTCTTGACAGTTACATCCCACACAGATGTATAAATCATATACCTTGTTCTTCACAAACCTATATTCTTGAATTGTTTTACTTTAATGCAGAATGAGATTTGAGAAATTTTATAGTGCAAAGCATATGAAACCATACTCCCAGATTCAACTGCAGAATACACGAACTTGTATATGAGGAGCGAGTATGCAGAGTGAGTAGGAAGGCACCAAGTTTATTTTTAAGGATTTGAGAATCTTTTGCTATAAGAAAGAGAACATGGTATAGTGCAGATGCACAATTTACACACGTTCATCACAACTTAATTCAAAATCTCCTTCCATAGGTATAGCCATCTTCTTTATGAAACGTTCATCAATATTTCTTAATAAAACAAAGCAAAAAATTGTCATATTTGACAGGGAATCAATATTTTCAGATATATCAGTTGTTAATCAGCTGTTTACAGAGAGGCTTAGAAGAGTTTACTTGAGGCTGAATGGACTACTATCATGATTCTGATAATGTTTTATATGTCTTCTGTCCTTTAAAAGAAAAGTTAGGATACATTCCTTAGATTAAAAATTCTGAACTTTTTTCTCCTGAGAAGACTAAGTATGACCTTCAACAGAAGAAAACCAAACTTTTTTCTTATCTGAATAATTGAGCTGTTTTAAAAAGTTTGAAAATAAAGTTTTGAGAGAGCTTACTTAAAAAATTCTTACTGAAATAAAGCTTAGTAAGCAGCCTTACTAATTCTATCAATACCTTACCAATGTGTTCCATGATTTAATACATTCATGTAAGTAAAGGCCAGCTAGGACTGATTGGGTGACTTTCTGAATACTATTAGAGCAATATTTGGAGTTCATATGCAGAAGTTCCTACTCATTGACTTCTGCAGGAGTTGAAGGTGTGGTATAGAAGAGAGATAGCAGAGTAGAAGGTAGTTTTGCCCAGTTTACAGACAGGGACTGAAGGTACGTTTGCACATATGCAGTTTATCTAGTTTATATTTGTATTTCATGTTATCCTTGAGATCAACTTCCCAGATGACCCAAAGGTGTGGTATGTGTGCCCTCTGCTGAGGACAGCACACAAGCACACCGAGCCATGATTCTGCCTTAATTCTGCAGTACAGGTAGCACACTCATGCCTCTCATGAGCTGGAAAAACCCTTCCACAAGAGTAATGCAAGGATGCTTGCTTACCAGGAGGGCTATCTTTCCGCATTTCAGAGTACAGAATGTCTGTATGGCCATGACTGGTGCATATCCCACCACCCAAGAACCATCTGAAGGGGACAGCTTGATCGTAGTGCCCACTGTGCCCCTTAGCTTAGATAAAAAGTTATCTCTAGCTTCCTGTTTTGGCAGCAAAGCTGTTTGGTCAGTAAAACTACATTAAAAAGCTTCACCCAGCTGCCCAGAGCTGCTCTCTGTGAGCTTAGAGCTTCAGCAGCCATTTGCAGTGGCCACTGCCAGATGGCATGGGTGAAGATGACTTGTGCATTTCATCCATTGATGCTTATTGTAATGTTGTTGCAGCTACTCTCCACTTGACCTTCACCAAATAGTAGCATGTGTTCAGCCAGCTGCAGCCCTCTTAAGCAGATCTTAATGACAACCTCAGCCTTCCAGGAGTAAAAAAAACAAGCCACGGTTACAAAAGTGAAGGCGATTTGGACAGGAGTGAACTTACCTTAGATGAAATATGCTACCTGGATCTTGACACACCTTCCTAGCCCCTCTCAACCCCAGTCTAGCTTGAAGAAAGTGTCAGTCACTCTGAAGCCTTCTCCTTGTAAAAGACCGCGAAGTTAAGCTAATGCTTTGTTTTTGAGCCTGATTATGGTTTTGAGGTAGAAGAAGGGGGGGTGGGGGGGGGGCGGGGGGGGGCTGGTTTCATTTTGGTTTTGGCTCCCACCCCACCTCCCCCCAAAGCAGCCCCTTTGTGACAGCTAACCATTCTACAGCTATTCTGGCTGCAGCTAAGGCATCCCTTCCATACTAGATTAGAAAGAGCACATTGTGCTTTACCTGCTACCATAGCACACTGTAAGTGAAGTTACAGGGACACCAAATCTGGAAAGATGACAGAATCCCATTCCCAATGAAAACTGAAGAAAGCACTAGAACACAAAGACAGAAATTTGATCTGGTTATAATGAAGAGGAGTTCAGTCTTTTACATCAGGATCAATAATTGAGCCATGGGGCTGGATCTTTCTTTGGAGTTATTCAGCTACTCAAAATCAACTACTAACTCAGCTCTGATCTTCAGGTGTTACTTCTTTTGGAGGAAGTTGGACAAAGTTGTCTGCTAAGGTTTCCTGTGTATAGCTCAGGACAGCCCCAACAGGTGCCCTCCTCTGTGTGAAAAATCTCTTCATCACAGAAGGTTTTGTCATACTCTTCTCTCCATGCAAGACCAAATCTTACTTTTACCACAGCAGATGGAATTAAAGTGATGACAAAGAAGGGGCTACTGCTAGCAGCTAGTTAATAAAAAAAAGAAACAAGTCAGCAGCATGATTTGCCTATTCAACCTCTTGCTTTTGGTGATATGTGTTCATTTTAGGTGATAGGCCCCTTTTGGGGTGTAAGAGGGTGTCATCTTTTTCTGCATGGAACTGAACAATGAATTCTCTTTTATGCTACCTTGTGGTTCTTCAGCAGCAGCTGAATGATAGGAAATGTGGATATCTTGGCCCACCAACAAGCCTCAGGGCTTCAATGTGTTACCTACTGCCATGCTGCATGACAGGGAAATTTCCTGGGTAAGAGCTATCAGCAAAGATGCTCCTGACTCCTGCAATGTCAGCCCTTAAAACAGATCCTTAGAATCTGTGAGTGTTTGTCTTTGCAACACATTTAAAATTTGTTATTCAAATATGAATCAAGTATTTACATAAGGATAAAAAAGGCAGAGTGAGCTCAGAGGAAGATCATATTAATGGTATATGCAAAAACCAGAAATACGCAAAGTATTAACATGGAAGGTCTATGTACAACCAAGGTAGGGTATATATATGTGTATTTGGTAAAAGATACCAGTACCTCTGCATGTAAAAATGCTTATGCTCTAAAGCATAAAGTAGTATTGAAAAACTATAAATGTTTTTTATCTCTTTATTAAGGTAAAGGACAGCATTTCTTGTACGTAAACTCGTCTGCCCAGAAGGAAGGAAGCAGAGCAAGGATAATTACCACCAAACTCTTCCCAGCTAGCCTTGGTGTCTGTAGGGTTCGGTTCTGGTTCTGGATGTTTGCTTCTAGGCAAACAGGAGTCTTAAAGGTAAGAGAAAAAGCACTTCTGCTACATCGTGACATAGTAATATTTGCTTCAGTAGTATTTGCAGTTCTGTGTCTAGAATGAGCAAAATCTCAGCGCTTATATTAGAAGTGCTCCATCACAACTTCACTGCAGTTATACCTATCTACAAAATTTTGGCTGACAAGATCAAATGACAATGCTGTTTTAGTTTTAATTCCACTTGAAGTCCTGTTGGTACATATGTAAGAATTAACATTGCATGTTCGACTACCATCCTTACATCTACCGATCAGCACAGTTCTTCTCTGCACAATTCACTCTAACAGAAAATTGAGGCAGTTTCCAATGTTTAGGACAAAACCAAGATGTCATTTAAAATAAAAGTTTTAAACACATTAATGTAATCAAGTATGGAGGGTGTTTGGAAAATAAAGGAAATAAAGCATTTAAGCATATTAACAATTATAGTTCAAGCTTCCATCAAACTGTCTTCTTGCTGTTCACCAAGCATCCTTAACGGGCACACTTTCAGTTGTGAAGTACCCTAGTAAAATTACAAGCAGCAATGTGAACCCTTGGCATACAATTCATTTCATGTGGCTCACTGAATAAATATGTTACATAGCCTTTTTTAGAGGTCTGAGAAAGACTCCTACCTGTGGCAGTTTGTTAGATTTTGAAAATGCAGGTTATGTCAGCTCTACTGTGTGTGACAGAATATAAGATTTGCATATACTATCAAACTCCTGAACTAAATAAGTCTATGTTAAAAGTGAGCAAGAATATTTTTTTCATCTTGTACCTGAAAGTAAGTCAGGAAGTTTGAACTACTGTTTTTGTATTTATTCAGTTTGTCTTTGATCTGGTTCTCCACTATGAAGGACATTCATAGCACAGTTTTGTGGGATTATAGTGCAATTCAGGCTGAAAGGGCCTCAAGGGGTCTCTAGTCCAGCCTCCTGCTCTAAGCAGGGTGAGCTACAAGATCACACAAGGTGGCTCAGGAATTTACCCAGTCTTGGAAATGTCCATAAATGGAGACTACTCAACCTCTCTGGGCAACCTCTGCCACTGCTCAACTGTCCAGCATGAAAAGACTTCTTATATCCAGCCAAAGAATAATGTTACCTTTCATTCCACCCTTTGCCTATCGCTTTTAAAGTAATTTTTTCAGGATGGGGTTTGCATCTAGATTTTCTCTCTAATGCCTAGTTCATGGATACTCTTGGGTGTTGCTATAAACTTAATAACAAAGAAAAAAAGCTGTATTAGGTGAAGTTAGTATAACCAGCAGAGACTTCTGCTTTTCAAACTGATTTTAAATTAGTTTCTGTCCTGGTTTCAGCTGGGATAGAGTTAATTATCTTGCCAGCAGTTGGTGCAGTGCTGTGTTTTGGATCTGGTGTGAGAACAATGTTGACGGCACACTGATGTTTTCAGTTGTTGCTGGGTGATGTTTATACTAAGTCAAGGATTTTTCAGTTTCTCGGGCCCTGCAAGCAAGAGGGCTGGAGGGGCATGGGAAATTGGGAGGGGACACAGCCAGGGAGCTGACCTGAACTGGCCAAAGGGATATTCCATACCATAGGATGTCATTCTTAGTATATAAACTGGGGGCTATGGTGGGGGGCTGTGGTTGTTGGCCAGGGCCTGCTGATCATTGCTCAGGGACTGGCTGGGCATCGGTCAGTGGGTGTTGAGCAGTTGTGTCGTACATCACTTGCTTTTCTTTTCTGCCTTCCCTCTGGATTTCGTTCCTCTCCCCTTCTCCCTCCTCTTCATTATAATTGTCATTGTCATTGTTGTTATTATTTATTTTATTTTATTTCAATTATTAAATTATTCTTATCTCAACCCTCGAGTTTTACATTCCTTCCCCATTCTCCTCCCTGTCCCTCTGGAGGGTGGAGGTGCGGGTTAGCGAGCAGCTGTGTGGTACGTAGTTACCTGCTGGAGTTAAACCATGACAGTTTCAAATTACGTTATTTTAACATTTCTTTCTATTCAGTGAATAAAACTGCTCAAGATGTATTCTTCCTGAAGATACTTCAGTTATTTGAGTTTTTAAGATGTGTTTATATTGCAATCTTGTAATTTTGTTACCTGAATATAGCATTTAAAATACTCTGCATTGTCTTCAAGTCCATTCTTTTCACTTTACATTATTTGTCTTTCCACATACACAAAGTTTGCACATTAAGATTAAGAAAACAAAGCAGTAGATAAAGGTCGAGAAGGTTCCAGATTAAATTGAAATAAAAAGCAAACAGCAATTGCTTTTTGGATCATTGATAACTAAAATACTGCAAGATAATCTATGATTAGCTATTTGTTTAAATTCAAGTATTCTGGACATTACAGCGTGCAAGATTGCAGACAAGACTTTTTGAAGGAGCTTGTGAAGTTTTTCAAGCATCACAGAACACTTAGCTTTAGTGAGTAAGTAAATGTGTGGCCTATGTGTGTGTTAGTAGGCAGACAGCCAAGCAGTCTGCTTTTTAATTATTTTTGCATTTCAAACAGACTAGTTTAATTAACTCTCATTATCTTTAATTTCATTAAAACATCCATAAAGAATTGTCATTCTCTCACATACAAATAAGGTTCCCTGTTTATGGCTTTGCAACATGTACTCTTTATGTAGAACCATATAACAATATTCATAACAGACTGAAGTACTCGGCAAGGAATCACCATCCTATCACAGATCCAATTTAACCTTATGGACATTTTGCTTTTTTCTATCAAACTAATAATTCAGCATCAGTTGCTGCTGTTATTAAATCAAGAATATAAATGAACTGTAACCATCTAAGTGGAAAAAAAGAAAAAAAGCGTAAAAGAACAAAAAGGAAAAACAATAAAACCAATAGCCCAAAACTTCAAAAACAACAGCTCAGTGAAAATTTTGTTCAGGTTGCCTTGGAGGTGAAAGAAGTCAAACTGTAATAGGAAGTCTGAATAATGTGTTAGAATATAATAACATCAGTACAAAAGCTGATGATATAGCTGTTACCTGAAATACAGATATCTGGTCAAGTCTGAATTAAAAAAAAAAAAGGGACTAGATATAGAACATACTGAGATGTGTGTGTGATTAAAATAACATACAGGGAAAGTTATGAGTATAATCTTACTTTTACCCAGAAAAGGAAGTAGTCACTGAGAATAGAGAAAAAATAACTAAAAATGCTTGTCTTCTGTATTCCCAATGCACATTTCAGTTGCACAATTCTATTGTCATAACATTTGTAATTTGTTCATAGGGAAGCCAAAAGCATAGGCTATTATTATTATCTTTGAAAAAGACAATGTTTACAGCAACTCCTGCATTAACGTAGAATGAATGCTATTTCAAAGAGATCTGAATACTGATGCTTCAGGACATCAGTTGACTGTTAGCCAACAGGAGAAAAAAGTTGCTTCATAATGATTAACTACAAAACCACTAGCCTTCCGTAGGAGTATATCATAAGAGCCTTTGAGAGGTGAGTGATTGAGCACTGGGTATATGACTGGTCTAATACATCAATTAATATGCTCTGAACAGGAATAGCTCTTAATAGAAACAATTTTTACTGCATTATGCTGCAAATATAAATTTAAAAAAATATTTTTTTCTACATTTTTATGACTACTTAGTTGCATTTAATGAAGCAGGAGGGAAATTTCAGCAAGAAATGGAGGTGATTTTTCACGTTTCATTCCAATGGGGATCCTATTGGTCATCTGTCAGACAGAAAACATTCAGCTTTCATTAAGCCTCAGCATTCTCTCTCTGTCCATTTACTTCAGGAGTTTGTTATACAGCTGAGAATTAAAACCAAAGTTAATTCCTGATGTGATAGTTTAACTCTAATATATCAATTTTCTGCCTTGGTATTTGTTGATACTAACAGAACTGAGGTACAGTAAATTTTTATATAGGACAGGTCATTTTTACTAAAAATGACTAAATTATTTATTACTTTAATCTCACCTTTAAAGAAATAAAGAGAAAAGAGGCAGATAACTTTTTTAAGTGCTTCTCTGTTATGACAGTGAATTGTGATACAGTTTTTCTAATCTGATTTGTGGGCTTCAGAGAGACAATTTCAGTCTGCCTCTGGTATAGCTTCAGTCCAGGGAAGATGTGCAATGACGCCTGCCAAGGAATGTAAGGAGTTCAAAGGCATGATCTTAAGGAGGCAGAACAGAAAACATAGTAGTATTATTCACTGGAGTCAGTGGGAAGTCTCCTCAGCTGACACAAGTCTCTGGTGCCTAGTGAAGTGATAATACAGGTTGTCTTTCACAAGATTTTCCTGCTTCCTTGGCTGTTTATTAAAGACTATAGGTTGGGTATATATGGGAGAATACACCTTTTACTATGCACCATTTAGATCTCCATTGGCTTCTTGGTTATTAGTCAGTTCAGATGAAAGATAGTACCTTCCAGCATGCCAACTGCTGGAGTTAGGCAAGATCAAGAATACGTTATCTTGAAAAGTCAGCATGAGGGTAGAGCATAGCCACATGAGTTGTAACTGCTGATGACTAAGTAGAAAATAGCAGTTTATATTTCATGACCTTCAAAAGTACGTGCACTTCCTCCATCCCCAAAATGAAACAGAAGTTGAAAAAAGAATTCAGAAGTTTTTAACACACAGGACACGCTGTGGAGAATTAGAACTGAGTCATGATTTTAAGGCAGGGAAATGGGATTTGCTAAAGAATGCTGTTCACATATGGACTACAAATGAACCAGCTGGCAAAGGCACCTTGGAGAAAGACCAAGAAGCAAGTATAAAAGCTTCACTCACACATTCACCTCATGCAGATTATCATGCTAAATTCTTCTTAAAATCACTGTGAAGTGTGTATTGGGTATCTTCTCTCCTGAGCTTTTCACTCTGCAGTGAATTAAGTGATAGCTCTATTTCTGCTGGTTGGTATACTTTGTGATTTCAATTGTGTGTGTGATCTAGAAATAGTGTCAGCACAAAATGAGGAATAGACAGATGTAGGAACTAGTTCATATAATACATGCCTGTTACTTTTAAATTAAAATGATGGGGTTTAGCCCACAACTAGATCGGTACTAGCTGAAGCACAATCTCCCTAGACTGATAGACAGAGTTGTTCAATGGGACTTCACTACAGGTGGTTTTTTTTAATTACATGCCATACAGTGTAATTCATCTTGGTAGCTTTTTCCTCTTTCACATGTTAAATTGTTTCCACTACAAAGCTAGCTTTTATGTAATTCATAGGATGTATGTGTAGGGAGGTGTTGTAGTCTCTGGAGGCGATAAGCACCACACAGCTGTTGCTCTCCAGGGCTCTATGGAGCTCATATGCATGAGAATTTGCTGTCTTTCATGTGCTGTGTATGTTTACACAAGCCAGCAAAAATCTTGTATACGCTGAACATACTTCCTGACCCAGAAGATGCTTCAAATTCTCAGTGACATAGGAAAACTCAGTGAAGAATACAGTATTACATCTCATAATTTTTTCTTCACTTTCTGTAGGCCCAGTCTCTGAGAGAGTGAGTTTTGTATCCCCAGCTAAAAGAACAGACTTCTTGGGCTTCCCATGTTTCTGAACTCCGTTGTAATCTCATTTGATTTAGCACATATTTTAAATTATGTATTATTCTTTTAGAAATTTCAGATTTTTTTTTTTTAAAGATACCTAAGAACACAGACCCATTCCTGGCATAGTTATGGATAGATAAAGACTTGGAGAAGTGAAGTAAAAGTATTCAGGAGTACTTTGGCAGAAATTGGGATTGGATAATTTCCCCAGGAGAATGCATGAGAAGTGGAGCAGAGCTGAGTGGTCACCTGAGATTTCCTATCTACCAGTTTAGAGATTTACACTAAATGCTGTCAGTTTACACAGGTTACCTATGTGCTTGTTATGAGAAACCATACACCAGGTTTAAACTTTAGTCAAACCTAACTGAAGACACACCACACAACACAACATATTAACTAATCCTTAGTAATTACATATCTGCATGCCCTTACTCTATGGTAAATAAGAGTTAAATCTCAAAGAAAAGAAAACCAAGGCGTATAAAACTACCTTACATCTATAAGAACAGAAGATGATGTCATCAAACTGTTGCACTTTAGACTTCGACTTGCTGCCACCTCAGACCCATTGGCCAGTATAGACACAGCAGGTTTCATGATGGATTTATTGTTTGTACTGAGCTTGAGCTGCAGGGTTGATCTGTATGTACACAGAATGACTGCATGCTCCATCTGAGACCAGGCTCAGTATGGACATGATGCGATTTCTGTACATAGTCAGAACTGCTGAAGCAGGCAGAGTGCTTTGCAGTTTTTGCTATGAAAAACTTCTTGTACTAACCCAACAAAAAGGAATGGAAAAAACCATCTGATTTTAAACAATGGGCCAGTCTTTAACTGTTCTGTTAAAGAGACTCTGGTATTGCCTTCAAATGTTTTTGATTCTTTCCCCTTCCCCAACAGTTATTTCTGCATCTGTGCGACTTTACAATGAGATATATCGAAAGTGATATCTCAATATTAACCTTCAAAAAGTAGAAGATACCACTGCATGATACAGTAATAGCTAAAACCACACTAACACTATTATGTGCTTTAAAATTCTAGATCTATGGGATTGTTGTATTTCGTGATTGGTAAAACAGTGAATGGTTCTAGTGACGCATGCAGGTGTTGTAACACAGTCATAACCTCACATGTAGTGTTATTGTAATTAAGGGTTTCAACTTATAAAGGCCTTAGAGCCTGATAATGTGATCACACACAGTTTTTCATTTCTTCATGGATTGAATCAGCTATTTCTTCTTAACACCTGTCCTTTTAGCCCTGCAAGATGCATGTTTTTTGTGACAAGGTATTGCTGTTACACAGTCCTGTAACCAAACATCAGGCTTGACAAAATTAGGTCCTGACTTGGATTATTATTGCATGTCAGACTTCTTGATGCTCCTCTCCTCCAAAAATGAAATAACTTGCAAGAGCATTCAGTCATCAGAGCTACTTTAATCAATACATCAACTTCTATAAAGTATGTGGTTCGTGGTGCCATTTGGGTTTTTAGCTTATTTGTTCCATCAGGTTGGCTGGGAGAGTCAAAGATATGTAGTTATACAGATTGTTAGTATGGGTTTAAGTTTATAACTTTTTTGGGTCTCATTTTGTGTTCAGTTGTTAAACTGGGGCACTCAAGTAGGAACAGGAACCAATGGGTCACTGAAGAATTAGTCTAAAGGCTTAAGAGAAGGATGTTTTTGAAATTGATGAGGAGAGGATAATGATTAAAATATTCAGTTCCTTGAAGAAATAGTTATCACCTGGACTGGCTAGAATATGCTTACTTTCATTACTCCAGTTTTTTCATTATTTCTGACCTGGTTTATATTTTATAAGAATTTTGGACACCTGAATAGAAAGAGCAACTACCTATGCAGTCTCCAGAACTTTCTGTGCTTGGCATTAATTCATCAGTTGTTGGCTGTGAATTCATTTATTGTCATTCTTATTGCTTTCACTATTTGATGATTTTATTCATTTATGCTTGAACTAATTTACCATGACTGCCTGAAACATCGTTTTATATATTGCTCGTACCAGACAACAGACTTAAATCCCTGGATGCTAAGCCTTTTACTTATACCTCTGAAACCTGCACCCAGTCTATCAGCTATAAAGAGATCACCTTTTAGAGATGAAAGGATAGCTCAAGATCCTTCTCAGTCTTTTCTTCAATGTTTAGATGAATTTGACGTTAGGTCTTTACTCATTAGCTTCTATATGTCAGGCTGAGACTCTCTGTAGGTTTTCCAATTGGTGATTGTATTAGCAGTTTTTATTATTTTATTTTCATAGTAGCTGTTATTTGCAGCTGAACTAGCATTAGTCAAAGTATTCAGTAATATCTGGTCATCACCAATAAGGTGTGAGTTTGAACCATAGCTAAGAAGGCCAGTACGACCCAGGCAGGTAGCTGCCTTACTGGGCTCAGGTTATGTTGCTCTAGCTAGATGCACAGCTCTGTTGCTTAACGCTGATTCAGTTGCATCTCTTGGCTTTCATTATCAACAGGTATACATAACTGAGGAACATGGAACAGATATTCTTATGTGGTCTTCTAGTAGAAATGAAGAAAACAAATGGATGTATGCAAATGTAGTCCTCTCCAGTAACAGCCCTTTCAGAGTTGCCTTCGAAGCTGAAGTGGGGTGGAGTAAACCCACTGAATTTGCTCTTGATGATATTTCTTTCACCCCAGAATGCATTGATGAAGGTATGCTATTACATAAATATATAGAATACATGTTTTAGTTTCATAAGGCAGAGAAAATTGTGGCATTTCTTATGTCAATCTATATTGCAGTTACAAAGTCTGGAGTTTTTTTCTTTTGAAATTATTGCAATACTGCTGTGCTTTTACTTCATTTCAAAAAGTGTAGAAAAGAAATGGGAGAAGCACAATCATGCAAAGAAGTATGTGCTTTTCAAGGCAAAGTAAAATGTGTAAAAGAAAGAAAGAAAGAAACATCAAATTTATCATATATGACCATCATGGCAAATTTTTAACTAGCACACTTTTCTCTAAAGGAAAGGAGCCATTATACTTACCAGAGGGACTCCTATATATTTGTTGGCTGAGTGCAGTATCTGAATAAAGATACTTGCCCATGGATTGTGGAAGACAGTTTTGTGTTATAACTAGCAGCTGAATATATGAGTAATTATAGCAACTCAGAATATTACTGTCATTGAGAGCCTGTTATTGTTTTTATGAATCATATCTGAGAGGGATCTACCATCACTCAACTGTATTGGTTCTCTCGTGTACAAAAATAATCAGAGAAGGTCTCGGTTTGAGATGGAAGAGTTTTATGAATATCTATGTGATTCACAATTATTCAAAAAAGAAAATGGTTAGTTTTTCTATCTTTACTCTCTTCATAAAATATCTTAGCAGCATAGCAAATTTACCTCGCTGTCAGGCTCTTTGAGAATTTACAATCTCACTTCTGCTACACAAGCTAAGTGACTTGAACAGAGTAAAAAAAAAAAAAGTTAAATTCTAATGCCTTATAATGCTATGTTTATACTGTGAGACAGGCAGTGGTTTACTCTGCAAACAAAATGTAGCATACAATACAGTATCAGAAGAAAAAAAAAAGTATTATGTGCAAGTACCGATTCTGATAGAAATATCAGCCATTCTTCATTTTGAAGAGTCAAGAGGGGAAGAAAACTAAAGAAAAAGAAAACTTTTTGTGTAGGTCTTCATTCATAACGAACAACTAGGAATTATTATGGTTAAATCAATGCCAATACAAATGTTATAAAAATGTTCTTGAATAACATTTCTTTCAGTTTATACTTCTCTTATTGTTCCCATAAGATAGCCTGTGTATGAACTAGTTGTCATGCTCTTCAAGAAACTGTTTGGGTTTTAATATTGTGATAACTAAGCAGCTCCGTGGAGAATTAACCACATGCTGATTAAGGCTTAAACTGAAATATTGTGTTCATGCAGGTGGCATTTGTTCATTCTCAAACTGAATAAAAGTCTTGTTTATTTTCTCTGAATAATGCCACCAGTAAGCTCAGGCAAATGTTATTTTGGAATGTTCTTCAATGAGCTGCAGACTGTGTACTTAAACAGGTGCTTGTTCTACCCTTATTATGTTAATCACCTTTGTTAACCATACCTTATGAATTACTTAGGCAGTTTCATGCATATTATAGCATAATAGAAAAGGAATTTTTCAAATTACATATTTTAAGTACCTGTAATTAAGTGGAAAACCTAGGTCTATATTCCAACAATGTATATAAATCAGTTTTCTAATTTTAATGGAACTTATACTTTGGTAATTTATTATGAACAAGCATGAATTCAGAGAAAGGAAAAAAAACTTCCATGGAAAGTATATGTTAAGGTATCCTGAAATAAACGTAACTATAGAAATAAGGTAATTAATTTTTATGAAGAAACATTTTCTAATCTCCCTATTTTTTTTCCAGAGATTTTTAAGCTGTAGAATGCTTCAAAGTATCTAAGTTGTATCAAACTCTGTCTTATAAATATGGTATATCGTAAGTAAAGCCTTAAGAAAAATTGTTAGAGTTATATCAGTTATTTACAGTTTGGTGGATAAGTCAAAAACTCATACCTTATCTACATGCAACCACTTAAAAATAAAAATAAATCAGACAGTCTTAGTTGGTCATCTAGGCTCTTTGCCCAGCTGCAGAAGATGCAGACATCTTCAGGAGTCAACTTATTCCTTTCTAAGGTAAACTGGCAATCAGCCTGGAATTAGTTCTTACAAGCTGCAATATTTACAAGGCGGAAATAGTAATTTGTCTTGCTCTATTCTGAATTATATCATTATTATCTCATCTGAAAAAGAAACAGACTTTTCCTTGGACAGTTGACATGTTTAACTTAAATGCAGGATACTTGTCTTTGTATTCACTTGTATGGTCAAGACAATTTCTCTGTATTTTTGTGGTGATTTCTAGATGTATAGAAAGGATCTGTACATTAATTCTTTACGTAACGTTGTTCTCTGTAAGTCCATTCTTTATGGTATTGCAAGAGTGGCATAAATTATATAACCCTAAAAGCAGCCTAGGCGATTCTCCAATAATTGTTACCCAGGGAAATGTGTTAGAATGAAAGAACATAACAAATTCTGCTCTCCCACAGTCTTTCCCAATCTGTATTAATTTTGTTCGGAGACTTTCTGAAGCTCTGCAGGTCCTGCTTTCTCATAGGTCTCAGCTGATATTTCATCTATGAATTAGACAGTTCTTTCTGAATATACACAAACTTTTTGTTATTATTAAACAATAATTTATAATTTAGTTGTTATTGGAAAGACATCAGCTGGCAAATCTTGGTTGCAGGAGGTCTTTTTCATGTTTTTTAACTCCTGTCACACTGCATCTCTCTCCCATGCTCTGCTCTGGATCATGTTCCACTCATTTAAATCCGTTACTTGGAATCAGAATACAGTGTATTCTATCCTTACCAATATTTTTCTTTATACTTCCATTGTTAATCATTAGCTTGCATTAAATGTGCCATCCTAGATCTGTCCTCCTCGATCCTGGTGCTTCCACAGTTTCAAATTCTAGTAATCCACCTCTTGTTCCTCACTTATTTGGGCGTCCAGTTTCAGTCATCCTGTATTTACATTCCTGACAATTCTACCAGTTTTGTTGTTTACCTAGACTTCAGTGAAGCCTTTGAGACTATTTCCCACAGCGTTCTGCTGGAGAAACTGGCTGCTTATGGCATGGAAGAGCGTACTGGTCACTGGGTAAAAAGCTGGCTGGATGGCCAGGCCCAAAGGGTTGTAGTGAATGGAGTCACATCTGGCTGGTGGCCAGTCACTAGTGGTGTCCCCCCAGGGCTCAGTCCTGGGGCCAGTCCTGTTTAATCTCTTCATCCATGATCTGGACGAGGGGATTGAGTGCACCCT
>JAVJGI010000050.1:71451251-71462681 GCA_035590275.1 Ibycter americanus | reverse complement strand
GTGAAGGGTCTGGAGCACAAGTCTTATGAGGAGCAGCTGAGGGAACTGGGGTTGTTTAGCCTGGAGAGGAGGAGGCTGAGGAGGGACCTTATTGCTCTCTACAGCTCCCTGACAGGAGGCTGTAGGCAGGTGGGGGTCGGTCTCTTCTCCCAAGTAACAAGTGACAGGACAAGAGAAAACAGCTTCAAGTTGTGCTGGGGGAGGTTTAGTTTGGATATTAGGGGGAAAAAAATCGCTAAAAATGATTCTGTGATCCCCTTCTCCCAGTTTTATAGTCACTCTTACTGTTGTTCCAGGTGAGTATTTCTTAAAAAAAAAAAAAAAAAAATCTAATGAAAGGTAATATCCTAATGAGTTTGTGACTTGATACATAATCTCCTCTCCAGACAAAAAATGATATCTAGATGCTGTTACTTAAGAGTGTACTTTCTGTGTTTTTCATGGTTTTATACTGTCCTGGGAAGAGTCCTATCCTAATAATCATTGCTGGCCAGGTAGGCCAAATCTGTGTTTGTGAAGAGGCAAGAAAACTACACAAAATCTGTATACTAAAATAAACCACAGCAGTTCAGGAGGAAGAACTTACCTCTGACTTTTTAATTCAATTCCTGACAAAGAATAGCTACTTAGGAGGAGGTGCTATTTTTTACTAATAACTGTTGCGGAGTAACCACTTAAAAATTCAGATAGTAAAATTTGAAGGTATTACCTTCAAATACTACAAAATCACTGCCCTGTAGATAATTGAGCGAGAACATTTTCCTTTAACAGAAATGATAGGAAAGTTTACCTACTCCACTGTCAATCCTGCTTTGATTTTTGCTCATCATGTTTATTCAAAGACCTAGCTCAAAGAAAAGTGTATTACCTGCAGAAGAGGTTTTGTGAAATGTTCTCCCTTTCAGAAGATAGCTTTGCTGCTGCAGATCTTTTTCCCTCTCTCAGTATTACTACTTTTCCGCTTGTCTTTAATTACTTCAGGTTTTCTGAAGCAACACGTTCTAAATAGAAGCAATCACAATTTAGCTGGTTGGGAGCTCTAAGCAATAAAGCATTACCAGCAGCTCTAATTCAGCTGTGGGTTTTTATTTGTTTTTAAGTAGTCAGCCCTCATTAGCCATGAGAGTTTCTACAGATCCAAGAATATTTCTGAACATTTAAACAAAGTATGGTCAAGCTAGTCCCTGGGCTACTGCAGAAGTAACTTCTAGCTGATGTTGATGCATAGAGCGAGCTGCAGTGCCAGATGTCAGTGGCACCGGATCTAGCTTAGTTCAGAATTAACTGCTAAATGAGAGGTATTCTTACTACTTTTTAAGGTCCATTATTTTTTTTCTGAAAAACCTGTGTGAAGATCTTGTATTACAGGAATTAGTGCATCTTAGGGACCAAAGAATTTAGTTGCTACCCAGTTCTAACTATCTTCTTTAAACTTTTAAGTAAAACCTTGCTTTTTTAAAAAAGTTATTTAATATCTTCATTTTTTTTAAATAAAAGTGAAAAAATGTTTCCATTTCTAGTTTCAGATGGACCAAGAATACCCAAGTATTGAATCAGATTTTGTATTCACTAATACCTTTCTCATAGTATTTTCTAGTTCATCTGAAATAGAAGTTACCACAGAAATTCTTAAAATTTCTGCTTCTACTTAATTTAAATCATAGCATTCACCCAAAGATGCCTGACATCCAAACTCTATGTAATGCATACGTAAATCAGGATACTATGTTTTGTCACTCACTCGTTACTGGATTAATAACCTGGATGAACAAAGTCTGTGTAATTTAAATAGTGAGGTATTAGTTACATAGTACTTTTATGTATTGGGCAAGAAACAAGTTAAAGTAAATGTATTTTGTGATGTCTTCCAGAGATCACCCAAGCAAAATATGTGTAGTTGTGGAGATCTGCTGGAAGAAGGTAAATCCTGGTGCGAAGTCGCACTGACTCCTGCTCCAGCCCTTTCGTGCAGTGCAGTTACCTGCTAGCCCCTCTTTAGCAACAGCTCTTTCTGAACTTACACTTCTAAATAGTACTGCTTTAAGTAATTGCCTTCCCTTTTAGTTTATTCAAAAAGAATAGTGTTGACACTTTAAAATGAATATTTGGGCTACATCTTGGGTATTAACAGGAGTGAAAACATCATGCAGCATGCTAGGCTCTAGAGTGTTTGAGAAACTAGTATGTGCTTTTCCACCATCAGTTATGCTTTCAGTGTTTATCACCAGTTCAGTATTAACGTTGCTTAGTGAAATAATTAACAATTCAAAGAAAATAAATCCAAATGTGCTTCTGTGTCTTTTCTTCTACTCCACTTTTCTTTATTATTCCGTACTTTTTCTTTTTTTAGTCTATATTTTATTTGCTTTAATCGTTTACTTCCTGCAGCTGCTCAGTGCTATCTGAAGTATTTTCCTTCTTTTCTTCTGTTTTGTGAACTACTTTTTATCATCCTTCATCATTTTATTTTAAAGCTTTTTCTGCTACTGTGGTTCTTTTTTCATCCATTCCCTTTGTTTACGAAACATTTTTTAAAAAAGCCTTTTTAGACTGCCAGTGTTACAAATTTCTGACTGCCACCCTACTACAACTTCACTTTCACCTGGAATATTTGTCTGCAGCAGAAAATATTGTTGTGTAAGGATAGATTGGAGGTAAAAGGGCAACTCAAATAATGCAAAACACTCAGCACAGATAGGGTATGTCATCTCTAATACTGTGTTATCTGATCATGATGGAATTGTGCAAAACCCAGTGCTCTTTCCCAAACGGCTGTTTCTTCTGTGGGTTTTTTCTAATGTTGTCATAGTTCTTGACTTCATCACACAGGTTACCAACAAAAGGGTCAGATTTGCCATTTAGGTACTGAAATACAGTAAAATTTTCAGCGGTTATTGACAGCTTTCACTTAGGTGAAAAGTTTGCTTTGACATGCCGCAACTCATCCAAGTCTTCCCATTGCTCTGTAGTAAAAAAAAAAAACCCTAGACCTGTTGTAAAGGTTTTTAATAATTCTTACACTGAGCAAGCTTTCACTTGTTGTGAAGAAACCAATAGAAGAAGCAAATCAGAATCTGTGAATTACAAGACTGGATTTGGCTTTACATTCAAGCCGAAGCCACCTAGTACTTCAGAGGTTTATTAAAAAATGCACACAAAGGCTTCCCACTACCCTAAAACCTAATATCCTCCAGAAATTAAATCTTCGATTTCTTTGAGTCATTGTAAGACAGTCATGAGATATAGCTAGATCCATCCCTATAGATCATTTTTCCTAACTTCCTAGAAGAGCTCATTCTGCAAAGAAGTGCTGGGACAAAGGAAATCATATTTCAATCACAAAGTTTAGGATAGATATACACAGAACCTCAGGTCAGCCATAGTAAGTAAGGAAAAGGTGCAGCTACCAGTATAACCTGTCTCCACCAGTTATGGATGCCTGGGAAAAAGTATAAGAAAAGGGGAACTACATGTACTGTTTTCCCTCGATACATTTCCATTGCCAGCCATTTGTAATTCAGAGTCTTCCTGAGCCATACGTAGTCTCGGAGTAGTGATCCTTGGGGTTTTTTTCCCTTGAACTTGTCAGTTCCCCTTTTAACACCAGGGAATTTTTTAATATTCAGTAATTAAATTATATGCTTATGCTTGTATAAATCTAGGCTTATATTCATGAACAAAAAAGCTGTTCAGTGCTTTCTCATTTAGGTCTTGAAATGTATAAAATTTTTGTTTAAGTCTTGGTGATTCACTCTTCTGTTTAGTGGGTAGGATCTCTTCAAGACTTCTACAAATAGCAGTTTCAGATCTCAGAACAGCTGTATGCCTGAAAGACCCAATACTGAAGTTCCTTCAGAGCAAAACAATTTCCATTGACCTTCAAACAACAGCAGAATTAGGCCATCTTTAATATCAATATGCAATATCATAACAAAAGTTAAGGTAGGTGCAGGTTCAGGCATGAAGCTGAGAAGGAGTGTCCCAAAGGGCCAGAACTATAGACTATTCTCTCTGCTCAAGGTGGAAGGAAATTACCTTTATCACTGACATCTTCCAATACAAACTGTCTCAGATGTGTGTTTATAATTAAAACATAGCAGAATGAAGATTGTTTATAATACTTTCTCATTGAAGTAACTTAGTAAAATAATAGTGACTATAAAGACTATTTCCATATAGCATAGATAGCATAAGGAAAGAAAGAGTAAAAAAAATAAATACATCTATGTGGATAATGAGTTAATGGTTACTGGTCTAGGTTTTCAAAATCAACCAGTAATCTGAGCTACTATAATTTTAGGTGCTATATGATATCCTGAAGGTACCTAATTTAGAGAAATCAGTGAGTAGCCATTCTTCAGAAGTCAGTCCCCTTGTAATTTCAGATTAGAAACCACAGAGCAGAGGTACATATGTCTGGAAATGCTAATTTCATAAAATCTTGGCTAGTTATTATTTATTTGTTTCCCCTAAAATATATTGAAGACATTTTCTCCCTATGTTATCTCTGCTTCATGGAACACGCTCTTTGAATTCTGGCTGTCTGTAAACCTTCCCTGCTTTTCCTGCCACAGGCTTCCTTTTGCTTCACAACAGGATCCATGTGTTTATATACAATTACATAATCTTTAATCACATTAACAAACACTATTTTACACAGAGCACCCTCTGCTTTTGCCAATACAGAAAGAGAAATCCCTGATGAGAGAGAATTATTTTGTTTTCTGTGTGCACGTTATTCAGATACACCTCTGAATGTAGAGTTATTTATCTTTATTGAGAGGTTTTCTATACAGCATAAAGCTACAATTTCCAAATATTTCAAAAATACTTGATAACTACCTCCATAATTAATTCTTATTGCATTATGCTATCTACCTGCCAACTAAAAAGATAATGAAATGAAATAACCTCTATAATTTTGATTTCAGATTGGAAATGTTCAAAACCTTTCTGTTTTCAGAGTCATAAAAGTAAAGAATCCTGAACTGTAACAAAAAGCAAAATATGAAATGGCCAAAATGTTTCTCCTATACAGACCCTAAACTGGCAGAGCAGCAAAAGCATTATGGGCAAGCTAGTCAAATAACCAAACAGCCTAGAAACCATCCATTTGCAGGTAATTTTGTATGTTCTCTGGCACTTTTAGCAGATCCCATTTCACTAGATCTTATGAGAAAAGCATAAATGATATGTGTATCTAACTGAGACAACTCAAAAAGTACAGTGGGTGTTTGTGTGTTGTTTGTGCAAAAAAAATAACCTGGTTGTGCAGAGAGTCTTGCTGAAGGGTGTGTGTGCATGTGTCCATGCATGCACGTGTGTGAAGTAATAGTGAGAGAGTTCTGCAGCAGAGCAGGACTCATCTGACAAAGGCTTAGACAAAGTCAATGATCCATCTCTGAAACTCCTAGAGCCTGAATGTAGGAGACACTGGAAGGGTTAACTGCCTGAGTTGCTGATACTACAGTGTTAGATCATGAGGAAAAACTCTGTAGAGGAGACTTAACTTCTGATTTCTTTAAGTTGCAGAGCCAGGGGAATCACTGTTACCTTGTCTGCTCATGCTTGCAGTGAAGCAGAAACCTCTCTCAGGTTGAGAGCTCAGGGAATTTCTTTCCTCAAGGGTAAGAGATGATTCAGGGGGAGCTGCTGGGGGCGGCTGCCTGTAAAAACAAAGGAGGGGAAGAGGAAAGCAAAAGTAGTAGTGATAGAGGACTGGGGATACTGGGGATATTTGTGAATAGTTTCCTTGGTTAATTAGTTTCTCCCTGAAACCAATCAGAACATGGTTTATATCCTCATTACTTGGCATAGGTATGGCATTTCTGCATTTTTAAAGAGTAAAAATTATGATCCAGGACATAGTACCTTAGAGAGTTTCTTCAGCCTGTTCCAGTATCTTCCAGTGCACAGAGCTAGCTGGCCATGAAACCACAATTTTTTGTGGATTTCACAGGAAGGCAAACTGGGAATAATTTTAGAATAAGATAGTTACACTGTGTAAGCTAGCATAATTAGTGGCACGTCCTGAATGCAATTATGTCATGTATGTTTAAATAAATAAATATAATATATTTCTCCAAATCTTTCAGTTTCTTTTTGCCTTCTTATACTTGTACAGAATTCTGAAATCTTCTGTTTCAAGCTAGATGCCTTTTGGGAAATTAAAAATCTTTGGATTTATTAATAGTCTATTAGAATAGTTTCATTAATATTGAACCTCCAAAACCCATCTGTTTACACCAAAAAAAACCAAGCAACCCTCAAGTCACAGAGATGATATTTTGCCTTGCTAAGTTTGTTCATAAAAATCAATATATTTCCTTGGAGGGATGGAGAAAAATTATTTTTGGAATTACATAGTTTCATGGTACTATCTTAGAGAGAAGAAAATTCTCAGAATCTTCATTACGTGAAACTTACCTGTCTCCTCAACAAGACTAAATCACAAGCTCAGATTTATCTCAGAAATTATATGGATGTTACCATAATTTTCTTCAGGGGTCTTCTCAGATGATTATAGATTTGTACCTGTAGAAGCTATGTTTCTTCAGAAGTTGAGAAATAAAAGGTGTAGCATAGTGTTATGTTCCCATTCCAGCTATGAAAATGTGCTGATTCTAAGAAACTTCTCTTCTCTCTACATTAAACCTGTCCTGTAGCGCAGCCCACCTCATTTTGTTGGAAACTAATGCTTCACAGCTTCTCCAGTTTTTCATTGCTCCTAAAAAATAAACAAATAAGTAAATCCATCACAACAGCAGGCATAGCTAGCAGTTCCTGGAGTGTTCTTGGCAGAAATATGGCAAAAATTGCCATATTGCTGTCACAGGTAGTCAGTGTGTTTCAGCCAGAAGCGGTAGTTCTCTGAGTGGAAACTATAAATCATAGCTTGATTATCACTGGCAGTAAACCTGTCGGTTTTCCATTATGTTTGTATGTTATCAAACTGTCATAATTTAAAATAAATTATGCACACTTCTGCACAGACATCTAAAACTCTGAAGCATGGGGCCAAGTTCTGTTTTTGTTAATCTGGCTTCGTAAGAGGGTCTCTGGGATCCTTTTCAACACCCTGGCCCATACTTCTGTGTTCTCACAAGGGGAAGAGACTTCAAGATTCAATTGGACAGACTCAATTTCCTGCTATTTTGTCTTTTTACAAGCTTTGAAATTATCATTTTATTTTCTAGCAGAAGCTTTATTGACACTGATAAAGACTCATGGACAGATTGTTAAAGTATTTGAACAACTTTAGTTAATTTTTTTTTAACAAGGTTTGTTTCCTTGCAGCCACCTTGAATGGGCTGGTTTCATGCCCTGATCCAACGTTTACTGAAGTGAAAGTGAGGACTGCCACTTATTTCAACTTCATTAATGGATTGGATTGGGCCTGTAATTAATTTATACTCTTGTCTACTGAAAACTGTTGGAGGGGGTTATTTTTGGCTCTTTTAGCTACAGTTAATAGGTCCACTGTTTTTATTAGATTTAGTAGGCAAATTACTTATGCAAATACATCAGACAGGTTGTTAGTTTTCAAGGGTCTGATGCAAGGCCCATTAAAATCAATATGAGTTGTCCCATTTACCTAAATGGGCTTTAGAACAAGCTCTGATACAACTGAGTTAATGCTGTGTAATAGCATGCAGTAACTTTATTTTGTGCTTCCTGGTGTTGACTAATGCCAATGTCTACTAGTCTTAATTAGAATTCACTGTTACAGGTGATACAAAAATATAAATGGAGACCTACTCCACATGAGAGACCTTGGTATCTGAACAAGAAAGGCAGAAGAGGTGGATAGCATGGAGATGTTCTTTCATTCAAATTAAGCATGTTTGTGTTTCTCACTGTACTAATGACTGTGTAATACAGAGATTTATTTTATATTATCATTTGGGTAATAGCAGTTCTGTCTTTTCCTGTGACTAAGTCCCTGTGATTCATGGGCAAAATGTTTACAGTGCTGACCTATGAAGTTTGGCGTACAGTCAGGAAACGGGATCAGTACGCTCCATGGATGACAAAGACAATGGTACAACAAAGCATATGTGTACAGAAAATGTTCATGGAACAACAGTAAACCTTTAACAACCCCCTATCCCACAAATATGTAATTATGTCCTTGGTGATGAGCACTTACTGACTTAACACTTTTCATACTGTAAAGGCTCCATACTCCCAAATCATCAGCTTATGAGCTCTATTTAGTGTAACATGTTTTGGGGGTTAGCACATTGAAATAAAAAAGTACATAAAAGCACCCATTTTTTCTGACAGTGATGAGATATGGGTATATTCAGCTGTAGCTTTTGCAGTTCAAATTGCAGGACATGCCAAATTTGGTTTGCTTTACACACTGGTCTGATTCTTGCTTTTTTGTATCTACCTCAACTACCAAACTTCTTTTCAAAGTGTGAGGATGCTTGTAGGGTAGCACTTCTTGATCCTTAGGTCATAACTCACTTGGCACGGCTGTGTGAGAAGGTTTCACAAAGGATTAGGACCAAATTAAAATGTAATTTTTAGGACCTAATGAAAATTACTTTTTAATGTTGTACAAGTAGATGTTATATGCACATTTTTAAAGTCTTTCTTTGATGTTTATTATTTGCCATATGCAAGGCAAAAAATAAGTGTAAAATGAAACAGAGTGAAAAAAAATAAAAAAAGGACATGTCCTCAGCTTGCTACTTAAAAAAATCATGATTTCTTTAGCTATAATGAAACATTGACAATTTGCTGCTGTTTTTCATGCAGATCTAAATCCAGACTTAGTGTTCCAAAGAGCAGAGGTTTTTTTCTCTGAATTTTTTTTTGGTTAGTTTGTTTTTCATCTGTGTGCAAATACTGAATATATTCCTGAGTATCTCCAGCCCTGCTTTTCAGTGATCATGCAGCCTAGGCACAGAAAGCTAAGCAAAGCTAAGCTTTTATCCTGTGTTCCTTAGAACACATCGTTTTCAGTAGATTTATCTCCAAATCCTTAAACAGCTTCAAATAGATAGTGCTTGTTAAAAAAGTAACCTGTACAGCATCTCCTCCACTTCTGAATGTGGTCTGAAAATGAGAGCCACGCAACACTCAGGAGGTGAGTGGCTGACTTGGGAACATATTTTCGGCATTTGGCAAAAAGTGAAAGAAACATTTTTTTGGCATGCCAGTATCATGCAATTGTTGAATCTAATGATTTTAAGTGACTGAAATGGCCTGTGGGCCACAAATGGATAGTACAATTTGCATTGAAAAAACACACATCAGTTTCTGCTGTTTACATAACCTTCATATGTATGTACAAGAGTGGATATAAGATTCATATATATTCATAAGTTTAAAGTTACTTTCTACAGCTGAGTCAGGTGAGTATATCACTGTGTAAGCCAGCACAATGGAAGGTATTTCTGATGTGTCTCGCATTAATGCCAGCTCGTTTTTAACTGCTAACCACACCGCAGTGTTAACACTTCAATTCTGTTCTTCCTAGTGGCAGGAAAACTGAATGAATCTTGCCACTCTAGAATGAAACACGTCAGTAGCAGGTACTGCAATAATGAGTTTAATATAAATAACTACATAGATAGTAGCTTTGAATGCAACTAATTAGTTTTGCATTAATAAGTTGCTTGAGATTTCAGTTGGAATTAGTTAATGGTTTTCTAGATTTGCATATTCCTAATTAGTCAGTTTTAAAAGTTGTCTATAAACAAATTAATGTTTTATAAAACTTCAAAATTTTTACCTGGCACATTTAATTTATAATTAATAAAAGCATATATAACCTACTTTATGTAAAGATAATAGATTGAACTTGTGAGTACAGTTTTGGCAGATCACGGTAATCGTGATGTTTTGGAGAATGTCATCCAGAGCACAATTTTCCTATTGCATCTGAAACCAAATAGATGTGAATTATTTCTGTAAGTAATTAATACATAATGAGAGTTAATATGCAAGGTGATATTCTTATGGTCTTTGAGGTATATTCTCATCTTATTTATTGTTCTGATCTAAAATGATTTTGCAGATTTCAGGGTATCTCTTTGGATTTTTATTAATGCACTGAATACATAAAACAGACCTCAACAAGACCCCTGGTTAACCTTACCCCTAATTTAACCTTTAGCATAAATTGGAGACATCTTCACTGCTCTCAGTGAATATTGCACACTCTAAAATAATCGGTACGCAAGTCTGGAAGAACTTCTTTCTACACATTATTTTCTAACAGCAGTAGGGAATCATGATAGAAAATAATAATAATAAAAAATAATAATCCCCCATTCAATAAAGCATTCAAGCATTTGACTAATTACTGACTTTATTATGGGATTATTTACATGCATAAGCACTTTATATGATCGGGACCATAAGACTAAACTGATCAGTGCTACAAAAGCCCAAAGACAGTTTAACACTCAAGACCACATTCATAACAGGAAACACATTCAAGAATTATGAATTTAAGAGGACACTTCAATTTTCAGAACAAAGCTGGGTAGAAACCTGTTAGCAAGCATATCACAGACAGGACAGGTATAGGGAATTAAACTGGGTCAAAAATGCTCATAAATGTACTATAAACGCAATCGTTCCTGCAACATAAACAAGTGACCCTAGGAAAGTCAAATGTATTGGAACTGTGTGGCATTAATTTGCACTGGATTATCAGAAACTCAGAAAAACTAAAATGGGAGTATGGAATAACGAAAGTGCCTATGTAGAACTGACTGCAGCTTAAGTAATTTTTGTTGCTTAAATGCCCCCCGGACATTGTGAGGGAAAGGGTCAGAAGTAACAGACAAAAAAAAAAAAGCTATCTAATATAATCATACCCTTTTTTTCCCAGAGCAAGTGCAAACTAGAAATATATATTTTTTTAAATCCACTGTGTAAGATTTGCTCTATTTTTAACAGTACTAGTTTTATATCAATAGAAAGAGAAATATGTTCTCCCAATGACCTTCCATACATTTCATTGGTATCTTGGCAGAATCATGGCCTTATATAGAAATTCTTCATGATGTACCCAATTCTAACCTCTTTATGTGCTACTATTATTAATTACTTGCTAAAATATGGGAACAAAGCTGAAAAAAAATGCAAAATCTAAAATACTTTTAATTTGTTAAAAAATAAATTCATTATGTGATTTAAATCTCTATACTGTCCTGGTTTCAGCTGGGATGGAGTTAATTTTCTTCTTAGTATTTGGTGCTGTGCTGTGTTTTGGCTGTGATGTGAGAGCAATGTTGATAACGTGCTGATGTTTTTAGTTGTTGCTGAATGATGTTTATACTAAATCAAGGACTTTTTAGTTCCTTGGGCCCTGCCAGCCAGAGGGCTGAGAGGGGCACAGGAAATTGGGAGGGGACACAGCCGGGACAGGTGACCTAAGCTAGCCAAAGAGGTATTCCATACCATATG
>JAVJGI010000050.1:71368955-71445633 GCA_035590275.1 Ibycter americanus | reverse complement strand
GATGAATGGCAGAGAGGGTATAGAATACACAGTTCCAGTTACACCCACACAGTGATAAACTGGTCCCAGCCACTATACCTAGGACAGATATGCTACAAATGTGGAGTGATGTTGTAATCTGCTGGGGTTTTCCAGTTTGCCACAACCTGTACCACCAGACTGAGTAGTCAAGGGAATGAAGAGCAGAAAAGGAAGTTGTTCTTCTTGTTGCTTTTATCCTGCAGCATTTTTATACCAGCAAATTCCTGCTAATATCAAAACTTCTCCAGTCAGTTGAAGAGACTTTGATATAAATGTGTGCAGAGCAGTACAGTGATAGTTTAAAATCAGCCAGATCTTTAAAGTTGAATTGAAATTGGAAACAAAAGCAAACTACTCTTTCTATTTGCTAGTATTCTTCTACAGATTTTTCTGCAGACTTTAGTAAATAGTCAGTGCATGTAATTAAAAGATTTGATCCCAAAAACCCTTACTTACTTCATATGTCTGAAAGAATATCAAAATTGGCAAGAGTTGATCGGCAGGATCAAAACTAGCAAGATTTGCCTCCATTATTGTGGTCTAAATTGAAATGCAATATGTTAAATTTAGCATATACTTGCCGTTCATATAGGCCAGTGATTTAAATTATATCTAAGGGTGGAACAAATGCATCCTACAGTAGCCTGGCCATCCAGCCTGGGAGGCTTATTGCCAGGCACACTGGCTTTTGAATGGAGGAACAGGAAAGCATTATGAAATTTAGATGTGGCAGTGGGGTATTTTTAATATTCCCAGATTCTCTCACTCTAAACTCAAAAGCTAACATGAATATATCTAACTCTAATGGAGTAAGAAGAGTTCCCTCTGATTTGCATTAGTGTCATGGTGACAGAGTTCAGTTTAAATTACCTCCACAAAAACCTTAAAAAACAATGGTTTAAGGCAGCATTAAGACAATACTGTGAGATAAAATGACAAAATGGTGTTATACTCTATAGGAGTCCACAGGACCATCAAGTACATCCTTGTAGATCAGTGACTCAGGAATAATTCAGTACCTGAAGGCTTATGTGATTCCAGCAAGATTTACCCCTCATAATTCTCTGGATACAAACAAAGAAAATATAACTGAATGTCCAAGAATAAAAAAAGTGTGCAAGTTTAGATTCTCCAGTATAGTATTTCTCTACTTTTTATATGTTAACTATCTCTTAGTCATTGGTTTCTTGTAATAGAAGAAAAATACATAATGTCAATTTTTTTACTTGTTTTCAAAAATTACTTCCATCATTTTAAAATTAGGTTGTGAATGAGAGTTGATCAGGTTTTCTGATATGTTTTATGGGGTTTTATTTCATTTTTGCAGCTTACTCCGACAATGTTTTAAGTAAATACACCCCCCTCTTCTTCACAAATATAACATGAGAAAATCCAGCTTCTGTAACATCTGTGCTCTGTGTTTGTTTACTTATTTATCTGCTCAGTAGGGAGGTTGTCTGTTTTTGAAGATGAAAACTTATAGAAGTCACACAGATGCAAGTTTATATACTATAGTACAAATCAAGTTTTCTGGTAGTTTTTTAACAGTGAGAAAAAGAAATATAGCTGATAATAACTCATGTTACTTTTCATTTCAGCCATTAAGGATTGTCTCAATGGTTCTTTGTTATGCCCATCAACTAATCAATGTATAGCAACCTCCCAACGTTGTGATGGCATTGCAGACTGCATTGATTTCAGCCTTGATGAGTCCAGCTGTTCAGGTATTTAGTTTTGCATAAAAATATCATTTGAAACAAAAAAGTGTAGTTATTTCCTACTGAATCTTTAGGCAATCCTCAAACTTGACTGAATTTCCTCTGCTAAAACTTAATTAAATTACATCAGGCGTGAATTTTCCTAATGAAAATATGATGCAGATAAAATAGGAAGAAAAACATGGAAAATAATATGCTTAGTTAATGTCTTCACAAGGCATGTTTCTTAAGGTGTAAACACACAGTTTAAAAAAAAAAAAAGCTTCAGTAGCATACCTCTAAGGCACTCTCTTGATTTTAGCCAATTGAATAGCCAACTTAAGTTAACTCACATTTCTGAGTTAATAGGAATTTTTGTTTGGTAAGTGTAACACAAATCCAGGTAGGAAAATAAACCAAAATATATAGTATTTGTTTTAACACAATGCATTTCCCACAATATTCAGTTAAATGGTGGAGAAAGGTAAGAACAGGACACTAATACATATCCAATCTGAATCAGATTTTTGTCGAGAGAATCTAACAAAAACACAGATGATGACAAAAATAATTAAATTTAGATTCAAAACATCCTAATCAGTGACACAAAGTTACTGCAGTTCTTCTCCAAACCAGTTACAAACCCTGGGCCAGTTCTGTATTAGCAGTACTCCTCCGACTTCAGTGAAGTTGCATTAGCTGAGAATTTAACTCCCTGTTTTTATAATTTATTATGAGTTATGTGATAAACTTTACAATACATAGTATGTATTGTAATTATATAATTCATTATAGTGTGTTAGATGTCTTACATTGCCTTCTTAGTAGGAGGCATCCACTGATTTCTCTGGGAGTGAAACGTGCCCACAAATATTATGTTAATTATATATGTTTGTTGTACTTTTTTTTTTTTTTTAATGTGAGAGAAGAAATCATACTTTAACATAAAAAATTACCAATTTTACAATGCAGAGAGAATGTATACTTGGTAAATTTGATTTCTAAGTATTTTAAATGTAAAGGAATATATTCAGAAATCACTTCAATGTAGAAGAATATAGAACATAACCTAGTAGACTTGCATGACAGTGAATTACACATCTTCTATTATTTTGTCAGAAAGCAGATCTTTTAAATAAGTAATTTATTTTCCAAAGTTTCTTCTTAAAACTGGAGGTGTCCACACTGAATAGCACTGTCTATATGCCTCAGCAAACAATTTTGTGTGGCATATATCTAAGATTCTTTAGGTCTAATTTGCATTTTACCAGTTATTTTCTTAGTAAAGAAGATTGAGGGGATTAGGTTTTGATTTTGAGTTTTTCTTGTTGTAGGAATGTAAAACTAAACTTCAGTAAAACTAAATGTGATGATGTGGAAATCCATGTTAAGTGATGTCAAAAGCTGATAACAGTATATCACTGACATCTCCCTCTAGTTAAACACCTTTACTTTTTTCAAGATTGATTTCTCTAGTTCTTATGAGAATGTGATTCTAAGTGTTAAAATTCTGGACATCTTTAATAAGAAAGTTGGTGACACAGGAGTGTCTGTCACCCCTATGTAGAAGCTATTAATAATAAAGTAGACTTAAGTATTAATTAAATATAAGTTCTGTTCTTTTGGCTGTTATTTTGTATATTCGTATTTGTTTGAAAATCATGTAAGTGGCAAAAGCTCCATTTCTGGAGTCACATGAAACTCTGACTTGAGGAAAATTAGAAGCCTGTTCAAGTGAAGCACCAGGATTTCTATAAGCTCAAGAGGATCCCATTGACAATAATGTATTTATGACTTTACACTTGTATCACCAAGTGAAGGTCTAAAAGAAGAGTTTTTGAAAGTCCTAAGTACCCAAAAAGACAGGTGTGAATATTCTTCCATTTTTAAAATCAGGCAATGACAAATATAATAACGATGGGGGGAAACTAAAATTCTAATTTTTACTTCTATGTTTGCAGTTTGTCCTGAAGAATACTGCAAAAATGGAGGAAGATGCATCATCAAAGGTGACATTCCATTATGCCAGTAAGTTACATTGGGGATTGACTTGTGCTTGAAGTTGGGAAAAGGTGCTGTTGAAAGAGCTGTTTTGTTCCCCAGGGGCTGAAATGATGTTCAATAGAAGTGTATTTTAAAAAGTCTTTGCATGTCTACACTTTTTATTTGCAGTTGCTGAGTTAAACCACAATTTGAGAAGAATATTATTTATCAGATAGAATTTTCTAACCTTTATCTATCATTACATGAGACAACCTGTTGGCCTGACACATTACATTTTCTGTGTCTCATGTTTCACAACAACATATAACAACAAATGCTTCTATGGAAAACAATGCCTTATATGCATCAGGTGTTGTGTACCTCAGACGAGAATTACAGGAGGCCGTGCTTTCATCTTTATCTTGTGATGTATTTCTGTTACAATGGGTTTTTTGCATATATTTGGAGAAAGAAAGTAATGTTTTTCCACTTATGCCAAAGGGTTAAACATATGCTTGTATTTTTCTGGAAATACTCTAATCTGAAAAACAAATAATGTATGCAATCCTGACGTGGAATGTACGAGTCATTAGAAAGTTTCTCAGGCTATCTGAAGGGATGCATTTACACAAGATATCACTCTGTTTTGCAGTGGAAAATTACAGGAGACTTTTTAAAGTGCAAAGAAAGCAATGTTATACATTATCATACTTTTGTCCTTCATGTGCTTCATTGGATGTTGCCAAGAGTGTGCGAAATTACTGAAGAAGTTACTTTTATCAGAGTATCTATCTTAGTCAAGATCAGACGTTAGGATTTGTCTCCTAGTCTCTAGGAAATGCACATCAATAATCCTGCTGAGAAAATTTCAATTATTGCAGAATTTCTTTCGATACAAGTTTATCCTTTACTGGTTGAAGAAATGTAATATATAACATACTCAGAAAATACAGGCACTTTCATATAGAGTACTTTGATTTAGCTCTTGGAAAACACTGTTAACTGCCTGTAGATTTCCCAGAATCTCCTCTATTGTAGAACAGAGAATGGTCTCTGCAAGAAGCTTGGAATTTCATTAAGGTGGCTGTTTCAAAACTTCTTGGTACACAGAAAGAGAGAAAGGAGACAAAAAACATAGGGAAAGGTTGCAGATTAAATGGAATGGATAGCCAGCAGAAAATAAAGGGACTGGGAATAGCCAGGGTTGTTACGATTGGTAAATTAAAACATTGATCAACAAGAAAATTCCTTGAAGGGACAAGGCAATGGGAGAGTAATTGAGATTTTAAGGATAGTAAAATAGTAAATAGGATACTTTCCCTCAGCATTCAGTAGGAAACATGACACTGAAATCTGATGCAATGCATAGGTAATGGGAGCAAAGGCACAGAAATGAAAATGTCCTAACTCATGGGCTGACGTAAGTCCAAGAGCTGTTTGTACTTGTGTTGGAAAAATAGGTCATCTCTGTTGAAGAATACTAGAAAAGTAGTGCATGCTGCAATAGTGGAAGGCTTTCTGAAAACTCTGCCAGTAGGGGATGAGCCTGGAGAATAGCAAATGGAGAAGAAAAGGAACAGCCAGATCAACAGTCCAATATCAGTACCATTCAAGGCTTTATAATATTTTGAAGGAATTACTCACACATATAGTAAGAGGAGTTAGCCATTTCAAAGATAAGCTTCTGCATGACACATGTCAACATCATGAAAAGAAAGCAAATAATAAAAACATACCTTAAATGATAAAAAATGTAGAAGTATCCCAGTTTTCATTTCCTAGGGGGAAAAAAAAAAACACCAAACCTAGAAATTTAACATGGAAAAGACACTATTTTTTTACCTGGGTTTGTTTTTGTTTTGGATTTTTTTTTTAAGTTCTTACCTTAGATTTCCTGAAAAAGAGATGATAGATTTAGGTGGAGATATCTTCTTCCCTTGAGACCAATTGCTCTTCTAGACTGCAGGGTAGGTCAGGAGAAAAAGCAGAATGTGTAAGAATGCAGGAAGCCTGTCAGACAGCTAGGAGACACCTGAAAAGAACAGAGTGCAGATACTGCCCTGTCACAGGAGTGGCAGAGGAGAGTCTTCGTAGACACCCAGAGGTAATTGCATGGAGATTACAGTGATCCTAAAAGTCACTGAGTTTGACTAATATTCGTCAGTGATACACTGAACAAGGGGAATATTTGTTAACATATTCTTTTATTGCTATTTTTTTATTACACAATGGATTCCAGTCTTCCTCCACTAGAGATGCTTGTGTTCTAGCTTCTATAAAACAAACCCTGAGTCTGGAGTTTAAAAGTCTCTTTGGCTTCTCTGAGAACATTATTTTAACAAAAAGAAGTCTGGACTGGTCTCAAAGTTTCATTAGATTCAAGGTTCCATTGTGTTACTAAAAAAACCTGAAACTGCTGCTCATCTTACCTTAGTTGCTGGCTGGGGTTAAGCCATGCACTTAGTTTGAGGTATATCAATAGAAAAGAATCCAGTGCCCGGAAAACATTTTTGTTGGTGATTAGAGGTGAGTTTTTCTGTGTTTTTTATGCAATGTGGTTGATGTAGTAAACTGTATAGACTCCTCCAAGTATTTTAATGTCAGCATGGGAACAGAGTGAATTTGCAGTAGCTGCTTAGGCAAAAGAAATTAGCTATTTGAAGAGATTGCAAATTTATAGCAGATTATATGCATTTAGTACTTCTCAAGTTTCTTTGATGCTGTATGTTTTTATATGTGTACACTATTGTTGCCTAAGTATATAAAGTGAATACTTAGGATGTCAACCTGGCTTTCTTTCAATAGTATGTAACTAAGAGGGATCAGTAGAAGGTGGAAGGTGAGCTCTGACACCCCTCCAAGAAGAGGTATCTGTAGATGAGGCGAAAAAGGTGACAGTAGGTACAAATCTAGATAAGGCTTCAGTATATTGAAGTGAGTAACAGGGTTGGTGTATCAGGTTGCCTTCATTTCTGTTCACTACTGAAAACAGCTTTTCTTAGATGGTGCATAATGATTGTAGTAACATTAGTGAGAGGCCACAGTATTTGAGAATGTGACTATTGATGTTGTGGTGAATGTTCTCAGCAAGAGTTTGCAAGTAAATGCAAAGCAACAGTGCTTTGAATGAAACACAGCTTGATGGCTGTCCTGATCCACTCTGGTATTTGACTTCTGAGTTAGGCTTGAAAGCCATTTGCATTTGCTTCTCCTGTTTGGTCGGGAAAGTACTTGGGGCACATATCGAATATGTTTATCTTGTTCATATTACTTCTTAGGTATCCTCTTTGGCTGCCAAACTAGATGGAGCTTAGTCTGAAATGCTACGGCCACTCTCATTTCACAAAATGTGACTCCTGTTTGTCTTGACTGCATTCCCTTCTGTGGTGGATATGTAGCCAAGTGGCTAGTGTTGGCAATCAGCTACTGTAGCTGCACAGAAAAATCATGGTAATTTGAGCAATAATGGCTAGAATTTTTGCAATTTCAATAGTCTGATTTCAAAATTATTCCTTTGATTATATGTATACTTTCCCCAATTTTTTGTCCAGTGTTTTTCTGTGTTTGCTTTATTTTTTTAAAGTGAGACCACAGACCTCTGGAAACATAGGAAAGGAATATTGATGAGAACAAGCAAGCCGGGAAGTGTGTTTATAACACACTGAATTGGAAGGGTGAGGCTTCAAAGACTGTACTAGTGCTGAAAAAAAACCCTGAGAACAGGAAAAAAAAAAAATTTTACCAGACTGATAATACATAATTTTAATTCTCATACCAGCTAGACAAGATTAATACAAGACATTCACATTTAAAATGTACTAAACTCACGTATTATAAACATAATACAGTGCTTGTCTTTCCTTTTATTTGATATACTTTCTATGTAATATACCAAATTTCAGAGCAGTTACACTGACTAATACTACAGAGTATAATGAGAGTGCTTTTATTAATGTCTGAACTCTAAGAAGGCTCTGTCCTTAAGCAGAAAATGTAATTACATTCACTGGCCTGTAATTAAAAAATCATGTGATAAATTAGAAATACATCTTCATTAAACAGTTTTTAAATTACACTGATGTACCATGTAGCTAACTGAGCCGTGGAGATTAGAATTGCAAGGAGTCATTATAAATAGATAATTAATTAAGGTTATCTTTGTAGTTGTGTATCTAAATGATGGTTGGGCCCAAAGTACGAAAACTGAATTATTTTATTTGCTTGCTTTATGTGATAAAAGTGAAAAAGATTCCTTTCCCTATTATGCTTTAGAAAAGAATTGATTTTATAGGGTAATAATCCATTCATAGGAGGGGATTTTTGCTTATTCTCCTTTGAAAAGCTACAGATTATTTGGTCCTCTATTTTTTACTTCTCTCCTCATTTTTAAAATGAGTTCATTATTATAACCATAAATGGTCTGTTTTAATGTTCAAATAAAGTATTTTATCCCCAGTGGTACAATAGCAAATAGTATTCCACAAAAAAAAATTAAAAAATACCTTTTCTCACAATCTGACTTTTTCTTCAAAACACTAACTTCTGGTAAGCACAATACATTTTTGAGGAGAAGTCCTACAATGTGGCATGCAACTTTAAATAATGCCACAGTAGACTTTGTCCAATACCTTTTCCAGTCAGCTACCACGTGGCAAAACATGAAAATTCCATATCTTCCCTGGGCAGTGTCTTCCAGTCAGGAATGCAGGAATTTTCTTCTAAACATGCTTGCCTTTGGAGATACTCTTACATGTACTGTTTTACTCAACTTTTGAGAAATTATGATGGTAGTTATCTTTAAAAATTAGAAGTGAGGGGATTTTTTTAATATCACACAGTATTTCATGAAAAAGGAGTGATAATGGTATTCCCACCTAAGAAAATGAAATGCTTGGAAGCATCTGGCCTGTGATTTGATGGAAATACAAAGCCCGGAGACTGGCAAAATAGACACATCCAATTCATCAGTCAAGAGAGTTTACAATGGGAGAAGATGGCAGTTTCCATTTCAGCTGTTTGTCCTGCTGCTCTCAGAGATTCCCACCTCAGTTACAGGGAGGATTGCTGATGTAGCAGCTGCTGAATCACTGCAGATTATAAACTGTGGAAACAAAGCAAAATGGTACTGATTTCAATTCCTAAGAATTTTCTTTTAGATTTATTGAACAGGTGTGACATAGGTAAATTGATAAAGCTATAGAGAGCCTATATATCTACCCAGGAAAGTGGTTTGTCTTCTCGGAAATGAAGACACAGGTATATTTTTTATAGAGATGTATACTTGGCAGTACTAGGTTAATGGCTGTACTTGATGGTCTTTTCCAACATAACCGACTCGATGATTCTGTATAGAAACATACACAGCTAGTATACAGAAGATTTTTCACATCTTTCATTACCCAAGTGCCATCTGAAAAGAGATGCTGAGGCAAATAACAAATTCAGGTTGCCTGAGTTGGGTAAAATTGAGAATGGGAAGACAAGTTAATATCTTGTTAATATGAAAATATTTCTGTTCTCCAGAATAAATGAGACACAGCTTGTTATGAAGGAAAATATACAGTATATTGATGGAGATGCACATTTAAAGATTTGAAACTCTTTCCTAAAGTTTCTATTTCATATATGATTTTCTGTTTACTCTTTACCCTTTCATATTCAGAAAAGTTTTATGAAATCAAGGTGCTTGTGCCTAATACAATAATACTGTTGTTTTTTCGCTTTTCGCATTTCTAACATCATAGCCTTTTCCAAAAAAGGCAGACATGATGTCATTAAAAATGTGTATGAGATAAGAGAACACTAAGCATCAGAAGAAATTGAACTCTTCAGTAGTCTTTTGATTCCATTTCATAAAGAAGTAGTAATCAGAGCTACATAAACACAAGTATATACAACCCAGACAGAACTGGCTGCCAATAAAATTTCATGCATGCCTGCTGACGTGAGAGTCTTATTTTATAAAACAATTGAATTTTTTTCTCAAGGATTTTAATTTAAAAATAAATTTGTCATGTTACCATCTTTTGTGTTTGCTTTCGTCAGTCATATGAAATGATCAGTTGAGCTCACCTGCAGTTTTGTGGCATTTTATATATTCAAGTATTACTAGTTAATGTTTTTCATTCTTTTTCCCTGCATTAGGAAGGCCAGTAGCATACAAGAGTCATCGTATACATAATCTCGATATAATGCCCTTCCTTTAGAGCCCAAAGTATTTCTGAAACTTGTACATTATCTTTTAGTGTTCCCTGTACCAGCCCTGGTCCAACATTATTACTTCTCTGTCTAAACTGCATATTTCATTCAACAGTCTGGATCTCTGTATTGAGGTATTTTGTTTTCCACTGAATCTGGCTGTGGCATTTAGTCAGCTCAGATGGCGACTCCTTATCTATCTTCAGGATATACAAAAGATAATGCTAGAAGACTGCTGTTGTGGAGAACCAGAGTACTGATTTCCCTTCAGGTCATGGTATATTTCATATAACCTGTATGCATTTTTGTTTGTTTCTCCTGGCACCCCCGGACACTAGGGATTATGGTGCAACGTGACAGAACCACAGATTCATAAATCTTACACATTTGGTCTATTTTGTAATAGTTGGGATGAAACAGCTTTTGATTTTGATGCTCATCACCTACTCACAGGGCTTTCAGCAATCATTTCACAACATAAATAAACCAAAAAAGCATTGTAAAACCAATTTAATTCTTCATATATGAAAATTCAGGAAATGCTGATCCTCCGTAAGCAGTTACTTTGAGCTTTGTTTTGTTTCCTTCTCTTTGCAGTTAATAGTATAATCCCGAGATCAGCTCCTTATCACACTGGAGCCAGCTACTTCATGGAGTTAGCAGCTCCTAGAAATGATAAAAAACCCATGTTTATCTAAGTCAAACCTAATTGAATATACATGGCAGTTTGCCACTATTTCCAGTGAGGCAGTGACATCCTGTGAAGTTCACTTGTGAGTGGTCTGAATCGGTTGATCGCTGAATCAAATTATTTCAGAAGGAATCTGTCTTTTTCAGGTTCTTTATTCTAAAACTAAAACAAGGTTGTCTCTATGTAACTGTTAAAGTTTGACTGTACATAATTGAAAGCCAGATGTTCTATTCAATTAAACAAATATGACTGAACAGACCCAAAGTTGGTTTCACAATAAATATTTCTGATCATGTTTTTGAGAAATCTCTAGCACCTGATTCAAATGTAAACCAGACTTTCTCACTTAACTCTGGGGTTTGGATCTTTTTTTTTTTTAATAGAAAACAAAAACTCAAGATACCTGTAAAACTGGAAATGAGCAAAGTAGCTTGTAGTGTTTCCCTGTCTTCCTGAAGTGAAATATTACTCGGACAAATGTAATGAGTATCTCTTGAATGACCCATTGCTGGAGTTGAATAGCACTTACAATGGAAGGACGTCATTTAGATATAGCCCACTGGTCATGCTGGAAAGCAAACTGTGCTTAGATCTTTTCAAATTGTCTCTTTGTGATATGTTTGCTGAGTGGGGAGGTTTTTACCTGTATAGAAAATTGGCAAGGAATTTCTGGGACAATTTCTAAATCAAAGATCCCGATGAACGTTATATACAACCTTTTCTTGCAAGATTTTGGAGTTGAGATGAGCTAACACTTAGCTTTGGGAACAAAACTGCATGTTTCCTTTTAAAAGGTAAATTTAGTACATTATAAACCTAACTGCAACTCTCAAGATCAGACTCATAATTATATTTAGACTCTGATCAAAATAATTGGTGTTTTAATATGAAGATACTATAATCTTACTGAGAAGTGTATGGGCAAATAAGTATAATTTAGCAGATACAGTGAAAATAACTTGGACATATAAGAATGCATATGAGAAAAAATTTCTTCTCAGTAGGATTTCCTCTCCCTACAAAATTTAGTATTAGTAGTGCTTAAGATGCTAAAAGCATTCAACCTTTCTGATAAGTATCCTATACTTCTGTTTTGATTTTCAATTCACTCTTCTAAAAGAGTCAAAGCAAAATGAAATAACTTACAAGGTGTAGGAAACTATGGCGAGATATTATTATTACTAAGTGCAGTGCACCTTTACCTCAGAATGACTTATACCCCAGAACTATAAGCATTATTACAGTTAAAATTCAGGACGTAAGATTTTACCTACAACAGGGACAAGCTTAGGATATGGGAAGTGTATCTGTAGGAGAGGATGCTTGTCGAGTGATAAGAGATTTTTATATGGGAGAATGTAAACTAATATTGTACACTGGATGTTTGTCAAAGTATGGAGGGTTCCCTGAAAGGTTACTCCTACGAACTCCAGATGCTGAAGAGTAGGAAACATAGATGAAAAGCTTTAAATCACAACATTTTTTGTTCTGTTTTTTTCAAAACAGGAAAAAATAGCAGTAAAATAATAAACACTTTTCAAAAGAGAAAACAGGGAACAATTAAGGAATTACATACCAATGAAGGAAGTATATAAACAGAAGGGTTGCAAAGACTCTCATGCTACAGCCTTCTCTCCTTCACGTTCATGTGGCTGTCTTTTGTTGACAGAAATTTAAAAACATCTTTGGGTATATATATTTATAGGCACATATATTACTCTACATCTTTTGGATTATATAAGATCAAACAATAATTAACACGGTCTGGTTCAGATTGTCTAGATTAGCCTGAGTAACAATCTTCTTTAATACTCAGTCTTCCTGGATTTAAATGAAAGTAAGACACAATATTTGGTGTGAAAACCAGTATTCTCATACCCTAAGATTACATCTGCATGTCTGCATATCAAAACTTCATTGCCTAGAATCAGCTCACCACTAGAGCCCTCTCTGTAGGAGATACCTGGAGGCTACTGCTTCGATATATCTAATGCAATACAAAATGTATCATAAAAGTTGTAAGGGAAAGAAAAAGTTGTTTTGGAAAACACATATACCATCAAGCATGTTGGGAAGAGTTTTGAACTATTGCTACAGTGAGGGAGATTGTGATGCAAATAGGCTTGTGCTGAGGATGGCAGGAAAGATGGGGATGGTGGAGACGTCTTTGAGAATCTGTATTATTGCGTAAGTTGTATAGGAAAGACATGTATCTATTCTTTATGAACTATATCCTAGTACATGGCCTACTCACTGATGTCTGATCCACTAGACACCCTGGTGTCACAGTTTGCAATTTTCCCTCTTCTTCAGCCAGCATGAATTTAAATCTCTAAGAATTATACAATTTGTGCTGTTGCTAGGTGGCTAAGGAATTGCATAAAGGCTGCAAATTCTTCTAAATTAAGAACTTCTGAACTTTCTTTGCCGGCTTTTGCAGTGTTGATTGATCTGAAAAGCTCCATGCGTTTTATTTTTAAACAGACATACAAACATAAAGGATTTTTCTCAGCGCTTGGAAGGATCTTTTCATGTTTGCTATTGCTCTAATCAGCTACTAGGCTACATCTCTAAGCAGGAAGCAGTAACTATGTGCTGCTATTCCCAAACAAACTTTTGTATGTCCTTTAGGGAAAAAGTACATATACTTTTAAGCTAAAATAATTTTGTCGGCATCTGGTCTGCAAATGGTATTTTCAATGTACAGAAATACTTTCTTTTAAAAATATGTATTGAATTGTAAGATATATGTGTACTTTGAAATATCCTTTAAAGTCTGTCAAGTTAATGTGGTTCGTGCAAGAGTTACAGTATGGATCACACCACCAGAGTTGCTGCAGGAATAAACACCTCTGGTGGGTTGACCTTGGCTGGATGCCAGGTGCCCATCAAAGCTGCGCTGTCACTTTCCTCCTCAGCTGGGCAGGGGAGGGAAAAATATAACAAAATGCTCATGGGTCGAGATAACGACAGGGAGAGATCACTCACCAAATATTGTCATGGGCAAAACAGAACTAACTTGGGGAAAATTAATTGAATCTATTACTGATCAAATCAGTGTAGGGTAATGAGAAAATAAACCAAATCTTAAAACGCCTTCCCCCCACCCCTCCCTTCTTCCCAGGCTCAACTTCACTCCCAATTTTCTCTACCTCCTCCCCCTGAGTGGCACAGGGGGATGGGGAATGGGGACGGTGGTCAGTTCATCACGTTGCCTCTGCCACTCCTTCCCCCTCAGAGGAAGGGCTCCTCACACTCTTCCCCTGCTCCAGCGTGGTGTCCCTCCCACGGGATACAGCCCTCCATGAACTTCTCCAGAGTGAGTCCTTCCCACGGGCTGCAGTTCTTCATGAACTGCTCCAGTGTGGGTCCCCTGCAGGATCACAAGTCCTGCCAGATAACTTGTTCCAGTGCAGGCTTCCCATGGGGTTACAGCCTCCTTTGGACATCCACCTGCTCCGATGAGGGAACGTTCACAGGCTGCAGGTGGATATCTGCTCCACCATGGACCTCCCTGGGCTGCAGGGGCACAGCCTGCCTCACCATGGGCTTCACCAGGGGCTGCCAGGGAATCTCTGCTCCCACCTCCTTCCCTCCTTCTACACTGACCTTGGTGTCTGAAGAGTTGTTGCCCTCACATATTCTCACTCCCACTCCAGCTTTGTCGTGCAGGGGTTTTTTTACCCCTCTTCTTAAATATGTTCCCCCCCAGGCGCTACCACTGTTGCTGATGGGCTCAGCCTTGGCCAGTGGCAGGTCCATCTTGGAGCCGGCTGGCATTGGCTCTGTCAGACACAGGGGAAGTTTCTAGCAGCTTCTCAACAGTAGCCACCCATGTAGCGCCCCGCTACCAAAGCCTTGCGATGCAAGCCCAATACAATGTCCGTCATCAATCTAGGCTTCAGAATTCCGTAAACTGCAGGAGACTGAGATTTTGCTTGATTGTTTTTAAATGGTGGATGTGAGAAAGGTTGGGATTTAAGTGAATTATTTCCCTGTATATGAGAAAGCTTATTGTCCAGGATGTATGATATTTTATCTTAGTCTTTATTTGCCATATGTGTGCTTTTGTATTAACAAACTTTAACTAAAAAATTATCATATGGCTTCCTAGCTATGCTGAACTAAACCATGCCTTAACTCACCCTCTGTGCAGCCAGATGGAAGCCAAAACTGTGGTGATCCTCTCTGTGGTCAGTAAGAAAGATTGTCAGTGAGCCCAAACTGGTTTGTCTGGTTTTATCTCTAGTTCTGTATGTACTTAGAGCACCTTGGAAGCTGTATGAATTCCTTGGATGGATTTCAAGTGTCAACTGTGTATAAACACATGCATTGTGCCTAGGCTAATCCTCGAAAAGTCTTTGTTGGAAAAGACAATAGTATTGGGGCCAAAGATCTGTGATGATAGCTTCTGTGCTAGGTGAGATATACAGTCAGGATTGTATAAATTCTAACATTAAATGTGCTTAAGCTCTAGGTCATTAACTTACTATATTAGAAAGTTCTTTTTTTGCTTCATGAGTTTCCTTGTTTCCACTTAGAACTTTTCAGTTTTGTACTTTAATCCTTTTGCCATTCATCCTTATTAACTATTGTACTTTGTACTGATGAAATGCCCGCTCAGGTGAGTTTGGTTGCAAAAGTTGTGCAAATAAAAAAAATTTCCTTAGGACTGTAAAATAAAGGTAACAACAAGATGAATACCTACAGTTAAATGAAGCCTGTTTTATGCAGCCCTTGCATGCTTGAGTTTCCTACACAAGCTACTGATAGTGCAGCTTTGCATGACTAGGAGCTGAACACAACACTTTTTAAGCAGTGATACATAGAGCTGAATATCATAATGTTTGTTTTTCACAGAGCAGAACTCTAGATTATAAAAAGTTATTTCTCCTCTGGTAACTTTATTTTCAGATTTTAGGTACTCTTTTGTAAACCGCTGATTTTTTCAGGTGAATTAAAGTGGTTTGATTTGTATTGTAGTCTCTTAAAAAAATTAAAAATAGGCCAGTAGGAGTTTTTTAACCATCCATTATTAACAGCCTTCAATAGGTGGAAAAAAGCTTTTCTTTGCTTTACTTTTCTTTATCCCTTCTGTAAATTAATACTTTATTAATGTGAAATTTGTTTGGGACTTAGGAAAATGGAAGACAAATCCCCTAAAAGTTGTTTAATATTTCAGTGTGTGGAAAATACTGTGTTTACATAGTCATAGAAATCCGCGGAGATTATCTTCCCATCACTTTTGCTTCTAGAGGTGAAAGTGAGGCAATTTGGCAAAATACATTTTGAGGCTACACAACAGCTATTCATTATTATAGTTCTAGTTTTTTAATAGGTATCTTATCAATTTTTTCCATTTGTCAGAGCTTCCCTTATGCTATCAATAAAGTCTATCAGTATGTTTTTTGTAGTAAGATCTGCAAAAAGCCACAGACCGAGAATGTGTTACTTATGTAAGTAGCTTAAGAATTTTTTTCTGATGGATCATTAGATAGGAGAGGAAAGCTAAAAATGTGCATTGCATATAGCTGCATAACCAATACATAAACTAGATTATACCAGTATAATATGTATAATTCACTTAGGTTTTATATCTATATTCATATACAGATATATATATTGCATCTACAGCTATCTTTCTAATAATTTGTGGCTTTAGAATACTGATCAGAATGCTGTTACAACAGACAGCAAGATACAGCTCACTGTAAACACAGAAGTTGTTCATACACCTGATGATTTATTCTGACCTACAAAACATATCGCTGCAGAACTATGGGCATCACATTTCAAGATGGGAATATACAACACAACTGTGTATTTAAACGTAATATAGAAGTTGATACATTATCAAATTACTCCTTCTTCGCTTTCTAAAGATATATTAATTTATATTGTCATTAAAATATGTCATACATGAAGGTCAAAGTAAGATTTTAATAGGTATCATAATGTGACCAACAATGAACTTTATGGTGTTTTATTCCTCTCTGTATATGTTTTATATGGCAGAACCATTGTGTATATGAAAAAGATGGTGAATATCTAATCACTTTCTCTATGCACTCTATACCCACTAGAAGAAGGTCAATGTCACTTGAGATTTAGTCTTGTGGAAAAGTCATCCGGAAAACCTTTTCCTTAATCATCCTGAGCTACTCTAGAGTTCCTACACTCTGAATTTCCCCTAATACCTACAGGCAGGTTGTATCTGTACCCTGTACATTCTTTCTTGATTTTTCATTTTAAGATGTGTTCTTACCCATCACATCTAACAGAAGTTCTTGCCCAAGCTGTCATCTTTATGCATCTCGGTTACTGCAACATTGTCCCTCCTTGCCTGGGTGACTGCAAGGTTTTTATGCTTATGTTCCTCAGAAAGCAGCTGTAGACATGATTCTTCTGACCATTGCTTTGACCACACTGTTCTTTTTGCATCTCTGCTCCCTCTTTCTTACTGCAACAAATGTTAATTATTGACCCTACTTTCAAAGCCTTCACTATTTATTCCCAGTCCATCTATCATTGCTCATGTCGCAAGTATAATTTGAATACATTTCAAATACTGGATGCTAATTCAGTATAACCTGTCCCCTGTAATCCAGCGCACAATAAAATAGCCTGTCTATGTTTTAACAGGTCTCTGCACCCTTGTCAAAGTTTAGAGCAGAATTTGACAAAACCCTTTATACTTACTGAACAAAAAGCAGGTATCTCTTTCGAAATAACTTCATTCTAAATGTGCATGAAACAAGGACCGAACACAGGAAGGAATTAGGCATATGCTTTCCCTATAAATACAGAGAATCAAAGCATAGTACAATAATCTTGCCTTTGACATCTGAGCTTCTTTTACAACTTTTTCATCTTCAGTCTCTGGCCTTCTTTTTAATAACCTATTTTGTTCCAGTGGTATGAAGTTCTCACAGCTGGCTTTGGCATGCAAAAGCTGGAACAAATACTTTGGTAAATTGACAAGGCCATCTTTATTTGGATATTTTTTTCTTATAACTGTGAAGAATGTACAAGTATTCCCAAAAAATGCACAGCAGTGAACTGTAAAATTCTTTTGTTAAGGCTGGCTAGACCGAAACATTCAAAACTCTGCTGATATTTCAGAAGCACACAAGTGCTGCAATAATTAAAATGAAAACTTTCCCCTTTTTCAGGCTGTCTCAAGAAAGTAATTTATAGTTCATAAGGTCTTTGGACAAAAAAGGAAAAAAGCCCAAACCAAACGACCCAACCAAAAACTTTTTTAGTGCCATGGGCTAAACACATTTATTTGTATCTTTCTATTATTACTTGGAACAGGGAGAAGAACAATTTGCATGCAATTTATAGGATACTAGGTATATACTATTCTTTCTTAAATAGACAGGTACATTTTACCCTAATTCTGTAGATTCTAATTTGCTTAGACTTTGCTAAATGTTACACAATTGAATTAAAATTAGCTGAAAGATTCGTCCCTTTTTCTCCTTTCATGTCCTCCCCTCAAGGACATGCTAGTGAAAATGAGAATACTGTTACACTTGTGCAAGATCTCAAGATAAGGAATAATTTTTTCACTAGAATAACAAACACTTCAAAGTTTTCTGGTGAAAAGCAGACATTTCAATAAAATATTCTGCAAAAAGCTGGGTAGTCAGAAAAATGTCTACAAAGTTATTTCTGAGAGAAAATATCCCATCATACCTAGCCAAAATCTCTGGAATATTTAGAAAGGAAGAATATTTGTCCTCATTCTTAGACTGTATGTTTCAGTACAGCCCTGGGCTGTCACTGTACAAATACATCAGGAACATTTATATGTTACATGATGAAAGGAAGAGGTTCTCAGGAGATGGAGTACTTTTTCAATATCTGAAAAATAATTTTCCCTCTTGTGAATGGAGTGTGTTCTCATTACAAATTATTCCCCACCAGTATCCCAGAACAGTCTTCCTTCTGATGTTACCAAAATACAAGGGTTGCCAGAAGGCTGTGCTATCTGTGGGTCATGTTCTCGTGTATTGTAGTGGGCTGAACTGGCCGGATGCCAGGTACCCACCAAAGCTGCTCTATCACTCCCCTCCTCAGCTGGGCAGGGGAGAGAAAAATATAACAAAATGCTCATGGGTCGAGATAACGACAGGGAGAGATCACTCACCAAATATTGTCATGGGCAAAACAGAACTAACTTGGGGAAAATTAATTGAATCTATTACTGATCAAATCAGTGTAGGGTAATGAGAAAATAAACCAAATCTTAAAACGCCTTCCCCCCACCCCTCCCTTCTTCCCAGGCTCAACTTCACTCCCAATTTTCTCTACCTCCTCCCCCTGAGTGGCACAGGGGGATGGGGAATGGGGACGGTGGTCAGTTCATCACGTTGCCTCTGCCACTCCTTCCCCCTCAGAGGAAGGGCTCCTCACACTCTTCCCCTGCTCCAGCGTGGTGTCCCTCCCACGGGATACAGCCCTCCATGAACTTCTCCAGAGTGAGTCCTTCCCACGGGCTGCAGTTCTTCATGAACTGCTCCAGCATGGGTCATTTCCATGGGGTGCAGTCCTTCAGTAACAGACTTCTCCAGCACGGATCCCTCTGCAGGATCACCAGTCCTGCCAGATAACCTGTTCCAGCGTGGGCTCCTCTCTCCGTGGGTCCACGGGTCCTTCCCACAGGGTTACAGCCTCCTTCAGGTATCCACCTGCTCTGGCGTGGGGTCCTCCATGGGCCACAGGCGGGTATCTGCTCCACTATGAACCTCCCTGGGCTGAGGGGCACAGCCTGCCTCACCGTGGGCTTCACCAGGGGCTGCCGGGGAGTCTCTGCTCTGGTGCTTGTAGCACCCCCCTGCCCTCCTTCTGCACTGACCCTTGTGTCTGCAGAGTTGTTGCCCTCACATAGTCTCACTCCTCTCTTCCAGCTGCTGTTCTTGCAGCAGTTTTTTCTCCCTTCTTAAATATGTTACCCCCAAGGTGCTACCACCGTTGCTGATGGGCTCGGCCATGGCCAGTAGTGGGTCCATCCTGGAGCTGGCTGGCATTGGCTCTATTTGACATGGGGGAAGCTTCTGGCAGCTTCTCGCAGACACCAGCCCTGTAGCCCCCGCTGCCAAAACCTTGCCACACAAACTGAATTCATGTACCATCAGTGAAACAAGAAGTACAGAAAAGTTGTAAAACACAGGTTGGTTTACTAGATTAAAAAAGTTACTGAAGCAAAGTATTCAGAGCAGTGCCAGTGTGTGCATTCCTCATGACTAATTTTACTCTTCTGAAACAAAGAACCCACATTGAAAAAAAAATTTCCTGTTGTTATTTTTAGGGCAGTTCAAGCAGCAGTTTCAGGCACAGATTTAGGAAGCCTGGCAGGAAAGATGTCAGGATCTTTAAAAAATTTTTTTTAAGTAAAAATTCTAAGGTCACGGACAAAAGTGCTTGAGCAGCCAAGCACTTACTGTGGGCATCCATTCATTCTGCTTATGTGAGGATATGAAATTAGTCCTGAGAATAAAGTACAAGTATGGAATTGTGGATTTCTGAATTCCTCACGTGCATCTTCCCTAATATAAGGTCTTCCAAAGAACACAAGCAATTTAAAAGCCCATATCCTACCTACTTTCAAGAGGCTTTTTGATGCAATATTACTTAAGCATTAATAAAGTTCACCCTTTTACTCTCCATGATTTACTTGATCAGTAATGAGCTTATAACCATGCTCCCTCTCCTACAGACCTTTTGGTGTGTTTGTTTCAGACTCTTCATGACAGGGACTCCTTGTAGTTTTGTTTGCCTTGATGAAATGGGACCCAGATATAATAACAAATACAAGAACTGCAATAGGAAATTTTAAATACATAAACAAATGTTAAGGTTCTGCATGCTCTTAGAGACTTCCGAGTACCCTGGGAAGACAGCAAAACAGTTTCTGAAAAAAACAACACTGTTGTAAAAATGTGGAAGCATAATATGAGTTCTTGCAGAACACTTGGATTTCTGCTTATTTCAAAAAGTTGAAAATCAAATTAATAAACAGCACATTTCTTCTATTTATTTTTTAATGTTACTGAGGCTTGTGGAAGACTAGTGTCAGAGTAAGGCCATGATAGATGTATGTAACAGTCTGATGAATTAACTCTGCTGGACTTTAGTAATGAAGTACCAGTCTCTGATTAAGAATATGTAGTAAAGATTATTTTCAGTAATGTACTAAAGCAAAACTGGAATGGTTTATTCTACCTGGAATCACTGCTGTATTTCCACTGAGGCTTTTACCTTTGTGTTCATAATGTCACATGGTATATGCAGAAGTAAATCAGATCTCCTTAGGCTAAACAGCAATCAGTATCTCTACACCTTTAATTTCTACTCACTTCTTCTATGTAAATATTGGTTTATGTGTCAATTTCTGCTTCTTTAGAGCTGACTGTGAACTAAATTTCTTGTAAGGAAATATCAATGATATTCATAGAAATTCCACATCTGGATCTAGGATAGACCTTACATATCTGTTAGCAATGAATGTATCAAGATTCATCTGTATTTTCCAAAGAATGCAAGGGTAAGATAGGAATTGCTACAGATATGTTAGCGCTCTAAACAGTGCCAGTCTTTCCAAATAATTACCCTGAGCTTTCAGCCAGATCAGGCAAACCACAATTTCATGCAGATCACAAGGGGTGGAAGGATTATTTGCATTTCCATCCACATTCATTTTGAAACCTTGTATTTATGAATATCATGAGAAAAATACTGCATTTGCTAACCTTCCTTATGATTAGCTAAGCTGGGGTTTAGGGGCCAGAGAATGGCTTTCTTCCACTGCATGGTTACCACAAAATAAGCACATCTGCTGTAACTTTAAAAGTGTGGATCCAGTAATGCTTTCCTAATCACCACAGATATAGCACACAGGACATTTCTCCAATTCTTGGCTTTTGTTTCTCAGTGAAGTCACCACCCACAAAGTATTGACTGTGCAAGTCAAACTTCTGGCAGCAGGCTCAAGAGCAAAGGCTCAGACCCAAACCATAAGAGATATGTCAGCAAACAGTTTAACTTCCTTTTTGCTGTGTGGGTGACCAGAGCAACAGGAAGGCTGTTTTTATTGAATCCTCATGGAAAGTAAGCTCTCAAAGTTTCTTTCTTGAGGAAGAAATAAAAGAAGAGCTGGAACGGAACTGCTTAGGGACAAGCACCAAAGCAGAACTAAATGCTCAGGAAAAAATAATTAACCTCAAAGGTAAACAAATTTGGTTAAAGGGTTATTCACAAGAACACAAAGTGTTGATGTCATGTTAACCCTTAACCCTTCAAGAAAAGACTGAGGATAGCCTGAGATACTAGCAACATTTCAATGGTGAAATAAAAAAATTCAGTACTTGGTTTACAGAATGGAGCAGATCCTTCAGTTTGCACTGATGTTCATACAGGTTCTACAATATGTGCATGTCTGCAACAAATCCTGTTTCCACTCCTGTCAGTGCTTTGGCCCCATAGGTTTTGTGTTTCTAGCTTCATTCTCAACCACTAAAAGAAGCTCACAGTAGTAAGTAACACCACAATAACTGAATCAATTCCTCAGTTGTTGTAAATGTTCTTAACTCTCATCTGGAAGTGTAAAGTGAAAAAGCCAGCCAACCTTACACCAATGTTCGCTCCATAAATTGGGTAGGATTTTGTTCATGTCTTACCAAAAGGAATTACTTTGAAATAGAACTTTACCTGGTTTTGCATTAGACTTGAAAATACTGTTTTTAATGCAATCCTGGACTTAATTTTTCCTTTGAATTTTGAATTTGTTGTTAAACAGTCCCTGAAAAAGTTAATATTTTCAAAGACAGGACTTGACCTTGATTTTTTTTCATCCTCTGATTTGAAGTTTGTGACAAAGCCTAGTCCTTCAAGTACACGTTTGTGTTTGATTGGCAGTTGTCATTTTTGAATATTCAAAGAATAATTTTTATAATTCTTATGAAAGGCTTTCCCGAATTTAAAATTCTAAGTTTTTTCTCAGGACTCTCAACATATCTGATCTGGTTTTATTCTTTTTTATAGTCTTATTTTGTTGTAGTCTTAATTTCTTGATATTGAGATATTTTTCAGATCCAACATGAAGTATCTTTTTTCTGAAGTAATGCCAAGCAAGTGTCTATTATGTGAAATCAGTGACACGGGTATTATTTTTCATTTGTGTTTAGAACAACTCATTATTTTGTTTTCAGTAGGTAAGTTTGTTTTGCTTCCTCACTTCTTTTTCTTGGTAACATCCTCTGTAGAAATATCCTACAAACCAGTCATGCGGTATTTATCATCTGTCCAAATTATAAAATATCACGAAAGATACTTTTTCGTTGGAATTCCAAACCAGATCAAGTAAGAGGCTCAGAAAGATTATAATCTGTAACCTGTTATGGGTGGACAGCACTATTACTCTTCCATCTTCAGAAATCCTAACTGCTCCAGTATTTGTGGTTATATCCCCATCTAACTGCTGACCTTCAAAGTAAGTCTTTGAACATAAAAGAGGATTATAAACATTCCTTTGTCTCCTGGATATTTGAGCAAAAGATCCTGATTTGAATTCCTTGTAATAGAAGTTTGCCATAACTTTAACTGCTTAATGGAAAAAATCCATATGTCCATAAAATATTACAAATATATTTATGAATCAAACTTTGAGAACTGCTGCATGACATCCCAAAATGTTGTTCCTTAAGTACTGCCTCTTAAAATTCTTACTTTTAAGCAGAAGAGAAACAAATAATTAGACTTTTTTCATTTTAATGTATTTAAGATTAGAGTTCAGGTTTTGGCTTTCTGTTCTGTCCAGTCATTTTAGAGGTCATTAAAAGCTGGAGAGAGGGGAGGCAGCAGGGGTCTCAGTCATGTGTATGCTTGAGGCCTGAGACAATATTTGTTATCTGATCCATCCCAAATAACTTTTACTCTCAAATGGGTGTTGTTCACTGTCCTACAAGTCAGTTAATTAAACCTTTTGTCAGGTCAACCTGAGCAGAAAGCTGAGTCCCCTGTACTCATCTTGCTCAGGTAAGCTCAGGTAGGATGAGGAATCTCAAAGGAGATGCAAGGATCAGGCCTTGCAGGGGTGAAATCTCTCTTGTGGGGATATGTAGACGTATTTTGAATGTGGTGGACCTCTGAGTGACCTGAAAATTTTTGTAAGACCTTTAACTAATGGAGGGATGTGTTTGGTTAATAACGGAAATAGGGCAATGTCAGTGACAGAGGTGGAGGTAGATTGACTGAAGAGCTAAAAAATTAAGTTGAAGGTAGCACATTAGGGACAATAAGATGACAGAAGTATAAATATTGGCAAAATGTTGTTTTCTCCCAGCCTGGTTAGTATTGTTCCCTACTGTGTAAGAGATAAGAGAACAGACATTTTTCTTCCTTTCCATTTCCTCTGGGGTGAGCCTGACTACAAGACTTTTCACAACTAATTTGCAGAGAAGGGAGAGAGGGAGGGAGAGAGGGAAGGAGAAAGGGAGGAAGGAAGGAGGGAAACCACCAAAAATTCTGGGCACTGGTTGCCCATGCCACCGTGCATGCTGGCAGCTGCCTATACCAGAAACGTCCATTCTTCAAGATTTCCTCTTGTGCCATTCGTCAAGATACAGCTCGGGTGGAGGACTGCTCTCTGGGATTTGTAGTAAATAATTGGTATGCCTTCCCTTAGTCTTACTCAGCCACAACGATTAATGAGAAGAGGTATGTCAGAGATCGTTATTGGGACATACAAGTCTTAATGGACATTGGACACAGTTACAAACACAACAGAGAAATTCTGTCTTTTTAAACTTCTTTTCATCCTGATACACTAAGGAAACAAAGTGTGTGTGACTGTACTGCTATTCTGTTTGTCAGCCCATGATCCTTTCCACCCAAATCCATGTTTAGCCCATCAGTTAAATTTGACCAGTCTTGATGAGGAAGATGGAGATCTCCAAGATGTGATATCACTAGAACTTTTTGGGAAAAAAGTTTACTATAGAAAGATATGGAAATCTAATTGGTAGTCCTCTGCTCTCTCCAAAATAAGGCAAAATGGCAGTATGAGCTAAATAGTTATCTGTCCTCTTTGTCCTGCATATATTAACCAACAAGTCAGCACACACTTATCTCGTGGCACCATGATAACCCTTTTCCAGCAGTATGTGCTCATGTGAGTGAGAGTGCTGTAGAGAAGATCTGAAAGAAATAGGTTGAAGATGGAAGAAATCATGAAGACATGAGAAAAGTGATGTTATTGAGAGTATGAATGGACATGAACAGATAGGAAAATAGGCATTATTAAATCCACTGTTAGCAAAACATCTTTTTATGAAAATTGCTAATAGTCAACACTACATACAATCTAGTATTTCAAGATATTAAAATCTTCGGTAAAGAGATAACTGAGACAATGAAGAAAATGCAAATTTTTATCACTTGTACTATGATTTGTAGCTGAAGAATGCCTATATATTTTTAAAAAATATTTACAAAAATAAGTCCCAACCATTGGCTTGCAGACAAAGCCCATCACGCAGGATGTTTTCCTTGGCCTGCCCCCTTTTCAGCCAAGCAGAGGCAGGCTCAGGCTCCTGCCACTTCCCAGCAGCTCCATGTCCCCTCTTGTACTTGTGTATGGGAAAACACCTACAGATGCAGCTGCTACCTGGGCCAATGGTTTTTACCGGAAGTTTTACCATATTATCACACCTACAAGATAGGGGCCCCAAAAGGAGGCTCTAGTTCTGTGGCTGGCAAGGTTGTAATATCTTATGACCTACTCTAAGGTCAAACCCAGGCCAAGAAAAAAACATTCGGCTTTTTTTTCTTTCCTCCTAATAATAACGTGTTATTTTTGGATCCAGTAAGGTGTACTTGCAATGTGCTCTATCTTGAAAGTGTATGTGCTCAGACTGAACACAAAAAGGCTTTTAAACTAAAAGCCAGCTTCTACCTAAATCTGATTTAGAACAGTATTTAAATCGAGAAGACTCAGTGTGACTAGGGACAACAGAGTAGAAATAAAAGCATTTACTCACAACTGTCCCCTTGCCTACTTAACCTCACAGATGTGTCCTTGCTTCCCAGCTTGTTGCAGTTAGCTCAGGCACTTTCTGAGTGGCCACAAGCTCTTCTCCTTCTCTGGTCCCAAGGAAGCATCCCCTTGGCTCTGAGGGCCTGTCTCTCTTTCTCCTTTTAGTTGTTTCTCAGTCTTTTTTCTGTGTGCCACAGGCTTGCAGCTCTGTGCTGTGTCTCCCTGTCCTGCTGAGCCTGATTTCATCTGCGGTGTCCACTCTCCTCCCCACTTCTTCTCCAGCTGCTCAGTAGTTTCCCAGGAAAAGAGCAACCTGCTTACTCCGTCAGCATTCAACCAAAGCTAATCACGCTGATTAATGGAACTTAACATAAAGCTGAAAACAAACATGCCTCTATCTACATATTTACTTTTGGAAAGAAACAGGCTGAGATTCTCAAATTTTCAGTATGAAAAACAAGCATCACATTTCCTATGATGGCAAGAATTGCCAACAAGCTAGTCTTGCATTAGCCTGTCACTATTTTCACGGCTCTGTGCCTATACTTGGTGCCCACACCATATCTTCTTGAATTTAGTAGTCCAGGTCCAGATGTAACATCAGAGCTGATGGTGAATTTTGGTTAATGTCACAATATAACCAAAAGAGTTATGCAGTACAAGCTTTGGAGAGGCAAAAAAGGTACTATAGACTACTGAGCTCCAAAATTAAGAGTACTTCCCAAGACATGAAAAAGGACAGGAAAAATGGGCAGGAAATATTTAGATGACAAAACTGGCAAATTTATGAAGCAGTGGGTCATCAAGTACATCATGAAAAGGAGGATAAAACTTTGGGTTATTCTTGTTTTTACATTAACAGATTCAAAGGAATTCTTATGAGAAAAACCTTCTAGTAAGAAGAACTAGAGAAAAAGAAATTAGAAAGCATCAATGTCTAATCTCATTCAAAAGATAGAAAACTGTCATGCAAATAAGCTCAGTCTCCTTTTGCACATTACAGAGTTGGCTAACTCATGTCGTATTTGAGAACACATTTCAGAATATGTCATGCTTTGATATATTATGTTATTAATTTACTGTAAATGTAAAAAGGTAATTGATGTGCACTAATATGATACATTTCTTATTCTAATTCTTTGAAAAGTTTTGTGAAATTAAGATCTCTTATCTTGATTTTCAGTTATTTGATGTGGAAGAATAAAGGCAAGGGCATTGTACTAGCTTTGTAACAGACTGTTTCAGAAGTAGTAAGAAAAATCATCTGCTAGAAACCATGCACCAAAAATTTACATTTTTTATTCCAAATAGAGAAAAAATTGCAATGTCCTTGCATTCCGAGAAGAAGTGGGTTAATGAAATCAGTCTTTCAGCTATATAAAAGCTGACTTCAGCTTATATAAAAGTCTTGGTCCTGTGCCTTTACAAAATGTAAATCTGTCCCTTATTAATATGGAATGTTTGTCATGGCTTCCTGCCACCTTATTCCAACTGTTGACATAATATCATCAGTAGAAAAACAGAACACAGCAAGGACTTTTTGACCTCACAGATTTTTGGATGCTACCTCTGTCTGTTAGGGCTGTTGACCAGCAATGCAGGTTAACTAGGTTTTTGTTCTGCCTGGGGTGGTACATGTTAAAGGAGCGTAAAGGCTGCTCTGAATTGTACAAGTACAGTGATTCATTGCACAGCAAAGTTAACATCAGGGGAATAGTTCCCTGTTCTTCATCTGTACTGCAAATTCCTTGGCTGCAACCAAGAAAAGACTTACTGAATGTATGCTGGAAGCGGTTAGAAATTCTTCTATCATTAGCTGTGGCTCACCATATATGTTTAACAATATGTGGCATGCTAAAGACCATGGGAAAGATTCTGCTTTATCAAAGTATCAAGTATAACAGTTGAAATAAGCTCTTCTATCACATTTAGTCAAATAAGCCAGATTTAGAGCTATCTCGTCTTCTCAAAGTTTCAAGAACTTACTTGGAGTTCACATTTCTCTTCATGTCAACTAACGGAGTACTATTAAGTGCAGAGGTTTGAACACTGATGACACAAGAAATTATTTAGCTCTTCATAATAACAATAGTGGGTTTTTTCTGGTTTTTATTAGGTATAGGTATATATTTTCTTAGTGATATATGTATCTCTGCTGTATGCCATGATAATAATCTTGTTGCAAAGCTAAGCACTGACTACCAGAATTAAAGTTTTTGATTTGGGTTGGAGATGCAGGGAGAGTTTGTGATCTTCCAATTAAATACTGTGCCTGAACATGCATGCGTGAGTGTTTGAATTGAAATTGCATGGGAATCCTTAATTCCAGCCTCTCCTAAATTCTCAAGTCTTGGCTCTGTAACCATAACAACGCTAACAGAATGTGGAGCTGGGAGACAGGTTGTGATGAAATTATTTTTATTGCATCTAAAGTGTCTTAGGTTCTCATAAATTGTTTAAAGGTCATTCCTCTGAAGATTTCATAAATTTAACTTGTTAGCAAGAAACTAGAGAGTGAATTCCCCAAGCTTCTGTGAAATTCATTTCTAATATCAGATAGAGGACTGTGCAATTTATGCGGAGACAACATCCCAGCACTATTCTTTTCCATGGACCACATTGGCATGTGTAGAACTTCTTGCAGAACTTAAACCTTTTCTGAGGGGTGAGTGATTCAAATAGAGCGTAAACCACTGTCTCTGTATTACATGGAGGGTAAGCAACAAAAAGAAGTTTTGTGGCTTTTTTTGTTTCTTTGTTTCTTTTGGACACACACTTAAAATACAAGTGAAAAGTTTTAAAGAACGTATTTGTGTTGATGTAATCTTAGCCTGTACTTGTGCATCTAGCTTGTACAATGCTGAGAAGCAGCAGCACTAGGTATTATTGTACAGCATTGTCTCCCATGTAAGCAGATAAATTTATGACTGTCTGAGAATGACTAAGTGATTTATAATCTCCAACATATACTACAATCCACCTGGCAGGAGCAATGCCCTGTGTTGGCAGGCTCTGGTTAAAGCAGACCGTTTCAGCTGATAAAGACTAGACCAATGCCGGAAAGGGGCAGCAGGAAAGGAAAGAAAGCATTTTTCTTGATTTTTTTATTTGTGCCATAAATGTGTGGTTTAACACTTCCATTGCTCAAGCTTTTTAAAAAACTGTTTAATTTCACCCGGACTTTGCAGATTCATCCACATGAAAGCTAATCAGAGGGTAAACAGCAGTAAAAAGCAGATACATGAACTGATTTTGCAATAAATACCTATTATTTCTTACCCAACTAGTTATAGTGCAGATAATAAACGAGTGAGTATGTAGTACTGTTACAGTCTGATTAAAAGCAATAAGAGCAAACATTAAAAAACAAAACAAAACTCTACACACACACACACAAACCCCAAACCCGCAATCTAGCAAAAACAAAACAAGAAAAGGAAGGTCTCTGTGGAAAAATCCAGCCACTGTAAATATATTCAGATACTTTATTAGGTTTACTATTGATACATAACCCCATCTGTTCTATCAACAGAACTGTCATTTAAGCAAAAAGCATTTTCCTGTGAAATTAACAGGTCCATCTTAAAGCTAGATCTATCTTCTATACTTTATTGCATTATTTGCTAATTTACCTAAATATAAAATCAGTGACATTTCTGAAAGCAGAAGGATTTTGCTACCAGCTGTCAATGCAGCTGCACAGTCATGCTTTCTGTCAGGTCATTCTTAATCTTTATTGAGTCCTCTAGAAGTTTCAGCTAGGGGCTGTATCTGAGACGCAAACATGTAAACAGTGGTTTTTATAGATTTATGTTTCTCTGTCTCTTTCTCTTCTAGCTGTCTTTCAATGTTCCTTCCCTTCTTGGAGTGTTCTTCAAGAGCAAATCAAGCATCAGCTCCAAGTGCATCTTCCAAGAACAGCAAAAGGGAGGGAGGGAAAGTATAGAAGAGAGAGAAACACAAGAGGGGCAAGGAAATAAAGGCATGTAATATTGGGGGGGGGAGGGGGGTTGCGGGGAGAAGGAAAAAAGAACTGGGAAACAAGATGGACAGGCAGACTGGCATAAAGGACTGGTTGTTTACTGTACGCTGATCTAAGCTCAGCCATATCTATTCAGTGAACTTTTTTGCTTTTCTTCAACAGTTCAGATACCGCTGTACTGATACAGACTTTGTGAGTAAGGCTCACTTTGTACTGTAAATGGTAATTTGTATTACTTCAGTCTCCTAGGTTCCTTAGAGTAAGAAAAAAACAGAGATAAGTCCCTTTTCTCACTAGTGAAAAGATCTCTGTGCTAAGTGTATCACCTGCACCAAACCTCCCTCAGTCAGCAAGGTGCCAGCCCTGCGCTCCCGGTATCCCATATTTTAATTCTAGTTCACAAAGTGACTAGTTTTCACTGGTTTATCCAAGTTTAAAATGACAAGTATATTTTATGGGCAAGGTTATTTATACTGTTGGTCACTTTTTACAAAGCACAGCTAAAGACTCAAAAGCAGTAGGTTGAAACTCAGGACTCAGTCATAACTGGAACTCTGATCTCCAGTGATCAGTGATCAATGTACCTACTACATTGTTTCAAGCTGCTTCTTTTTCTGTTGTGTGAATGTCTCATGTTGGCATCAGTTAGAATTAAACAATATGCTTTCTGGTGGTTTGATCTTTAAATAAAGTCGGGTTGAAATACTAGTTTTGTCCTAGAGAAAATTCCATTTTAAAAATAACTTTTTTTTTTTCCTGGAAGAAATCTGAAGAGTTTTATTTTGTTTAATGCTTAGCTAAGTGGATAGTCATTTCCCTGTTGAACCTAGCACTAAATCCTTTCTTCAGTGCCAGGAGCAGCTTCATGATTTGTTCCACTGAGGCTTTTAACCATTATTTTACGATAGTGGAAAATCTGTTACCAAAACCCTGTTATTTAAGAAGGTGGGAAAAGGTAGCATAAAAAAGAGCATAATTGAAATGGTGAATTTCAGGTCTGACCGTCTGCTGTGAACATATACTTCTGCTTCATTGCTGTAGCTGAATGAATCTGTGCCATAAAATGTAGTGTGTGCCACATACCAACCCTCAATGAATTCTGCTGGGGCCTATTTCATTGACGAGTAAAGGCACAAAAGCAAATGACACAGCAAATAGTTTCCATATAGGTCTGCATTTCCTTATGATAAGATAAAATACACTGGAAAAAAATCGGTCATGTACAAGACTATCACACCAGTCTGAAACAGGAAGAATTTTAGTGAAGTCATAAAGTGATTTGTTTTTCAAATCAGTGTAATTCTCATCAGAGTAACTTTAAAATCTGGGTTTGTTCTGAGGTTTTTAGGGTAGGAGCTAGACAAGAAATCAGGCAGGCTCCAGACAGTGACAGAGTTTTATTTAAAATTTAAATTTAAATTCTCTGTGAAATATGAGCTTTTTCACATGTCAGCTAATTTCAGTGAATAAATGTTTGCTCTGAAATTTTCCAATCATTCCATTAAAATGACTGAAGCTAGAGACAGTATTTAGCCTTCCCCTTTAATAAATGGTTTGCCTGGACCTATCAGGATGTCATTTGCAAGCTGTCCATGACACAAAGCTTACCCTCATGCTCCTACTCTAACATCAGACGCTGCTTGTTTTCTGTTTAAACATTTAACAGCAAGCATTAAGGTGTTCTTCCTCTTGCCTAGCTGTGTAACAGCTAAATGCACCTATCTAATCTGAACTAGTCATCATGACACTATTATAACCAATGGTAAAGGATCCAGATGAGGATTTGACTTTTTATTTCACATAGTCTAAACTTCCCTTTTCAGTTGGTTAATGTTAGAAAAATTAAGTCCCACTCTAAACCTTTAAAACTGGTCACCATGGTTTCATTGTGTATCTATATAAAAAGCAATTAGATACACTGACTGAGTCCTTCCTTCTAAGTTACCTTTTCTTACTCAATGGAGGCTGCAATTAGAATCTCTCATCGTGGCTATAAGAGCAATGACTAATCACAGTGTGTCATGCTGGGGACCTGGGAAAAAAGAAACCAGAAGATACATGTAGAAAAGTGTGATGCAATATATGAATGTTCTTCCAAATTACCATCAGTTAGCACTTCAAGTTCTGCAGTCTCTAGAGAGTTTCAGTCTCAGTTTTAAGGAGCTCTCTCTAGTACATATCATTAAGTTCTTGGCTTCTAAGACTTGCTAAGGCAAGGACTCCCTCAGGTCAGTTAAGCACTATGTGACAAATAGCTTCCTTACCAGTTTAAGATGTATTTCCTTTCAGTTGATTGAACATTCTAGAGGATAGACAGCAACACACAATTTTTCTTCCATTTACCATGTATCATTTTGTTTACCTTCAGCATATCTGCTCCCACTCATCTTCTGTAAAAACTAAATCTGATCTTTGCAGTCTCTGCTGTATGATTTTAATCACTGTAATCTCTAATGTCTTCTATCTTACTCTTTATGCATAGTGCATGCTTTTATGATCCAAACTGAGCAGTTACTTCCATTGAATAATCTATGAGGATGCATAGATCTTTTCTCAGAGTACTTTCATTTCATTTAGAATCTGTTTATACCTCGTATTACTCAGCCTCATGGTGATTTTTTGTATTTGCCAGTTATGAATTTTAGCAGCGTTCAGAATAGAAGTTATATCTGGGTCCTCAAATCCAGACCCTTGTTATCACACACAGTCTGATCAAATAATTCTATTCAGAATTCAGTTAGCTTTCTTTTATGATCAATTATGGGGAATTCTTGGCTTGCATATTCGTCTCTACCTTGCTGTGTTACTGGGAGTTTCCAGCATCTGAGGATCTTTGGAGTATGTGGTACTAAGTACAGAGGATACCAGCTGGCTCTTCTGAAGAAACATACAATAAGAAATGCAGGAAGGATAAGAGCCTGGCTTTTCTGTTTGGACACTTTCTAATAATTTCCTCATAAATTTAGTCATAGACAGTTTATACCCATTTGTCCTTGTGCCAGTATCCTTCATTAACCTAAAAAGTCCCTCAATACCTCTGTTGTTTATCCTCCGAAGTGTTTCTAAAGAAACGCCATGTGCCTTTAAGCTTTTCTTTCACACAAAAAAAGCTGAACTCTTTTGGAATCTTCTTGTTAAGACAGACTTTCTATTTTTGTGCTCGCTTTAGTAGTCTTCTGCCTTGTTCCATCTTCCTGAACAGGAATGATCAGAACTGTGCACAGTGTGCCAGAGAAATCTGACTGTCTCCCAGCGGGTTAATGTGCCCTTATCTACATGCTCAGCTTCTGGACATTGAAGGTTACCATCCGCTTCACCTGTCTGTTCCAAGAGAGGTTTCTCCTTGTCCCACATCTGTGAGCTTAACCACAAATGGAATAATGTGGGTCCTAATCCCAGCTACAGTCAGCAGGCAGCAGGTTACATTCATCATCAGCATGATACCTTCTGAGGCCATTCATGCAATATTCACTACTGAAATTTTGTATACTTTGATTCAGCAATAAAGACTATTCAGAAATTATGATTTTTTTTATTATTTTGAGTTCATTGTTAGTAATAGCTAGAGTGCAAATAGATAACTACATTGCTGAAGTAGAGGTTATCTTTTTCCCATAATGGAATGAAGAGTTGCTGTTTTCATCATACTCATAAGCTTCTAGTGAAACTTATTTTGCATATCACTGATTGCAAAGACTAGTGAGCAGAGAAACCTACACTGATATAGCAGAGAGAGGTAAAGTCTTTGTTTTCTGCAAGGAACTAAATTGTGGGTTGGTTTTATTTTTTCCCCTGTATCCTCTGTCACCGCTCCTGGAGTAGCCTGCACTTCAATAGATACATCACAGCTACTGAATAATGCCAGCATTCATGTGTAATGACCCCAGTGTAATGTATTATAAACTTAGCAAATATTATAAACATAGCAATGGCAAATCTGGGTTCACAGAGAAGATACTGGCTTGGTGCATTATGGAAGATGCATAAGTACACGCAGTCTCTAAAGGATACTACGAACAGTACAGTCATACTCCCAGGAAAATATAACTACAATCACATATTACTACCTTAATTTACATCCTACTAATACCATGCACACTAAATAGCTGACTAAGTGTTGGTCATTCTGAATGTACACATGATATAACAGATTAGGTTTTCTGCATGAAAAATGTGTCAGATAGAAATAAGAAAAGCAGATGTGCCTCACAGCAGAGAAGAGGTGTACTTTGGCCAAGAGGTATTGGTGACAATGACAGAGAGACCTCTAGCTCTTGCAAATAGGAATGGTTAGTTCTGTACTTTCCATTTGTTAATTATTTTCTGACAGTGACTGAGTTACGTTACAGACACTTGCAGACAAAAATTAGAAATTAGTGCTGTTTATAGATTTATCACACACTAAGTGTACCTCACTCCCATCTGCTTATGAAATTTCTGCAAACAGAAGCAGCTTTGGTAACTGTTGATTGTCTAGCAGCTAATTTTTCTGTTTCATCTCCATTATTTGTTGAGCAATTGCTTTTACGTACCTGTGTAGTTTTAAATAAATAAGAAAAATAAATATTCCATGATCACAAAAGGTGATTAACATTTCAGGACATTTGCTTAATGTTCAGTCTGCCTGTTAATGCAAATCTTTTTAGCACAAACAAAATTGGCACTTAAAATATTAAATCTGAAGAAGTGCAGAAGAGATGCTGAATGGCTATGTAGTATGTAATGCTCTGAATGCTGCTAGGTTAACGTGACATATGATTTAATATTTTTTTAAGGCTTTTATCAGATTCAGCATAAAACATGAGGGTTCTTGAGAAAAGTGAAACCAATACAATGTATTGACGAAAGCTAGCAACTTTCAAAGATGAAAATGCAGAACACTGCTTTATACTGAACAACCTTAGTCATTACAAAAAATCAGTGATTACTGCTGTTGGGGAAAAAAAAGAAAAACAATGGAAAGAAAAAAATCCAAACAACAGATTTCAGCATTAAATTTTCCACATGCATCAAAGTCTTTCTTGAAAATACAGCCTGTTGGAACCTTTTCTTTCCAAGTTAACAAGGAGCTTTGTTCCTGCTTGTTCTGGAGATCATGGACTTGATTCCCTACTGCAAAGCTCTTCTCTTGTCATTTGCCCCTACCCAATTAGAGTTACCCCTACTACTATTAGAGTGATAGAGTTTATCTGTCTCAGAATGAAGAAAATAATTGTAAGGGTAAGGAATCAGATGCCAGGAGGAAAATAAGCAATCAAGTACACCTCTGTATTTATTTTGAGTTTTGCATATGCTACCTTTAATATAGCACAGAGTTTGATATTCTGAAATGCATGTCCATGTAAATTAAACCTGCCCTGAATGAACATCAAAAACAACAGACACCTTGTCTGGTTTTTATTTTTCATTCTGAGTGAGATGAGCCATAACCACAGGCACAGGGTGCAGCAACACAGGCACTGCTAGGTTCATTCCTTTGCATTACTGATATCTATATTAGGAAATAATGAGCTGGAAATCCTAGAAGCAAATTTGGAGCGTTAACATTCTCCCTTCCAGGGTGACATTCCCTTAAGAATTTGCTAATAGCAGAAGACACTTTGTCAGGCAGGATAGATTAGGATGTGCACTGGGATGGAAGTATTGAAGTGCTGTTTCGTCTGCCTTTCTCTCTTGCCCCTCCTGTTTCAACTCTGAGGAGCTTCCTGCCTGAATGGATTGCAATGGCTATCTCTGTATTTCAGATAAGCTTAAGACTCATGTAAAATGTGGTGCTGCTAATTACTCAAGATGTAATTAGTCTAAGGAAATTAATTGTACATAAATAATGTGGAATTTCAGCTTCGTGGCTCAAGAGATAAATTCAGAGCCTTTTCAGAATTGTCTGTCTTAAAAATAAAATAGGAGAAAAGGACTATTAAGGAAGCTCTTCAAAATTCCCATTACCCCGCTAATGAAGATTTAACACATTGGCCAGAAGACACGGTTGATCTGCACTCTGTAAGGTCTTTCCACCAGATGAGCATTTGCGTATCCCCAGCGGCTCTCATCAGAGAGGAGGCTAATAGTGACTTTGAAGGAGCAACTTCTGTGCCTCCCAACTGAGGCAAAGCGCTGTAAGTGCAGTCCATGCACAGCAGCAGGTAGGTAGTCAAGGGTGTTCTCCTTCATTAACTGGACTTCAAGTGAGCCATCTCTTGGGTGCGTACCACGGGCTGCTCTGGCCTACCTGGAGTTGTTAGAGTAAAGTTCATTTCAGGTCTGCATGTGGCAAGGACTGCACAGCAGAAAGGTGAAGTTTGACTGTATTTCCTATAAAGCTGCCTGGTGTTTTTACTGTTATTCACTGATACAGTTTTGCATTAACAGGCAAAGGACCAAGTCATAGATCATAGAATTCCATAGGGTTGGGTTCCGTAGAACCCAATAGGGTTGGAAGGGACCTTAAAGGTTATCTAGTTCCAACTGCCGTGTCATGGCAAGGACACCTTCTACTAGACCAGGCGGCTCAAAGCCCCATCCAGCCTGGCCTTGAACACTTCCAGGGATGGGGCATCCACAGCTTTTCTGGGCAACCTGTTCTAGTGCCTCACCACCCTCACAGTGAAGAATTTCTTCCTAATATGTAATCTACATCTACCCTCTTTCAGTTTAAAGCCATTCCCTCTTGTCCTATCACTACATGCCCTTGTATGAAGTCCCTCTCTAGCTTTCTTGTAGGCCCCTTGAGACTGTATTCTTGTGATTGCAAAAGCACAGGAATATGTACTCTGTGCCCTCAGTATAAACAGCTAAGGAAACCCCCTCCATATCCTCAAAACCACGATAACCTAATACCATGTTTGTCTTGGAACGAGCCTTTCCTACCTTTTTTCCTGATACTTTTTATTTTATTCCTTTCTGAAAAGAGGGACATGTCTGGGATTTTTTATCAACCATTTAGTCCTACATGCCTTGGACAGAGTGTGGCGTCTATGGGAAAAGTTACTAGATGAGAACGACATCATTTCAAAACCTACCTCACACAGTTGCAAAGGACTGCGCAGGCAGAAGGCTGCAAAGAATCAGACTCAGAGAAGTGGGTACATGTATCTCATTCCTGAAGGACAATAGGTTCTGTGTTTTGTTGTATAAGATTTGTTTAGCTTCCAAAATAGTTTGATTGGTTGGTTATGGCCTGTAATGGTTTTTGGATTCTGTTTAATATAAAAGGATATATAGTGGTATAACATTTTCTGACCTGTAAAATATTCTCAGTCTTCTTATCAAAACCTCTTAACAATCCTATGGAAGACCATGCCCAAAATTTTTATTTTGAAAATACCTCTCAGCTTTCCAATGGAGTGAAATAACTGGAATAGCTTGTTTAGAACTATTTATATTTTCTTTCAAATTCATGGCCCAGAACTGTATCTTCTCTAATCTGAGTTAATGACAGGCTGGTGCCATTAAAAATCTCATTCTATTCTCTCAAGTTAGAGAGTGATTTCTCCACCATAGCTATCACTGTAATCAGCTAAAGTTTCTACAGAGGATAGATATAAAAGGATCAAAATCTTTTAAGACATCTATAAAACAAGATTGTTTTGGATACTGAAGAGAAGTTTCCATCTAGTCTAGGCAGATAAATTCTTAGCTTTGCTAAGAACCAGAGGCAGTGCTTGTATCAGCTGAGAGCGGAAGATGTTAATGAACAATTTTCCCATGTTTTTCTTGCAGCCTCATTGAAAGTTGCAGGCTTCTGAGCTAGCTGTAGCTCTTTCTTTTTCTTAGTTTTTTTACTTGAGAAGATGACATTTTGTAGGTAATGAACGGCCAGACCTTAGGAAGACCTGAATTAATCTCCGAATTATAACCCAGATTTTTCTGATAGTCTTGTATTTTACCTCAGTGGCAGGGATGATTGCTAAGTTCCCCCGCCACAGATAAAAATTAACAAATAAATCAATGTGTGAAGATACAAGTGGGAGTTCTTAACCAACTGATATACTCACTCTTCAAGATGTTTGTTGCATAGCACTCCTTTTCCATCCAGGTCTTTGCGGATTAGCTGTGATGTCTTTACTATCTTCATCTTTTTTGCTTTGCCTCCTCCCTGTCCCTATAAATAGTCCTCATGCTTCATGCTTTACAATACTTTTTCCCACCTATTTGTTTCTGAATTTGTCCTAATCACTTACCAAGTTTAAGAGATACTATCTTGGCTCCACCTTAATCCATTTTTTACCCAATTTCATTTTTGTATGGCAGTATTATAAGGTGACACTTTTGGTAGCAACCTAGATGGACACAATGGAAAATCATCTAACTGGCCAAATTTACACATCAGATTCCTAAGTGGTGTGTGTCATGTAACATAAAACAATACTGTTGGGATTCAGAGATTTAGAGGGGAATAAATGGCCAGCCAAAGGTAGTTAGTAGTTGATTATAAAACCTGTGTGTATGTATAAGAAGATAAACTGGTCATCTATATGACTAAAAAGTGCTTAACTTTTTTATCCATAATTCAAACATAGCATGAATATGTGGAAATATTTCATTAATAAATGAAAACATAGCATATGAAGATATATTTAGTTATTTCTGAGTAGTAGGACTTTCCCATGCTTTACCAGTACACACACCTGCTTTCTCTTTGCAGCCCTGAGGTGAGCCAAGCTCCAGCGGCTCCAGAGCAGCAGATGGCACCTCTCTTACCATGTCTGAGTAGTGCTGGTGCACAGCTGCAAATCTGTTTTCTCATTCTTTCTTTTACAGTCAAGTAAGTTCTGCAGTGACAAGAAAGAGGGCAATTTTGGTTAAAAGCATATCTAGCTCAACAGAAAATCTGGCAAATGGAGAGAAAGGAAATTATACAATCGAGAGCAATCAGAAAATGATTTTGATGGGTGATTACCATCAGATTGCAATGTTTCTACATGGATCCACAGGGCTCAGTATGAGCTCAACAGCAATTTGACATTTGTATAAAATCATCAGTCTGCATAAAAGAACAGCTTATGAATTACATGATTTTTTGTAGTATGCTGAAGAAGGAGGAGGACAGAAGGGACCAGGTATTTTCAGTCACTGAATACAACGAGTCTCCAACTTAGCCAGAGCTGTCAGATGAAATTGTGCCACTTTTTCCTTAAAATGAGTATGTCAGAATATACTACTGGCTCCAGTCTCTAAACCTAGGATTCATTAGTATACCAATTAGTAACCTTGAACAAGGTAAGCCTTTAACCAAAGAAAACTCAGGTCTGTGGGGTAAAATGGGTTAAATCAATCTCTCTCTGCTCACTGTGTTCAAGTATGGCTGGTACTTCCCTCATGGCAGGTTCTCTGCCCACTACTTTTCAATGGTCTACTGAGTTAGAACAAATCCCACATCAGCCTCTTTCAGTCTTCAGCGAAGTCACCTGCCTCCTGTCATGTCTGAGACCGGGATATAGGTCTGCTTTCCAACATGCCCTGATCCTTTCAGGATTCTCCTAAATTTCACTGAGGCTGCAGACAGAGGCTTGCTGGTCCTATCATCCTACCGTTCCTCTCCCTACATCCACCACGCTCAGTCATTTTCTGGGAAAATAATATACTCCTCTCCCTCCGAAGTGCCTCAGCTCAGTGTGCAACTGCTAGGATAAGGCACGTAGGCAATACCATTTGCTAAACCATGACAAACACTACAAAGTTCTCTCTTACATGTTCAAATAAAATAGCCTTAATATAAAGATTTAATTGTGTATATGTGAGATTTTGTATTATACATTTAAAGGCAGGAGAGGAAACTACAATCACAACACAGAAATTATTTTCTAAAAATTGGTGACTATGAAAAAAATGTGTTGTTGATGTTACAGTGAGAAAGCAACTCAATATACACCTTAATGTCCACCCCACATTAACAGTTTGTGAAACTGTAAATAAAGAAATCATGAGAAGTGAAACTGACTTCTTACTCATTTGACATTAACAGGACTGAAATGGGTTTACTACCATCACTTCTTTCTGATGTTCTTTTTTTAAAAAAAAAGTGGAAAATTTATGAAGCTTTGTAAATCATAAACCACGAGCCATGCAGACAACTGACAAGTTGGTAAAGTCATTCCAGTGTGACACTCAGCACGGACTTCAGCTCATCAAGTGGGGTGCCTGAAATTTAGATGTCAATATGTAGCTGTCCTTCTAACAACCCTTTACACTAGTCATCATTTAGGATTTGTAAATGCCGGTGCCTACAGCCATTTTGAGAATCCCTGGGGTACCCAGAAGGGCTCCGTGGGGTGCTCCGAACAGCACCCATCTCAGCAGAGGCAGCCAACCCACACCTGGGTGTCCAGGGTCCCTGCATTCCAATGGAGAAAGCCACAGTAAAAGCAAGTAGCCAAGAGCTATATCAAGACAAATTGAAGTGGGAAATGATGCACGCTTGTTTTTTGTGACTGATTAACTGTTAAGCAACAAGTGTAAAGTAAAATATCAAAGTTTGTCTCAGATTGTTTGTATTTTGGTTACTTCAAATCAAGACTGGATTTGAACCAAACAGCAAATTTAGAACAATTTGACATGGCTGTAGTTGTTAGCTCAGCTATAGTGCTTTGGTTATCAAGAGCCATTTGTTGAAGGTGTGTCATTTTTACAAGAAAATAGAAAAACAAGAGAGAGACAGATTAGGTGGGGGGAGAAAAACATATTTCATATCTCTAATTGTGTATCTTTTTCTACAATGGGGTCCCAAATCCTCACCTCAGAAATGTATTTAACCCTCACATGGAAGATAACAGTGAAATTGGTAATATTTCTTTTACTGTGGGAGAACAATACAATGGCAACATCAACAAGGCAGCCAATTCTAATCTTTGAACTTTGTTCTGTTTTCTTTTTCTCTCAGGTTTGTTCTGTGGATTTCTCACTTACGTTTTGCTCTATTAAATTTAATGCTGCTTTTTGTGATTCCTGAGTAAGCTGGCAAAAGTCACTGGCAAAAGTGCTCAAAAGGATTTACATTTCTTGTGTGCTTGTCACTGTTTATGATCCTTGCTTCTTCATTTTTCAAAAATTGTTTTATTCACAGATGTGGAAAAGAATGGAAAGGAAACCGTTGCCACATAAGTGCTGAGCCTCCAACATCAAGTCTCCTTCAAAATGGTGGGTCTGTTAAAGGAAAGAAATATCTTTCAATTCATTCTTTGACTGTTTCCTTTTACTTATTTCTGTCTTTGCTCTGATTTTGCAGATATTTGGATTGTGTTGGGTATCACTTTCTTGTTGATTAAAATTACAGCTGTTGCCTTGTATTTCCTTTCGAAGAAGAAAGTGTCAGAAACGTAAGTGAAACTTTTATTTTGTGTAAAGCAGACACAAATGCGATACAAAGCAATGGCTGACTGCCCAGTCTCATTGGTTTCAACTTTTAAATCTCCCCACAGTCCGTTTGCCTTCATAAGCAACACTAAGCATAAAGCCTAGCTTTGCAACGAAAGCTGACCTTAGTGGACCCCAGTCTGGAAAAAATGGGTTACGGCTTGACAGCTCAGAATATTTTTATTATAACATTGTATGATTATTCTTAAATTATAAATTTCATCATTTATCCACCTTAACAGCAGTAGCCCTGATTTTTGTACATAATGGTTACATGCAAAAATTAGGAAGTATTTAAGGTTTCTTGAAACCTCTGACACCAAATTGGTTTCTTAAAGGAAGATTCACAGCTCTTCCTGAAGCTACTGAGTACCACATGCACCTGGTGGGACATTTTTGCCCTAAATATTTCAAGATCTACACACGGCTGAGAACTTTCCCTGTGATAACTGGGTGGAATAAAAGTGGTTTTTTTCTGCTTTAAATTATTAGGGGGGTTCATAAAAACCTTCAATAGATTAGAAAAAAATCAAATGGTAAGATTGCAGAATTATGTGACCTTTTTTTAAAAATCATAATGTTTGTCCTCTCTCCTTTAGTTACTACAGACACACTCACAATCTGACTTTCTGTTTTAATGTTGTATTAGTCATCTTAATCCGTGGTTCTTTAGATGTGTCTCACCAATGTCACCTTATCTATTCCTTCCACCCATTTCCCCTACCTCTTTGTCTCACACCCATTATCCAATACTGCCATCTTGCTCTAGGATCACCCCAGTATGGACCTCTTGGCTTGTGGTTCAAGGACCTGTCTTGTGGCAAATGAGTGCTCTAGCAGATGATTTATTTTTCTTTTAATCTATATTTTTTCCATCCAGTACGATGCTTGCTATTAGTACTGTGCAAATAGCAACTAAATTATCCACCGACATCCTACTGCATAAAGTGCATCTTCAGTAAAGGGAAAAAAATCAGCAAAATTGGTGGTGGTTTATTTCAAAATTTATTTCAAGTGCCTTGTATAACAATACTAGTAGTACTAGAGATATCTCTTCATCCAGTTATTTGGCTTCAGAAGTTTTTTAAGATACGCCTTAGATTGACAGTTCATTATTTCACATATATATTTCCTAGCCCTTCCTGTCATCCCTCTGATAATCTTTCCTTTCTCTCTCCTCATTTAAGATTAAAAAAATTTTTTTTGCTGTTTCTTATTTTCCTCTAACACTTGTATTTCTTCTCTGCCCATCTCTTGACTTACTCTGCTAGATCCTTCTCTGTCAGCAAATGCCTATCACTGTCCCTTCCTCTCTTTCAGCAATTCCTGTTGTGCATTGCCTTGTCCATTTTCATGTCGTTAGATTTCCCTCACCCCCCATTTTCTTCTCCAGAATTAATCTTCTTCAAAACTGCCTCTTTTCCTTTGAACTTGTGCTCTTCTATAGACCTTTCTTTCTTTGGGGATGTTGTTATCTCCCAAACTATCTACTAAACTGTGCAGGCTCCTGTCCTGACATTATTCCTACTGACACCTCTCCGAACACCCCCGACAGGTAGAATTGTGTATGGACACAGAAGCAACATGTTGAAGCAGGAACATTTAGTGGTTGAGCTACTGTTAACTGAGTGCATAGCTTCACCTACTTTCTTTATGTCTCCTTATTCTTCTGTAAAATGGGAATAACAGCATTTCCTTATTTTATTTCATAGGGGCTTTAAGACTTTAATTCACATTTATACAACCTACTAAAGTACACTTATGGAAAGACACCTCAGAAGTGCCAGATTAGTTGTATTGTAAGAGCTGGTTGATTTTTTTTTAAGACTTTTGAAAAAAAAAGTTAGTATTTTTAATCAAAACATTTTTGGTGCTGTTTTAATCAACAAATGATTGGTTTTTCTTATGCTACTTCTCCTGTGCTTTAAACACTCCCTTTTACCTTTTTCTTTTGTAAATGTCTTCTTAAGGGTTAGTGCACTGCCATCCACTTCTATTCTACCCCCATACCTGCATTCAAGGAATGTTATTTCCTTTCTTGTAATTACACATGCTAAAAAAACCAGTCTTTTTTGTACATGAAAAGGTGCCCTGTTGCAATATGTTGCCGAACATTTAAGTGTCCTATTAGGTATGTAATAAAACAGAGATGCATGAGGATCTTCTTGCTATGGCACTAAGAAAATATTACAGCCCTGACATGAAGAGAATCAGAGCTGTAAAATAGAGGGTTAGATAGTTTAAACAGCAAAACTCATTCTGGTCTTGATTGTTTTCACTGGAGCTGCTAAAAAGGTAAGTTACGATGATGGAAATTTTTGTCACTTCAAGTTTTGTCTGTTAGGAACTGGCTAAGATTGTCAAATTATTTTGCCCATGGTACAGAATAAAATTTTTTAATGTTCATTGTTTTTAATCACATGTAAGTTAAAATGCATTTTATAGGCATCTTATCAAGAAATAATCTAGCTAATAAATGGCAATTTGATTGAAATTGTGAAATTGTGAAAACAATGAAATCTGAAATTTTGAATCTGAGAAGGTAAAGCTCATCCAGGCATTTTGTCTCTCCCTCTTCAACTACTTAGCGTCTAGCATGATTTAGTATACAAAAATCACAGCTGGAAACATAGTAGTAAATTAAGGCAAGTTATTCCTTAACTGCTTAATCAGCAATCAGAAGTCACTAGTCAAAATGCAGCCAATGTTATCATACTGAGATTTGAATCTTTAAGATAATGCTTTAGAATCAGAAGTGACTTGTGTTTGCATGTCTGTAAAATGTACAATGTGACAGCACCACACAGAGGCATGAGGTTTTACTCCTGATTTTTTTTTTTTTAAGGGGATTTGATGAACTACAGAAATTTAACTGTGCACATGAATGACACTTTCCTACAATTCATTTTCACTTCAAAGGCTTTTTGCGTTTGCAAAAGGCTGTCCACTTTTAGCCTTCATAGGTCGTGTTGTTTTCTTAAAGTCATTAGGCACTGGAGGCACTCTAGGAGTGCCTGCTTGCCCATTCTTTCACAGGGAAGCTTTCACACACCTGAGCCCCTATTTACTGCCTTTTGTTAAATCATTTTGCTAGCTATTTTAAAATAATTTCTATTAGTGTCTTCTTTCTCCTTACTGGTAGAGAACCACACATGCAGGAATTGACAGATGGTCCTCCAGAGGCACATTAACAGTTATAGGTGCTAGCTCCCAGGACATTTTAAAATGGAATCCTTCTATGCCTCAATGGAAATAGCACAGGGATGTGCACAAGAGCTGCAGAAGTTTCAGAGCCCAATAAAACAGATTTTTTCACCAGAAAACCAGGTAGCAGGCAGTAGTGGTATGCTGATGACCCCTTAGATAATTTCTAAGAGGTCACTAAGAGCGGTGAGAATCTGAGTTACATTTGTCCCTCTTTTTCATCACTGGAAAGATTGATAGTGCCTTAACCCCTCCTTTCAGCCCAGAAAGAATGTCCTCCTTCCCCTTTGCTCTCTCCTTCTTCTCCTTCCTTTGCAAGAATTTGATCTCTGATCTGCAGGCTTTGAACTGTTCAGTGCCTGAGCAGGAGTCACTGGCAGTCATGTTTGCTTCCTAATGGACAAAAGCAGCCCGCCACATGGCTTGGCAGCAGTGTACTTCATTACCACGATGGCATTCAGATACGCAAGCGACTTCCCAGCTCCCAGCTGGGGATATGTGAAACTTTTGTATAGAAACCCCAAATCAGAGGAAGCTTGTAAGTTTCTCACCTTCATGTTCATACTCTAGAGATGATGTTTTCTAGTCCAGAAGGGAAGGCTGCCAGTTATTCCACTCCTTCAGTGGCATCTGTCCTTATTGACCAAATAGAAGCAAAGCTTCATTTTAGCTTCCATTTTGTTGTAGCTGCCTTCTCATGCTTCATTTTACTTTAACAAGTGAGAATGTGAAAAGTGAGTGGCTTTCCGCCCAGCTACGCTATGCTTCTTTGTTACTGCCTCCAAAGCAATGTCCTTGGATCCTTTCAGTTTGTTTCTCTCCTATTCTTGATCTGTGCCATCAGCTGCAATGCTAATGTACCACAGCTGTTATCAGTCCCGTCAGTCAAAATGAACACAGAATATTAAATTTTCCAAAGTGTATCAATAATGTATCTTACCACACAAGCCACAGTGTGAAAAACTGAGGTGGTCTGAGAAAATATTTTTAAATGACAGAAATTCATGGGAAAACAGCACCCACAGAGGCCATTTTTCATCCTGCCACAGGACAGACTCAGTTGCATCACTGCTGGGTTTGCACTGAAAGATCTCTAGGAACATGAACTTGATGGCATCCTCAGGCAATCTTGGCACCCTAGGTAGAAAGAAAGTTTGCTGTTAGAAATTTTTTGCTAACTGCTGATATGTCTGTTTACAATTTAAGTTCATTCCTATTCACCATGGACAAGAACAGATCATTCCCTTCCTCCTTGCAAAAAGCTTTTTATGCACTTGAAGGCTGTTGTCATGCCTCCTTACAGGCTGCTTTCTTTAGGCTAAAGAAGCTCAGTGCTTTCAGCTTTTCTCTATGGTTAAGGTTTTCTTACAATTATGATGATTCCCAGTTGCTGTTGCCAGGACTTTCTCCAATTAGACCATACCCTTCTGGAGGTCTGGTGTGGGGGAACACATAGCATATTCCAGGGGAGGCTCTCCAAGTGGATCTGAAGGACTGCCAGAGGTCATTGCTGACTATGCCTCTGTTGCTATAACCCAAAGTGATAAACAGAATGACAATAGAACGACATTTATTGAACCATTTTCAGCTTGTGAACTGGAATGGAGGCAAAGACTGTTCTTGTAGAATGAGAGAAAAAAGTGAAGTTTTATGAGAAGAAGAAAAACAAAACTAGGAAGCAGCAGCCGTAACTGTTGTTTGGGGGTTGTTTTATTAGTCTAATGCTGCTATCCAAATCCATTCCTTCTTCTGTAGAATATTTTTTTTCTGAAGGATGAAACCCAGTGCTATAGTCAGAATTCTTCAGTTTTTCTGAAATGCACATCTCACAGCCACCAGATAGGAAAGGCTGCAAAGAAACAAGAGCTGACATGCTGAAACAAAGCAAAACTCTCGGCCTATAGCCTGCAAGATCACTGATTTTTTTAAAAAAATAAATAATCAGATTTCCTAAAGTGACTCAAAAGGTACAAAGTGCAGACCTTGGAAGCCCAAACAGCATATTAACAGCCTAATCAAGCATCCAAGTTAACTTGTAGATGATTCTAAATGCAGCTTTTGGAAAGTCTGCCCTCCTTGCATCACGCCTCCCGTTTCTTCTGTGGGATGTGCAAAATATATCCTACTTCTGGAAACCTAAATTTAGTTTAAAAGGTTTTATAAATGCTTTGGAAATTTTGATCTTGAGTTATAGTTTCTGTTTAAAACAGAAGCTGTAGAACACCTCTAAAGAATTCTTCTAAGGGATTATTAGTGTCTTAATTGTAATTCAACCTTTGGTCCACTAGGCTCTTGTCATTGTTGTTATGGACCTGATGTTAAACATCCTTCTAATACCGAATTTCCTACAAATTTGTGCACTGTCTGAAAGAAATATTTGATTTTTCATTGAAAGATACAAAATTCTGAGCTGTCGCATCCAAATGAATGAAATCTTGATACTTTAATTTTCCGTTAAAAAGCATGATGTTACTCAGCAGACCCTTTATACACTGGCAGGTAATTTGTGGAGCGTACGACTTTCTCCCGTCTCTGTAAAGCTGTAGTGGAGAAACCCATGACAAGGCAGTAGTTTTTGCTACTAAAGAATGCAGATGAGCTTAGCAAAGCTATGACCCATGTGACCTCATTCCAAGATGAATAATCCTTTCCTTTCCTATTGTGGTATTTCTGGTTATGTTAGAAAACCCAGTTCTCTCTGAGTTGTCTTACCCACATGTTTAGTCTTTTTTCCTTTTTGTTTTCCTAAGCCATCCTATGCTTGGCTTTTTTAACCCTAATTATTCCTTGTTTGGTACAGTCTTCTGAACTTGGCATTTATGGGTTTGCTTCATAAATGAGTTTTAAAAACATTTCACATTGATTGATTATTCTGAACCATAATTTTTGTGAGTGATAAGTTACCCTTACCTTTACTGTACAGTGGTAACACATACATAACTTTTTCCCCACCATGAGACCTTGTGATGGGCATGTTGGTTTTTACTGTAGCAATAAGCTATCATTTTCTATCAGGACCATGTTTCACTTACCTCACAGCAAGCACTGCAAGAATGAGCTTAACTCAAGCCACTGCAATACATTATAGTTAAACTACCCAATCAAGCAGTTTAAAATCAGGTGTAAAGTGATGGCCAGATGGCAACACTCACCCCACTGACTAATACTGCACTTCCATGCTTTCCTCACTTGTACCTGTATTGGTGACAGAGTACTGGAGTGGGCATACCATTGCTTTCCTCTAATAAGGAAAGCTTCATATTTCTAATTAACTAAAGATCTAATGTGTTGTGTTTACTTCTAGGGATGTATGCACAACATGTAAAGTGATGGGAATATGTCATCTCAGTTCCCAAGCACAGGCTTCTTCAGGCACTTACCACCTCATCCAACTGATGGATTATAGCACTTGTGGAAAGATGTGATTAAAATTTCACTTGTATATTCTTTGAGGTCTTCTAAGTCATTCAAAAATACTTCAGAATTTTTTAAGGATAATTATTGGTATCCCTTAGGAAGAATTGTTCGCTACGTTCACAAACGGTGTGTAACCATACATATGTTTCTGTAAATGCATTCATATATATGTATCTGTGTGCATATATGTGTAACATATATGTTACTTGTAAGGTAATATATTCAAGGTGGCTTCCAAAGCCCTGCTTTGGCAAAAAGGTTCCTAAGAACAGGAGAAAAATTAAGAAAGCTCATTCTCCACTTCACCTAAATCTGGGGTGCATAAATTCAACCAGTGCCTATATTTTGGGCCATAAAATTCCAATAGTCCCTAAGATTAGGTGTCCAACTTCATGTGCTCTTTCATAATTCAGACTTAAAGTGGAGGAACACCTGAAATCTGCTGGACAACCCAAATAAGACCCAATTTTCATGCTCGAGAAAACCTTACACACATAGACAGGACCAATTTCAGCACTAAACACAGCAACCACAGACGCAACGAAGAACTCAGCCAGCACTCTTTTTGGTGCCCACAGTTTGGCACAGTATCTTGCTGGTAAATTATCCTGCTGGCAGAGTAAGCTGGAGATCTGTGTTCTGCATCTTTCCTGCCCTCACAACAGACCTAAGTGTCCTTTTGTGTTCTTGCCCAAATAAGCAATATATGTCTTGCACAAATTGCTTCAGTTCAATGGGGAGTGGGGGATGAAAAAAGAATCAGACCCATCCCTATCCTTATAATTTCCCAGTGGCACAGTAAAGGTACTTCCCACTGTGAACTGTATGACTTGTGTTGCCCTTTGGAAGTGTGTCTACTGACTGTAAGCAGAACTGATGTGCTTAATTCTGTCTCGTGCTGTTAGGCCATACAGTTGGGTTGTGATGTCTAAATGAGACACCAAAATTAAGGCATGCAAATCTGGCCCTTTGGGCACTAGTTTAGAAGCAGAGCCATGTTCCCTGAAAACTTCTTATCTGAGTTTGCTTGTGGCCTCAGGTTTTGTGAGCTATGGTGTAATTTTAGAGTAAAAAATCGATTCTGTTACATTTTGTGGACTTTATTCAGGAGGATTAATATGCAAATATACACTTAGGAGGCATATAAATAACCTAATATATTATAGCCTCACTGAACTAACTAAAAGCATGGGAATATCATGATTTAGTACAGTTGAGATTAAGAACAAATGAACAAATCAACGGCTTCAGATACTCAGCTCTCCGCATCGTTGTGTCAGGTAATCAAACTGAATTATGAGACTGGCATTAGAAAGAATTAGTTTCTGGCAGTCTTGTTTGAAAGATCTTAAGGAGATATGTCTGGTTTAGTCTAAGACCCAAACTTACGCTCTTGCACTTACTTAACTCATAAGGCGATATATTTCTGTAGCCTACCTGTGCCGTCCTCCTAAGCATCCATTCTGGGTTTAGTTCTTTGCAGAAGAAATCATGTGGTGAGTCACCCCTGTGGCTTTCCCTGCGGAACAACAGCTTCCCCTCCCAACATCTTCACTGGCTGTGTCTGTGACTGCTCTTGTCCCCTCAGTCCTGCCTGCCACAGTAACACAGAGTCTGTCTGATCAGTTCCTAGGGAGACACTGCTTAAACCATCTGTAGGAGCAGCTTTGGAATAGAAACACTTTTTAATACAAGAAAATCATCTCTTAATCATTGAGATTGAGTATTAGCTTTAGGGAACTTTTTATTTTAAACTAGTGTACAAACATAGCTTTCTACGTACACAAAGGCGTGTATATGCTTTTATTCATGAAAGCATCAGTGAAAAAAACAACAACTAAATGCATCTCTTCAAAAGCAAAGACTAAAAAAAAGGAAGTGTGCTTCTGCTTCACGCTTCAGTAATTTTAACTAACCCAGCTGTTGCTTTTTATATAACATTGGAACAGTTTTGATTATTTCAAGCATTGTAGAATATTAGCAACCAGTCATCTATATGGAAAAAAAATTTAGATGTAGATAGAAAGTTCCACCCCCAAATATCCTTTGCGTTCGCAGAATTAATGGGATTAACTGCGTATGTCATAAGCACGTCCAAAAAAAAGGAATATGTGAAGGCCTCTGTGAGGAAAGCATATCCTTAAATTTCTAGCTAAGATAATGAACAAGAAGCCCATAATTAGTAAAATTTGTCCTATGCATCTGTTATAAATTGCTTAAGGCATTGTGTTCATTCAGGAAACCTTTGCATTCCAATAACTCCTGTGATTCTTTAAATATTTCTGGCTTTGTAGCAAAACATATGGGGAGCTTCTATAGCTTTAAAATGAATTCTGATGATTTTGACCTCAAATGCAAGTTCTTTCTTAATTCATTGGGAAAAAAGAGTTCTTGTAAAAATGAAATACCTAACACATTCTTGATCTTGGAGCCTAAGACCATGTTAATTACTGAATTGCTAGTGGGATAGTAGCAAAACACAGAAAGAACATGATCTCATCACATGCAAATAAATTATAGTAATGCAACTTTAAAGCTAATAACATGCTTTATTTAATGTATAGCACTGTATCTGCATTTTATGAATACCAAATAACTCTGTGCATATCCATAAGTATATATTTTTTCAGCAGCAATGATGAAAATTTGCTATTTTAACCTACACACGATGTACACAGAACATTGTTTTAATTTCATTTATTTTAGTAGAGCTCAGTCACAAATATATCTACCCATCTATGTTTTTTGACTGAAGTCTTTTCAACCTGAAACTGGTTCTTTGACAACCTGTGTGATATTGTGGGTGGTTTTGTTGTTTGCTTGACTTTTCAAGAAAACTGGAGGAAACCACTAATGCTTCATTTGCCAATCCATTGTACGAAGGCCTTAGTTCATCTGGGAAAGTAAAGGTAAGTAGCAATAGCTGCTTGTATACACTCAGAAAAATGTGAGGCTGTAGTCCTCAGATAAGTTTTCCATTAAAACAAACAGTGTATTCCATCCCTGAATGCTATTGAATAAAAGAAGTAAGAATTAAAAATTGCTGAAGCACTCAGATCAGTTCCAGTACATTTTCAAAACATAGGCAGCTTTGAAATCAGCTCAGTTTTGAGAACATCTTGATGTTTATAACTAATACTGACTGTAGGCTGCTGAATCTGAGAAAAAAGAGGTTTGGATGAAATATTTAGCCAGACATATAGAAGAAAAAGCTCACTGGGACTTGTCTCCTTTGGCTTCCAGAAAGAAAAAAAATACAAAGCAAACACCCAACAACAAAAAACCACCACCAACAACAAAAACACATGCATGATTCAGTACTCAAGTTGCCTTTGCACTCTTGCTTAACTTTAATAAAATAGTTTATAATACTTCCCAATACCTTAAATGTGCATTACTACTCCCATCACTGTAAAGTTCACCTTGATGCTAAACAAACATTTGGTCACCATTTGCTGATTATAACTAAGAGACTGGTAGAGTAACCAATAAGTTTGTGAATAAAATACATATCTAAAAGTTAACATATTGCAGCAAAGGACTTCAAGGCAAGATTTAATTACCAAATAACAGTGGTAGCTAAAATCTATGTTTTACATTTAACAGGAGAGATGTAATGACTTAAAATGCAGCTGTCACTGCTATGTGATTTATCATTGAAAATAATACAGACAAAGCACCTTGGAGTTAAAAGAAGGGGGGAAAAAATTTAAAACAGCATTCCTACCCTCATTTTGATACTACCCTTATTAGCACAGAAAGAACTAGGCTTGTTTGGAAATAGAAAATAAAACTTCTTTGTCCTTTCCACAGTCAGTAATATAAGATTCCACTGCAGCTTTGAATAGGATTAACTATGACATGCCATTTACTTTCTATAAAAGGTTCCTTACACCTGATTTTACAGACATTAGATCAAATTAATTCACTTACAGGTTGGGGTTTGTGAGAGCTCCAAGTTGGAAACATTCCCATCACAATCATGTCCAATTTATCAGGACATTTTTGTTTGAGTTGAAATAGATTCCTGACAGGCTTCATTTAATAGCAAGTTGAAAAACAGAAGCACAGTGTCAGCAGAGGCGTTTTCATAGAAGGCAGCCCCAGGCACTGTGATTGAAGTCCAGTGCTGTACCAGACTTCCTTCTCTTTTGTTCAAGATTGGGAAAATACGTGTTTTCACTAATTCTTCCTTTAAAAGGGAAACTAAGAGTTACGAGTTTTCTCTGAGTCTGATGAGCCTTAAATCTGAATGGTGTGTCACCAACCAAAAGATATGGTGAAATACAAGCAACAGCTCTTGGCTCCAGCTGAATAGCCACAAGCACTTGTGGGCATCTATGTTTCAGAAAGGAAGATCCTCCCCAGATCTTTCTCAACATGCAGGCTTATCATTGCCACACACTCGACTGTAATATTGCCTCCTAGTTTTGGATCCATAGAGTTCATTACTCCGTCACATGGAAGGATATTTTCAGAATATTATTTGCAGCTCACTAAAAATATTCTGAAGCAGTTTTTTTCTTTTTATAGTCTCCTGGGTATGCCACCTCACCCGCTGTTCAAATCAGTGTTTCTCCCTGGCATGAGGTATGTAATAACACATTTTTCTTCTAAAGTAGGATATGTGATTAAATAAAATTCATTTGCAGAGGAGAGGGAAAAAAGTCACTTAAAGTCAGTGGTATATGGCAAGTCATAATGTTAGCACCTCTGGAAATCTGAGAAAGATGGCGAGGGTTGGACTGGCTGACAAGGACCTCATAATAGCAATTTCGTTAACGTTGGTTACTGTAGCTACTTGTTACAGCATACAGTAGTTCAACACTTTACAGTAAGGCAGATGCTGAAGAAAATCTTTAGAACTACAGAAGTCCTTACCTGAAGAGTTCATATTACTTCTTTCTTCATTGAAGAAAATTAGAACCAGTCATTTGAATTACAATACCATGTACCAAAATTAGTGACCCACTGCAATTGCACTATTGTACACAGACTCTCCCAAAATAATACTACATGTGTATTAGAGCAAGAGCTCTGGGGACAAGTAAAACAAAGGTAGGAGCAGATGCAGAAGAAGATTAAGTGACTTGATCAGGTGTATATGGCAAATAATGGTTTCAGTGTAGCTATGCTGATTTTCATCAGCTGAAAATCTGGTCTAAAAATTTTAGAGATTGTATAGTTTTCTTTGGACTTAACATCATATGTTACTTCTGTAATGAATCTACAGCCATTCTTATGTCCATACTAACAAATTAATTGAATCACTTGGCCTTTAAATTTCATTCTATGTTTTTTCTTTTAGTATCCGTTTAATGAATATGTGAATGCTACTTCTTTTCCAAACCCTCTCTATGGTGAAGCACCAGAAGACATGGAGAAATTATGCAGTTCCTTGAAAACAGACATAAAATAGGATCAATATTGCTTGTAACTCTTTGCCTGAAGATTTATTCTAGAATCTGAAAATATGTCATGGTACTGTAGTGTTTGCAATATGAATGAATAAACTCTTCACAGAATAACTCTGTTGTTAAAATAACTATGTCCAGAAAATAACTTTATATTGAAAATGGAATACATGCATAAGTAAAACATATAATCTTCTGTAACTTCTGTTGATGCAGAAAGAGATTGGTAACTGTAACTATGAATTCATTTTACATTTTTACAGTTCAAATTCCAGTATGTTAATAAAATGTTTAATCAAATTCAGTTTCTTGAAGTTTGGGAATCATAATTTTATGTCTGTTATTTCAGAAATGATGACTCAAATATTTCTGTAATTTTGCGTTACAAAGAGATTTTAAATGGCTATTTTAGTGTTCCAAGGGGCAGAAGCAAAGGAAAAGTCTTTGTATAATTAGAAACATATCGAGCTAAATCAAAGTTGGTCATGAATCGTGGATTTGCATATCAGCTCAGCATGTGATTCATCAATGTGACATACCGGTATGTACATTTTTTTTTTTTTAAATGTGTTTATTATTAACCTTGATAGTCATATCTGACCAAATTCCCTTCTGGTCAGCTCTACAGTGCTTACCGCAGTGCTACTGATAAATGTAGTTTAGTGGTTGACAGTGGGTGGAAACTAGCATGTTCAGGAAACTATATTTCTGCTGAATAGGTGGCCTCCCACGCAGCTGAAACTTATGTCGTCCCATGCCTAGATGAGAATTATATTGGCGGGGCGGGGGGGGAGCGATTCTGGATTGCCTGCTGATTTTGAGTGTCATCCTCTGTGATACTAGACATAGCTTGTAATTGTGTTTACACTTTAAATATCCTGACAATATGCCATTTTCCATAATGCCCGCTCAAATTGTATGGTGGTCATTTTTAGCTTGAAGGCTTAAGTGTTCTATTGTGCTTGCATTTTCCTCCCCTACTGTATTTCTACAGCCTGCGTAATTTAAAGCCCATTGGCAAGTTTCAAAGTTACTAAACTCCTACAAATTTCATAGAAACAGACATCTGGATAGTAGACAGTATCTCTGTTAACACCTTCATTCAGGGAGAGCCAAAATGCTTGACATTTATTAGACTGTCAAGGCTCTAAACAAAAAAAATTTGAAGCCTGGAGTCATTCCATCATGCATGGGACTGCTTGTTTTGAGGTTTGGTTGGGTTTTTCTTTCTTTTTCTAAATAGCATGACAGTAATCCGTAGCTCTCTACCTAGGGCCATGGAATTGCTTTTTGACTTAGGTTTCCTTATCTGACTAGTGTGTTGTTTTACAGGTAGCAGAAGTAACAAGGCATGATTCCCGTAGATGTTTGTCCATCATTCTCTCCATTCCTTCCAGGCAATATGCCCACAAGTGCCTCTCCGCCGCATTGTTAAACCTCCTGTTCCTCTTTCCCCTCTCGTCAGTAATCCGCTGTAGTACCCTCAGTCCTTCCCTAGGCTCAATAGCCCACCTAAAACCTTTGTTTCTTGAGCTCGTTTCCATGACATGTCCTAACTACAAACCAAAACAGAAGCATCAGCCACTGTCTGGCCCAGATCTACACACGTGCTGGTCAGCTGCTGTGCCTCTGGCTGGTTGGCCCCTTGGCAGCACAGGTAACGATCTCAGACTGCGGCTTCTCCTCCTCTGTGCCCGCAGTTTGTGCCGCTGTCCTCTGCCCCACCGCTACTGTAGTGAAGCCCTTGGAGCTTCACATCTGTTGTACACACACCTGCCTTAAGGAAGGGTTTAGTTGGAAGTTACCAGATGTTACTCGTGGAGGTTATAAATAAGGAGGTGTGACTGGAGGATCACACATGCTGTTTTCTTTCTGAAAGAAGATTAGTAAGACAGGGACATAGAATTTGCTTACTCTTCATGTACTTACTAGGTTGAGACACAGAGAATACGCTTGGTACAGCAAAGTGCCAAGTGCCTCCAGCTCCTGAACTCTGGTATTTTGATAAATCTGTGAGATGATTGATCTCCACATTATAAACAGGCATTGAACATTCCTACAAGGTCAAGCCCATGTAGTCATATTCTCATTTATTCTGCAATAGACTAGCATTGCTTTCAGAATTTCATTAAACACTAAAATGCTGGTTATGCTATAGTCCTTAAATCTCCAATCATCTTGTCACACTATGTATATCTGTAAAAAATTTCAATAATGAAAAGGATAAAATTAATGATGGTAGAGTTTTATCACATTCTCCCCAATGAAACAAAATATATTTATTTTATAATTAATGGTACTCATATTTTAATGTGTTAAATAGAAGCATGTGATTATAAAGATTTATTGTAAAAGAACTCAAAGGATATTGTATTTCTCATCAGCAGCTATTTCCTGAGGGAACTCTTCTGGATTAACTCTGAAGCAAGGTAGGTCTTTCAGCAAAAACATTTTCCATTTCTATAGTTGATAGATTTTTTTTAAAAACCTTAAAATTCAGACTTTTCATCTTCCTGATCTTCAATCATTTTTTACTATTCTTGTTTCACCAAATACAAAAGATTTACTCATATTCACTGTATGGTTATTTTCTCTTGCCTAACAGCTGACTGACAACAGCTGCAGACTGAAATGTTTAATATATAAATTATACTTTTTATTTCATTTTTCTGAAACTTTTCAGTACTTTGAACCAAAGCAGTAGAATTCACATTTTCAGTCATCCTTGTCACAATTTCAATTCCAAAATCTAAAGATCATGACAGGAAAAAAATGTTGTTAAATCTTTCTAGATAGGTTTCTTACTTCTCCCAGTTAATAATAGACCTTGACTAAATACCCTCTGTAAGCTTATATTGTTAATGTCACAAATTCTAAATAGTAAAAATGAATTGTTTCCAAGTGGCCTGTTTTCTGGGAATAAATTAGAAGATGGATGCTCTGTACAGATGATGAATACTGTACTTAGTCTAGTTGAAACATGTTTGTACATTAATGATCCAAGGTAACAGCAGAAATAAATTGCAAGACAAAACTTTTAACGAAACCTAATACCACCTGCAGTGTGGTCAATATGCTTTTCTCAAGAGTTGTTTCAGCTCCCAAAATGTCACAATCATAAAGAATGTAAGCAAGCAAGTCTCTTGCTTTTGGCTAATCTGCATTTCAAAGCAAGACATACTTATGGTACATATCAACAACCATGTTTCACACACAGATAGCCAGATCTTTATCTTATGAAGGGTCATTGTACTTGCAGCTTGTTCCAATACTTGCCTCAACATTTGCCACTGGCGGCTATTCTGCAATTTTGGAAGAGGTGGGGAAGGGGAGAAGGATCTTATCTTCTGTTTAAAAAACTTTTAAGTACAACACGTGGTTGCGTACCCTCCTCCTTGCCAACTCCTCCTTGCAGCTCCTAACTTGAGGGGCTCAGGCCCTTGCTCAGAGCTTCCCTTTGGACTCCTTGGTTGCACTGTTGCAGCTGTGCTGGTGCTTTGTACTACTGCCCCATTTCTCCACATATTCCTGCATCTGCTGGCCATTGCAATTGAGATCCCCATGGATGCAGTCCAGGTGCTTGCTGATGGTGACTTCCTCTCATCCTTGCCCTGTTTCACCAGCCACAGCCTGATCAGCATGAAGATAATAAAAATTATCAACCACATGGTCAAATTTTCAGATTAATCTGGCTTTGATCTGAAGGATGGTTTAGAGATGACATCCAGAAATCCTTTCCCACCTAAATGTTTTTGTAGTTCTATGATTCCATGGTGTTGGTGCCATCCAGTCCCTCCTTGACTACACTGTCCTCATTCAGTTCTCTCTCTAGCTTGTGCCATACAGGCATATGTTTGCTGTGATCATTCTGAAGCCAAGGGTATCCTCAGCTCCCCCTTACAGTTTGTTAGTTGCTCAGCTATGGCTGAGGCCTCAGGCACAGCTTTTGACTTTTTTCATGACCTGTTTCTGTATCTGACATAGCTGGAGATAAGGCTCTTGGATTGATCAGAGCTTTGATCTGATCTGCTACATTTTAACTGGACGTGCTGCCATATATGAACACCAGAGCCACCTAAAAAAATGCCCACTCTTAGTAGCCATCAAGTTGGCAAGGATTCAATTAGTCTTGTCCTCAGGTAGATGCTTACCGTAGAGTAAATGGAATTCTAGTAGCTCCTAATCCTTTCTGTTGACTGTAAAGACAGTCTAGACATAATTTCTGCAATGAAGATGTCCAGATTTAATAACATGAATCCCATTCATACTGTCTTAATTAACTCCAAATTTCATTAATGCATGTATGGGATATGGAGATTCTCACGGGATAATCCTCCTTACAAGTATACATACAAATGCCTTCTTATACACAGACATTTTCCAGACCTCTCTGTTTGTACAAATCAGACAAAAAGAGCTTAATGTGTACCTATAACATGCAGTAATGCATCTGTCAAAACCTGACATCTCCTATCTTTCATTTTCAACTTGTTTGGGGAAAGAGAGGGAGCAGGTGGGGAGAATTCATATATGTTAAAAACATCTGAAGTTCAGAAACACCTAAGTAGAAAAATGTGTTGAGAGCTGTATTGCTCCTTGCAGATTACAGCACGTGAGAAGTCAGTCACCTGACATGCAACAGGATTCTTCTCTGCTAAGTACTTAAAAACAGTCATTTATTTTCCAAGGTACTTGTCAGTTATTAAGACTTGTGAATAGGAAATTGCTCTCTGCTGTGTGGGGATAAAGAAGTAAAAAATGCAGCAAAGGAAGGAAAGACAGTATATGAACATGTGTAGTAACATCATTCCAAACTTTTTATTGTAGCCCATTTTTATTTGAAAGCAGGTATGCAGCTGACCAGAAGGGTGGCCATAATGTGCATGTTCCTGCAGCAGCCAACCACAGATCTTCAAAAATGCCAAGAAAGTTAATATTCATATTTGGATTTTAAGTCACCATCTGCAGCTATAATCATTCCTAGGGACATATTCCACACTCAAAAAAATAGGTGTGCTTTTCTATAGTATATTTAACATTGGACAACTAAGATATGGTAAACTGTAGAGCATATTAGTCTCGGTGGGTTTGCATTTTACTTTTATGAGGATACTCATGGTGACTCTTGAAGGTAGGGGGAAGACAGTAAATCAAAACATAACCTTAAACACACCAGGAATTTACAGCATATTTACTGTTCTATTAGAAAACTACATTTGTTTTTCCTCGTATGGCCAAAGAGCAACATAGCGTTCACCCTAGAAGAGGGTCCAAGAACGTAAAGCCTGACCTGAGTGTTTAAGTGATGAGGTTGGGATGTAGTAGCTAAACTGGAGTAGCTTGTGATATGACTGAATTTCTTGCAGTCCTCTGGCCCTCCGTGGATCACAAGCTAAAATGTCTCCCAACATGGGTTCCAGCTACTAGAAAGAATTTTCCATTTTGATAGTTCAATGACTTTTAAAATTTATATCTCTCCTTTTGACCATTACTTCATAAAAGGAGTTCATTTGTCCTTTTATTCATAATGTCAAATTATTATGATTTGGAGAAGAACTGGTCACGGTCAGGGGGATGTTTAGGCAACAGAATGAAGCCAGAAAAAGTTATTAGCTACAGGGAGGGTGAGCATTCCACTTTTCCAATGAAAATATGAGTCTCTCGGGCAAGTCAGCAAGGCACACTCAACTGGGTTACATGGGCTTAACAGGGAGAAATGAGCACAAATTATTTATGGGAATTCTTTACTCTTCTGTGTAATTATGTGGTCATTCCCAGAACAAAGACTTTAGTTGATCATAATGGGAGGAAAAAGTCAGTTCACACTCAGCACGTTGATTAGCATACAGCTATGGAGGACAAAAGCAGAGTGGTAATCTAGTGCTTTAACATTTACTGCATATTTTGAAAGTTTTGGATGCTAAGCTTAAATAATTCAAAGGTAATTATAAGTAATCCTTTTTTTTTTCCTCAAAAGAAAGCTGTTTTCATTTTGTTCTTCATTTTTGTCTTTAATTTTTAGTCTTCTTCAGATCACTCATTTTTCTTTTTTTCAACCACTTAATTCAGATCAAAACCCAGTATCGTTTTGTGACAAGTATTTTACAATACATGTGGTATGTGAATTTGTAAAGCTTTAGTCAACTTTTCTATGGTTTTGATATCTAAGGCTTAGAATACAATTGACTGAGCACTAACATATAGTTATGTTAGAAACATGCTGTATCAAGAGCATTACCATTAGTAAATCTATTTGGTATTCACATGGACATGTTAGCCAGAAGTGGACGTTAATAAGCACTGCATGACAATTGGTCTCCAATGCAACTGTGTATTACAGCTACCTTAGTCGTTAAAGTATTCAATTTGATTCATGTAAAGTGTTGTCAGGGAATTAATAATGATTCACTTCTTTTTGTAAAAAGGGGCTGTATTCATTGTAACAACACAATTAATCACATAATAAATTAACTCAAGGAGGTAAGTAGGACTCTCTTGGTTATGTGCTGCCCTAACCTTATATGCAGAATTGCTACTGACACAAAGCAAATCAAAAGGATAAAGAAATATACTCCTAGATATATACTCCTATACCAATTTAGAATATCTAGAAGATAAAAAGGATTAAATTACTCTGCAGTTTTTGCTTAGTTGTCTTGGTCTGCAGGTGATTTCTCTCAACACACTTGAGAAAGTTCAGTGGCCAAAGAATGCTCAGGTCAAAATATTCTGATAACTCATATAACCACTCTGAAATCTGCCTATTACACTAGCTGTGTGAACCTTCTCTTGAAGATCTGTTTCCCACAGGTGACAGTTTTGAAAGGCGGCCTTGATTCATTTGGATTTATTCTCATTTTATTTTCCTGTTTCTGTGCCTTTGTATTTCACTTCAGCTTTTCTACCTAAAAGTGGGTACATGGGAAACCCTATTCAGTTCAACTTTGACAAAACTGTCTTGGAATATGTATGGGGTACAATGGTGAGAAGCAATGGAGAGGGTTAATCTCAGCAAATATTCAACATACTAAGGTAAGTAGGGATCAAGATTTTTATTTTCACATTTGTATCCTGTTTATGACCCATTTCCTACTTACAGATAAAAATCAAAGAATAAACTGACATGCTCTTTCTTGAAGTTCACTGCAAATTATCCTAAGAAAATTCTTAAGGCATTTAACTGTGAGAGAGAAAAAAAAACCAAACAAAACAATTCAGTCCAAAAATTGTTTTGCAATATTCGTGGGAAATCTTGAAAAAATAAAATTCTCTAGTAGAAATCTGCTGCATAAAATGTTGCCTATAAGTAGGAACATGTGGGCTCACTCCTTATATTTAGCTTGCCATCCTCCCGTAAACAGCAATCAAACTCACTCACCACCTCACACATTCCTTCAAAGCTCTCTGGAAATGAAACTAAAACATAAGTGCTACCCAGTGCATACCATATACAGATCTCAGACTGATGTACAAGTTTTTATCTCAAAATGAAAAGGGAATCATAGAATCATAGAATAGTTTGAGTTGGAAGGAACCTTTCAATGACATCTAGTCCAACCCCCCTGCAATGAGCAGGGGCATCTGCAACCAGATCAGGTTGCTCAGAGCCCCGTCCAACCTGACCTTGAATGTTTCCAGGGATGGGGCATCTATTACCTCTCTGGGCAACCTGTTCCAGTGTTTCACCACCCTCATTGTAAAAAAATCCTTCCTTATAACTAGTCTAAATCTTTTATTTTAAAACCATTGCCCTTTGTTCTATTGCAATAGGCAACTAAGAAGTTTGTCCCCATCTTTCTTGTTAGGCCCCCTTTAAGCACTGAAAGGCTGCTGTAAGGTCTCCCCAGAGCCTTCTCTTCTCCAGGCTGAACAATCCCAACTCTCCCAGCCTTTCCTCACAGGAGAGGTGTTCCATCCCTCTGATCATTTTTGTGGCCCTCTGGACCTGCTCCAGCAGATCGCTGTCTTTCCTGTGCTGAGGACTATGCAAATATGGTTATTTACATAGAGTCTTACAAGAGAAACTATAAAATCTCTCACTGAAGAGGTCACATGGACAGGCTTTGATTTCTTTTCCCATGGTACTGATTAATCAAGTTGCACATATGTGTTACTTCAAATTAAGCTAAGCTTGCATTATATTCTTTAACCTGACACGAATTAATCATTTATCTGTATACATATATATATGCTAGCTGCCATGAGGAAAGGCAAGCAACACATGTACATCTCTGGACCTCTGCACCTTCAGAGTGCAGAAAACTGTCTATGCTTTTTGCTGGACTTTTCCTGTGCCAATGGGCTGTTTATTTCAACTTCCAATCTTTCCATCTTTTTCAGCCTTTCCATCCTCATAGCTGCTTTTTTATCCTCTTCTTTCCTATCCTTTTTCACTGATCGTTCAAGCCTTCGCTTATTCTCTCTCCTACATGAAAGGGAAATGGATTTTTGAACAAATATGCCATTTGTTTCAATCATGCTGGTTAAGTTATACTTGTTCTCTATACTGTCTCTAACATGTATTGGATTGCAAATTCCTCAATGCTTTCTTGGTCCTCAGTCACTACTACGTTGATTATCATTAATAATGTCATCTGATTTTCAAGAGTTTCAATTGCCTATAAATCTTGCTGAAGCCAATAGCAACTGCAGTCCTGGTACCTCAAGAAATTCCAGACACACTAGGAAACTTATTTAGCAGCCAAAATCTGGATTGAAAGTCCTAACTTCAGGCACCTGGATTTCAGTGTTCTAAATAATCACTTATATTTTGCATTGTCCTTGTCCCATTGTCATTTCTCGTAGAAAAGACTTGCATCATTCATTAGATCAAAGAATTTTCACACAGTTCAAAGCCATGTTGTAGGAATTGTACCTAAAACACCATCACAGACATCTGAAGCATTATTGTTCCTCTCCATTACCCTGTGCTATCTTGTGACACCACGAGTGCAGCGAGTCCTGTGCCCTGCCCGGTGTTTCAGTGGGTACTCCCCCGGGAAGGAGCACAAAGCGCGTGGCAGAGCCCAACAGTTCATGGGACAGACAAATTGCGCTCTTCCATCTGACATGCCACAAAGTAAACTAACAGTGTAACAGCCAGAAAGACGAGTTTGTTGTGGAGTTTTGTTGTTTCAGTGTGAATTTGCTACGTGAGCAATACACTAGTTTTCCCTTTCAAGTGACATGGTTCTGGAGCTCAGCTATGACTTTGATTTCTACTGGTTACCTTAGCATTTTGCTCTGCCCCAGAGACTGGGAACAGTTGCCTATAAACCAGCCATGCCTAGTTAACAGAGTAGGTATAATTTTTATGTCTCCTACTCAAAGAAAGTCTTGGGCTTCAGTGTCACCTCAATGACGTTCAAAGCCTTTGAGTGCCATTGAAATATCCTTGGTACCACCAGCAGGATAGCATCTGGTAAAACATGGGGAGAAAGCAACAAATCTGGAGAATTGTGAAGAACAAGCAGTTCTGGAAGTTCCTGCAAAGTGGTGGGCTGAGAAGTACTGCCAGTGGTGACATTTTTGCATAGTCATTCCACAGAGCTGGATGCATGCTTGGTGCTCAGGTACCATGATTAATGGCTATAGGCCTTTCGTTTGTCCAATGGTAAGAACATAACAGAATGAAGAATTTGCAGTTCTGAATAATTTTTACAAACATGTTAATAATCTATCAATATGGCATATGAAATTGGTATTTTCTTTAGAACCACAAAAGAGATAGGGAGTTTGTTTGTCTGTTTGTTTTTTAATTGGGTACGTTCAAACCCTCCATAACTTTTAATTTAGAAAGAAAATATGTACCCTATCTGAAATGGTATACTTGTTAGCAGATCCTTCTTTCCTGAATAGAAAGGTCTTAGTTCACATGGATGAAAACTACAAGTATCTCTGCATTGTGTGGTTTACTTATTCTGAACATCAGAAATGTCCCAATTCACTCTTTTTTTGGGGTACACCTCAAATGGGGTTGCCATTAGAGAGCCTCAGGTGACACGGTTTGCAGAGACAGGAATGGGGACAGATGGTTTTGGTTTTGGTTTTAATCTTTTAAAATGGCCTAATCTGTTTGAAAGTATGCCCAAAGGGCCAGCAGTGTTCCAGAGATCTATGATACTACACTACATAAAAATTTGCTTAATGACTGTTTTAACTAGTGAATTCAAATTCCTCAAGAATCATTTGAGAAAAAAGAAGAAATAGCCCACTTAAGAGAAATTCTTTTTCATGTAACCTTTTTTCTGTACTTGGCTTCAAGTTTCATGATACATTCTGACCTTAACAATTTGTGAATAGTGAGTGCATATTGGTATGTATATTTTATATTACAAAGTTATTAACTACAGGACTGCAGTGCACCGCAGAAGTACGTCACACCACTTTCCCATTTACATTGTGTTAAAATAGTAAATACATTATGTAGGACCTGAGAACAGCCTTAGAGGAGGAGCCTGTATATCAGAAGAAGATAAATTGTCCTTCTCTGACACCCACATGACACATTTAATATACTGCCAGCAATGTACATCACACAGACAGCCTTTTCTATTTAACAAGGAAGTATTACTGTTCTCTTAAAGCTGTACTTTTTTTGGTGATAGCACTTGCTGCTTTATGCAGCAGTCAACAGAACTCTGTATCAAAATAGATTACTGTGTAAGCAGAAAGCAAATGTGCAAGTTTTCAATTGCAAAACCACTTCAGCTGCAGTACAGACACAACAATACTTGCTTTCAATAGCTAAGGGAAAAAACAGATTAATAGACATACCAGTCAAATTGCTGGAACTTCCAATCCAATAGAACAATGGCAAACTGCCCAAAGGAAATGCCCGAAATATTTGATCTGAGCTATGCTGAAGGACAGTGTATTGCACATTGGGAACTTTTAACCTTAACAATCGTAATTAAATTTAAAAAGGAGGATAAAACCATCACTACTGCTAAAGATACATTGTCAAGAAGAAAAATTTAGACAGTGGTTTTATAGGATATATTCTATCTGTATATGTTTAACAGCTCTCTGTGTAGTTCATTCCTTTAGCAATGTCCTCAGAATCTAAACTGTAAAGGAACTGATTTTAATTTTCATACATGCATAATACATGACTATATTCTGTTCTGTTCTTGTTTATATTTATACATTTTATGTATTACATTTAAATGGTTTATAAATACGTATTTTAAATTACATTTGAGGGGGTAGATTTATTTTTAAGGGGTAGCCTAATGAAAAAAATTCAGTGTGAATAATATTTATTTAAAGTTATTTTCTCTTAATCTTGTTATGACATAACATTTTCTATATCATTTTTCAGTGGAAAGTAATGCACATTGTTGCTGTTAAACACTAATGGCAACCCTTAAAAATAATAGAAATGGATCCTGAAGTTACGTGCAACATATAATTATACAATTAATGACCCTGTTTGTAGTGTACTTCTGCACAACGTATTTCTGATTGATCAAAAAAGAATAGGTATACTAGTTCTGAAGCTAACATAAAGGTGCCAATGAATTGTCCTATCAAGCCTTCCTTCAATCACATTCCAACAAGGTGTATATATATATATCTATGTATCTATATATCTCTATATATCCTCTGCTTCCTTTTAAACACATTGGTAATTCCGGAGCAGTGCCATCAAAATCAAGGTTATACAAATGGTTTAAGAGAAGCATGGCCATAGTTTTTATGTGATTAGGGTCATCATAAGTGGTCCAAAACTCTGTTTAGAAAATACATTACATACTACTTGATGATTACACGATATGGATGATCATGAATACTCTTAGGTGGGATTAATTTTGTATCAAAAGGTGTTATGTAATCAGAGTGCCAAAATATTAGTATACATTCTCAGAAACACAAAATTCTGTACTGTTCTTATATGAAATTAGCTTTTTCTAAGTAATAATAGATAAATATTGGCTAGTCTAATGAAATCCCCTAAAAGCTGGAGTGCCTATCAGCTTCTCTTCAATATCCATAAAATGGTGGGAAGCACAAATTTTTAGTTATGAAGCGAGAGATGCAACTACAGTAAATGACACGATTCAGACTAGTTCTGTTCAAGGAGAAAATTCAATGAAGTTTTTAAGCACACATTTAACTTTTAAGCATCTGCTGAAAGTACTTGCTTAATCTGTACTGGAATACATTCTTAAATTTCATTGCTGTGATTTACTTCTTAACTGCCTTAAGCACTAAAGGTCTGAGGAGGCAAAGCAGCAGTTCTTAAATGTTTTAAGACTGAGTAGTTTTTTCCTTTTCCATAATTCTTACCCTCACCTTCACACATCTCACACACCTGAACTTCCTCACTTCAGCTGGCAGCCCCTTACCAGTGTGTGTGCGCCCTGTGTGCACCTTGCCTGCGGCAGTCAGCGTGGACTGCCCGAGTTGTTGTGTCCTAGCATGCTCCATGAAACTTTGCACCGCAAACGCTGCTCTACAGCTACTCCTGCACCCTCGCTGGCCTCAGAAACCCCCTTCCACCTGTTTTCCGTCCTCATAACCATTTAACTAGCAAAGAAGAGAAATGCCCAGCTACCAAAGAAGCTAAATCTTCCTCCGGTTTGAAAACAATATTACATTTGTGCTAAGCCTTTTTAGTTTTACAGATGGAAATTAGAACTAATAATTACTGGAACTGACCATGCAGATATTTCCTCTGGGTAACTTACGCTGATCCCTGCGCTCTGCTACAGGCTCTTGGTCAGGGAGTTTGGTGGAAAAAATCAGATATTCTGCATTAACCTTTAAATGTTGTAACCATTTAAAGAACTTACATGACCCCTATCACCAGAATATCCAAAGCTTCTTCATCCTTATTAGGTGGTCCGTTCCTAGTGAAACTGTCTGGTAGGCAGTCGGTAGCTGAGGTTCAGTTTAAATGTGGGAACTGAGGCAGAGTCTGGGGTCTGGATCTCCCTTCCCACTCCAGCGGCAAGGATTTCGATGTATGCAGTGCAACACAAGAATTCAGATTACTTTATCCAAGCAAGCCAAGCCAAGTATCCTGCCTGAGACCTGTGACAACTTCAGTCTCCTGCTTCATTAACAAAGCCTCCCTGCACCAGTCTGGTGACCAGATCATGCTGAACATCCCCTTGTAGGAGGGTGAAATGTGCACCAATATATATGTTCACAAACATGGGCAGGACAATTACCTGGTGGTTAGTGCGCTTATCTCAGAATGCTGAGGTATGGATTCCTAGACTGGATTATTGTCCTCGTGAGGAGTGAGAGGGATAATAAAACAGCTGTCAAACCTATATCTACACTTTTTCAGAAAAGTACATAGGCAAGGGCAACCTATGTACGGTTTCCACAAACTGCCTTACAAACACACAGTTCTAGAGTGAATGTCAGATTCACTGCCAGAGAACCAGAAGCAAGAGATCTCTGCGTAAGGCGTTTGATTTCTGGTTCTTACCCTTCACACATTTTCATTACTGATCCCTCAAAACAAAATGCATGTCTTCTCAGGAGCCAGGATCAGCCTCAAAGACCCAGTCCCCATCACAGATTTGAAGTCAATGAGCTTATTATCCAAAATCATCTTGAGAAAGTGGCTTTCATGCTATGAACCCCTATTTTACCGATCGGGTTTGCAGGTACATATGTGATCAAGTGCTGGCGGGCTCTGGGAAGGGAGATGACCCTTTCTCCTCGGGACTTCTCGGCAGTTGGTTTGGTTGCGTCTCGTGAATGTGGTGCCTGGTAGGAAGCATCTTCCTCTGCACCTGGCTTATTTTGTTTACTTCATAGGCAGATTTGGTTGTTGACTCTCCCCACACCTTCCCCAGAGCAGTGTCTCACTCGTTGCGTACCCTGCTCCCCTGGGACACTGCTCTTGAGCCTGCACCACAGGGGTTTGCCCCAGCCCACAGAAGCAGCATGCTGGGAGTAAAGAGTTGAATCAGGGCACCCCACCTTCCAGGCTAGTGATTGACAAGCTTTTTCTCTCATTTTCAAGTGGTCTCAAGTCTTGATGGAGCTGACCGTGTGCTGGTGGCTGCACGTGCTACATGGTGAGGCAGTGACCACAGTGCTTTGCTCTGGCTCCTTCGAACCCAGCACCTGCTGAAAAACACAAACCAGTAAGAGACCACTTCCCCTTAGTTCTCTTAGTTTATAAAACTGTTGTCCTCAGCTAGCGTCATCAACAGATACAGCTGAACGAAGATTTAGCTTAGTAGTAATAAATGATAACGGATTTTTTCCCCCTCAAAGCTTTGAAACTTAAAGGTGCAAGTATCTTTGTTGCTAGAATGAATAACATGTCACCTGTGCAAGGATGCTGCCACCTGGAAGTGAGAATCCAGACAACACAATGTATACTTGTCTATGCCTTTCCCATTAGCAGAGACCAGACGGGCAGAGTGCCTTACTATGCAGGGTTAATTCAACCTATTGTATAAAATCCACCAAATTGTAGAGTGCTTATTTGTGTCTGCAGAGAGTAAAGATCTGTCTATCCTCAGAGCAGACAAGACTATATTTCACATCTGGATATACATTTTAAAAATGCAATTTGAGATACTGTGCTAGCAATATCTGTAATAGAAGATTTTATTACAGTATCTAAAAGATACCTTTATTCACCTTCAGTCCTGAGCATCCAGAAATTTTATTATTTTTTTCACTCGTGTTGTACATTATTTAATAAAAGGGAAGGAGGACACTGGAACCTAATTACGTATTAGGTACCATATAAAAGAACCATGTTTGGCACAAGTTTTCTATTATATAGTTCCCCCAAAATGGTAAATTTTGGGTCCTTATTAAAACCAAAATACATCTCTATGTACCCAGAATAAAGATTATTTGTCTCATGGACAGGTATTTTCTTCTTCTTCTGTTTCTAAATTTAGAATACACACACATAAGAACTCGCACAGATAAACACAAATTTGCACATGCTTTATACATCTTAAACTGCAATTACTTTCCTGACATCTTTTTTTAATACACGATCAATTCAGAGCCAAGATCTGGGGAAAATGTTTTGTTTTCATAACCACAGCAATCAATCAAAAAGTAGAATGAGACCTTTTAGCACGAATATTTCTGAGCAATGGTAAAAGAAAATTGATAGTTAAGATTTTCTTCAAGAAATATCTTTACCACACCATTCTCCCTGAAAGTCAAATACATTTCTTTGTAAACTGCATCTGTAGGAAGATGGTTACATTTGATTTCAAGAAATGGCTGCTGAGACCAATACCAATGCAGGCCAATCACATGATGTCACTTTAAGATCACTGTTCCTGCTACCTTAATAATTCCAGCCACAGGTAGGTCTTTAGGCAGGCTGTGACTGAGATGGCATAACTTTTCAGCCTGCTCTTGTCTGACAATTAGAAACTTCTTCCCCCAGTCACTACCAAAGACCACGGTGAAGATTATACACATCACACCACAGCAGTCACCTGGGAAAGATTAGTAATACCCCAATCCGCTCCCCTCCCCCTTTTTTCCCCTTACTCCTGCACCAAGCAGATAATTAGGGGCAGCTGCTATAAAAGACTGCAAGTCGGCTTCTGCAAAGGTGGTGGGTGAAGGTACCACAGGTGCCTCTGGAGTTACTGGTGCAGCCTGGTGGGGAGAGGGGCAGGACGCATCAGCAGGATAACGCAGCTTGCAGACTGCAGAAGAGGCTGACCTTGAGTCTGGATTCCCCTGCAGATGGGGAAATGGTGGCTCTGAGATTACAGAATTTATAATGCAGGACTCATCCATCCTCAGTTTTATGTTACTTACAGGTGGGTGACGTGCAGTATGTAGAGGTAGTGAGGGGTTGCTGTGCAGACACTATAAAGCATACCTTAGACATGGATATTGGCTTTTGGTACCCTATCCTGAAATTTTAAAAAAGTGTTATTAGATTGAAATGAGGTTTTTAATTTGTTTTGGGTTGTTTATTTCAAGAAGAAATGTTAAATTCATTTTTTCCATTTTATCTCAGAACTCTTTCTTCAATTCTCTCTTTTCCAAAAGAAAGCCAGTTCTGTACTGTCACGCTGCACTGGTCCCCTGAGTTAGGCCAAGTTTTGCCATCAGTTGTAGCAATGAAGCCATTAGGGAATGACAGCCCTGGGGACACATCACCTGAATTAAGAAGAGCAGAATCTTGCCTTCTGTGTCTGTGGTGACATTTGTTTTTACTTGAATAGCTTTTATGGCAGGATTTACTTTTTTTTTTGCTGATGTGTAATAGAACACTTTTACTGTGGTTGGTTTAATTTTCAAAGCTCTAAAAAAATCAATTTGTTTCTTTGTACTCAGTATATCGGAGTTGAAAACCGTAATGTACTATTACTTCAGGGTCACTGCTTAACTTCTGTTCACTCTCTCACCATTAATATTTCCTGGAGTTTATTACTACAATATATTTCCTGGATTTTTTTTGTACATAAACTTACATTTCTTGTTCTCAAGTAACTGCTATCAGAGTCTTTAAGAACAATGACTGATTTTAGGGCAAAAACAATTTACCACATGCATGAACACAAAACCCATGAGACACTTCTCATGAATACCCATATTCTCCTTTTCATTCTGCAAAGATTTAGAGAGGGGTGTGAGAGATATGGAAGTTTCAAGCAGAGCAATATACAACCGGGAAAGAAAACATGCAGTGCATAGAGCAAATAGGAGGCATTAACAAATATTATTGTGTCCTTTGGGGCAATTACGAGTGCAATACCTGCTATTGTATATCACAGCGTCTTCAATCAGGAGGAGGAAGACAAGGATGGTACCAAAATCCTTGTTAAGCTTTTGGCAAACACTTTGTCTGACAAATTACTGGAAATATTAAAGTGGTTTTTTAGTACAGGGAGGTCTTTAAGAGCTACTCAAAGTATTTCAAGTGGATTGGAGAGTAGCATTAAAGGCAAACCAGGATTTCTCTTGTAACTGCCCAGGAAATGGTTGGCCAGTGGAGTTGCTTCCTTGCAGGCAGGCATCAGCACGGCCAAGGACAGCATGTTACTCTCCTTATCTCTGTTGTTAAAAGGTGGTACCTACATTTTTTTTGACAGATGTACGTATTATCTTAAAGGTCTTTTCCAACCTAAATGATTCTGTGATTCTATTATAGTTACCACAAGACAACTAAGTAATAAGACTTCTGTCTGAATGTGTATGTCTATATTCACCTAATTAATCTCTTATGCCATGCTAAAAACATCTAACTCTCTCCACATTGAGAAGCTGTTTTGTGTAAAGACTTCTAATACCTCACTCCTAGTAGAAAAATCATTTTTTATATCAATGCAATATATATAATGGATGAGATGCCAGAGTTTTCTTCACTGTTGTTAGCCAGTTTGGATGCTCATAACAGTATTTCTTATGATCCTAGTACCTCTGTGTTTTACAGGTTATAGCAATATAATGATGCTACATTAGTCACACCACCGATTCTCACTCTACTTATCAAAGCAGCCTTTAGATAACTTCCAGATGAGACATGACAGGGGATAATCCATTATCCTCTTTGCGGCTTCTTTTGTCTTCTGAACAAATTCGATTCAAATTATTAAACTGATTCCAAGGTGTAGCAGTTAGGACTAGCATTTTGAAAACGTTTTTTCCATGCCTGAATGGAATGAATGAGCCTCTTCTACTTGCTCTAGGGAGAGAGGGCAATATGTGGAGAGTGAGATGAATAATGACCTGATTTAGTACAGGAAAACTGCTGTAGGGAGAGATAATATTATGGGAACATATAAAAGCCCCAAAGCAGGGAAGCTGAATACTACTTGAGGAAGGTGGGGGAAATGTTTTAATAAGCCTGTTCTGTGTGTGAAGATCACAGGAGGGGGGAAAAAAAAAGGTATATCAAGACATCCTCAGAGCATGACCTGCAGCTTGAGAGACCACAGGTCACCCAGGCTCTGAAGCGTGGGGCTAGCACCACCTATTGCATGGCTGCCCTTACCGACGCGGGGCCAGACCTCATTGCCTCCCCTGCCTGGCAGCCACAACAGCTTTATAAGGTAAGGACAGGGTATTTCCTTAATTTAGGAGGGGGGATCTGCTTTCCTGGTGGTTCAAAACAAGTCTGTGATAAAGCAGGAACTGAGCCCAGTTCTTCTGAATGCTCATGCTTTAACTTCTGGCTCTGTTTCCTCGCCTACTAAGAAGTCTCATCTGCTTTAGAGCTGTGATAAATCAGGCTAATAAGACCACTTGTAACTATATCTCTTTCCAGTAATCTTAGGGAACATATTTACCCTCACCTTCCCATGTATGAGCTGTGCTGTCTTTCAATTACAATTGCCTTATGTTTTGCAGGCACTTAAAAAACTGTGTATGTATTGGGGAAAAGCTTGTTTTCTAGAGTTGCAGGTAGAAAGTAAGACAAAGGGAATTTTTATAGGGAAATGGAAAGTTATATATATATACACTCAAACTTTGAAGTGTGGAAAATAACTACTATTTTAGAAAGAAAAATGAGATTTCAAGTGTTTTTCTACAGACTGCTTTTGATGTTCTTAGCTTTAATCATGTGACTCCCGAAATAAGTCTGATTTAAATGGGTCTGTCCAGACAGGCAGAGAACTCCACCCAAGAGGGTCAATGACTGGAGAAGCAAACCAGACAGGAGTAATCATCTGGCAAACCTGGACTATAGTTACCAACATGGAGAAAATCTACTGAAGAATACCCTGGGGTAAGACAGAAGGCTATAAACATGCAGCACTTTATTTCCACATAACCAAAAGAAGAAAGAGAAGAATCTGTCTTTAAGCTCTTACCAAGAGCTGATAGTATTTCACCATGGCTACTTAATAACATTTTAAAAAAAACAACACACCCCCCACCCCAAAAAAAACAACCCCAAAAACTACAATAATGTTATGACCCTTTGGAATATCACATACTCATATGCTAAATAAAACTTGCCCCAAGTTCAAATCAGAAAGAATTAATTCACAAACCTCTTGCTGCTGGAAAAGCCTGGTCTCCCATTTTCCAGCAGGCAGGGGTGTGTGGACATACCCACACCTCACAACCCAGCCCTGCCTTTTCCCTCCCAAATCAGTTCTGTAAAAGTCTCCAAGTTGTATTCATGCCAGTTGGTAATTATATTTTATCTGATTGTTATCCAACAAAAGTAAAGGTAGTGTAGCACGTTAGACTTTGCTCATTTATTTTCATGAAAACATAAATGATGTTTTTAAAGGCTGGATAGCGTTAAGGAAACAGCCATTTTCTAATTCTTACCAGCATAATTCTTTCACCTGCTGAAAGATTGCAGGCAAGTCTGTAACTCGTGCAAGGGGGTGTTCTGGAGAAGGGCTGTGAAGTCTAGCTGTGTACTTCCACTGTATTGCAGATCCTTGTGGTCTGAACTGACATAACTCTCTTGGACATCCAAGTATTTCAGCTCACACCAGCTGAAGACCTTGCTCTGATACTTTAACCAGGTAACGCTTTTTACCTGGTATCGTGCTGGACTACTAACACTGATTTCCAGAAGGAGGTTTTTTTCAGCCATAGAGGAAAGTGAAATATTCTACAATTGTTGTAGAGAACTAGCACTGACAAAAAAAAAATCAGGAGGCCCCAGTCATTTGTACATTCCCCCTTCCCCCCCGACCACAACTTCCTATGTTGCTGTTCTTTTATACACACTGGCTCTGTGGTCTAACTTGGCTAAACTACCTTAGCAGTGTTGAAACTGCAGCGCGATGTGACTGATGCTAGCCAAGAACCTCTCCCTGTGGTCCTGCACATTTAATTCTTATTCAGGCCAATGTAACAGACCTTACAGGGAACGTAGATAAATGGGGAATGTAAGACTGTCGCAGCACTACAAAACTATCAAGCTGCAACAAGGCTTTCCCACACAAGGTTCCAAAAGTTCATCTACTGTCCGTGCTGTTTCTTCATCCTCTTCAGGCCAGTCCACCCTGCTTCTTGCCTCTCTGCTGCATCTGGGTTCCTGGCTTCTCCTCCAGCCAGTCTCTCCTCATCCAGGCCCCCTTCTTCTCTCTGCTGCCTCCAGAGCCTCCCCTCATCTCTCCTACATCTGGGGCTCTCTCTTCATCCAGTCTTCTCTCTTCCACTGATGCTCCCTCTCTTCCAGCCTCCTCAGTGCTATTTAGCTACTTAACGGGAACAAGCCACATTTGCCATCATTTGCCTCCTTGATGTTATTAAATAGCTACTTGTTGCCACCACCCCAGAATCAAGCCCACAACTGTATATTGTCAATGTTAATTAACCCTCTACAGTTCCTCTACATAAGACGACTTACTTGTGTTTCAATGACTGAAAGAAACAGTATTAGCTCTATGAACTGTTATGAGTAACACTTAGTGCTGAACAAAATATTGAATTTAGAAAAATGTGCTGTTCTACTGTTCTTTTTCCTTTAAAAAAAAAAGCAGATGTATCCAAAACTCAGAAATTCTAATTAAAAAAAAAAAAGTACTTACTGTGCTTTGAAAAACATTTGGGCAGAATTACTCTACTGTCAAACCTCTGAAAAACAATTCACTTGAATGTTAAAGAGATTGTAAATCTTTGAAGTGTGTTTGACGTAGACTTATTTGCACAGTCAACAGTTTATAACTTTCTTGCTTCAAAGAACAATTCTTCATGAGCAAAAAGAGAAATAGATAGGGAAGATGCAAAGAAAAAATAAAGGCGGAAAGAAATGTATGATGGATTATAAAGCAGTGAAGTTTCTTTTTCAGAACAGTTTGACTGTTGACACTGATTGACCTGCATCTTTGAGGTACATTCCATAACATGTGCATATTTATAGCTGCCAAAATGCCTAATAAGATTAAGATAAAATCCTCAGACTGTGTGCAAAGGTATTATTTGTATATACTTCTTATTTTATTACTGAAAGGAATGGTAAGAGTTGTTTTTTTCCATCATTTGCCTCCTTGATGTTATTAAATAGCTACTTGTTGCCAACACAACAGCATGGGTTGAGGAGAAACTGAGTTATGACTTCATTAGTTAAACAGTTAACATCTTCATGTGTCATCTGTCCCTAAAAATTCACTAAGTGCTTCCAAACTTAATAAAATTTAGCCTCATTTTCCTTTTGTTTGCTAGTATTCAAACACTGCCAGTTTAAGATGCTGTTTTCTAATTTCATTTTAAAAAACTTTTGTTTTTCAATCTGCATATGCACAGTCTGTCTTCTGTATGCAATATTCATTATGCACTAGAAATAAAAGGACCTAATTCTTCTTGATGTTAGCAGAGCAACTTTGACAGTTGCAGCTGGGCAATTCAGATTAGACTTCATGGTGAAGCATAAAACTGAGAGGTCATAATCTCAGAAAATTCTTATATTTACTGAGTGTATATATATATATCACTTGTATGTTTTTACTACCCACTTATTTTGGAAATCCAATCTGAATCGGTAACACGACCATACTGGCAACCTCTTTGAAGACTTACTTCTCAGCACTATGTGAATGAAATAGATGCAACAAACTGAAATTGTAACCAAGCATTGAAATACATCCAGAAGTTTTGTACTTAGTCCCTCAAAAATAAGAACTCCTATTGATTTAGTGAGTCTAAGACCACATTTTGACAACAGTAATATCAACATTTTTGCATAAGCTGTTATTTTCACCTGGATGATTGACTAAATAAAAATAAAGAAGCATACCATGGTATGGGTTTTCCTGAAGATGTCAACTTCTTGCCTTTGCCAAAGGTAAGAGTAATTTACGTTTCCTTAGAGGTTTGTTTTAAAATCTGGCTCTTGAAGGTAATACCCAGACACAATGGATGGAACTAGATACATTTTCTGAGATTCCCAAACTTTCCTGAATTCTCAGGCACCCAAAGGGTTTGTTAGCAATACCAGTTTGTTTGGGTTCCCAGAGGGAGAAGAACTTCTGATTTATCAGAAGTGCCTGATCTCATTTTAAATACCACCACAGATTAATAAGAAAATCAGAAGTTTTATTCTACCAAAATGAAAATATTTAGGTTCTTTATTACAGAACTGGAAAACAGTTAATGTAGTCCTGAATCATGTTGCCTGTAAACTTCTTCCATACCTCCTCCAGTGACCTGGTTGACATGAGGCAGACCTGGCTTGTTGGTATCTCCTATTTTCAGGAGGCTCCAAGGCTGGCTTGTCTTGGAGAACCTTCTGAATTTATAGCTATTTTGAGGATGCTGCCTAAGATGGAATCTCCTTCCCTTCTCTTTTCCTAAGTCTATTACCTCATAAGACTGCACTAAGATAGCTCTTAATCAGTTATGACTAAAATAACTTAGTTTTCTCTTCCCCTGTTCAGTACATTGCATAAAGTAAATGCAGGCAATATTGGACATTTCCTGGGCTTATCTCTGGGATTTAATGTGTTCTTCAATTAGCATTAATTGAATAGCCTTTCTGCAACTCTTGGTGTTTTCAAAACTTAAATGAGAAGCATTAGCTGTAAGCACATATTATCAAACTTCTTAATCTCTAGGTCTATGCTAAAGTCTATATAAGGACCACATGTGACCTAGCACATCTGTCAGATTTATTACTGTTAATGAAAGTGAGGTTTTATCCTGAACCACCTTATTGTCCTCCATCTTTCAATAGTATTAGATGCTTGCAGTACCACAAAACAAAGCAGTTGTAAATAGGGTCATCCTGAGGTAAACACGTTAAGCGTGTTGAATTGTTGCAGTTGAGTTTAAAAGAGGATGTAATCATCTCTTTCCACTGTCTAGACATCTGAAAGGGTTGTCAGGACTACAGCTACAGCTTACCAAGCATCTGCTTTTGCTCCACAGGGAGAGCTAAATCTTTGAGATCAAAGTGTCACGATAAACACTTAGCTGGGGTGGATTTCTGACATGAAAAATCATCAAGTAAGTGCTACCCTTCACTGGACTCTTGCTTACCATTTCTCATTAGGCACACAGCCAGGCTCCATGGTGTATGTGGAAGCCACAAAGAATCATATCTGGATGTTTATATAGGGGCTAAGGTGTTTGAGGGTAGACTGGACCAATGTGCAGGGACAAATCGCAGGGACAAATCACAGGGAAACCGTACTGCAGAGAGGAGCGCAAGCTGTCAGAGAGCAGTTACAGCTTGGGGCAAGCCTGTTGCCTGGCAGATGGGCATACCTACCTTTGGAGGAATAATTCTTGTGTTTCCGGGAGTAGGAACCATTACAGAAACCTTTTCAATCTACAGTATCGAAGTAGGGACCGCTTCCAAATAGTTAAAATGAGCAGTTGTGGTTTAGCCTCCTGGAGAGTTCTCCCCTTCCTGAAGACTTCCCTGGTAAAGAAAGTATTGCCACAGTGACTGGAAGGAAGAAAATTTCCTAGATTATACTCTTCTGTGAAGGTATATCCCCTCCTTAAGTGTGCTATCAGAACAAGACACAGTGGCATTATGCAAATCCGCTGTGCTTTCCTACACACTGAATGATTATATGCATTTTAAGACGCTCCATCACAACACAGGGGAAATACGCTAAAGTAAAATCTAAGACAACACAGCTTCTAAGTATCTGTATTTCTTGTTTCTTCATAGCAGATGAGCTCTGTACTGAAGGTGATTTAGTTCAGTTCAATGGAACCATGCAGAGGAACTGTAGAGGGTTAATTAACATTGATAATATACAGTTGTGGGCTTGCTTCTGGGGTGGTGGGTTGGCT
>JAVJGI010000050.1:71342204-71358200 GCA_035590275.1 Ibycter americanus | reverse complement strand
GCCCGCCCTCCGCCCGGCCCGCGCTTCACCGTGCTGACTGGAACGCCGGGAGCCGGGGCTGAGGGGCCTGAAGGGCTTGAAACATCAGGTTTGTGGGCCTGTGTGTTTTACAGCAACCGAACGGCTTACGGCGTGAGTTTAGTGAACTGAGGTAAACGGCCTTTTGAAAGCTCGCGCAACAATTAAGGCTCCCAGGTGTTTAAGCTGAGGGCTCGCAGCTTGTTCGGGTGTTGCCACAAGGAGCCTTGAGAATGTTACTCACATTCTTTCGTAGGCACCATCAGTCAGAATTAGGAGGCTGTTATTGTAATTTTTCTTCTGTCAAAGCATATTCCAAAATCCTGGTATAATTTACATTGTCTGGATTGCTGCTGTCTCAAGGTATCAGTGTTCAGAGAGGGGTAGAATTATTTTTATGGGATAAACTACTATTAAGGAGTGTTTATCTACTGCTGAAATAGTCACACTTTTTGTATTGCCTGAGCTTTACTGTCTTTAAAAAAAAAACAAACCGCCAACTGAAACCAAACTTCCATCATTACATATTAGGACCTCCAGCTTTTATCTTACAAGTATCAAAAGAAATACATTATTAGACAACATGTATGTCAGGTTTAGTGGGTTTTTTTCTCTTTGCATTCAAAATTACCCATTTTTTTCTGTATGTGATATGTAAATGAAGACACTCAGGTTAGGAAATCCCAGTGACATTTGAGAGTAAGTCCTATTTACATATCATATGTATTTTACTAAGAATTCCCTTTGAAGAAGTCATCATTTTTTAATTTTCATCCTGGTTCTTCCTTTTATTTTTCATGCTTTACATCATTGTCATGTCCTCTGAAAGGGTGGTTTGAAATACTGCTAGTAAATAGTGGGTAAACTAAGACTATGATAAAGTTGACTTAGGTATTAAATTCAGTTTTACAGAAACTAATTTCCGCGAGTTTAGGGTAAGATCAATACTCATAGTTCATTGAAGGTTTAAAAATCCCTTGGGGAAACCTGTTTTTGTTTGGCTGTAAGTATTCCTCTCAGAGTTTACGTCCTCACGCAGGCACTTAAAACCCAGCAAACACTTGACTTGGACACTAGGTTTTGTCTGACACTTCACTTGGAGTTGATAAATCACAGGGAAACTAGCTCTCTACACTGTAAACAAATGTAGAAAATGAGGGAAAGGTCTTTATAGTTTGAAAAGCTGTTTTGTTCTGGGCAACAATTTATTAGCAACACATACAGGCCATTTAGAGCAAAGTGCTGGGACATCTGCTGCCTTGCTGAATACTAGATTCCTCTAAAAAAGTTAACTGTTCTAAAGGGCTGTTTCCTGTAGGGGAAGAGACTCCTGAGACCTTGAAGGAGGTAGATGAGGAAATTCGTAATGTCAGGTGATGTGAGACACCCACTGAGGAAAACAGTCACAGACCTATGGGGACTTTGTATTTTTATTAAGGACTTTTTGGCATGTTTTTATTGGGGCAGTGCTGCAAGTCCCTGCACCTGCACAGACCTCAGGAGGTGGAGGTTTGGACCTGAAGCTTGTGTTTCCTGCAGGACTACTGTGCAGTGATACCTGGAAAGGTGCTTTGCTTTGAATTATGCTGAAGACAGCTATCACACAAGAATCATGCTGAGCTGAATCCTACTGGTTTTCTCCACAAAGGAGATAAAAATTTCTTAACAAAAGAAGTAAAAATGAAGGCATCATTTGGCTCTGCTTTTGATAAAAGTCACTGTGGTTTCATTGGACTGTCTGAAGTACTGAGCAGTTCTGCTCATAACCTTGAAAGCACCGGCAAAAATAAAGCTCTGTAGCAGCCCCAGTTCCAAAACCTACTGAGGCCGCGGTCTCAGTCTGAGAACACAGCTGGGGTAACTGTTGTGAGTGTATTTTGAATTCCCAGTGTGTTTCATGCTTCCTAAGGAAAATGAATACCAAAGCAATTTAAGAAGTCGGTAGTTAATGTAAGCATGTGCTGGGGGCTGTCTACAGAGTGAACAAAAGGTAATTTGACAGGAGCATTTCTCATCCAGTACAAGGAAATGTTGCAAGCTTGCCATCAGTGTGAAATTATATCTATTAGGTTTGATGAGGGCTGTGCTGGGAGTGTTAATGCGGTGCAATTGGCAGCTGTCATATTTACCAAACTGGAGAATTGCATAATCACAGCAGGAACTGGAAAAACCCAGGAGATTACTTTCTACGGAGAAATATGCAGAGAAGCCATGCTAAGTGCACATGGGTTTGGGTTTTGGTTTTGTTTGTGGCTTCTGACAAATGAGCATAAAACGTTGCCTGAATGCAACATACGACATGCAGGTTAGGTGGAATGATCCCCCATGCATCCAGCGCTGCAGTAAAGGAATACCTGCTTCTTAATGCTACGTTGGTGTTAAGGAGTTTTCTTATTCCCAATTTAGGTGACACTGTGGTAGTACTTGTGAGTGCTGCGTGCTGTGTCTCATCATGGAACACTTCCTCTGCTTCCTCCCTTTCTTTTTCCTCATCCAGCTAGTAAACATAGCTTCAATTAGCACTCCTTGCTCTCAGCATTGAGCAATCAGTTGTTGCTAAATGTCCTTGTAAATTCTGGGTTTGGAAGAGCTTATGCAACATTTTCATCTCCCTCGACCAAAAGGCAGTGCATAGGAGTGTGTTTTCAAGTTGGATTTGGCCCGACCTTTTCTCTTCTGAAATGGGCAAATAGAGCAGGTTCTTAGGCCAGATTCATGGTCAGGCTTGACACTTGGGTTGAACACACAGTTTCGAAAGTGGCAAACATCTTGATGGGATGATACATCAAGAGAAATGTAAGGATTAATATGAAGATAGCTACAAGACAAGACATCGCAAGTGTGATGAATCTCCTCTACCTGACAAGGGTTATACCCCAGCAGGAATATTCCCTTCAGTTTCAAGCACTACATTTTAAGAAATATGTGGACTAATTGACATATGAAGAAAAAGAGGAAAGAACATGGCTAGAGAAAATAAAACTAAGAGATGACATGGTAACAGTCTTCAAGAGTGTAAAAGGCTTTCACAGAGAAGAAGGGGAAAAACTCGTCCTCAACAACAACTAATGACCAAAATTGCAGCAAGGCAGGCTTCTAAATGTTAAGACAGGGGAGTAGGTTTTCTCTGAGTAGCCTTCATCAGTGAAACAGCTTAGATAAACATATGTCTGAAATGTCTATCTGTTCAGAAAGGCAGCTGTTCCTGCCTTGGAGCAAATGGCTGGACAATGTGACCTTTCAAGGTCTCAACCAGCTATCTTGAATCATTCTGTGTAGGTAAGCCTTAAGTACACAAGGGTTCACCTTGAGCTCTGCAGCTAGATAAAATACGAGCATGAATTCAAGTGCTCTCTTAGCTCGAGGCCTCTGTCTCTCATTTGTCAATGATATATGTGGCTTCAGTGTGATTTTAACATACGCTTTCTGTGGCTGCAGACAAGGTAAAGGCATTTAAAATGCTGCTTTAGGTAGAGTTTTAATGTCATGAAATGAGGCTTTCAAAATCAGATTTTGTTCTTACTTGGTTTAGAACTTTTATTTTTTAATATGAACACTCCCTAGGTTCCATTATAAGCAGATAAATTTTTTTCTATTTTTTTAAAAGATATTCTCATAGTGACTTTTTTGGACTTGAGGCAGGCATCACTTATCCCATGTCATTTTATTGAGTAAAAAATCCTTGACTTGAATAAGGAGAGTTCCCACAAATAGAACATATAAACCTTTCCATTTAACCTATCTCTGGTAATGTTTCAGGTATATGTTGTTTCACGGTTGATGCCAGGAGCTCTGGTCCTTTTCTTTATAGATGTAATTGAACTGTGTCAAAAAGCTGTTTATGTTACAGGGATGCAATACCATTTATAATTTTTACTGCAGCTTTCCTTAACTACTGTAGTTAATAGGGCAGATTCTGTTGGAAGTTTCACCTGCATTTAATAGCAGAATAAGATGCAGCACTTGTGCAGTAATAAGGACTTTGAGTCATATCTAATTTTTTCTTCTGTTCAAGCATTACTCCCCCCCGCGCCCCCTTGGTCATAATGTGAATCCTGAAAATATTAAACGGGCAATACTGCATCTGGGCTGAATAATTACAGTTTTTCTCTTCACAAGAGTTGTTGCTAGAGTGATTGTAAAAGGCAAGTATCATCCATTGCAACTTTAGTGTTTTCTGAAGGGTGAGGTGTTAAAGAGTGGAGGGTTATCACTATGCAGGTTCTTCTTTTATGAGTCAGCAGTTGAACTAAAAATCCATTGGGAAATGCTATCTTGGCCTCCATAGAGAATTGGGAGCCAGCATGTCTTTATTGCTGTAGTTGCTCCATGATACTCTCCAGCTGCATGTTTCTGCTTTCTTGTGTGGGTGTATGTGGCTCTCCTTTTGAATTTTGAAGCCAGACAGTATGTATTTGCAATTCCACCTCAGCCACCCTGGGATATAAACCCAAGGCCCTCTGTTAGGAATCCTTTTGTGGCAGGACAGGTTTCAGAGTTCCTAGGCTCTTCTCTCCTGTCCTTCATCTCTTCATTGCCGTGCCTGCCTGCTTTAGATGTTTACTCTTCACTTGCACGGTTTCAGTAGTTCATGTAGCCATGCTTTAAGTCAGATGGATCAGACATGCTCTTGTTAGTCAAGTGAGATTCAAGAGAGAGAGAGAGACAGAAAAGACTACATTTTGGAAGAGGTAGGGGAGGTGAAAATAAAATTATAAGGAGAATGAATGTGGTATTTTTAAACCTCTGAGCATCGTAAATACTCTTAGAACAACATAAAACCTCTGGAAAAGTAGAATACCTGACTTCTGTTTAAACTACCAGGTGTTTTATAGGCTTAGTCAAAAAAATGTTCAAAGAAACAACTAGTTGAAATTGGAAAATTATGCCAAAGTTGACATGCTCTTGACAAATATTTCAACTGGGAGGTGTCAAAATAAGTAATTTTGAGTTTCTTATTTTGATGATGATAAAATGTCTCCTTTCAAATTTTTCGTTTTGACTTTTAGGTTAAAAATATTGTATTAGGATATATAAGCATAATTTAAGAGCACTTTGTTTTGGAGTTTATGTGTGTGTATATATACATATTTTTCATTTCATATCCTACAGAAAACATTGACTATTTACTTTTAATCAGAACAAGATCAAGATTTTGACAAGGTGGGAAGTTAACTTTCTAGTCATCTCTAATTGAGACTCACGGTTGTTGAGAATTTGGCTACATACTGTAAGCCCTATAAAACGGAACATTTTTTTTCTTGTAGAAACCTTACTTTTATTTGATGACAGGGAAGAGGGGAATGGCTGAAAAAAACAGTTGTCTTGATCATCCATATAGTATTTTTTTTTTTTTTTTTTTTTTTTTTGACTTTATAGCATATTTCTCATTCAGGTTGCTTCTTGGTTAATATGATATTCATGAGGCAGCTAAATTAAAAGAGAGCACATTTTCCAGATTGCAGCTGCTGTAAAGATAATAGATTTATGGTTTATTTGCAGTGAAGGCATTTATGGACTAGAAGCTTACCATTTGGTGTATTGCAGAAACCTGACCTCAATATCAACACAGTTTATTACTGTTTCTTATTTAAACATATATATATATATACACACACACTGATCTAAGTTGTAGTCTCAAAACAAAGAAAATGGATAGGGTGAATCACCATTTATAGATTATCATCAGTCCTGGTTTCCATTTATTTTTTATTACATCTGTCATTCATTTTCTTTAAAAACAGTTTTTATGAATAAAGTATATGTAGTGCAGTGCTTTTAAATTTATTATGCCAGACTTAATAATTGAAATGTATAGTTGTACACTGTGGAAGCACACAGCTTTTCATGTTTGCATTCAACCACAGAAGACTGAAGGGGTCATTCCCCTATTAAATATCAAGCTAAGCGAAAACATAATTCCTTCCAGTTTTGATAGTGCTAATGTATTTACCCTTCCCAAACCTTCACATTTCACTTCTAATACTGCAAGCTGTTGGAGGCATTTCCATCTTTTCAATGCACAAATAAAATAATAATAATAGTAGTAAGTTATCCTAACAATTTCTTTCCTAAGGCCACATAACTATAAGGGACTACCTAGGTCATGAAGTCTTTCTCTGGGATGCAAAGCAGTTGTGTTGTGGATGTCTGTTCCACATGCCCCTGTGCACCGCAGGCTATCAGTAATGCTCTTCCGCGTGACAGTCTTCAGGCATGTGGTAAAGTAGCAGTAGCCCCAGGTATACTGTGACACAGAAGGCGAGGGCATTGACAACAGTTTTAACTTTCTACAATAGCAAAGAATTTTTAATTTTAATATGCCTTGTTTGGAAGCTTGTCTTTCTTTATCTGTTTTTGCTTAGCCTGTTTTTCTGTTGGTTTTTTGACCTAATATACTTGGCTCTTTCAGATTCTGTTTGGTTTTATGCACGATTACATGGATATTTCGTGCAGAGTTGGTAACACTGGTTTTGTTTCATTCCAGAGCCATTTTCTGGAATAGCATAAATGACCTGCAAAATGGCTCTTCCTATAGTAAACTTGTCAGTTTGCGTGGAGAAAAGGAACTACCATTACCTTTTGTCAGCCTCTTGAGCTTGCCATGTATACATGCTGAAAAGCAGTTCAGTGTTTAAAAGGAGGCATGTTTTTACTCTGCCTCAGCTGAGATGCCTGAGGATTGGCAGTTCTGCCATATCCAGGTCAAACTTTGTGCTTACTTGTGGTTTTAGGGGTGGGGGTTGTGGAGTGGGGGTGTGTGGGGGGGAGTGTTGTTTCCTGGATATGAATTTGTGTTATTTCAGCTCCTTGGACTAATTTTAGTCTTTCAACATTGTGTTGTACTGCAAGCTTGAATCCAGCTTGTCTTCATAACTTTGTTTAGGTACTCTCTGAGGTTCAAACCCAGACTTTTGATTCCCATGACTTGTCAGCAGGCAATTTGTGTGCTCTACTTCTCCACTGCTGTTTGCAGACCACGCTTGGCTTACAGCTTTCTCAATTATTCCCATAGTCATCATAGCTATGCGCTTTATATTCATCATTACTCACTGTTGAAAGACCTTGTAGAAGTAATATGACAAATAGGAAGGTGGTTTTGAAAAAGTTACTACCTTGGCAAAGTTAAAACCGCATTGTTTGTGTCTCAGAATGTGAGTTCCTTTTTTCTGCAATAACCCAGTTATCTTTCAAGTTTCCCCTTGCTTCACCAAATTCAGGGCTGTAATTTCTCTCTGCATTCTCACCCTTGAATTCCCTGATCTAAGCTTTTAAATCCCAGTCAGACCTCTGATCAAATAACCTGTGTCTGTCTGCAAGAAAAATCCAGATTAAAGTTGGCTAAGGGTTCTGATTAGTGCAGAGACAGCAAGGCTTAGTTTGGGACTTCTGTAGATTTTGCCCATTTCTGGTGTTCTCTCCTTGCTAAGGCTTGCAACAGGAGAGGGATGTGTCCCTCAGCTGTTTATACAGCAGATCCCAAACTGCCACATTTTATAGTGTAATGTAAGCCTGTTTCCTAAACACAAGTGTGTCTGAAGGGTAGACAGATACCGGGTCAGATTTCTGCTGGTTGGCACTTTGACAGTGCGGAAGGATTATGTCCAAATCTTTTTGGTTTTGCCATTGAGTTCTCGGAGAGAGGAGAACGATGGTGTTTCACAAACTGCGAAATTATTTTTCCTGTAGTTAGACTTTGAGAATAACAATCCAGATTCAGTAATTACTAGTCAGAAGAAAGACTTCCAAAGCAATCAGTTTGCAGCACTGCTGACTTAAACTTTTTAAACAGTCAAAGAATTCATCCTCAGAAGATGAGCACTACACAAATATGATAGCAGCCTTTACTGGGAGTGTATCTTCATGAACTTTTAAGCAGAAAGATTATTGACAAATGCTGTATAACACATGTATTTATACAAAGTCCACGTACAGCGCTGTGCCTCTGATGCTATAAATCATGCTGAAGTTTCCTGTAGAGTAAGTATCTGGCTGAAAACAGAACTGATAGATCTTCTAATACAATCAGTACTTTTCAGTGTCTGCTGTTTTATCACCAATGGTGTTTTTCGTTCATTCTGCAGAAATAATGATAAGTTTAAAAAGCTGGATTTTAAAAAGCTATTATTCTAGGCTTCCAAAATATACAAGTTTCCCTCCCCCCACGTAATTTGAAAAGGAATTTAAATTATCTTTTCCAGACTAATAAAGCCATCGGGTGGGGGAAACGGGAGCAAACAAAACAATACAAGAAACCAACAACAACAAAACAAAATCAGACTTTATGCTTTGGAATATTTGGGGTTGCATCCCTAACCTCCAGTTATGGAAAAATTCCCTTATATAGAACTGTGCTTAAGTGGTTGTTTAACAGTAGCAATGTATGCAAGTGATGTCCTGCAGATGGGTGGACTGAAAAAAATGTAGACGTTTAACATTTTTCTCTGATCTTTGACCTTGGAATTAAGTTGGCCCCAAATCCCCAGGCCATTGGCAACAGCTGCAGCAAGTTTTTCAGCATTTTTGCAGATCCTGAAGAAGTTTCTAGAGAGCAGGATTGTTCAGCCTGCTGCAAAGGCTGACTGCCACCTCCCCATGTTGTTTTAGTGGACAAGAGCACAGGACTGGAGAGAGTAATGTATCGTCTGATGCAGGCATGTTGCATTCCCCTTTAAGAGCTGGGTGCTGGGATTTTTTTTTTTTTTTTTTTTTAATGATGTGCAAGACACATTTAGGAGATGCTCGAGCTAAATATTCACTTAGATTTTATCTTACATCTGCCTCCAAGGGACTGAAATGTGGCCTGAGCTTGAGAAGCAATAAGCACACACAGATCACATCAAATTTAAGTGTGAACACTTACTACGTGCTGCTTCTTGAATGCAGAATTGCAGTTTATTGTTCTACTCTTTACACAAGTACAATTGCTGTTGGCTTCAAGGGATGACCCAGAGGTGTTAATGAATCACAATTTTTTCCCCTGGCAGGCATAATAATAATCTGAAGGCGAGGTCTTCAGGATAGGAAGTTATGTCCAGCTTTATTTGCAGAAGTTTGCTGTATTTAGTGTAGGCTGTAAAATAAAAGCAATTCTTTTAGCTTTAGCCTTCACCCTCCCATGCCTATATTTGAATTTCATTATTTTATCCCTATTCTGCTGTTTTATGGTGCAACTGAGTGGGGTGCATTCGAAGCCAGCATTCCTACTGAAATTTAAAAACTCTGTGGCCAGAGAGATTGTCCAGTGTTTGGTTATGTCTTGCACTGAAACAGTCATGTTTTATTGATCATCATAAATCCACTGCAGTTTTAACTTAATCTCTCTGATTATCTGAGAGTCTTTGAGACTGGTGCTGGGACAGTTGTAGAGCCAGCTAGTTGGCCGCCTTTTTCCAATGATCTGTTGTTTGGAGATCTAGAGAAAGGGGTTTTGTTTTTGTTTTTTTCTACTTTTAAGTAGAATTCAAATCCATTTTGAGGTTTTCAATAAAGTAGGAGAAGGCAAAGAGAGGAAATGTAAATTAATTTTAAAAAGAACAGTTGTTACCCTTGCAAGTCTCAGTTCAGCTTCCATGAATGTGACTGAAATGCGTGCTTGAAGAGAAGCGCACATGTAGAGTCTTTGCTAGAGTGACTTGTGCTAGAACACACTGGTAGGTGTTGCTAAAATCTTTATGGGGCCTTTCATATCTAGAATTAAATTTAGGATAAAAAAGGTTAAATTCTGCCCCTACATGCTTTAAGACAGCCACAGTTTACTCCTATAAGAGCAGTTTGGGCCAATTTGAAAAGAGTCTTTAGCCCACAAAGCCTTCCCTCTAATTCTGTACTGTGCTCAGCAACCCTTAGTGTATGTGAAATATTTCAGTGTGGGATCTTTGGTCACAGTGCAGCTAGATACGACTTTCCCATGGGTAGTAAGCCTGGCTTGTACACTCCCAGGAAGACGATCAGTGGGAGTGATTTCTACCTTGGTACTGAAAACGTACTGCATTTCCCAAAGCTGTTCATTACACTCTGAAGGTATTTGGGATTTGGAGGATGAAAGGTCCTGGTTGCCTGTTTCGTTCCTGATGTTTATATTTGTATTATCTACTTACGATGATGTAATTTGCTTAATTGTAAGTGTAAAGGAAGTCCATTGGCTTTCAGAATGCTTGAGGCTCTTGAAATGGGAAGAAGAGGAGTAAGCAGACCACAGTCCATGGGTTGACTGTGAGAGCTATCAGAACATTTGCTGGGCAGGCATGAAAGGCCTGATTCAGTTCACTCTATACATTTCAGCAGCCGTATTAATTCTGTGGAGCTGTTCAGCCTGTAAGTCTAGAGGAAAGAGATCAAAGTATCCATGTGGATTAAAAAAAATAGGTTACTTTGAGGACCAATATTCAGCTCCCTTAATTTGAATCTGTAGGGAGCCAGAGAGCAGAGATAGGAAAGGATATACTCAGAAGCTCTGTAGGGAAGCAGTGTCCTTTTATGGGAAAATACTGCTTTTTCTATTCTAATTCAGTTTCTTTTTCAGTCTTTAAAAAGAAGTAAAAAAAAAAAAAAAGCTACTTTCTCTGATTTTGTACCCCTGAAAATCAGTGAAAGGAGGAACTGACTGTTGCACAGTTTAAGGAATGTCAGAAACTTCTTAATTATATAGGACAGGTAAACTGGAAAAGAAAGGTTCCTAACCTGTATCTCCCTGCCAGGTGACTACTCTTCTCAATGGCTGCCTTGTAAAAAATATCTGAGGAATGAAAAGACTTTTTGTCCAGATCTGTGCTGGGCTATGCTTCTGGGCATTCAGGAGCAATGCTGCTTTTTCATGCCTGAACACCTGTTTTAGTAAGGCAGCACAGGATGGGGGGAGGACAGGCCAGGAAGGCAAAGTGGGACCCTTCTGCTCTGTAGCACTTCTTCAAAGATCCAGTTGTTTATACACTCCTATAAACATGCTTTTCTGAGAGGAAAGAGGAAAAAAATGAATAATGATGATAAAGATAAGTACAGGCTGTCTGTTTGGCCCTATGGTAATTTTCTGTATATTTACAGCTGTACTGTGGCGGTAGTGGTTTAACTTGTAGCTTGACAGAGTGTCCTTTGACCATCATTGTGGCACTGCAAATCACAGCAGAAAGCACTAAGATATAACCAAAAAATAATGGCTTCTTTATAAATGGGATGCTGAATGTAAATGTGTTCTGCTTTCACTGCTCATCTCTCTGCAGTTGTGGGCTGTATTTCCTTAACTTGTTAACTGACATGGTAGATCATTTATCTTTGTTTGCGAAGGCAAATTGCTCCAGTCTTCATCTTTCCCAGGAATCCTAAAATGTGCTTCTGTTTCAGAGGTGCCCATCCCCCTCAACTTACTCTTTTTATCAGTAATAAGGCACCTCTGCTCTTACTCAGGGATTTTGATAACCACCTGCCAAGGTATCAGTAGGAAGTTCATTGAACTATAGCTATTCCTGCTGTTCATATTTATCCAGCCAAATGGCATTTGAAGAATAATAATCATCATTCCACAAACTCAGTGAGAAATCCCACGTGCATTTCATGATTTAAAGTCATGTCATGTGCTTTTTCTCCCTCCCATCCTTCTTGATATTTATGCTGTAATATATTTTAGTTAGTATTTGTGGATTTAGAATGGATGGCTTTGAATTTTGAAATAACTATTTATAAGCTTTTCTGTAGGTTTCATCATCACCATATATTAAAGTACTTTGTGAAGACTGATGGATTTAGCCACAAAACTGCCATGTCTCATAACTGCTATTATTTATTTTCATTTTACCAATGGAGCACTGGAGTATTGAATGACTTGCCAAGATCACACACAGCAAACGGTGTAGGCACAAGGAAAAAAAAAGCTCACAGTTTGAATTTGTGTTCTCATGTTTAACCTTCAGAGCAGACACTGTATACTTCATAGTGATGGAGCTCCAGACAAAATTGAATATACAAGAACTACTGACTAAAACACAAGCCAATAGCATCTTTACAACTTCTGTCAGAACTCCACCATCCTGCCAGCAGCTCTTTAACTTCCATTTAAATATTTGGCAATCCAAGACTGGGTTTTTCCTTTCTCTGTTGCTGCAAGATGCCATTCAGGCTTACTGCTGAGTAGAGCTGTAGTCTCTTAAAGTAATTAGGGAATCTGTTTTGCTTCCATGGGAATACTAATATGCACTCTATAAAAAAACCCCAAAACAACAGCAGCAACAACAAAAAACAACACCCCCAAAAAAACCCCAAATCCTTCCCCAAAACAAACAAAACCCTCCATCTCTGTGTGAAGTTATTAATTTAGTTATGGATTGTACTTATTTGCCATTTCAGATTTTTGAAAACCTTCCTGCAGTTCTGTTCTCCTCTTTCTCATCTTCTTACTTTTTAATTTCTCCTTTGATGCTATGGGTAACAAATAGAAGTGGCAGTTATGTGAGGCCAAAGGAATGGGCAGAGCAAAAGCTTGTAAGAGAAGTAGAGGCCTAGGAGGGTCTAGGCTTACATTCAGCATCTCTTGCCTCTGTGTGAAGGAGATAATGAAGACCCTAGAAATCTCCTTAGAAGAGGACAATCTGTAGGAATGCCATAGCTCAAGGACATTTACAATATCAAGACATTTTTCCAAATGCTCCCTTCAGATGCATTTCACTAAGAGCATGAGTTCCTCTGCCTCAGTATGCAAGGACCAAAAAAAAGTATGTGACTCCCTCACATTTCTTCTAGCCTACACATAAAATAAACCTGGTCTTTCACTAAATTACACTACATATTCACAGGTAGCAAAAATTGACTTGATATTGTGACTGAGCTTGGCTTTGGGACCTACCACCAGCAGAGGTACTCCAGAATTTAAGCTCTGGTGCTAGAAGAAGCCCATATTCTTTAGGATGTGGAGTCCAGCACAACAACTTTTTTGATTCTTTCCTTCATCTGAAGATTGTGTAATGTGTAGCCTAAAAATAAATATATAAATCATTCATCAGCTCAGTTTACTTTGAAAAAGATATGCCGTGTTTCTGTGTTGCTGAAGAGTTGTTCCCAAAGAAATGATGACCAAGAAAAGGCAGCCAAATGTGAACTGTTAATTTTCTTGTGCAATATATGCAACTGAGCATTTAATCTAATTTATAGGCCTTTTGCAATATAAAATTAATGACCTGTACGATTTATTTTAAGGTCTGTTATAAATTAAATGCATCAGCTGGATGTTTTTCTTTTCTCTAAAGAACAATTATCTGGTTTGGAAATCTAATCAAGTCATCAAGTAAAATTATTGCCTCAATTCTGAAAGATACACAGTTGTCTGAATATTTAGAGCAGATTTATTGGAAAAAATATATTAAAAGTTTTCTAATCTTTTGCTTAACTTCCATGAAACATGGGCTCCATTTAGCTTGGAATGTCTGGCTTTAGAACAACCACACTACATTTGGAACCCTCTCAGCAAACCTGAAAATATGAGAATTTGGGTAATAAGATGAAATTAACTTACAGGTATACCATGCAGTTCTGTGACTGTTGCTATACAGTTTCCTAAATTCTTCATCTTGGGCATTTAGCACTGACATCAGTGGGAGCTAGATACCCAAAATCTCCTTAAGCACTTCTAGATGTGCAGTATACAAGGTTATGTTTTGCATTTAGTTTGGGCAAGTTTATTTTCTATTCACTTTTAATAATACTGAGTAATGTGGAGGTTTTGCAGCTTAGTAAGCCTTTCGCTTGGGAGCAAATTGAATTTCATCCATTTAGTCCTTGAAACCAAAATAGATAGAAAAGATAATAGTCAGTCTTGGGACACATCGACTTCTGATCAGTATTCTCATGTACTCACAGGGTATTTGTGTTTCTTCAACATTTCCTGTTGATACCTGAAGAGTTAGCTCTGCAGCTCTTACTGGCCTGGGGGAAGCTGCTGGTCTAGGAAGTGCTGGGTTGTACGTACAAGAGGCTGCCAGGTCTTATGATCCTGGTTGTCTTTGTTTCCTGATGCTAAATATTATTTAAGGAAATGTATAGTGTCACAACTGTGTTGGAAGAATGCAGAATAAGTTAGAAATATTTAGAAGGAGCTGTGAGGCATCATGGATTTATATGTTGATAATATTTATGAACCTATTTTGACTGGTGCCCAATTGCAAATGTGTAGATACATGTATAGATGCTTGTGTGTATATATAGACATACTTAAAGACAAGGACCCTTATCAGTTATACAGTAAATTTTTTTTGTTTTCATTCTTTATTTGCCTATTTATACATTGGTTTTCACGGTCTCTGTAATAAGGATGTTATTTTGAACACTTGGTGTATTTACTTCCCAGCGGTACCCTTCCTTTTACTGTTCAAAGAGTGTAATTCCACTCCAAGTTTTGCTCTCGTTTATTGATACAAACAATGTGATGTATTCAGGAAACCACAACTCTCTTTACCCTAGCTTAATTACTGTTTTCAGTATTTTATCATCTTTTTTATACTCAGCACAAATCAAAGTGCTAAATCAATAGAGGACTGCAAAGAGCATCTAGTAATTATCTTTTCCCAAAGTTTGTTTTTACTTTTCAACTTTTCACTTCTATTAGGACCTCATGCTGTTTCTAATAGTACCTCGTGGTGCATTCAAATAAAGTGACGAGGTTATCAGGGTTCTTTTGATCACTTCTTTTTTTCTAGTCCTTATACAAGCAACTTCTCATGTTGATGGACATTTTACACTGCTATACTTACAGATGTTAGTCTAAATTTTCTTTCCTTTCTCTGGCAAAAATCCCGGTGGGTCCAGTAACAATTTGCCTGTTAAGGTTTATAGCTCTCCCTGATGCAGCAGCCCGGGTCCAGTTGCTCACAGTGGCTGGCTGGAGCACAAGGGGAAGGAAAGTGCATGAGGCTCTTGGAGCTCTCTGGCCCAGAAGGAAGAAGGGTTCACAGTGCAGTCCAGTCAGTTGACATGTGACACAGCTCTTGGGAGGCGAGTGACTTCTTCTCCCCGAGTCTTATAGCTAAGGCGTAATAATGCAGGGCCTTCAAAGGTTGTTAGAACTGGGGGCTAAAACTTGTGTTGAAACAAAAGCCAAATCATGTGATATCAATGCTGTAGTAAGTATTTACTGCTTCAAAACTCTCCATGGGCTGCAGGATCAAGCTTCAAGGGAGAAGATCACCTACTTGCTTATCATCTAATTGGTTGCTCTGTAGCAGGTGGATACATTTTATTTGGCATGAGTTATATGCTTAGCAAATAAAAGCAAATAGCAAGAATAAGCTTTAAATTAAAACAAAATTATTTGAGTTTACTGCTCTTAAAATACTTTTCTCTTATTTGGAGAAGCAGGAACTGAAGACACTGGGAACGCCTAATGAGTTTTCATAAATACACCGCATTGGCAGATATGCCTATGTAATTTCCTGCTCTTGAGTGTTTTATGACCTCTTCAGCCCTGAGTCTCCGTCTTTTACTGCAGCCCTCCATCTGCTGAAGAGAATGAATCTTGCAAGAAATAGTTGTAAGCAGCAAAGCAGCTTTTGCTCTCCCTTAGCAAACTATTACCAGCTTCCTCAGGATTCTTCATTAGGACACCTGAAGTGATGCATTTTTGAAGAGTGTGTAATTATAGGTCTAGTGAAACATGAATAAAGAAGGAACTCAGCAGGCCCACAGATGCTGAAGCGAATTATACAAAGTGCTTTGTTGAAAGAGAAGCCTTTTTAAACCTAGATACTAAAAAAGATCTCTCATAACTTTATCCAACAGTTTTAGCAAAGAAATTCCCTGCCTTCTTCACCTCATAATGATAATACAAATCAAAAACATTCTCAACGGAATATCACTCCAGGCTCAATCTGTATTTTAAGGGGTGTGTGTATGTGTGTTTGTTTTGCAGATGGTTTTGTAAGGAACATGTTTTTTCTGGGGGGGGGGGGGGGGGGGGGGGGGGGGGGGGGGGGGGGGGGGGGGGGGGGGGGGTGGGGG
>JAVJGI010000050.1:71224275-71342194 GCA_035590275.1 Ibycter americanus | reverse complement strand
AGGAAAATGTTTTTTGTCCCCCCCCCCCCCCCCCTTTTTTTTTAAGACGTGACTAAATCAGGAAAATGTATTCATTCAAAAACCAAAAAGGTTTTACCATTTCACCCTTTCTTTTTCAGTGTTTCTCTAGGAAAAAAGAATAATTTTTTACATGGTAATACATGATATTTTGTCATGTATCCTATTTTTTGGAATGAGAGAAACAGTGATGCAGGCAATTATAATCTTAGGCTTTAGAACACATTTTGAAAAAATTATTTTAAAATTGCAATTATCTACTGACATAATAATTTACCTTTTTTTTTAATTAAGATCTAGGTGATGGAATTTTTGAGAAAGGTAAGATTATTATTTTCTCTTTAGAGAAGGGAGTTTGTGGTACGTCTTATTTTAGTTTTCTTCCCAAAGGCATTTAGTATAATATCACATGGAAGTTGTTAGTTCAGCTGGGGAAACTAGTACACATACTAACAGAAGAATTGTAATGGACATGACAGAATTCTATGAAAGAGAAAATAGAAGTAGCTTCCCTCCAAGCAAATAGAAAGTCTCATAAATTGGCTTTGGGACTGGTCTTTTTTAGTATTTCCATAATAGATTTGTCATAAAAAGTGGACGTATACCAGTAAATTCTGCTGTTGTACTGATTGATTCTTTTTAATTTGTGTCAGAGGAGGACTAGAAAATAATGTAAAAAGTAGGAGATGATGGAGTATGAAAAAGGCATGAAACAATACAAAGTTAAAATTCACACATTTGGTGACTGATAGCCAAAATTTCTGCTTCTAAGCTGAAAAAAGCTTCCCATATGCCTCCTTATTGCAGAAGGACTGGGCCTTAAAAAGGTGTGACAGTGCCGCTAAAAGGTATGAGAATCAGCTTTTTTCAGCAGTGAGAAGTACGCTGATATAACTGAGCATAAAATACTGCGTAAAGTTCTGGTCATTCATTTGCAATAAAAACTCATTCAAATTGCAACAGGTGCAGAGGAAGCCTATTTGGGATGAAAAGGGACAATTTATCCTCTGTGAGGCAGGATAAATTTCTTTAGTGTCACAAAATAAAGTCTGGAAGAAGATGTAATAGCTTTCTATAAACATATTTAGGGAGAAAAATCAGAGAAGAGGAGATATTTGAGGTAAAGAACAGTTATATATTGGCCATGAATAAATCTATGCTGTAAATACAAAGATCAGTAACCAATAAAGTAATGAGGTTCTGAATGTGCTTCCCTTTCAAAGTCAAAGAGCTCTTCGTTGCATACCTAAAGTTTGTGAAACATTATACAGTGGATGCATGTGGCTGTAGGGTGCTGGAGTCCTAACTCCAGTGTAACTGCTGCATAACATAAACTGCTCCTTTCAGGTCCTGTTGTGCAGTAGTGTGGAGGAAAGTGTTTTGTCCGTCTGGGGAGGTGATGAATGGGCCCTCCAACACCGCTCAGTCAATCTTCCACAGATAAGCACCTGCAGGAGCAGTGCAAGGGAAGGGTGTTGCCCACAGTCTGTGGTTGGAGATGTAAGAGAAGTAGAAACGTTCATAGGGAATCCAATTTTTTCGCGATGTTCTGGCCTTGAAATTCCCTTTCTGCCATGATCTGAAAAGACACTTAAATCATGCATGCTAGACTCTAAAACGAATGCCACAGCTTCTGATGCAGTGTCACCAGCAGTGCTGTCTATGGGCACGGATTATATCATAACTTTGCTGTTTCTGCTCCAGCTGTCCCAACAAGAGTGGTTTCTTATCACAGTTGTGTATCTTACCTGCTGGCTTCTGCACAGCCTTTGCAGCATGGCTATTTAACTACAGATTTCACTCCAGGTTTTTCTGTAATGGTACTGTGATATGTACTTACATGACCCTGCTGTACTGCTTTGCAGTCTGTCCAAACCTTGCAGCATGATTTTAAATATTAAGAGGATGGCTGGTATTTGGTTTTTAAAACCACTGTGGCCCCTGTGTAGTGGAGGATTGAAAATGAAACATCATAGCACTGTGTTTGAGCCCTTCAAGCATTCCCCTGAAGGGATACAGGCACGTCACGCACATCAGACAACCCATTTCCTAATCCTGTAATTAAGTTATGCTCAAGTACCGTATTTAGATCGTGTTGGCTCCTGAAGGTGAAGTAATTTCCGTTATGTGACTAATGCATGTGTCATTACAAAGTTGGTGTGATAACAATTAGTAAAATGTTACCATTATGCATTAGGCTTTTAACTAGCAAAAGCAGTTTAAAGCTAATCCAGAAATTTAACATAATTAAGAAAAATCTAGGGATATTTTATAAAAAAAGAAGGGGCGGGGGGGGAGTTTGTCAGGAGAAGAGGAAGGACATTTGTCCTTTGAAAGGACAAATGAGGAGGGCTCTGGCATTTGGAGGTGGGAAACATAGTGAGAGGATCCCAGCTCCCTACTCTGCGCCATTCTTCCCTTTTCTGAAATGTCCTTTAGTCAAAAGAAACCAGAAAGGCTCAAAGTAAGGTTCAGTAGCAAAGAGATTTTTGACAAAGTGGTAGAACTGGTGGTCAGAAGAGCTGTTTCAGAGAGACCATGCAAATGTAGCTCCAAAAGCTTGCTGGTGTGGTAAGCTTGAGAAACTAGTTGGTCAGTCTAACAAAGTAAGTGTACAGTTGGAGGTATTGATACTACGTGCTCTTGCTTTCGTCTTCTTGGAGCCTGTTTCGGTCTTGCAAATCTGGTTCCAGGCGACAAAGAGCGACAAACCTCTCTTTGATTGTCCAGTGTCTCAGCATCTTTCTTCAGAGTATCCAAGGGATAACAGGGCTGTACAGGCTAGTATAAAAATTCAAGACAGGTTCAGGAATATCTGTGTGTCAGAAGCATCTACCCGTCATCAAACAATCCTCATAAGCTCTGTGGTGAGCAGCTAAGTAACAGAGTGTCAATTCCTGTGGTTCCATGGGAGTTTGCAACTTTGATGTTGTATTGTTAAGGCCTGAGTATAAGTGTATTTTAAATTAAATCTGACTTAAAGACTTCAAGTAATGAAGACTGCAACATATAATTTCATTCTACGGTTGTAGAATAGTCACCAAACCAGTTTTCAGGAGATACAGTTTCAATCCCATCCTTTCAAGTATTGTCTGTGTGAAAAGACCTAACTGAAAATCAATTTCTGTGCCTAGTCTCCAGCAGTTTTGAGAACAGTGATTCTTTCTTTATGCCTTTTGTCTTTGAGGGTGGTGACAATTTTTAATACATTTGGATGATTTCTATAGCAAGGAAGCCTCCACCCTGGTTCAGATTACAGGGGGAGTGAAATCACAACTGTGTTGTTTGGGCTCCAGCATTCAAGCAAGCTGGTATATATGTTGCCTGTGCATTTCCACACAGAAATAAAGACCTGTGTCCGAAGACTTTAGGAAGAAATGCAAGGATGGCTAAGGAGCCTTTTACCCTGCCCCATCAACATCAATTGCATATGTTTCTGCATCATGTGAAGAGAAGCTCTGGTAGCTCTAGAAGCACTTCTGCCCTCAGGACTCTCAGAAAAGGCGTGTGTTGCAGCAATTACTTGAAGTGCAATTGTGATTTAGGAATTGATTTTTGGTATATATCAAATTGATGATTATATATATATATAATTATTATTATTTTACTGCATGTCACAAATTTATCAAGTAATGGGGGCACCTGAGAAGCCAAACTTCCATTCCGTGTTAGTTTGATAATGAATTCTTTCTTTTGCTTCTGACTCAGTCTTTTTCTTTGGTTTGCTGAAGCACTGATTAGATGTACAGTGTTGTATCCCATGTCATTATTAGCATCCAAGCACTGATTATAGGGCAACAAATGTCAGAAAACCATTATAGTAATAAGGATGTGAATGCAGCAGCCAAATTTTGCTGTGGCTGGAAACGTCCTCTTTATGAGGAGCAAGTGGTGCAGTGTTTTGCCTGACACTAGTTCACTATATTCTTCAAAGTTATTTTTTTCAGTGTAACCGGAGAAAATCGGAATGTACAATTTCAGATTTTCTTTGGTGATGTTGGAATATACGTTTCCTACTCCAATGTGTAGACTGAACAAGCAATAGATTCATGCTGCTATGGTGTTCAGGCTTTTTTCAATACTGTTGATAGCAGGCTTGTACCCCTGCCTTCATGAAATCAAGCTTTACCATGCAACTGACTCCAAAATTAAATGCCAAAAGTTTCAAGAAATCATGGAATTTGTTAAGAAATAATAATAATGGCATTTTTTATTTGTTTCTTGTATAAATTCGGAGTTACCCTTCCTAAGTTGGGGGTTTTTTAACTCTAGAAGCCAAAGAATGAAAGCCACAATCTATTCAATTTGTAATTGATCTTTTAGAAAATGAAATTATGTGAGCTAATGGCACTCATCTGTGAGAGCCCAGTAGTATATTAAACCTATTTAATTTCTTGCCATTATTTGGCCACCTTTGCCCACTGGGTCTTAGATACTCTGAGTAGTTTGTATTGCTTCCCTATTTCAAGGTCTCTCTGCACACTTGTTAGCCCATACAGACTGTGCTAGCTTGCATTGCCGTACCCTAGGCTGATAATCCTTTCTCTAAGCCTTCCTCACTGGTGCTCACATTGCTGCAGAGAGAGATGGTTTTGCACCCCTCTATGACGTATACATTCTGCCTAGCTTGGGACTGAGGAATGGCTAAATTATCTCATTTAGACAAAAATTGCATTAGTCTCCATGGCTGCAGGACTTGGACAATGGAATTTTCATGAGATTGGCATTTAACTTTAATGAGTGCACTGGTTATATGTAGCACTAAATGGCAAATGGTGCAAACAGATCTCTGCCCTGCTGTCCTCTGACCCTAACTTCAGAACGGCAGTGACAAAGTTCATTTGGTGATGAGGGAACTTTGAAGGCAAACAATAAGTTTAAGTTTAACACACCATTATCTGTTAACATCTGAAGTAGGAACACAGAGTGGGGTCTACTTCTCATATGAGGAATATGAGGCTCTTCTAATATTTTAATTTAGCACTGGGTGTCCTTGAGAGCTGGTTGCATGACTGAGAAGACCACAGATTTAATTTCAGTACTGATCCTGGGAAGAAAAAAGTTGTTCTGTTCTCTTCTCTCTCCAATCCTATGGCATCACAGGATTTATTAACTGAGTTTTCAATTCAGTAAGAGCTTTTTTCACTTCCTACAACTTCATAAAAATATTTCTTGCTCTTAGTGAGGCAGTTGTAATGTGTGAATATTCAGGCTGTGATCTGCTTTGTCAGTATGGCTTCCATTTAAATCTCCATCAGTTTAAAGCCAGAGACTGGCTACTCACATGACGCTGCTGTGACATCTGGGGCGTTTATACATGTCATGTCCCTCTTATTCAGTGTTTCCTTTAGAAAATCTGCTTGAGTGTGATCTTGAAAACTGTGGCTAAGTTCTTAGAACTGCAGATATCACAAGGCTCTTAAAACACTCCTAAGGTATGTGAAGATTCTGGACAGCCCTTCCAAAGGGGAATTAGAATTTCTTGACAAATGGGGTTTTTTTCAAATATATGTTTTATATAGTAAAGTTGAGTCTGCATGTGTGTGTGTGTGCATGTGCAAGTACTCACACATATTTTTCCCAAAATACTGTTTATACATTTTATTTTCTTCTGCTTTCTTTATTTACATCTCACTCACTGTAACCTTTATGTCACTGCATTGTATTTTCTTGTCTGATGGATATTATTTTAGGTAACCTGGGGAGGAGTGTTCAAGAAAATCACCACTGTGATTCTAAAGCTTCAATTATCTCCTGGGGCTCTGCTTTCAGAAGCATACTTTCACAGTTTCTGACTTCATGAGAAGCTTCTGATTGAATAATAACCTTGAATTCCATTAGGAACCATGTGTTTTTTCTGAGCAAAATATGAAGGAGGTGGTTATTTTCCCATAAGCAACCTGTTTAATTTTCTTGCAGTCTATCTCCACATTACACATGTGCTGCTCCTGTTGTCATTCATTAGTTTTCCTTTAGAGATGCTTGTTCAGTCATTATTTTCTGGCAAGTCCTGAAGAATGTATTTATATTGGTTTCTTTTCAACTCCTCCTCCTTTCTGTGAATTAATTATAAATCGAATCATTTGCTATCTGCTTGTCTATGTTCCAAGCAAATGATAGTTGGATGTGCATTTGATTGCATCAGTTATTATTTTATGTATATCAGTTTCTGGAGTAATCATAGTTTGACAAGTGCTGTCCATTCTTCTGTGTCTCAAAGACTGCGCACTCAGAAAAGCGAAATTACAGAGGAAAAATGTACCACAGCTGAATGTGGTATCTGCGTGACTATCCACTTAAGGAGCAGTATGGCTTCTTTCCTTTAGCATCCAGCTGTAACAGAATTTTAGTTGACCTGTTGAAATGAGCGTCTATAAATAAATTAGATATTTCCCTGATACAGATTAGGGAAACAGGTGCATATGACTCAGTGTAATGTATTGGTTGTTTTGCAACTGCGATTAAACTGTGGCTACTTTTGTAGGAGTGTCATAGAATTGGAAACATTTTTTATTGTTTTGTTTTGAAGAGTCTTTAGTGCTGATGGATGACGGCAAAATGAGAGAAGCAGAAACTCGTATGGTTGTGAAACAGTCTGAGATATGGTACAGTGAACCATGATGGCTCTCTCTAGCATGTTGGGTTGCCATGGGAATTTGCCTTTCTGCATGCTTGTTCTGTCACTGGCCTCTTCACTAAGGCTCCCAACAAACAGAGAATTGGGAGTGCAGAGAATGGTTTTGGCTCATATTTTCAGAAATATTTAAGCATGTTACAACAATGGGATTTTGGTATCTAAATACCTTTCAGGATCTAGGTCTTTCTCACTTTTTTGCGATACATGTGCATACAGAGAAGTTCATCAAGAGAGACTTAGTGCTGAGCACTTTGATCCCGGTCCAATATAACCTTCAAACTTGTACTCAATTGTCAAGCTCTTGGGTAAACCCATTGAAATACCTGTGTGAGTCCTTGGCTGGAACAGAATAGACTTGGCATCCGTTAGCCTGGCACTGTAGAGAACTACTTGTCTAGCCAGAAATTGCTCATCACAAGTTCAAAAAAAAGGACTGTGATTGCCAACTCTTCTTGTGTCCTTTGGGTCACTGAATAGTTAGTTACTGGACAGTAATGTTATTTTATATCTGATGACCCAGAAGTTAAAGGTTGTGTCACTACTACTAAACCGTCTGTCTAGTGAGGCTCACAAGTGTGTGCCAATTATCTTTTTGGGTCAGTGGCTGGTAAATCCTTTCAGATTCATTGAAATGTTGGCAGTTCAGGCTCTTTTATATAAAACAGCATAGTGCCTCTCCTAAAAATGAAGAAATGGGAAGCTATTGATTTCACAGCTTGTTTGCTTTATTGAGCCTGATGGTGGATGAACAGAAGAAATGCACTAGGTAAACTTAATCCAAAGTCTCAGTAAGCATTTCACATAGCTTAGTGAACAGCAGGTATCATGCTGTGCCCAGTCTGGACATGGTATGTTGTCTGTTTATGCATTGTATGTGCCGAAGCTTTGGCATCTTGTCACTCTTGTACAGATTACTTTATTTGTAAAGCTGAGCTATAGTTTATTAGGTTTTAATTATCTTGTGCCATGCTGCTGGGATTTATCTTTTCTCAATCCTGAGTCACAGGGTAGCAGTGGAGACTGAAGTCTATTTTTTCGTGTTCCTGCTGCTGCCTGGAAAAGGGTCTCGATTGTTGTTGCACATAAATAAGTAAAGAAGGGAATGTTTTGAGTCTCCGCATTATCACAAATGTAAAATGAAGATGCTATATTATGCAGCCAGTATCTTTGGCTTGAGTGCACTCATATTCTCTGAAATGTGATAATTCTTTAATGTTTTGAATTCACCCTTTTATGGGAAAAACCCAACATGTTTGCCTTCTGATGAAAATGGACTTTTTGCATGGCACCCAGAGGAAACATTGCTTCAGTTTTCAGGTCTGATGTTTCATAGGTGTCTTCCATGCTGTTGGGGAAAAGAAGGGGTGGGTAAGAGAAGGTGTTAGCTGAAAGTGCCAGTAGATGTCTGCAAATTACAGCCCAAATACTGTGATCACAAAGGCCAAGCCAGGCATGGCAGTGTGTGACAACTGAAGGTACGCTGTGGCTTGGTTTTCATAAAGATTAACAAAGCAATGGCCCCGTGCTTACCTGGAAAAGTAACTGGCTAGAAAAATTACACATAATTCTAAATAACTGCAGCTGGGTTGTCCTTTCTTGTTTTTCCTTTTAAATGGGTTTAATTAATAGTTTTGTTATTTTCTTTTAGGGCTTGCTCATGCACCAAAAAAAGTAACCGGGCTTTTTTCCAGTGACTTGAATGTGACCTGCTCTACAATTAGCTTTAAATTAGCAGCTAGCGTAAGGCAGTGAAACCAGCACTGGAGACTGAAGTTGTGCTGCTTCCAAGAGAGGTGTTAAGGAATTCCTAAGAGTTTTTGGTAAGGGATGGTTTATACCCTCACAAATCAGCCACCTGACTCTTCCATCTTTTAAAGTGCAGGTGAATGTTGGAATGAGATCCAGGTAACCCAGATAACATTTTACAAACTCACCTCTGTTCAGCCTCATCCAGCTCAGGACAGAATTTACCTTTTGTGTTTCATGAGAAGTTTCCTAGGGGTAATATGGAAGCATGATCTCATATTTACCTTATGAGTAGAGTAACTCCATTCAGAGTGACTATCTGAAAATACAAACTATTAAATCACTTTAGTCTGAGGCTCTACAGCTGAAGCATCTTACAAGAGTGGAGATATAAAATATAATGATAAAGGGGATGGTATACTCTTTTGCCTCTGTAATTTCCAAAGTAAAATTCAAGGCGCCTGACAGTATCCAGGGACAGCAGAAAAATCTGTTGCTGTTGCTGCAAAGGCAAATTTTACCATCATTGGTCATTTAGTTTAGAGTACGGAAAACAGAATGAGGAAAACCTGTGATTTAACATGACTTAAGAAATAATTTTGCCATTGGTTCTTATCATCATAGTTCCATTTAGTCCCATCAATATGAGAGCTTTTTTAGGGAAAAACCCCAGTAAAGTCTTCAGTTTATGGCTATGAATACTCATTTCATCCATCATAATTCTTTGGACACTACTGAACTAGCAGTACCCAAGACTGGAAATGTTTTACCAGGCCTCCTAGAGCCCTAGCTGCAGTAGTTATGGGAAACAAACTACTACCTTGAGGTGCAAGCTGGTCAAATATCTGATTTCTTCCTTCTGTGTTCTTCCTAGTCATCCTGATGATCAGAATGGGGTAACATGGGATTTCATTGTGTGCCATTCTAGGGCTTTCTGTGAAGGTGTCTTTTATTGTTGCGTTTTAAGTGTCTTTGAGGTTGCATATTGTCCATTTTTAGAAAAGCTCATTCTAGTCTTTGTTTAACCCAGGTAGCCACCTGGCTTGCCTCATTGTGTCTGTTCTGGGTGTAACATTCCCTGGGCTTTTTTTCTCCTGCTGTTTCTCTAAAGATGTATCAGTGACTATCCTTTGCTTGAATGCTGTATTAATTTAAGGTCATCCTATGTGAAATCAAAAGACAAGGGGGTTCAGAAATGAGTTAAAAAGTAATTGGGGGTTAAAAGACCTGCCCAGATGAACGATATCTCTTTGTCTTGAATTCTTTAGTTCTGAAAGGCACCAACTGAGGAAAGATGGAAAAACTAACAAGGATGGAGTATGCAAACCAAATGCTCTGCTTTTGTCTTCTTATACTGTTGAAAAGGCATATCCAGTAAAACTGAAAGGAACAAACGGAAAAGCTGAAGAAAACAAGAGGGTGTGATTTTTTTGGTCTTGTTTTGTTCTCCATGTGACATGTTTAACCTGTAAGAACTCACTGTCAAAAGTTACGGAATCTGAGAGCTCTGTTGAATTTCAAAGAGAGAAAGTCACAAGGATCATGTGAACATTCCCAACGTAGGTGAGAAAAATGTGCTTCAGGGATATGTACCATTCTTAGGGCTATGATATACAAAATTCTTAAATGCTGTTGTTTCAAAGGAACTTAATTTTCCTCAGAAGCTATCAATATCCCTTCTTTCCCAATATTCTGCAGGGGAGCATTAACTGTTAAACAGCTTCAAAGTTTTAAAGAGTGATCTGTTCTCCATTTGCTACCACTTTGAAAAGGGCTTTCTGTTATAATAAAACAAATGGAAGTTATGATGTCTACCTAAGGAAACGTAAACCACTCATTGTTTACATTTTGAGCTCTATGTATTGGAGTAGTAGGGGACTGGATAAAGATATTTTTTTGTGTGTGGGTGTGATAATGGTTTATTGGACAACTGTCAGGCTTGCTCTAGCTGTGGGATGGTTGTACTGTCACATTCATTCTCTCTTCTTGATCCTTTTTTTCCCCTACATCTGTACAGAATTTCTGTACAGATTTTATTTACATATTTTCATTTACCACTCAGATATTTAATGGAGAGACAAAAGAAATTCAAATCAAACTTCGCATTAGTGCGATGGGAGAGCAAAAAGCTATGAATACGGAAGTGTTTTTATAATTAATGTGACTTTAAATCAGTCATATATTTTAAAAGTTTGCATAACAAAGATTATATTAATGTGTAATATTCTGATTAGATATTAACATTTTTCTCTTTACCATGAGCATGATCAAATACTGGAATAGGATGCACAGAGAGGTTGTGGTGTCTCTGTCCTTGGAGGTGCTCAAGACTTGTTTGGACATGAGCTTTAGCAGCCTGATCTAAACAGACCTGCTTTGAGCAGGGGTTGGACTAGGTGATTCTGGAAGTCTTTTCCAGCTTTAATTATTCTTTGATTCTGTGCTTCTATTTACCATTTTGAAGAAACTAACTGCTAACCATGCTTCCAGTGAAAAGGAGTTCTCTCGCTCTCCCCTTTCCCACAATGTGGTAAGATTACAAATGTTTCTAGCAGAAGTGTATTATACAACATACATTTATAAACAGTTACTGTCTCCCTAAAATCTGAGGAACTATGCCCTTACTGAATTACTAAGAAGGTTATTCGGGGATTTGTCTGAAACAATGCAAGAAGAAGAAAAAAATATTTACAAGATTTCTTGAAATAAAAATGAATTGAACTAAGACCATCTTTCCTGTAAATGCTGTGCAGTCAATAGAAAGAACTTGTAAGTAACATTGCATCCCTATTGATTCTGTCACTGAACAACTATTATTCAATGCATTGATTGGACTCCCCATTTCTGAAATGCTTCAGAGTTTTGTTTGCAAAATGTGTTTTACCAGGCTGTCAATTTGCAGGGAAAGATGGAAGGAAAAAGACCTTTTCTGGTGGAAAAAGGGGCAACAGAAATAACAGCTGCTGTTACAGCTGGTGAATGTGGTATGTAGCCATAACATTTTCAAAAATGAGTGAACAATTCAGGACAGCATGGGGCGGGTGCAAGCCAGGTTAGCATGAGATCAAGTCAGAGGGGACTCCTCAGCTTCATAAATTAGGTGATGATTTCTGTGGTGCATCCTGTGCAAGGATACAGTACCTCCAGATCTAGTTATATTTCCACAGATTAATGGCTGATTCATGGCAGTGCACTTTGACTTTCTTTGGGAGCAAAGCCAAGGATATTTTAGTGAAATGGAATTGCCTGTGCACCTCTCTTTGGTCTGTCATTGGCCATGTGCGTTCTTAAGTCATCTCTGTAAGGTAGCTGATCAAATACAATGAAACAATTACAGGGTGCATTCCCAGGTACAAATTACATTCTACAGACCGCTTGTGTTAAATTCCTCTGCAAGTAGCCCTTTTCTTGGTCCTGCTCCAGCTGGCCCAGCTCAGCACTATTCAGTATTCTGGTTTTCACTTGAGTCTCACTTGTACCATCCTTCAGAAATGGGTAGCAGATGCCCAGTTTGATGATGCAGGTCCTCTGATCATTGAGTGCATATGCTCTTTTGTCATTCTGTCTCAATAATTGAAAGTAACGTCAGAGGAGAAACAAAACAAAACCCTGCTAAGATCCTAAGGAAAAAATGTTTCTGCCTAATCAGCTGGATGAATTTTCAGTTTACAAACAGTTGCTCTGCATATTTATCACCTTCTGTCCAGGGAAAGTCTGTCTGTACTGATAGCTCTCAGCTTTGCTTCCTGAGTGCCTCAGCCCACTCACCATTTTTTCCTTCGTTATCATCTTATATTTCATGTAGAGAATTTTTCAGTTAGTAATGTAACTTCTTAGTAAGGAAGGATTTCCTTTTTTATCTCTTTGCCTTTTTGGTGGCATTCATAGTATTCATATGTATGGAAACAGTTATTCTCTGGCCATTTTGTTTCTACTACTGAACAGAAGAATGGTGTTCGTGGAATAAGAAAGATTTTGGAGCCCTCTATGCCAAAAATGATGGTTGGCATCTTTGGCAATTGCCAGCCTTGCATTTCTGTATCAAATCCACTGAAATGGAAACTCAGCTTCTGTACTGATGCATGTTTAGTCTTTTTTTTACTTCAGTATAAGGTTATATTTAATTTCAGATTATTTCAGCTGAATCTTTCAAAAACACCAGGATTAAGCACTTTACCCATTTGGATGTGGGACATCAAGAAGGAAAGCAAGAAGAGAGCTGAAATGTGGTGCAAGTAATTAAAAGGTTGCTTGCATCTGCATTCATCATACAGCATCGAAAATTTCCTACAGCATCTGTCAGAGAATACGTCACAGCGATTTTCAAAGGCATGTCATGCCGTATTGTTAGAGGAATATCTTGTGGATTGTATCACTCTTAGGCAGAACAGAGGTCAAAGGAATGATCTGTACAGAGTGCAATGAAAGAGCAGTTTTCTGAAGTTATTTAACATGTTAGGAACCAAGAAAGCAGCTTCTATCCCTGATCCAGTGGCAGATAATACAGAGCAGGGCAAAACATCGAATAATGAATGCTAATTTGCAAAGTTTTGACTTAGGGGATTTGACTTCTCTATCAAAGAAAGTTGCGGAAGTTACTAGTTAATGAGAAGTGATGGGGCTTGAAGTGATGTTTGAAAGAACTGTGGGAACAAAGAGACACAAACTCCAATTACAAAGTTGATAGTTTGGGGAGATGAATTATGGGAACACAAAAGGTCTGATGTTTGATATGAGAGGAGTGTTTTTCTGGAAAAATTAATTGGTTCTGATAGATTAGATAAATGAGAACTTTTAGAGCTTTCTTGAATCTGAAGAGGGCTATTATCTACAAGGAAAAATGTGTTGTGGAGATGAATATTAGAAATCCTATTTTTACAGTTAGCTTCCCTTCTAAAGAAAAAGTTGAACAAAAAGAAGCAAACTGTGTGCAGTAACTCATAACTTCATTGTTCTGAGTTTTATGTCCTTTTGTGATATATAAATATAATCGATAGGCTTAAGAGCACCCCCATTCCTCTTTGAAGTGCAGTCTGGTCAATTCCAGGTAGGATGTAGGGAGACACTTGTTTTCAACTTCAAAAATAGTTGTACAGGAAAGGCAAGGATCATATCAGCTTGGATCTGTTCTTCTTTCACCTCTACTGATTCAACCGTCCTCAGGCTTTTAAGAGATTTATAACTAGACACTTGAGAAATGCTAGTAAAATATGCAGTGAAACAGGAATAATAATTACCATGAGAGCAACAATGAAAAGGCTTGTTGCCAGTTCCACAGATGTCAACTAATCAGAATAATTTAAGTCTTGGACACATTTCAGAAAGGCCATTTATATAACGACTCCAAGTGAACTGCCTAGCTTAGGAGCTCTTCTGTCTGTTGCTAATTTATCAGCTTTCATTCTGAGAAAACAGAAGATGCTGCTAAGAGCTTTAAATAATTCTGTAGTAAAGACCAGAGATGAAATGCAGAGTTTTTATTAGCCAGAGCTGTGATTTTCTATCTGATGGAGGGGTAGTTTTTGTTTCTCACCTATACGTCATACTTCATTGACAGTAATAATAGCTGTGTCCCACATTCCTGTTTTTCAGAAACTCTTTTCTGCAAAGACCAGTGGATGGCCTCAAATGGCAAAGATGATGCTGATGGAAAACACCCTTTCCATCATCCTGAAACATTCCCTAATTACACCCCTTATTTCACAGAACCTCCCATCTGAAATGTCTTCAGGCTGCTTCCACACTTCAATTAAGAGTATTCATACCAGAGTAGGATATGTTCATGAAATTAGCGACTGTTGACCAGAGTCCATCCTCCAGGCCTTTGCTACAAGAAAGATCAGCTGAAGCAGAGTTTTGTTTGCATGAAGGTTAAGACTGAAATTCAGAGGGCTTCAGTGTGACATGACTTTACCACAGACACATGAAAAGTGAGGAGTTGGGTACTATGTATACTGTGATACTAGGCAGTGCAGCCTAATAGACTAGGAACTTTGTTCAAGAAATACATGTAGCTTTGCCCAAAAAGTATGTAGTGAATAGTTTTGTACTATACATGTGCTAACTTTAAAATGAAACAAATAATAGGCTTTTTTGGAATGCGTTGTGTAACTTACGTGACGAGCTACATTGGTAGATTATCTGCAAAGAGTAATGGCTACAATGCCATGCTTATACAACATAAGAAACATTTTAGGCTTTAAAAAGTAAATATTATCTTAAGTTGCACAATAGCAAAGGTAGTAGGGACAAACACTGTCCTCACATTCCTTCAGCAGTGACAGGCTTAGTACACATTGTGTAAGACAATTATAAAGGACAGGAACATTGCTTGGCTGACAGTATACCTTGGGGGGGAAAAATTCAGGATATAATGGAAGGGAAATAGGTATATTATGTTCTGTAGCTATGGATTCTATAACATTGAAAAGAAACTAAAGAAAGGAGAAATTCCATACTGTCATCTCTGAACTTGCACAAGCTAGACACGTATATTAATAGGTTGTCAGCTTTGAAAAATCAGCTGAGAAATATTTACTAAATTTGCCGATGAGGCAAAGGTGAGAAAATTAGAAGTACGTTGGAGGGTTGGATTCAGGATGATCATGACAAATGAGAGCAGCATTCTGAAAGAAATACAAGCCAATTCTCCATGAAAATGTGCAAGAGTCTGTTCCTCAGAATATTGTCTGCACCACTGCAGGAATGAGAAAAGATGGGCAAGACAGAGGATTCATGTTAGAAGTTTTAAAGGCTAAAATGGATCCTAGGAAAGAAGATAAGGCTGTCTATTCTCTTCTGAGCTCATAGAGCTTCAACGGAAATGCTGCATCCAGACTTGCATGTTGCAGTTTGGGAAGGTTGCAAGCCAGCTAACTAGACCAAGGAAGAGTACAAAGAAGATGTAACAAATATGACCTACATGTCTGGAAAGTGTAGAGAAACGTTAAAAGGGGCTTGGTTAGTAAAACAGGCAGCAGACTGAAATGGAACACAAAAATATTTTTCAGGTGCTTAAAAAGCAGTTGCAAGGGAAAGGGCAATAGTTTGCTCTCCCTGTCCGTTGTGGACAGGATAAGCAGTGCTGGGCTTAGATGTCAGCAAGGTAAATGAGAGTAGGGGGTTAGGAAAACCCTTGTGTGAGCAGTTAAGCTCTACAGTAAATTGCCTAATGACATGGAAAATCTCCACTGGTAGTGATACTTGAGAATATATTAGGCAAATGTCTGGCAGGAATAGCTGAGGTATAATTGAGCCTGCTTCCATGCAGAGGGATGTGATAGATTTCTCCTTGCTCAATTTTATATGCTTTCTGTGAAATACATAAAAAAATACTCATTTTGTCTTTCTCCAGAGAGTCTTTTGTGTTTCCCAAATCATTTTAGTTTGAGGCATTTTGATTGATTCTAGTGCTGAATAACTAACTGCTGGCCAAATCTTGACTGTTGTTGCTTAGGTGGACCCTATGACTGAGGCAGAGGAAATCACCTCAACAGACCCAGAGCAAAGATTAGTTGGAAAAGTTGCATTTGAGTTGATATTCCAACAGCTAGGAGTGAAAAGCTAGGCTTTTGCTGGTTGAATCTTTTGAGACAACGCTGAGCAACAGTTTTTATCTGTTTTAGAAATAAATCTTTGGGAAGTTTTATTACTGGTTTATTATGGACAGTTTTTGTAAGATCAGCATACTAAAATGTTGACAAGATGTCAGTCATTCTGTCAATACTGAATGACAGAAATATGATTACCATAACCGGAGGAAAGCATAACAGTATTTCCTTCCAGAAGAGAGAAGCAGAGCAACAGTTTAGGAAAACTTGTGGAGATTCATTGCTATTACCCTTTGATTGTCACTGTGTTTGCCTTTCATTCCATTTTAAAATGTCAGCTATGACTGTCTGTGTCCATCTATGCTGACAGAAGGGGCTTAGGGTAAAGTTTGGGTTCCCCTGAGTCAAGGAACTTTGCCAGTGTCTTGCATGAGGTCAAGACTTTGTCTCCAGTCTTTTCTTTTTCTCCTCATATAATAGTGGGAACTTTCTTCATTTGTATTCTTGCCTTCAGAATGGTAGATGGAAATCCAGGGACTTTATGAAACCTGAGACTCATGGGGATTTTTCTTGAAGTAAAAGGAAATAAATCAGAACTGAAGCAGTGTTATATGAATGGGCTTCTGAGAGCTGGCTAGACTAGTGGTAAATGCCTTGTGCTTATTTGTGATATGATCCGATGCTGGAACTCAAATGTTCAAAGCTGCCAGACATATTCATGCCTTTTCCTCAGAATAGTAAATAATGGCTATGTTTGTGAGTGTCCTTCAGATGCTCTGGATTCCATGTTGCATAATCACCCTGAGTTTCAAGCTTGAGAATTAAAGCATATATTGCAATTACTCCTCTGGGACGACTGTTACCTTGTCAAACAAGAACTTCTTTGCTTTTGTTGCTTGGCCAATCCTGAAGTATTAAGCACTTTAAATAACAAATAAAATAATTGAATTCATATTTTATTTAGTGAGTGTGGTGCCTTGTATAATCCAAAATGTTTTTGGTTGAACTCACATTCTGTGCTGTATTATTCAGCACCACCTCCGGCTCTGAATCCAGGCAGCTGCCCTGGCTCCCAACCTTTACCTGGCAAACATCCTCCTTCAGAAAGCCAGTGTTTGTAGGGACTAAGGAACAGGACAGAGCAGCTGCAGATCACTACACGTGTTTCTTCTAGATCCAATAGTATTTGATTACTTGGTAATTTAAGAAAACCCTAACCTCTCATGCATTAGTAGATTTCAGATTTGTTTATTTTTGGGTGGCTGGCTGATTCAGCATTTGGTAGGTCTACCCCAAAGCTGTGACAGATGAAGCAAGTATCTTTACAGATGCATTTAGCTTATTTGCTTAATTACTATTCCTTGCACAAACAAATAGTTATAGTGCAGGTTTACTTGTTTGCACTTCGATGGTACTAAACAATCTTCAGTTAAAGCTTTTCCAAGTGTTTTCCAAATGTATCATTTAATTTTTCATCTTCAATCCTTCTTTGAACACTTTTTGTTTTCTGTAGTTTTTTGAGGCCTTCTCAAGACAAAAGAAACCAAACCAAATACAAAGAAGCAATAATTTTCCCTCCCTCAGAGACTGGTGGCTGATTATGTCAGTATGTTCATCTTTTGAACATGAATCAGAATCTGAGTGCTTCTCAAACAAAACTAAAATCTGGGCAGAATTTTTCTCTATCGCTATTCAAGCCAGCAGGAGTAAGGGATATTGCAAAATCTCTGCACTGTGGCTATACATCTGGCAAGTTAATGCACAGCATCTGTAGCATCCAAGGAATGCCTTGCTTAGTAGTTAGTGGGACACATAATGAAAATATTAGGATATGAATTGCCTCTGTGAGAGAACTTGGAGTAAACTCTTTTTCGAAGGAGAGCATGAGAATGCTTGAATAGGACATGGCTTCTGAAAGTCCAAGTTAATGAACCCAATCTAACTGTGCTTCATCCTCACACTGCAGTATTTTCTCAAGATGCTGTACATTAAAATAATTTCTTCAGACCAGACAGGGAGCATGTGCTGAGGTGTGTTACGCTAACAGAAGTCTTTTTTCTTACTTACTTACCAGTATTACTGGTTTGACATATTAAAAATTCTGCATGTAGGTGCTTAGACTTTTCCACCAGATAGATGATTTCAACCTACATCATCCAATTCTTTTACCCTTTTTTTTTTTATCATTCTGGTGCAATGATTTTTTTTTTTTCCAAAAACTTCAAAATGCATTCTTTCTGGAAATAGTCTTGACAATAATGTGTCTCTAAATCATTCTGACCTGGAAGAGATCTATTTACATCTCCTGTGATGTACAGCAGTTTCATGAAAAAGCTATATAATCCTGTGGTGTAATTTGCCAGGTCAAATTACTCCATTTTTTCCAGGCAGGAAAGCTGGCAATCTGAGAACATCCTTTCAGATTTCAGTTTTGTCAGCTATATGATTATGAGGAGGTATGATGCTTCTGGATGGAGAAATATCAGTTTTCTTCCAGAACTGTGTTTAAGTATATTGTTTAGATAGCAAATCATCCAGTCTATTCAGAAACGCCTTTGGAAGGAAGATTCATATTACTAATAGAAACCAAGCTGCAAGCACATACACATTATGTCTGCTTTGTGCATGAAAAGGGAAGTCTGTCTGTGTAAAAAGCTGACATCTAAAATTCCCCTCTCTGTGTATGTCCCTTTTCCTAGTATATTTAATAGTTACTCGAAATTAAATGTTATGGATCAGAGAAGATATACTTCTGTATGCATACAGAAAAGAACATGACTTTCACAAATTTGAGTTAGTGAAAGATCTTGAAAACAGGCCAAATAAAAAAAAAAAAAGACTGTAGCTTGTGCTTAGGATTTGGAGACCACTGCTGCTTCGCAGCACGGATTGCTGGCTGTCTTCTCTTTCCTCTGTTCTGGGTAGAAGCAGAAATCTTGTGTTCTAAAATAATTGAATTGTCTTTAACTCATTAAAAAAAATATCCATTTAATTCTACCTTCTAAAGGACTTACTGACTCAATCAGAGCTTTTGCTTCAGTTTTCTCTCTATTCCCTTAGTTTTTTGAGTTTTGAAGTTCTGTGGGGTGAGGGTGTTTTACTCTTTCATTACCATTTCTGTGCAGTTGATGGATGATGGTCATTCTTTGCTACTTCCCATGAATTATTACTTCTGTCCACAACAGTGGATATAACACAAGAAAAAGGAAAAAATCATTTTCTTACTTGTAATTTTGCCTTCCCTCACTATTGATTTGCTACTTATTAAAGACTTTTCTTATACTAACAGGATACGTAGAATTCCTGGCTTTTGGGATTTGTCAGAGTGAAGACAAGAGTGAGGATAACATAAGGTTAAACTTTCACATATTGGCACCCTGCTGTGTCCTTTATGTGCTCTGTTCAAAGCTGCTATTTGTGGATAAGTTTTGTGTCTTCTGCTGTGGAAGTGTGCTTCTAAGAAGCTCCAATGGTCAATCAATATGTTAAAACTCAAATAGCAGGTTTTAAAAAAGAGATGGGAGAATTGCTTAAGCCTCCACTCATCTAGGTCATTATTGTGACACTTGAATTTGCAAGTGGCAAACCCATCATAAGGGAAAACAAAAGATGAAAAAGAGAGAACCAATTTAGCTTTTTCAGTATGAATATGCTATGAAGAAAATCATGCATCTCAACATTAGACATCTGAAGGATTTTGCTAGTATTAATCCCAACCTCATTGTATGCCAAACTTGATACTATTTCAATTTTATTGTTTGAAAGCAAGCTTTATGGGGCGAAAAATAATGAAGCTCATGGCAGTGAGATTATAGAGAATAAAATAAAAGAATGTAGTCAAAACATCTTATGTTTTCATTGAAAATATTTCTGCCATTTCTTTTGGATTCTATTTAATCAATGCTTCCCGCCTCCCCCCCTCCCCTCACCCCTTTGGGCTTAGGATATTAAAGAAGTTTAGAACCAGGTTGAATAACCTATGCCTGTATCAACTGCTAAACTTCCTACTTAACCTGTATTGCTACTTGCTTTTTGTTTATTTGAACCTGTGAAAAGCTTCTAATCTGCTACCTGTTTCAGACACAGAGAGAACGTTCTGGGGAGCGGGGAATTCTTCCTTTTGTAAAGGCTAGCAGGAAAAGTTGTGGTTAAAATTGCTTAAGCTGATGAGCAGCTCCATATCCAACCATATTACATTTAGTTTTTTAACAGCTTCTGAGGAAAAAAATGGGGAAAAAATTACAGAAGCTTCATTATTAAAGGAATTGCTGGCATGTTTGTTGTTTTTCTTTTTCTTTTTCTTTATTCTTGGCTTTCCATTTGTTGTCCCAGGGGCTACCTTAAATTACTTATTTTGAAGGTTCTTGCTTCATCCCCTGTTAGATGTTTGTGCTAAAGTTGTATTGACATAAACATCTGCATAAATCCCAGTTCAAAAGAATACTTAGTTGAGGTAATTGTTACAGAAACAGCTGCCAGTTGATATCCAGTTACTGCAAGGCAGGACAGGCTGGCATACACCTAACATTTTTCCCTTTCTGCCTGTTGTGTAGAGACAGCTGAGTTGGCTGGAAATTGCATTTCATGTAGTAAAGTGTGAAAGACTGGGCCAGATATTCTGGACAGCCTGACTGTTACTGACTCCTCATTAATTATTTAGCATGGTTTTGCTCGCTCACTGTGATCATTCTTCATCCAAAACCAATCAGGAATCTGCACAAATTTTAAAGAAGCATAGAAGCACCATAACATCCTTCTGCATGTGAGCAAAGAATGGGGGAATATGAAGGTATATACAATAATTGTGCAATGTTAGTGTAGGTTCTGTCTTGTCAAGGTCTATCACCAGGCATAGTCAGAAGCATACTAATCACTGGTATTTAAGGATAAAATTACAGTTTTTTTAAAGCAGTAACGCTTTATTTTCATAACTGCTTTGTTAGTCCTCACTCTCAAGCACATAAGGGTATACCAGAGTGGCCATAGGTTTTGGGGGATGAGAAAGAGGGGAGGGTATTGTTTCTTTTCTTTTTCCCTCTCAACTGAAAAAGATTAAGAAACACTATGCTTGGGTTCTGTGCATGTATTGCAATGCCAGGAGAACATTCTGTTTTCACTGATGTAATGGTGGGAGTTGTTGGGGAGAGACATCAGGCATTTCTGCTCTATGCACTAGTTAAATCCAGGAATTTGATGGTACAAGAAACAGCACCTGTTTTATTAGACTTCATATTTTATAATGTATCACTGCTGTATTCTTCAGGCAATGGCATTTTTACCTAATACATGGAGTGAAGGGCAAGAATTTTATATAGACCTAGATGATAATTGCCCAATAAAAGTTTCATTTGCAACTAAAGCAGTTATTAATGCTTGACAGATGAAACAGAGGAAGAAAGAGAGAGAGTGTCTGTCAGTGCCTTTTAAAGGATAACAAGCGAATATGTTTATGTTCAGTTTTCAAAGCTTGGGATGATGAGAAGAGATACACAGCTGTTAGATAGTAATGTATTTATGAGTTATGTATGTCTTTGTCATGAATGACATTGTAAAAAAGATTAAATTGGTTCCTCAGATGCACATTTGATGAAAAAATTATAAAGCATGTATCATTCTGTCAAGTTTATTTTTACTTGTCCATTCACTCAAGGTAGGGTAAAAGATCTGGCTCTTAAATGCATAGTTAATCATCTAAATGCATACCACGTTTTGGGTTTGTTTTTTGGCTTCTACAAATCATATTGCCTGTCTGAATTTGACAATGTAAAGACAATGTGAGAGATAGCTATAGGATGCATCTGTTTTACAGGTGATGAGCTTGAAAACTAGGCAATTATATTTCAAAGATGGGCACTAACCAAAACAGGGCATTATGTGAAAATGGTTGATAATGAAATGTTGTATAGATCTCTAAATCAAAGCATTCACAGTGGTCTTACTTCACTGAATTAAGTTTGTTTATTGGTTATTTTAAAGCAAATTAATGACCAACAAAATGCTGAGCATTGCCATCTTTTGTCACAGCGAGAGCATTTGCTGAAAAAATCATTCAGGATCCATTCAAAATTACATTTTAGTCACTCCATACCTTTCTCAGAGCTGTCCCCTCCCTCATTTAATTGTCAGTGCTTTAATGGTTGTACAGCCACATGAGTGGTATAATGCAGAGATTGGAAAGACCCTTGGCAATAAAGTGACAGCAGTGCTTCAGAGGGGAGAAAGAGAGTTACTCACTACCTAGAGAAAAGAAGACTGTGGCATTAATTACTATCAGTCAAGCAGTCTTTCTCCAAATGCAAACTCAACAGTCTTGCTGTGCTTGAAATTCCTAAGGCTGATAGTAGACATGAGCTGGTGCTGCGATGCTTTCCTTCCATCTACCCACAATGAATGTAGCAGCCCTGATGTGCATTGCTAGGCACCTTAAACTTTCCTGGAAGTGGCAGTTTATGACTTTTTCTGTCTCTTACTTATTTATTTATTCATTCACTCATTTATTTGTTTATTTTACAGTGTATTTAGAATAGAATATACTAGTTCCAGTTGGAGGGCACCTACAAAGATCATCTAGTAACTGCCTGGCCACTTTAGGGCTGACCAACAGTTAAAGCATATTATTAAGGGCATTGTCCAAATGCCTCTTAAACACTGACAGGCTTGGGGCATTGATTCCCTCTCTAAGAAGCCTGTTCCAGTGCTTGACCACCTTCTTCGTAAAGAAATGTTCCTAATACCTGGTTTCATTTAAAAGCAGATGAAAGCTTTATGCTAGTCACCTAAACCAAGCAACATTCTAGTGTTGACTAGTTGTCAGCAAAGCATTCTTTTTGTCTCAATTATGAGAAAGTACTTAACAACTGAAGCAAAATTAAATCATGCTGTCATTTTCCTTAGAAAATAAGATACTGAAGTAATATGTTGCAAGTATATACTCTCTGTGCTTATACTGCTGGACAGCTATTATTCTAATACAGCTGAGGAAAAGCTATAGCAGCTAAGCAGTATAGAATCATGGTACCATAGCATGGTTGGGGTTGGAAGGGACCTTTAAAGGTCATCTGCTGCAGCCCCCTGCAATGAGCAGGGACATCTTCAACTAGATAAGGTTGCTCACGGTGACTTGATCATCTTGACCAGCTTAGGGAAGGTGTTAGTGTGATATTATTGAACACCAATATCCTAAGATGTATATTTCTACCTTTATTGGACTAGAATTGTAACATTAATTCCCATAAATAGGAAGACTGAAGATGTTGTGCTGTACTTTGGATTTTGAGGTAAAGGTTCTGGATGAAGCTTGTCAGTACACTTACCTCTCCGTACACATTTGCACGTCTGTGCACACACACACCCTCACCAACAATATCAGCCTAGCTTTGCAAAGGAAGGTTTCAGTACCCACTGTACGCTATTTGTATCATTAGCTCTTCATATCCAGAAAATGCTCCGCAGTGATCATGGCAGATAATGATATTTTATGTTGCTTTGAACAGCAGCACCATTATCTGTCTCCTGTGATATTTTCAGGCTTTGCCATAGAAACAGCTAAAGGTAGAGCTGGATTCTCCCAAGACAGTGCATTACAGTCCATTGACAAACCAGAGGGGCGATATGTTAAAGGAATGTCTAGTTTCGCATATTAAGGACTTGATCTTTAGTTAGTTAGTCATCAAACCTTTGTTCATCTGTTTTCTTGCAATAACGAAGTTGTGTATTATCAAACTGTGCTGTTATAGGTGCTGTCTAATCACAAAGAAATGCAAGGGGGTTTCCATTTATATATGCAAGTGTGTTCCTACAAAGTTATTGAAAAGCAGGTTTTAGCAGACAAACTGTAATTCAGATTTTGGTGCTATATAAAAAACTATAAGAATATATATATATATAAAATAAATAAAATATAATAAATTATATGTAAAAGTTTTAAACAGGTCAGAGAAATGTAAGGGTGGTAAACACTTCATTTTTCAGAAATGTCGGCTAGGAGATCTGAGACATTTATGCTGGAAGGAGGGTTGGAGCAGCAGGCATTAGTGAGGGCTAATGGAAGGGAAGGGAAGAAGGAACTGACACGTAAAGGAAATTATTCTTCTTGAAGTCTCCCTTGATTTTCATTAGAAGAAAATAATTAGCAATGAAGGTAGTAGAAATGATAGGAGGAATCAAGCTAGATAATTACAAGCAGGTAAGAATTTTTTTGAGAGGCTTTACTGACTAGAATACCTTCTTTAGTGAATACTGCCTTGGCAAAAGCTGCAGAATGTAAATTCAGCAACTAGTAGTGGTTAAGCAAAAACTCCAAAAGATGTGTGGGTATTATTTTTGCTCTTAAAGACTTGGACATTTTTCTTTAATTTAGCAAATCATAGCCAGGATCCTTTTTTCTTTATGAATAATCCATCCAACTTCCTCAGTTTGAGTAATTCACCACAAAGAGGCAGAATTTTGTATTGTCTTATTTTTCAGTGGTAGGTCCTTGGGGTTCTCCTAAAATGCCCTGGCAAGGTTTATCTGATCTGTGATGTGATCTGGACAAAAATAGAGGTTTCTGAGTTATATGGGCTGCCTATAATAATGAATTGCATATCTGTACAAAAAACATAACACTGTTTTATCTGGAATATGGTACCACTGTCGATCCAGCTCATGGGCAGATTTATCTGGCTAAAAGGTTCAGGCATTCAAAATGCCAATCTATTTTGCATTTTTAAACATTAACTTTTCCTTGAATTCTCTGAAGTTAGCAGCCAGTTTTGTCTAGAAAGAAAGGAAGAATCAAACTGGAAGATGGCCTTCTGTGCTTGCTTCTGTTGCGCATTATTTCTTTTGATATTAATAACGTTGACATCAACTGCGGGCACGTTTGCTGCAGAAAATCCCAAGCTGTGAAGAATGGCTAGTACATTGCTCAACTTAGATTTCATTATCTTTTCCTATTGAAGTAGACAAGGAGGTCATCAATATGCATCAGAAAGTATATAGCACAGTACAATAATAACCTCTGAAAGGTCAATGTTTTATCTTTTTGTCATGTTGTCAGTTCTTCATAAGTCAATATAAATTATTATCATAACTGATCATCAAAAAACTCCTAATGCAGAGAAAAAAATTATTGATCTCATTTAGAGGAGTGAGATTTTTCCTTAAAATAAGGAAACTAATGAGAAAGTTTATTCCGATTAAAGTCTGTGAAGCATTAGCTAATGAAAATGCAAGTTTTTTGGGTTTTTTTGCCATATTCAGTAAATCTTACCTTACTAAAAAACTTTTTCAACTAGAAAGCTTTTAGAAGTCACATTTCACATAAGAAATATCAGTTGCCTCAGCACAGCTTGGAATGCCCTTTGGGGATTTTCCAGCTTAGGCTGGTGGTGCCTTAAGCTTACAGTCGAGCTTATTTTTCAAGAGGATTGATGGCTGGGGACTGTTGGGAAATTGCTTTCTTCTTCTTTCCCAGTACAGGGTACAGAATCACCTGCTGTTTAAAATAATTTCCCATAAAGTACCTTTGGAATTCTAGATGAATAATGGCCAAGGAAGAGAAGTGAGGAATTTACATTGTGTGTATATCAAGGCTTTTTCCGTCTTAAAAAAAAATCGTAAGTATATTAGATCTTTTCCTTAGCATGTGAACTCGAGGCCTGACTGCTAGGTCTATTTGTATATCTCAGTTGTAGCTGTCATACTCTTCAAGGTCTTTATTTGATCATATGTTTCACTTACAGTAATAAATTCCATTAATAAAACATTGTGATTACAAACAAAAGATTGACTGAAACTTCAGGTATTGCTGCTGTTAGTGTAATACTGCATTCTGAGAAACTGGCCACGGAGCAGTAGTAAAATGGCAGTCTGTTGCTTTTCAAGGTTAGTTACAAAGTTCCTGGCTTGTACCTGGGAAATCTGAACACAGTGTTACAAACCTAATTAGGACTTTGGTTCTTTATATTTTTAAGCAACTCAACACCTGCTGGGAGGTCCAGGTATTATTGAAAGCTTGCCCCAATTTCCACAAAGTGCTTTGCAGGGGTCTTTCTACTCCCTTTTGTGTGATTCTCTTTGCACAAGTGCCAGTGTCAGCAGATGCCCCGAGGCTGCCTGGCTCCTGCTGGCATCTCTTCCTGAGCTCTCAGTGGAGTGGGGCTTGCCTGCCTGCGATTTAGGTGTCCACCGTTTAGAAAATGGGATGTAAGCACACCTTTGAAAATGGCATTGGAAAATGGTGTTGACTATGTTTCTGTGTTTAGCTATTGTAGTAGAGCAAGCAAAAAGCAAAAACAAATGTAGACTGCTTAGAGGCCTTGCTTATTGGGAGTGTTGTTGGTTAGTGTAATGGAAGTGAGACTTGGTATCTTTAGTCATTTGCCTTTAACTCAGAAAGCAGACGGTTGTTTATTTTTAATTGGCTAATAAGGCAAATACATCCCTGTGCTAATTTGGTTGGTAGAAATGTATTTAGACTGGACCATAAGGGTATTTTGATAACATGAGGTGCTTGTGAGGCTTGGCTGTTCTGATACCAATAATTTTGATTGATATTTATGTAGTTACTGTGGCATGATGGACTTGGCAAAAGTCATCTGCATCTTGGTTAAAGTCAAATTTGGCCATCAGCAGTTGATAAATAAGTGAATTGTAGAAGGTAATGTTTATTCCAGCTGATAAATTGCAGGCTTTTGTATATCTCTGTTATAGCATTATAGAAGAAAAGCATATATATTGAGAAAGGCATGAATGTGTAGTTCATGTTTCCAAGGCAACAAATAATTGTTACTGCTACTTCTGGACTTAAAGCTAGTTAAGAAAGCGGGATTTGTAAACAGAAGGTGTATTAGTCAGCATTTCTGCAAAGTTTGGTTATTCAGTAGGCCAACAAATGTATAAAGGGGAAGACAAGGCAAAAGATAATTTCTTCAGATTTTTTTCTATATGCATTTGCTACTTCCGTATGTGTTTTGGGAAGTGTTACAAAAGGTAGAATTTGTTTCTGTCATCGATTTCTTCATCAACTGTGGCCAACATGTGACAGCAAGGAAAGAGCAAAATTTAGATATATTTTGCTTATAGGTTTCTTCCTGGCAGCGAGGCAGAGGTCTTAGCACAAGAATAAAAGCACAAATAATATCTAGATGCTTTGGAAAGGAATAGAAGTTGATATCAGCTGTTGAATCAGATAGATACCCAATATCTTCCTTTTTTAAAATTTCATTTTCACTGAACTTACCTCACCAATAGTTAGAAAAAAAGTCTTGAAAAGTCTTGTTAAGTCTGGATAAGTCTTCAAACTATGTATCCTGCCACATTTGTGGCACTGTTGGGATGTCTGGAAGAAAAGATTCATTATTTTCTGTTGCAGAGAGTTTGAGAAAGGAGAGGTACTCCGAGGTGCTTGTCCTTTGAAGGGTAATTCTGACTAGAATCTGATTCCTAGTTTTTTCAGTTTGGGTGAGATCATGGCCAGTTTGGAGAGATACAGAGAGGAGGGGTAAGTTCCTGGAAATGTGCTTCTGGGAACAACAGGCTGAACAAGTTGTGAGTATGAGAGAGTCCCAAAGGATATGCTGTCTGAATGGGCTACCCCATTCCATGGAAAGCCGTGCTGGTTACACATTTTAGGTTACACAGTGCAGCAGTATGTACCAGTACTTCTGGTATAATGGCAGTGCATCATTAAACTGGTTAATAAGCCTTGTTAACCTCTCCCTGCAGTGTGTTCCACTGAGAGCAGTGGTTGGAACCTCAGCCAATAGTTCAGAGATGGCTCTTATTTAGTCAGCTGTGACATCACCCTGATATAATAATGCTGCTTGCAGTTGCACACGTGCCCAGGCAGGGAGCTTCTCAGTCTCTTTTACCTGTGCCTGCAAAGAAAAACTTGCAGTAGCGTTAAAAACAAGTAAAGGAAACTGCAGAGAGCAAGTGTGAACCTTCTAAATAGCAAAATGGTTACAAGCCTTTCCTTTTCTCTGCATATACTTGCCTATAAAGACATATATACATTATGGGAATGGAAGTTAACTCCATCATTTCAAAGTTATTACCTCTAAAATTTTTACACAAAGTTACTTTCTTTGTTCTATACTTTGTGCAGAAAAATATGAGACTGTAGTACAAGGCACCCAAAAATCAGACCTTGCTATAGGAAGCAGACCTTTGTATCCAAGTGTTACAAAGTTTGTAGCTGAATAGTGTTATCCCGCATCTCAAAACATTTTGAGAGCCACTGAAGGCTATATTGAAAAGATCTGCTATTATGCTGGACTATGTACTTCTTCCTTCGCATCTTCAGTGTGCTCAGTAGGCTGAATTGAAAAAATACGGATCTTGAAAGAATATGAAAAGATGCAGCCACAGTATTGTGTGGGCAATAGTAGATGGCCATAAGCATGGAAAACCCAGAAATAACTGCAAATGCAATGGGCAAGCATACTATGCTGCAGATAGGAAGAAGGTGGTAGGAATTCTCAAGAAAGGGCATTTTTGGATACCTTTGGCAACAATATGGAAAACGCACAAGAAACAGTGTTAGAGGTTAGTTTTTTTAGCAACTGTAATTTACAATTCAAAGTGTTTGGAGTGGAGACTTCTTGGCCAAGCTAAATAATGGAAAAGAAATGAGCACAGTAAAAACAGTCAATAAATTCAGTAACAGCAGAGAGAAGCACACATAATTAGTACATGTCCACCATGTGCACTTGACTCTGCACAGACAGCTGAAGCTGACCCAAGAGAGTTTGGGAAGTAGCCTAGTGTCAGGCATCCTGTTAATTCCTTTAGATTAATTCTTTCACCTTCTGCACCTTCATTGACCACATCATCTGCTCCATCTGGCAAAGTCTGCACTGCTGATTGTAGAGACTCTGAGCATGCTTTTGGTTGGCTTTTTCCTTTGTACTTCATGGTTTATCTAATGGTTTATTGCCAAGTGCTTAACCTAGAGGCAGAAAGATACAGATATTAACATGGCATAGACTATGAAAATGAAAATCCATGTCTGCTGTGTGAAATCTACATTAACATATTCAGAAGACTATGATAAATTACTGGTTTTCTCATTTACCTTTCTGTGTATATTTTGTTCCCATTGATGTTAATAGAAGTCACGCCTGTGGATCTGGAAAAGACTATGCCAGAACTTCACTGGCTAAATTGTGCAACTGATTATCATTTTGAAAACTTCCTGTTTTCAGGTTAACACTCATCACCCATCTTGAGTTGTGGACCAAGACATACATCTCCGTGAATGGAATTTTAATGGTAAAAGAGTTTTATGAAGATATCATTTGTCTATTCCAATGTTAGATACACTTCAGATTGGTTCTGCTCCTATGATAGTCAAGGAACCTTTATGGGGCAGCAAGTCACACAGCATGTAATTCAGAAAAGCAAGAGGAGAAGAAAGTATGTATGTATCTAAATGGCAAGAAGCAGTTATATGGCAAGGCTAATACTGTATAACGGTGTGCTGGGGACTAGGCTGGTCTGGGTATGCTGCTGTGCTTTGTGTAACCCAGCCAGCCTGGTCTCAGTGGCTCCCTCTTGATATTCTCAGTTGCTTTTGTGCCAGATTGCTTCTAATGCCAACCATATACCAGGAAAGTACCAGCTTCATGATCAGCACAAGAGAACTGTTTGGTTTAGAAGCCACAAGTTAGCCATCTCTACTGTATGCTCTGTTAAAGTACGTGTTGAAGTAACAATGAGTAATAGGACTGAAGCACTGCAATATGGATTATCTCAAGTATTGCAAAATGCAAAAGGACAGTAGTATTATAATCCCATGACATATTTTGGTTTTGTATCTCATTATTGTGTTGTATAAAATGGCACAGGGTGATTTTTAGAGGTTACTATCACATTTTGCAATCAGAGTAATTTCAGTATGAAAAGGAGATAAAACCAATGCATTTTATTGTTGCGTAATTAGCCAGAGTGTTTGCTAAATCTGTCAGGCACCATTGTCCACCCACAGTTTCGTCAAATCATGGATATGTCTTGCACAACACAGCATAGAATAAGATTAACCAGGGAAACATCTGACCTAAAACTAAGGGCCTACTTTCTCGCTTCAGGAATGTGTGTGACCCTTCAAGAAGACAGAGGATAGGCCAGACTGCTTTAGATTGTTTTTAGTTTCTCATTTGTAGAACAGTCTTACTTGTGAGCATCTTAGTAGATCCGTAGTTTTCATTAGGCTTTCTTATTTGAATAGCAATTATTTCTGTGAATAAGCATTTGTAGTGGTGAGATCTTAATCAGTCTTGCAATTGCCAAGTGTTAATAATACACAGTGTGTTTTGCATGAAGTTACGCTGACATTTGCCCTGAGCATCACTGTGAAACTCCTCCACTGCAAGTGGGTGAGAAAACATCCTGGCTTCCATGACTTGATTTACCCTTTTTACCTTTTTAGACTTTTCTAAAGTGATGCTTAATCTTAACAAACATTAGTTGAAGCCTTCCTCAAATTGAAAGGATTGCTTTGAGATGTTAATCAATGAGAAAAAGTAAAACTGGCCTTTGGCTTTCTCCAGCGTTGTGTAGGAGTCATGTTACTGCCTCCTGTCTGTTTCCTGTCGATTCGCTGATTGACTTGGTTGGATGGAAGTTTTGAATGAGTGTAATCTGTGGATAGCAAGTCTGAACGCAAATTGAAAGTTTCTGGTTTGCACTCATGTCTGACCTGCTGGCTGCTCAGCTGCTTCTTTCAATATTGCTCTCTGTGGAATTATGTCACTCACAGTTCATCAGTAAATAAATGGGATGATCAATAGTCTTAGTTGTGGCTTTTATAATTATATGATGACTCATTTAGGAGTAGGGGTAGTTCAGATCTATCAAGAAAATGTGTTTGGGCTATCAGAATGCTACCCATTCAGTGATATGTTAAAGGCAGTAGGAGAACATTTAGTTACAGAATCTAGTAACTCCAGACCTTCAGAATATAATTAGGAACATACAGTGTGTGATTGTTCACAGTATGAAATTGTAAGGCTTCAGTTGTGGTAAGTCTAGGGAAATCTAGCCCATTAATAAATGAAGATTGCTTTTTTTTGTCTACACTGGAAGAAAAGAGTCTCTTGTTTCCTCCATTCTAACTCCAGGGCTGTTTGTGTTCTTATATTATCAGCAGTCTGACATGGCTCTGATCTACTCAGAAAAGAAATTGCTAGAAGTTAGTAATCTTGCTTTGATTTTACTTCCTCTTTATTTGTAGTGGCATTGATTTTTACATTTTTTATTTGAAGAGGAGTCAAATTCTCTGAAGGTGCTGAGAGAAAAGGTGAGTAAAAATGCTGCCATTTGGATGTCTCCAAATCCTTGCACAAGATGCCGCTCTGCATTGTAGCAAATGGCAAAACTTTGATGGCTTGTCATATTGCACTGTGAGGCAGTGATGGACAGATCAGTGTGTCTTCAAAAGCCATTCAGTAAAGATAGGTAACTTGCTTTTTGCTGCCATATCTAAAGCCTTTTCTCATTTATTTTTTTAATAATCCTACTCATCTACCTGATACACTAGACAATTAAAAACCAGTAAGGTAGGATTTTTGACAATGTAAATTTACAGGCTGCTATGTTTTTCAAATGACTGCTGACTGCTTGTGCAGTTGATCTTATTTTACTGAAAAGGGGCCTGCTTTTGTTAATTTTCTGTTGAGAACCACTTGGATGGAGTTCATAGAGCATCAGACCCACAAACCACAATTTAGAAACTGTGACTTCAGTTAATCAGCTGAGCTAGAACTAACATGAAGTATTTACATGGAATTTGGTCCTTAGTACTTTTTCATGAGAGGTAGAGGACAATATGGTATAATATTGATAACATAATAGTCAATCTTACCATATTTTCTCTAGAATAATTTAAGATTGCTTAAGGCTGTGTTTTTGTAGCCAGTCTACCTCTGTGTAGTTATCTTAGGAGACTAATTGTCATTCTCGTGTTCTTGCAGAGACATTCTTTTATTAGTTTGCAAGATGGGATGATAGAAATCTCAAATATTTTATTACATTCGGGTTTTATTTAAAGAGAATGTGGTTTGTTGACCCACTAAGACGTTAAAATCTGGCATAAATTTTCAACAGGATTGACTGGAATTTTACTCTTAACACCCTGGTATTCTCTTGTTTTTTTTTTTAAATGAGAAGTTTGCATTTTCAGTCTGAGCTGCCTTTGTCTTAACAGTAAGGGAGTAAGCTGCTTTTGCTTCCAATACACAGTGTGGCATGGGGAGTTCAGCTGTGCTTTTCATCTGGGATTGTCAAGTAGGTACTGCTGGATACAAAATAGCTTTAAAGCTTAATGTTCCTATTACAGAACAATACGATTTAAAACTCAAAAACTTGTATGTAATTTTTACCAGCTATATGCATCTACCCTCACGTGACAGTCCCCACTTAACAAGCAATATATGCGACTTTAAGATCAAAATCTCACCTAAATGGTTGTTCAGCCCTTTCTTTAAAATAAAAAAAGATGTTTAATGAGTGCCATTAGGAAGTAATTGGTAAAAAATTGCTCAAGAAATAAACCTAGGTAATGCTGAGCACTTCTGTAATACACCGAAAGGTAAAATGACCATGCTCATTGTATATATAAAGTGCAACTTGATTTATAGCAGGTATCACTGCTTACCTACTGAGGAGTACATGCCTTTTTCCACCTAAGATGAGCAAGCAGGATATGGCAATGTATTTAACGTTTCAAGCAGGTTGCTTCTCTATTTTATGTTGTTCACAGGCTTCTCAGAGTGACAGTACAGTTCAGGGACTGCTGTAGGGCAGCACAAATGGATCTTATCACTTTAACTGAAATGTATAATATATGGTAAAATACATACAAAATTTCTTACCATTTAATACTGAGAAAGTAGTAGCTTCAAGGGATAAAATGGTGAACATTATTGCATCTTCCATGCTAATGAGAGAAAACCTGCGCAGTTTGTTATACTAAGGCTTGCTCTGGGCATGGACAAAACCAGGGCAGTGAAGTGCCAGGGGCATCCAAACAGCATGCCTGTGCTTTCTGCTTTGTCCGTCCCTCAGGCAAAAAGGACCTGAAGGTCTGCTGCGCAATATGATGGGCAGAGGGAGCAGAAAGCCCAGCTCCCTGCAGTTGTTACCCATTCTCCCAGGCATCCAAGCTGAGGCCTTTGACTTCAGCAACAGGCTCTTCATTACTGCTGTGGCAAAACTGAGTTTTGCTTTTGTTGCCAGGAAGCCTTGGGCTGTTTCTGACCCTATTGTGGAAACACTGTCATGAGGGGATAGCATGAAATCTGCAACTAGTATGCAGCTCAGGTTACTGTAACACCTCTTAAAAAATTTATAACTCAGTCTTATTTCCTTTTCCTTGTTTCTAGGAAATACATACTGGACTTTAAGGAGAGGAGGAATAGATGACTTTGAACATACCCTAGGAGTCAGAATGCCTCTGGAGATGTATTTAGTCATACGTGTAGTTGAACATTGTTTTCTTCCATTGTTTTCTTACCTTGTACACATCTCAAAACTGACTGCTTCCCCTGGGCACTGTGAAACTGAGGTCCTGACACTGGTCTTGACCCATTGTAGACAGTGCTTATGATCTGGGTGGAAAGGAGATGTTTCTCCTTCTTTAACTGAACTCTTGGTAGTGTAGTTCTGTGGCTCTCACACATTCTTGTCTTTTGTTCTCCACCCAAAATGTAGGCTGTGCTTGACTCTCTCATATGGGAGCTTATTATACACACTAGTACTAGAGATCTGTGGGAGACAGGCTTACATATAGTCTGTTAATTTTATGTGTAAGACAATCTCTCTAGTGTAAACAGGATTTGGGGATTTTTTTTATTTTTTATTTTTTTTAATATGCAGAGAGCAGTAATGGCTTACTATTAAAGCAATTACTTCCTGATTTATCTATGTATGTTCAGTATTTGAGATTGTCTTTTTGAGAAATTCTGATGTCTCTAGATTTCTGCCTGATTTTAAAATCTTGCACTGATAGGTTCTGTATTACAGAAATTCCCGGCCCCTTGCCCCAGCATCATGTGGATTTAGCTGTTACATGTTGTTAAAATTTCCTGCCCATGGTGAGTGTTGTGCTCAGCTTGAGTTTGGCAGCAGCTAGGAACCCTCTGCTTGCAGCCCATCCTGAGCAAGGTCCCATGTGTTTTGTTCCAGTGTAAAGCACAGACCAGCACCACCCTGATTCTGCATGGGAACGCAAGAAGATTTAGGGCTTCTGAAAATTGAGACATGAAGCCAGTGATTGTGTAGTCAGAAAGTGAAGTACCCCATTCAGGAACACTTTTGTTAACACAATACCATCCAGCATTAGTATGGGGAATATATGCCTGAGAGAAGGACAAAGTACTCTCCTGAGTACCTGTTGTCTGTTTTAGCACGGGGTGAGGTAAGCCAGAGCTGACATGATGACACACCAAAAGGATGGTGCTTTCCTTCTCCCCACTGCTTGTCCCCATGTCTGGCTGTCTGGCCACAGTCCCTCTTGTGCACTGGCTTGTGTCAACTTATTAGACTCTTTAAATCAGAAAAAAAACCCAACAAAAATCCTTTGCAGCTTGGTGATTTGGCTGAGTAGTCAGGCTAATGTTAAGAGTCAATACAAGGGCGATGGGGCAGGACTATGCAATCAGGAGGAGGAGAGATAGAAGAGTCACTCTGGTGACAGTGGCCTGACAGCTCTGCTTAGCAGTTTTGTCAGGTCACCCTCTGGGCCACAGAAGTATCTGCTCCCTCAGTCTCAACCTTTCATCTAGCTCTGGAAGCAATGGAGGAGAGGTCCTACATTGAATAATGTACCAGCTGTATGCACTCAATGAAGACGAGTTGTGTTGTGAATGACTTGGAAGCTTTGTGAAGAAAATAGCGTAATTGTGTATTCAGAAATGCTACTATAAAGCACACACAGGGATTAAGTAAGTTTGCATTGGCTTTTCCTGCCTTTCAAGAACTGTTCTTTGTGAAGGTCTATTGGCACAGAGCGTATCGTGGAAGAAAAAAGAGAACAAGGAAAAGGTGAGGAGAGGCTGAGGAGCCTGGGATTTTTAAGGCCTAAGAAAAAAGGGTGAGGGGGGACCTCACTGCTGTCTGCAGCAAAAAATGGGAGGTGGTAGTACAAGTAGCAATGGACACGAGTTGCAACAAAAGAAATCTAATTAGATTTTAGAGGGGAAAAATCCCCACAATATCGGTCATGATTTGAGTAAGGGATTGGACCATAAGACCCCCAGGGATAGTTAATCTCTGAGTGATGATTCTAGCGGGGGGGTAGTATGTTTTGTCATGTACTGATGACGAGTTACATCTCTCTGATAAATCACGCTGGCTCCTTTTTGTTTCCTTTTGAGCCATAATTCTTTTTAGTCACTTATCCTTTCTGCTGTTTTTGCTAATTGGTATTTGTCTTTAAAAAAAAAAGAGAAAAAAAAGCTTGGGTTGCCCTGCAGTACCAATCCTGTAATTGTGTCTTCTCACACTATAAACTGATCATAATAATTAGTCACAGCTAAATTCTTCTCTACTGCAAGTCCACCAGCTTCAACGTTACATAATATTGCTTTGCTAGGATTATTAGATTGCACAGGTCTGGCTCACTGAGTTATGGCTGTTGATGGAGTGTGTCTGACAGATGTCCTGGCCACTATCCACATTCCTTCTGTTCTGAAAAACAGAGGACGTGAGTCTGCAAGTCTGCCGAGCCAAGGCCTTTCGTAACCTTTAAATTTATTTTCATGTATTTATTTTGGAGAGATGTCAGCAAAATGAAGTTTGTGTTGTTACTGACAGAGTTATATATGTTAAAATCAGAATATATAGTATTCAATACTGCCATTTTATTTTTTTGTTAACTGATTAATTATATAGTTGTAATATGTCTCAGTTCACAGAATCATTTAGAATATATATATATATGATAAAAGCTCTGGAGGAAACAAGTAAAATAGATTTTGAGAGTTCAAACAGGTAAATGATTATTCTGAATTCAAACCTGAAAACTCAGCTGTTTTAAGTCTTTGACTCAAATGTGATATTAATTTTAAAAGGAAGAACAGAAAACAGGGAAAGAGGAAAACAAATTTTTGGCAGGAACATAACTAGACAGTCACTGGGATAGGAAAAAAAGAGAGTTCACTGTATCCAATACATGGCATGATCTCACAAATGTCTCTTAATTTCTTCACTGTTGTTCTTTTGAAGATCATTCTGCACAGAGAGGTTAGGAGTGCTGTGGAAGACTCCCTCTAGACTAATGAATAAGCTATTTGAAGAAATAATGTGTGTGTGTGTGTGTGTGTGTGTGTTAGAAAAAGGCTAGAAGGGTCTTGTTCAGATTCATGTGTTTTTCATGACAGTTGCTTTATTAGGAGCCAAGTTCTGCCTTGGACCCTACACAGATGTTTTTCCTGCTATGCAGAGGAGAGAGGGGTTTTGATACCTCGCAAACACTGTTTGCTTTTGCTGAACATGAGCACCCTGTGTTGTCTGAGGGTGGAAGAAAGTCTCAGGCTGCCTGTGATGAAGAGTCAACACTGAAAACAGTGAGAAGACCTCATAAAATAAAATTTGTGGCACTGAATCAGGCCAGTGTTCAGTCTTATTAGGTTGATCCCTTTGATCTTCAGTGCCAGCTGCTTCAGACTGAGATGTGAAAACCATTATAATGCACCTTATGTACCTGGGTTTTTTCTAATTTTATACGTTGATAAGGTTTGGTTTGTTGTTTTTTTTCCTAAATCACATGTCACTAGTTATAAATCTTTAATCCTTACTTTTAATATTTTATTTTTGTGGGTCAAATATGTATCTGTGTGAAAAAAATGAAGAGTGGAAAAACTAAACCCTACAAATCTAGTATGTCTTTGTTGGAAAATTATTGGAAATTAAAATGGAAGCATACTTTGCTGGCTAGTAGCTGTTGTACAATAATAGTTCTTACAATTTTTACCTTCCTGTTTCCCCCAAAAGAAATATGCTTTGGGATACAATGTATCATCCTAAATATAAGTTAATATACATGTGAAAATGTAAAACCTAGTGCTTAGGTTAAGTATAGCTATGTGTTTTCCTAAACTCTGTAGGATTTTTGGAGGTGTTTTTTAAACTCTCCTTAGCAAAACACTTGCTATATAATTACAGTTACTTTTTCCTAATCTTTTCCTAACGCTTTCAGCAACTGTCATCTCTGCTTTATGAGAATCAGAGTGAGGTCATCCAGTGGTCAGCATGAGTATTTACAAGGTCTGATAGAAAAACATTGACATGCTGGCATGGAACAAGTTCATTCTTAAGGCTTCAACTGAGATCACAAAAACATATGTTTAAAAGATGGACACAACATGTCCTAGACCATTTCAAACACTGCTATAATCTATGAAGTTTTATGTTATAATATTTTTGTATTGATCTCTACTTTCTTTTACTAAAATGTATTCCCATATTCACTTTACTGCTGCGTATAGGGTAGACTATATCACTGAGTCTTTGTGAGACCTGGATTTTCTTTTACATACCAAAATTATCGGGAAAACTGTACAAATGAGATATAGTCATAATTGCCCCTTACAGTGTAGATCACCTTGTCTGTCTTTATGTGCTTCATCTGACTTTCCTATTTATATATTTTGCGTTCTGATCTGAGAGGTGCAGAGGATCTGCATCTTCCAATAAGGTTTTACAATTACCTGTAGCCTAATTAAAATAATTTTTCCTGTTGGCACCCTTATTAGGTTATGCTAAAACTCTGGACTAAATGGTTATTTCTCGTAACATTAAGAAAAGCCTGCCTGTCTTTGCTCTTCATTTCCTGCCTCTTAGCCATCATCACACTTTCTGAAAGGGAGCTGCTATGAGCAGCAAAAGGGTTAACAGGAATTGCAAGGGCCCACACAAAAGTGTAAGAACAAAATAAATAACAATTGTTTTGTGGTAGGAAAGAAAAAGAGGTAGCTTTTTATAACCACAGTTAGACAGCTCTGCCAGGGCATATGTCATTTTGAAATAGAGTTAAAGCTGAAGCTGCTAAAGGCACAAAACAAACAAGGCATTTGGGGTCTAACATTATTTCAACCCAGCTTATGCTCTTTCATGTTTAATTGCTTAATTACAGTTTACTGTACTTTTTAATGGCACAGACTCAGAATCACTCAAGCTAAAGCAATGTATGATGCTGTGGTGCTCACTGCATTTTTCCAGTCTAAGTGGAATTCATTAATGTGCCTAGTCAAGCAAATGAAATGATCTTTTGTGCCATTTGCTCTTGTTCCTTCCTGGTTTTCTGAACTGACTAGCATCTTTTGGGGGGTAAACAGTTTTGCAAGTAAAAAAGGGAAGGAATAACAAGTGAGTAATGAGCTACTTTTTTTGTGGTATTGAAAATGGCAAAAATATTGATTGACAATATTGATTAATCCACCATTTAGCGGAAAACAACGTATTTCCATTTGTCAAATACAGATCTCTGATTTGTTGATTATTGGTTTATCTTGGTCACTGAAGCATACTATAGTTTTAACACAATATTGAACTTCCAGATAGTCCTTCAGGGCAGTGTTAAAACCTGTAAATCAGGATTAAACTGTAAATCAATAAGTCAGTTCCTACCAGCTTTTCCTATGTTTCCTTTTCCTTTTTTTCTTTTCCCTTTTCCGTTTCCCCCTCTTTCCTTTCCTTCCTTTCTTTTTTCCCCCTCTTTATTTTCACGAAACAGAACACAAAAGCTACGTAGCTTGTTTTGAAATTTATGTGCTTTGGTTTGTAGTGATTCCGTAGTTTCAATATAGATTACTTACTGCTACAACCAAACAGCTACATGAGTGGTAGGGAATTACTTTTGTAGTATGTTAATGAACTCATCAGCTTTTGCTATACTTTGATAAATCATGGTGGCTGCATGGCATATTACAAATGAGAGTTACAATCAGATTTCTCTTTTTCTGGGTTCTAGTGATTTTTTAAGTGCTTTGCTCAAGATCATAATCAGTAGAGTTCAAATTAAACATTGGCTGTAGTCAGAGTGATAAATATTTGATAGACATTCATTAAAAGTGTCACCAGCTGTTTTGGATGATACACTTCAAGAGAGAAACAAGACTCGTTAGCTGTGGAATGAGTAGCTGCTTCTTTCTTGCTCATTAGTCCATCAGGAGTGCCCTCATCAAGGGAGGAAGGGAGCGTAAAGGACAACCACCTCATTGAAACCAGGCACAGAAGGTAAAGTGTTTCAAGCAAATCAGTAGTAAAACCATATTTGACCTATAGCAAATGCCAAACTCCTTTCCTGAGTTTTCTGTAGAGGTGATGGATGGTTTATTGCAATTGAGCTGGTTCCAGAGCAGATCATGTTCGTTGCTGTTCACTGGGAACTGCCTAGTGCTTGTATGCAGCACTGGATTGTGCTGTCTGCATTGGCTACTTATTCCTCCAAAGCAGTAGCCAGAGGACTGGGACTCTGTTCAAGTCTCAAAGAAAAGTAGAAGATCAGAGCCTGAAGAACGGAGCAGTAAGTGGGGCAGGGTTGGAAGGTGAACCTGAGTCTAATCGTAGGAGCAGTGTGCCCACTGAAATGCTTCTGGTAATGGGTAAGGGTTAGAATAGTTCCTGTTTACATGTGTTTGTACTGGGAGTGCAGCTTTTTTGTATTCCATAGACTCTTATCTCATTGTATCAGGCCACATGAAACACAATATGGTTTTGTATGTGCTTATCCCCTCACCTTCTTCCATGGGGAAAACGTCCATGTGTCTGCAGGGAGCTGCTACGTTGTTTTCACAGGGCTTTTTTGTCATAGAGATTTTGTTGTGACAGCATCTTGCCTCTCTACGCAGACTGTAGAGACCTGTGTAGAAAAAAGACAAAGCCACAGAAATGTGCCCTATGCATGGAGCAGATAGTGAGGAGGGTTGTGATGGTCATTCATGCTGCCTTGGACCAGGCTCTGAAAAGGTTTCTCACCTCAAGGCCACATTTACCCTGAGGGTAGAGATGTTTTATCTTTGCTGCGTTAGTGTCTGACCTGCAGACTTGTAATACTGAGCCTGGTGCTTGCATGTTTATTTTATTTCCTTAGGAGCAGAGCATAGGTTATTAAATGGAGATACGGAAAATAGAGGTTTAAGTTGCTGCCACAGATGCAAATGAGAATCTCTGCCTGTATTACTGAACTGAAACTGATGGTAGAAATGAGGTGATGTTAGGAAGACAAATTTGTGAAAACGTATTTTTTGCCTTACCTAGGCATCTCTTTATTTTTGCAGTTTGATCACTGCAAGAATGACTTTACAGTGCTGTCACTATTTTTCTCCTGGGCCAAATTGTCGAGTGCCAAAATGAACAATTTTTTCACTTTGAAAAATACATAAACTTCTGAAACTGGAGAGTTAAATGGAAGTGAGAACTATACCACCTTACAGGGATTACTCACGGATGGCAGTTTCAAAACATAATCTTTCATATAAAAAAAATACACCCTTCTCCTTTCTTAAGAGTGAAATTATGGCAGGAACAGTGAGGGAGGAATAAGACAAAACTCAGTGAACTTCATTAAATGGCCTCTTCTGCTGAATGGAAGACCAAGCAGCAGCGGAGTGGTGTTTTGAGGGTATTCTTCATTTGTAGCTATGAGAAAAGAGGTACTGTGCTCTTCTGGTCCTGTGGGCAGGCAGGATACTGAAATATGCACTAGTCCTGCCATACATGTTGTTTTAAAAAATACAATTTTTGCATATTTCAGCACCATGTCTTTTGAGATAAATCAGACAGATGGAACAGAAATATTTGATCTTGTACAGAGGCATACATACCCTCCACTCAAATACAGCCAGTGTGGCTAGCCTTAGTTTTCCTAGCATATATAATATTCCTCTAGCGACAGTAGTGTGAATAGCCTGTTGCCATAAAGCACCCTAAAGCAAAGTATTAGTGAGTAGTTATGTTTTTTCTCTTAGGTGATTTCTGCTCTGATGAAATCACTAAGGCTTAATTCCATGACACGAACAAGGAGTAGTTTTACTCATTGAGCCTTTTCTGAACAACTGAAGCAATGAAATAACCAGATATGTTTGAGCTTTCTTATGCTGTATGTCTATATGCACATTTTTACAAACAGGCTACAAATTGTTTCTCAAATATAAATAAAAATACTGTGAGTTCTGGCCTGTGGGTGCCTCTAAAGGCTCTGTTAGTTCACAAAATTTGAAACATGCTTCTGAAGCCCAGAGGGAGCAGCAGGTGCTGCTTGTGTACATCCTTGCTCATACCCGTAGCACAAAACATCTCATCAGAGAGCCCAGTCCTGCCCCGCCTTGCTTCCCACACACTGTCTGCCTGCTGCTGAGGGAGTTGGGTGCTGCTGGTCTCTGCCACTGCCCCATATGCGCCGTGTCATTGGCTGTGTCATGCTTTTCCTTGCCCCTGATGTGGTCCCAGGTCCAGTCTAGAGGTGTGCCTGCCCACTCCTCTCCATTTTCTGTGAGCATTTTCTTACATAAAGTGGTAAATCAGGACTTGTCATTTGTATTTAAACTGTGGGTCACTCATGTTAGCAAAGAGTGAAGCAGGATAATCATTCTTAATTTCCATTTTAGATATAGTGATCGTGTACTTTGTAGCTCAGAGGAACAGAATAGGATTTCCAGCGTACAGTACAAATCAAATTTAAAAGCGTAACTCCCATTAGCGCAGCTGGTATGGCTGCTTTTCTCCATGCTGAAAGTACATCTGTTGCATTAATCTCAGATCCACTTAATTGCTGCTTACCATTGAATTTTGCTTATTGATCAAAGTCCAGTTCTGTCGAGCACAGTGTAATGCTGGCTGTTACCAGAAATCAGCAAGAGCAGGATTCCTTCAAAATTAACATTTGGTTCCAGGAAATCCAAACCTGTGGTCAATTGTACTGGGGCAATTTTATTGGCAGCTGTAAAATGCTGTGGTTTTAAATCTTAGCATTAAATTATCTGCTGTTAAAAGCTTACAGTAAATGAATGTGAAGTCTCTTTATGCGTTCTCTGTGTAGTTTTGCACATACACATGCTCAGTTTTTGTCAGTCTTAAAACCGATCTCTTAGCAGCTAAGAGGAACTAATGATATTGCAAGTTTCAGTTTCTTAATGCCAGTGTGGCCAAAGTGCCCCTTGGCTCCCTCTGTATCGTGTAAATCAGGATCGTTCTGTGTAGATGTTTTGAAGATGCTGGTCTGGTTTATCTTCTGTCCCAAGGGACTGGTCCTGACCTTCTTCACTGTGAGAAGCAATAATCCTTTTTTTTTTGGTGTGCCTGACAAATGCAATCATATCTTACTAGCCACGCTTATACAGGCTTTTGGGGGTTTGGCACAGGGGATTGATTTAGCATGGTGTCTGTGGAAGCTTTTTTTGCAACAAGGATACATTTTTGCAGGAGCCCAGGTGTTCATGTAGCTTAAAATTACAGATGAATTCCTACTTGTTTTAATCCTTATGCTGTTCTGTCTATGGGAGGATTATGTGCTCTTTCAAGGGTGGAGACACATTAAAAGAAAGCATCTGGTGTTGTTTAGACCTACTGCAGCTAGTTTGTAAACAGAAACCAATACAATCATTGCAGCTCTGCTGCCAAAGCTCAGTTCACTATTCAAGGCATTATGGTAGTAGTGAACTAGAACCACTGTTTTTAGGGAAAGCTTTTATTGGCCAAAGAGAACATATATGAAAGCAAGTAATACTGCAGCCTGTATAATTTACTTCTCCTGTATGACTGTGTTTTGCATTTCACTATGTCTTTATTGACTTATTTGGATAGCAATTATATCACGTGCCAGAATGGTATTGTATACGTAGGAGTTGTTGTCAAATATAATTCAAAGGCCACAGACTTGTTCCAAAGATCTGAGCACATTACTGAACGCATAAACACAATCAAATTGCAAAATGCATTAACAAATCTATAGTCTCTCTTAAATTTAAACCCTCTAGGACTGTGGAAGTCTGTAACAGTGAAATCAGTTGTGACGGCATCGCTATCCGCATGTTGACGAAGTCTCAGTAATAGCATAACCCAAAAGAAGCAGTACTTACGCTAATGTACCATAACTATTAAAAAGAGAAAGGGAAAACTAAGAATAATTGAGAGGCCAGAGAGAGAGAACACATTAGCCAGAGCAGAATAAATGTTCAACTAATGTCAGTCTGCCAGGATGGGGAAAGCTCTAAACCTAAATCCACATAATTCTCTCAGATCTCTTCTCTACAAATTCACATTAGTCATGAATACCAAATACACTGATTAAAAAAGTACATCTGTAAGCTAAGTAGGCTAGAACAGGAAAAAAAACCCACCACCCACTGGTTAGACTGACCACTGGTATTTGTGATGACATAGTTTCCAGACTAATCAAACAAAACAGAAAAAAAGAAAAAGTGAAATCTGTAGAAAATGTCTTGTGTACAACCTCTTAATTGCTAGCAGTCATTTTTTCCTGTGGTTCTTTAGAGAACAGATGGTGTCCCTGTTATTTGTAAATTGGTTGCAGTAGTGCAGAAATGAATGTAATGCTGCAAGTTATTACATTTTAAATTGTACTCTTCCATTGCACCAGGAAGATGTGTGTTGTAACATCCATAGCCAGCCCTTTTCTGATTATTTTTAACATTTTATTCATTTTTTTCTATCTGAAGTAGGAAATGCTTGTTCAAAGGGTCGATTCCCTGCCAAGACTTGTGATATATAATAAAAGTGAGCTTCAGCTTCAGCTTCATTCTGAAGTTTTTTACAGAGATAGTTAAATCAGAAATTTCACATCATGGTTCAGCTGAAAACAAATGGGAATATTTGTAATGTTTTTAAAAAAACTTATTACATGACCAAAGTGACAGATAGCATTATATTATTTCAAATGAGAGATAATGTTCTAATACGTAATGGTACATATGGGTAAACTATAATGGTATTTCCTGGCAATTCAGAAAGGTATTTTGCCCATTTGCAAATAAAGCTTTATTTCTTTTTTTCTTTTCTGTACACAGACTTTATTTTTCCTCAATCTCCTCAACTTCAGCACTGAATACATAGAAGAAAAACATGACATTATCATGGATTTCAATCTGAAATACATAAACTTTTAAAAAAACCAACACTACCCAATGCCACTGAAACCAGGGTAATACAAAAATAACCTTTCTAGAAAAGGAGGTGTTTTCAAAGGCAGTCACTCTAGGTCAGTTTAAGAGCTTTGGTGGTGACCAGTGGAACATGATTTCAATTGTGGTGAAGGGACTTGGACATCAAACACCATCTGCAGATGCATGAACCAGCTAAAAGTGACTAGAAGTAACACGCATCATTAGAAGCCGTTACCTTGTTTCTTCAAAAATAATACTGATAAACTTGACAGATTGAGGAAGGTAATGTTCCTCCTAGTGAGAAGCTTGATCTGTTTAGCTTATCAATGAGAGAGAAAAAGCGTGACATTTCATGTTCCAGAGGAATCCTGGTGAAAACATTTACTCTAGTAAGAGCCACCTAATTTAGCAGAAAGGCATGAAGTGTTCTAATGAGTAAAAGCTTCAATCTGATATATTAAAACTTGAAATGAGACGTGTTTTTAAAACTGTTAGAATAACAGCTTGCTCAGGTGTTCAGCAGATTCTGCTTCACACTAAATCTTTAAATAGAGTCATTTGCATGTCTTTCTGAAAGCTATGTTATAGCTAGCAGGAGGTTATGGACTTGATCCACGGAGAGATGTGTGTCTGCACACTGAGCTAAACCTGGCCTCTGCCAGTCTCTCCCCACATCCAGAACATTCATACCTGGATCTGGGTACCTTTTGTAGCTTGAAATTTTATGGAGAATTTAGGGTTGGGGGAAATCAAGGCCTCCCAGGTAAAGTTCTCTTTGGTGCAAGGACAGGGTGATGGCAAACCATGCTGAAACAGTGACAGGCACAAACTGCCCACTGAGAAGTGGTCAAGAACAGCTTTTTAACTTGTGAGCGCTTCTGGATCTGTTTTAAGCGTGAATCTGAGCAGTTTATGTTCAGCCAACAATGATGGAGAAAGTGCCTGCATGGTGAGTAATATGTGAGAAGTGACTTACGGAGATAGTGGTTCTCACGTGTTTGTTGCAGCTTTCCAGAACAAGTGAACTCAGGTCCAGCCTGCCTGTGGGGAGCAGTCAGAGTGCATTAGCTCCCCATTAAAACCAGAGGGCACAATGCCCAGTCCTGTTTCATGTGGTGCATCGGCAGGGTTGTGCAGTTGCCTGTCCCAGGGCCACACAGGGGTTGCTGTCACAGGTGAGCAGCAGCTAAGGCTGCCCTGCCATGCAGCTGTCGTAACCTGCTGAATGAAGCAGGAGCTCCCTGGTCACAAAACACGTGTATTTCCTTGTGCGACCCCCTCCTTTCCTTTTTGTTTCTTTGTCCATCCACATCACAGCTGTATCTTACCCTGAGAAGATGACTTCTAGCACTTTTGATTCTCTTCACTGTCAGCAAATACAGTAAAGGATTGTATCTACTAATTGTCAGAAAATATCAGTGAATGAATGAATGAATGAAACAGTGCTGTTTTCATTTTAATTGCATTCTGTTCAGGGCAGCATCAAATGCCATTTTCATCCTCATTAATTCATAAAAGATGTTTTGCTGTTGTATGCAGGTGGCTTGGAAGCACACTGTGGATGCAACTTGTAAGGTGAATGGCTGCCTTAATAAGGAGCTCCTTTTTTTCCCCTCTGGTGCAGTGTTCCTTGTACCTTTCTAGCACTTAGTTCAGGAAACATTCACCCTTCTGGAATCATCAGAAGTGATGTTGAAAATTACTCTGGTGTAAAACTTTTCAAAATAATGGCAGGTCATTTTGAGTTGTTTAATTTTTTCCTGTGACAATAAAAGGACTGGTGGGATAACTGCACCTAGATATTACCAAGAACTGAAAATACCGAGAAGTGCTGAGAATGAATGAAATGTGAAATTAACCCAATACAGTTTGATCTGATGCTTCACTGAAGTATGTAGCAACTGCAATGATCCTGGATAGCTGACATCATAAAACAAAGTACTGCAACTATTATTTGAATGTGTAAATCCCAGCCAGCATACTCACTGCCTGTCACAACAGCATGCATCCAAATTGGCATTAAAATGATCATCTTCGTGCTTGGGCTGGGAGGATTTCTGGAAAGCAATTTTCTGCTGTCCATCCTCTTCCCATGCAATGAACTGGATGTGAATGCAATTCCCCAGGGCTGCTGATTCCACACCAGCCATGAATGTAGAAATGTTTTTTTGTTGAAAAGGTAGTGTCAAGGTGAAACTTTTCATTCTGGGGGCACGGTGGAAACAGTGGGAGAGTAGAGTATCAAAGAATTCAGTAATTGAATTAGTAAAAGTATAACAAGAGAAAAGAAGGCTGCATGTTGGTTCTGATTGACTCACCATGTCTCTTTCAGTCACAGAAAAATGTAATGTTCTGCTTTGTTCTGCAAATATTGTCAAGATCATTCATTTACCCCTTTTAACTTATTATAAGGCATTCATGCAGTGGGTTTTTAATTAAAAAATAAAAGGCAAGGCTCATCCTTTTTTATTTGGACCACTCAGTTTGCATTTTAATCTTTTTTATGGATGCGTTGTTGAGCCCTTAGTTGCATGTCATTTACAGCCTCTGCATCTACTCTTTGGCATGATTTGAAATGAGGGAGTGGAGCTGTCTCATTCAAATTCGACAGACTCTTCCATCTAAAAATTCCTGCATACCTTTTTCTGCAATCTGGTTATACAGGAGCAGAGAAATAATGCTTGCAAGAACGAGGCAGCATTCATGAAAAAATGAAACTAGGTGCTGATTGCGGGAGATAGAGCCCACAACAAGCCACTTTAAGTCATATGGTTCTCACTGATTTAATTCCTGAAGTAGCAAAGAACTCACAATTAAACTGCATGGAAATTGGAGGGTCTTCAAGACTGCCTGTTTCGTGTGTGGTCACAGAGTTTATGTAGTAATATTTACCTCCCTACTGAGTTTTCACTTCCAAGCAGTTTAGGTGTATGTATGTGTCTGGTTTATTGCTTATTTTATTTTTCCTTGCCTTTTTTGCTTTCCCCAAACTGATTCCCCAGGATGTTATTTCTGGTAGCGGGATACAGGGTTTGGATGAGTGACTCCGCAGGGGTTCTCCTGCTCAGTATTCTGCAGGAGTTCTCCTCAAAACCCTTTAAAGCCCACTGGCAGTGAGCAGACACCGCTGATGTGTGACCTCATGACAGCTTTCCTCTGGCGCTGCACAACACCCTCCGGAATATTGTTACTAATTCTTATTTGTTAAATTCTGACACTGTGTCAGACACAAATACCAAGCCAGTTCTGGTTTCAGAGCCTTAGTCCAGAGAGACATAGAAGGATATAATTCATGGGGAGAGTCAAGAGGCAAAATAAATTTATATGTAGGTGTGATATGTGTTTGATACATAAACATGCTGTCAGAGTCCCTTGACCACATGATCAAAATTCCAAACAGATTTATAGCACGTGACTTGCAGTTGGTTTAGCAGCAGTGCTTTTGTACCTGACTAATGATGTTAATAATCAAGAGGAAAGATGCTGGATGAGAAGAAGCTTAACAGGAATAAGACCGCACTTTGCTGAGCTGGCAAATGCCCTCTTAATAAGTCCAAATCAACTGACTACAACAGAGCGGTTTTATTGTTTAAATAGAGGTGACCTTACTGTGACTGCTGGGGCTACTTTCATTTACCCACCAATAAAAGCTGATGTCTCTGGTTTTAACAAATCTTTCATGTGAATTTTAATAGCCTGCATTGCCTTATTTCCTTTCAGAAATGATTGTGAACTCTGTTCATCAGTTCTGTAATATATATTTATCACTTTCTATACAAACTATTTGCAGGTACCTATGTAATGAGCAGTATTAATCCTTTATAAAGATAAGAGTGTGTGCCACACTTACTTTTAAATAATTTATCCTCTTCCCTTGCCTGCTTGCTCCACATCTGCTGTTTATATTCTTACTACTCCCATTCTTGAGGGGTAGCTCAGAAATTTACAATGGTCTAATGGTTTTGTGCAAGATATACTTTGTATACGTTAAGTTGACAAGTTTAGGCTGTAATCAGAAAAGTACACAGTTACCCATTCTTTGAGCAAGGACACTCTAGAACAATTAGGCTTTGAAGAAACAGTTAATAAGGATGCTTGGAGGATGCATTGCCAACTTGGCAAGAAGACTTGAGGTCCATGTATCCTTTACTGAACTACCCTCATTATAATGCTAAAAATCACACCCCTAGGTCAAAAAGACCCCTGCCCAGGTGAAGACCCCTGAGCATGCATGATAGTAGAAATAGTTGTGTAACCATATTATACATATATGCAAATTACTAGCCAATCAGTGTAAAGAGGATGGATTTGGAAACTTACTAACTCTGCATAAATATATCGTGGGAAGTCCTGTTTGGTGGGCTTGCTTTGTGGAATACCACCTAGCCCCCAGCTTTGCGCAAACCTGAAATAAATAAAAAATGGCTCCCTGAGTGGGTGAAAATTGATTTAATTGCACACCAGGCCACGAATCCACTTTTTGGACAACACCATTATCAGGGAGTTTCTTACTGCATTGCAGAAACATGCTAAGTAGCTTGACTAATATTTCTCATATGCAGTTTATTCTTTTTCTTTCTCCAGGTGGGAGATTGTTTATACAACATTGTTATACTTCTAAGGGGAGGGGTCTAAATTATGTGTGCACCATATATATGCTGTAAAATACTGTGGTATCAAAATCAAAGGAGTGCCTATTGCATTGGAAAAAACCAAGATGGTGAGGTTTTTAGTTCCCACGGAAGCTTGTTCTTGTCTGAAAATTACCTTCTGCACATCTGAGCTTTATTCAGTTGTGATAAACTCTTTTTCTGTCTGTAGCTGTTATGCAGTCCTATTATGGAAGGAGATCATAAGATTTCTTGGCTGTAAGAAATAGCACATGGAAGTTGAGATGGCATTTTAAAGTTTGTCATTGTAGAAGCAAAGATCACTATCATGTTTGCCTTAGAGTTTCTTGCCAGCTGATTGCCCAGATTGCTCTGTCATAGACCAGCTGGCAAGGAACAGAGTTGGGTCATCATTTGGGGAGAAGACAAAGCACCAATATAAGTGATTTTTTCATTTATCTCTAATCATGGCATATGCTTAAACATGATCCTTCCCATTGCCCATTGCTTTCAAAGTGCCGTATGTGCATAGGAAATGGTTATTTTGCGTTTTCATGGATTTGAGAATATTGGTTTTGTATCTGTATGATTTGTAGTTTTTTATTAATCCTTCATGGGACATAAGCAAAATCTTTAGGGAAGCTGCAAAATTCCAATTCTGCAGTATCAAAATTCATGTAATTTCTCTCATTCTCCTGGTACATTATAGTGAGTGGTTTTTTTCAGTGCTGTAAGAAGCACCAGTTTTAACCATCACTGAATCTTCTTTTTCCGTAGTGGCTCATTATAAATGCATTCAAGCCCCTGACAAAGAAAAAGGAAAAGGAAAAAAATACAAAGAACAAAACGAAAAGACCAGGAAAAGTCAGTTTACATTTAGCAAGCAGAAGAGAATTTACATTAAATCATTTCTACATTGAAATTTTTCAGTAATTTTTCCATTTGTTCAAGATTTTACCTTTTGATCTGTAGGGCAGGGACCACAGTAAATCTGTTACGCCTGATGCCAGTAATTCATACAGAATTAATGGACTGTGATGAATTGCTTTGTTTCAATAACTGAAGTAAAAAATGAAATTTTTTACCTTGAGACTAAATAAAAGATGATGAATGACAACTTCTGTGGAACAAAAAGTAGGGTGTACTTTCCTAGTGCATACTATAATGCTGAGTAGTCTCTGGGAATATGATGAAAAGCAGGCAAGCAGCTTCATGGAAATACATACTTTTCCAAACAGAGAAAGTGAGGCACTCAGTGGAGCATGACTTTGTATGAATTGGTCTCCAAAATGATAATAGCTGGACTGAATGAATCCTCTCTTTCTTCCTGGCTTGTTCCCTTTTGCTCTATTTGTAAGACTGCAACAGAGCAACTCTTCCAAATTTCATACTTAATTTAGATGGAACCGAAAAGGTGTTGGCATTGTTCTGCTTACAGGCTTTCTCTCTGCTGTGGGGGAAATGATTATCTAAAATGCAGTTTCAGGCACTGACTTTCTGCTAGTTCCAGGCAGGGACACCATGACATTTTAATTTTAGGCTCTGGTAACCAATATCTTGCAGTTCTGAAGTCCACTGAATGTTTTGATAGATTCAGGGTCTAGCCTAGATTCAAAAAATTGTTTCCAATTACAGTCTTGCCACAGCAAAACATGAAGACCAGCATTGTCAGGCTTGATCCTTGCTAAAGGCATCTGACCATCTTTCTTACTTACCAGAACTGAGTCTTGTATCCCTGAGCTGAAAGCCTATTAACAGAGGTTACAAGAATTTGCACGCGTGCCATACTCCCACTACAAGTGCTATTAAATAAACACTTGTTAATGAGAGCTAAAAGCACAACGCAGAGAAATATGCCAAATTTCTTGGAGTGAAATAAAAAACTTAGTGCATCCCTACAATATTGCAGTATAGATGGAATTTGCTCAGTTAAATCAATAGCCTGCAGTCTATGTTTACAAACTGGCAGTCTCCATTTAATGAATCAAATTGTCTTTGTTTTATTCATCAACAGATATACTGTGCACAATGAAATTACTTCTTTAGAGTCGTCTCTGTCTTTTTTCCTTCTTTCTACACCCCCACCCTCTTTTCTTATTTCCCTGTAAATTTGATGAAAGGAATTCTGCCTCCTTGCAGCGTGTGCTCAGTAGGAACGGTGAGGCTCTCAGTCCCACTTGGAAGGCACTGCAGACTGAAAACCAGAACTTGCACTTCTGTCCTTGGTATTGTTTGATTGCCTGTGCCTTGCCCTGAAACACAGTAAAAAACACTGCTGACAGGTGGACTGCATTCATTTGCACATATGACATTTATAACAGCATATTAAGCAGCGGATGTAGTCAGCATGATGCTCCCTTAATTAATGTATCTGAAACCACCAGATTTACTTCAGCATTCAAAAACATGTATCCATTAAAAGATTTAATAACTTCATGATACAGCTTTAACTGCATCAGTGGTTTAAACATGCTTCCTGAAAGTCAAACCTGGGACTCTTACAGGTGTTCGTAGTCATCTGTCCTGCTTCTTTTTTCTGTATTGTTGAATCCAAGGCTGCTGGATTTTTCTGTCAGCACGATAGTATGTCAGTAATTTCAAAACCAAGTTTAAGCCTATGGAGCTCATGAAAATGAGCTGCCTCTGAACTATTTTGCTGAATAAGAAGAGATGGAGGGGAAAGGTGGGCAGGAAGAAGAAGGTTTGCCATTTAGCATCATCTGTACTGCGTATCAGGATGGACACCTGGCTGTCTGGGTGCTGTGATCGATCCTTAGTAAGCTGGCTTTTTGTACTAGTTCAACAAAATTAACACTGGATCTTGTGCTAAGTGAATTTACAGAACTTTAATTCATGTGGCATACAGGTTAAGAGGGTTGGTAATAGTAATTAAACCTTGCTTTCTGAATGTCTGCATAGCTCCGAAGTATGTTCCAATTCTGTATTTACTTATATGTTGGCTATAGATATATGTCCCATTTTTACTACATAAACAAAACAGAACCTGATGTCAGGTTTTACAAGTGGTTTTAAAAATACTAAAGAAAAAAAAAAAAGAGGTGGGGTTAATCTTCCTGAGCAAAGCCAGTTTGTTAGTCATGTAAACGACACTCCTACTGAGTAATGCCTTGTAGTCCTGTGAAAATAAGAAGGCATCCTCATATGCCTGATTTAAAAAATGTGTGCAATTCCAAGAGGCAGGATGATCCACTGAGTAAAATACTAAACAAGGACCTGTGAATTTGCTGTGTTGATTTTTCCCTGTGTGATGCTTACCAGATTACTGTGGTCAAGATCAGCAAGTCTGTATAACTTGAGTCCATAAAGTTACTGCTAGGTATGACTGACTGACTTTTTGGAAATGGTTTCAGGAACTGTAGCTGCCTATGGAGCTGTGTTGGCCTGAGTCTAATCAGTTAATTAGCTAGGATCCCCTTGCAACCAGTGGAGAGAGGTAAGTACCACCAGGTTTGATTCAGCACAGTCTAAGGTAGGTTTGTGAAATGCTGGGACAAGTGAACTTCTGGATGTGCTGGTGTGCTGTCTTCCAACACTGTAGGAGCTGAAGCATCTAATTCATAGAATGACAGAATGGATTGGGTTGGAAGGGACCTTAAAGATCACCTAGTTCCAACCCCACTGCCACAGGCAGGGACACCTTCCACTGCACCAGGTTGCTCAAAGCCCATCCAGCCTGGCCTTGAGCACTTCCAGGGATGGGGCATCTACAACTTCTCTGGGCAACCTGTTCCAGTGCCTCACCACTCTCATAGTGAAGAATTTCTTTCTAATATCTAATCTAAACCTACCCTCTTTCAGTTTAAAGCCATTCCCCATTCTCCTATCACTACATGCCCTTGTAAAAAGTCCCTCTCTGACTCTTGTGGGCCCCCTTTAGGTACTGGAAGGCAGCTGTAAGGTCTCCCCGGAGCCTTCTCTTCTCCAGGCTGAACAACCTCAACTCTCTCAGCCTGTCTTCATAGGAGAGGTGCTCCAGCCCTCTGATCACCTTCATGGCTCTCCTCTGGACTCACTCTAGCAGGTCCAGGGGCCCCCAGAGCTGAATGCAGTACTCTAGGTGGGGTCTCACAAGAGCAGAGAGGGAGAATCACCTCCCTCAACCTGCTGGCCATGCTTCTTTTGATGCAGCCCAGGAAATGGTTGGCTTTCTGGACTGCAGGTGCACATGTGCAAAAGCACATTCAGACTAAATATAAGTAGTAAGTTTGAGTTGCTGAAGTTAAGTAAAATCAATCTCCAGCTCTTTTTGTTCTCCTTTATGGTCAGGACATTAGATGGATACTGTGAGGATGAAAACACTAGAAACTGAAGTGCTTGTATAAGTGACTGAGACTTACTACTGTTTTCAGCTCTTCCACCACTGTAGAAAGTGTGAGTACCTGTATGTCTTAGCTTTAGACATGCACAAATACACTGTTAAGGTGGAGAAAGGTGATTTCTTGGGGCTGGTTCAGCTTTAACCAAACTTAATGCATGTAATTCAATATGCTTGATTTTCCAGAACTTAGAAAACCATTCCTATTTGGTTTTGGTTTTTTTGCCTTAGGTAATTCTAAGTAGGATATCCCATAGGGAAATGCTAGATTAGTGCCTCAGGCTGTATGTCACTCTCAGAGACCAGGGAACATTTTGGTAGGCTGAATCACAGAAAATCCAGTTATTTTTCTTTTCTTCAAAATCTCAGCATTTTTTTAAACATACTCTGTGATTATTTTCTTTGGCTTTGAGAAGAGTATTACAGCATACAAAATTTTTCCTTGTTACTGTATTATGACATATGGTTATCTTAAGTTTCAGAAACTCTCTTAATCTGTCTTCAGATTTTTATGCTGTTCTAGAGGCTGGCAGAATAGGTCAGCTGTACAAGAGTGAGGTTTTCAGTACATACAGTATTTAACACCTGATGCTTGATTTAAAAGGGCATTGGTAATTCTGGCTTTAGGTAATGTAAAAAAAATTCCCGTCACAATTACATTATATTACATGTAGATTGCAACATTTTCCTTCGTTCGTGTTTAAGCCATGTCTGTATTTTTGTTTTTACTTTTATTTCCCTCTTCTTTGAGAGGGTAGAATCCAGTAAAACACTGCCACTTCTAAGCCAGCTGAAGCTAGCTGTGATTATTGATGCTCAGAGTGTGACTGGTGTGCTTAGCACCTAGCAGAATCAGCTCCTCTGCATGTGCTAAATCTCCTCATGGACTATTTAATCTGGAAACAGAGCTGCTAACTTTCAGCAGGATTTTTCTCTAAGTTCCATTTCTAAAGGCAACTGCAAGAACAGATAAGGAATGATACCAGAGAAATAAAAAATGGAAAAAGAAAGAAATGAGAACAAAAAAAGGGATATGTTATAGAAGAGCAGATAAATATTTGAAAGAGAACAGTTATAAAACATTCAAATTCACATTCTTATTCTCGTAACTCTTACAGTCACAGGAGATCTTACGCATTTCTCTTTTTTTAATACATAAATTAATACAGACAGGGTCTTCACATGGGTAGATGATCTTGCTACTTCAGCCAATGTACAAACATGTGAGATGGAGTATTTACTTTGAAGAGCGTGCAAGCTAGACAATGGATCTATCAGAGAAGGTGGCTGTTTCAAAACTTGATTTTTTTGGTTTATTTTATTTTGTTTTAATTTAAAATGGAATGAAAATGGATGCTTCCAGCTGTTTTTTGTTTTGTTTTGTTTTGGGTTTTTTTTAAACCTTCAAGAGCCCTGGTGTTACACCTTTGTTTTTTTCACATTGGAAATATCAGAACAAGAGGTTTAATAATGGATAACCTGCTATGGGGAGATCAGCATAGGTTTTTCACGTCCTTGGTTGGTGCTTTCATGTTCATCTCCTGTTCAGTCCTGATCAAGAGTATAAAACCTGCAACCTTGGAGCTAAATGTAGCTCTGAGCCTGCAGGTTCCCTGCAGCTCCATTTCACTGGCCTGTGGTACTTAGGTGTGACTTAACATGAGGCTCATCAAAGAAGTTTTAATTTATTGCTTTTTCTTATTTTTTTACTTTTTTAGCTGTTTTAAACTTAAAAAAATTCTTTTTGCTCAAAAGGAAAAGGTTCCCCATGTGGGGCTCTGTGGGATGATGAGATAGCTGATCTGTTGCTTCATTCTTTCCTGGTTTCCCACCTGATGTTGGGACTCCTTCCTCAAAAGCCTGTGATTCAAGGATAAGGTGAATTGATACATAAATTTACTGTGATGACTTGAAATTTGGTCATGATTATTCCCAAGTAACTTTACTAAAGGCAATGTGCAGAAAATGTGGTTTAACCTCTCATTGGTTTTGCCTCTTAATTTTAAGGGAAAATATTACTTCTATCAGTATGAGCAATATTTTCTGAATCAGGGAATTAAAATACTGCCATATTTGTATGTCTTATAGAGCAGATTTTTAGGTCAGTTTGGCATTCCAGAATTACCCAAGAGTTTTATTGTTAATTTCAGTAGAACAAGATTGAAGAGTTATAAATCAGATATTCCTACTGGAAAACTGATACCTAGAGAAGCATTTTTTGGACACTGAAATTACACTTTATTGATTTACTGATTTATTGATTTACATTTCTTTAGCTCTGTCACTCTTTACTTCCAAGGCAAAGATACATGATTTAGAAAATACTAAACTTAATCTCTGTAGGAAGGAATAATGCAAGCCACTAAAATAAATTAGTAAGCTATAGTCCTGCTTCAGCTTCAGATCTGCTCTGTGTCATATCAGGTGAATAATAGGGAAGATCAAGGCAGCATTTAAAAATTTATGAAGACAGCAAAGACCTGGCAAAATTAATCTAGGGAAGAAAAGCGAAGTACAGGAGAAGGATCTGGAAGAGGAAATTAGTGTAATTGCAAAAAGATTTTATTTTTCTGTACTTTTAAAAGACTGCTTAAATGCTTATAGGGTTCTTGTATGTGAATATTAGGTTTATAGAGAAGCCTCTCTGCGTTTCCTTCACAACACAATAAAATACAAAATTTCCCGAATTTGTCCTAATTTAAAACATCTTTACTTATGTAGAGCTCTTATGCTTTGGCTTTTGTAGAAATGATTGGTTGTGAAACCAAATCGGTTGCTTTCCTTTTCCTCAAGTTCAGTGCTGGAGGCAGAGGGGTATCTAGCGATAGACACTACTGTTCAATTGTCAGTTCTGTGCACTAGCATAAGATGGTTAAAGCCACATAATCTTGCGTGTAGATGCTTGTGAAAAGGAATGTGAACTCTTGACTCAAGCTGTTGTATTTGCTCAGCCTAAGTCTGTTGCAAAAGGGAAAATGCCAGAGTTATGGAACTGAACAGTCTGCTCAGAACAACTTTCCTGACACTTTACAGTCTTTGAGAAAAAAATAATTCCTTGTCTCCTTGCCACCCTTGGATGTCTGCAGTCTCATCCTGAGGTGGAGCTGTCATATGAGCATTATTTACTTTCCTGGTGAAAACTTAATGCGTCAGATGAGGAAGTCTGAATGCAAGCTTTGTATTCTGTTATGAGAAAAATAATTTGTTGATTGGTTCTCTTTCTTTTTATTCCTTTTTTTTAAAAATAAATGTGATTTTTATATAATACATGGCTTTATATGCAGTGTTGGAGATCACAAGGTAGCTGTATTTTTAAGTCTTTTATGTGGTACATTTGTTGTTTGCAATATGCTATACTTTTTGCTGCCACTTTCTCTGCATTGTAAGCAAAAATCTATTCTTCATAAAACCGCAACCTTGTTAAATATTTTGATAGATGATGCTTAGCATTGCAGCAAAAGAGGCTGAACGCCCGACCTGCTGGCCATTGTTCTTAGCACTTTGTCAACACAGTCCCTCATGATATGCATGTTCTGTTCAAAATCTGTCTTCTGATTTAATAATAAAAGAATTTTGTTAACGTGTTCTTTGTTCCCTGAGAAAGTGAAGTATGCAATGATTAACAACTTCAAACATCTATAAATATTTCATCTGAGTATTTGCGTTGTTTTGCAAATAGTAAGTTCCACAACGTTTTCCTAACGTACTTTATGTTGTCTCCTACTTATCTTTTGTATTTGACTCCTTCCTGCTATGTTGTTTACATGTGGCTAAAATGAATTGCCTAACACTATGCATCACCTAAACCCCCTGCATTAGGCTTTGAGTGTGTCCACGCAGAAGGTGCACTATGCGTCAGCAGGCACCACTTTAATTTAATCTTACTAGCCCCCATGCCAGCAGAAGTGCAAGTGCAGCCAGTGCTTTCTGACCCAAGAACATACTGATCCCAAGCACATGTCTGTAGCTACCTTGTCTTTGGTAACCAGGCTGGCTTAGATTAAGGCTGTAATGTTCCACAGCTGTAGACAAAAATCTCCATGCTCAGAATTGATATTCTGGGTAGACATTTTACCCAGGGGTCAGCTCATATGCGCCATTAACTCATACATAGGAGAAGTCATTGAGATGCTAATGCTTTCCGATCATCATCATCATCATCATCATCATCATTATTCTTATTTGCAAAAATATTTATCATTACTTTAATACACCTGGCTTACAAGTATATTTGGACACCGAATAGGTTTTCATCCTTAATGCAATTTCAATAATGGTGTGAAAGTATTCAAATCAGTGCCAGAAACACAATTTCTAGCCTTTTTGAGGACAGACTTAGAAATGAAGAAGATAACATAGAATCTTGAACAAAATACTTCTAAACTGATATGTAAGTGAAATTAGAGCTTACCCCCAGGCATCAAAGTAGTGATCTTAGATTTTAAATGCAAGTTTAATAAAATTTGGACCTTAAAAATGTGACTGGTTTTAGGACATTTTCAATAAAACATTTTTAAAACCACCCTGGATGATGCTATTACTTGACACATCTCAAAGTAATATTCCTGAAAACAGATTATTTTACAGTATCCAAACTGAAAAAATAAAACAGAGTCTCGGATAAAAAGAATGAGGGTGGCACATTTATGTAAACATCACCTTTGTATTGTAAAAATACTGTATCTGAGCTGAGATGTATGTGGCAGACAATCCATTCAGATGTTAATCTTGGCAGCATGTAAGAGTGCTTAAACAGTATAGATTAACAGCTCAGAAACTTTCTCTTGCGTTATACTGGTTATTTATTTATTTATTTATTTATTAGTATCGAGCACAGAGGTTTTATTGATGCATTTGTGTTTCAAACTGAAGAGTGTGTGGCTCCAAGATGGGGAAATAAGATAACCTGGTTTTTGGTGCTTGGGTCCTGCATACGCGATGAAGATCAGACTTTTAGATGTCTGTAGTGCTGGGTCAGGGCGACTACAAATAATAATCTGGGAAGAGGCCTGGCAATGTTCATGATTTTAGGTAATCTCAGGTAATTAAGTGTAGTTACCCAATAGAGTGTTGGGGTTTTTTTTCCTATTGCTGCCCAGATACCTGTAATATTAATGGCTTATAAACTATTTCCTTTTATTTTTGAAAATGAGCATTTTAATAAAATGGATATTTCTATTTACTTCTCTTAATGTCAGTAGAAAATACAATTCCACTTAAAAAAAAAATAGACAAAACAGAAGGAGATGACTTATCTGCGTTGCTGTTGCTTAAAGCAGTGTGCAGTGGATGGGTGCCAGGGAACGCTGTGAAGATCTCGGAGCTGTTGCCAAGGGAACTCCAAGTTGCGCATTGTAAACGTTGGTTTTTTTCCTGAAAAGAGAACAAATGTCTCTTGGGCATTTTGGCTGGATCTTTGCTTAGAGTCGTTGTGAAGTCTTAAACTGGAGAACTCAAGACCAAGTAGACACTTGTGTCAGCCCTGGAGTTACCGTGTTTGATTCAGGATGGGGTTTACTATAGATGTCAGGTAATAGCATTTCCAGTTCCTGTCACTGAGGCCAGTCTTAGTTTTCTGCCTCTGAATAGGGACTGATTATTGTTGATAATTGGAGCTGACTAGACAACCTGAAAGATGCATTATTTCCCTCCATGTGCTTTGGTTTTGTTTTACTCTTTCTATGCCCAAGTATTTTCATGTTTATAATTCTTGTATAGATCTATTTCTCCTTCTGCTAATTTTAAGTTGCATTTAGGACATTGTTATTAACTTCCAACATTTCAAACATTCATTCATCTTTTGGATGATTTTTTTAAAAAAAAATCTGTGTTGCTTCTCTTGATGGAGACTGTTTCTTGAAATAACTACAGTAAAATGCAAAGTGGCTACTGTGTTTATCTGCCCACAGCTTAAGTTTATACTAATGAGGGAGAGGGGAGTGTCCCTTACTTCAGATATTTGCATTAGGATGGGATGAGTCACCAGCTAGTGACAGACAGGCATACCTGCAGCTTCCAGGCATGCTTTCCTAATGGAGGTGTCACCTTCAGTGCCTGAAGGTACCTGGCATTAATTGTTCATTCACATCCTCTAATTTGGTTGAATTGTCAAAGGTGGCAGTCCCTGTGAAGGGCAGTTTGCTATTTACTCCCTCCAAAGGATTTTTTTTTTTTTTTTTGGGGGGGGGGGGGGGGGAGCGGGGAGGGGGTTGAGGGGAAAGAAGGGAATAGGGGAATAGGTATGGTTTTTTGTATGTTTTTGCATGTCCCATCTGTAACAGCACCAGAGAGGTCTTTAGATTTGCATGGGATAAAAGTTCCTGATAATCTTAGGGAGTCCTAAGTCACTTGTTTGCTAGGGAAAACAACTCCTCACTCTGCGGCAGCAGTTCCTGCCTGGAAGTGAAATGGGAAACATTATTTTTAAGAGGCCTCTATGTCATTGATAGATCAGAAAAGGTAGGAATGTAAGAGGCTCTAGCCATGCAGTTGTCCCTGTTCCTTTTGCTGTATCACTGCCCCACAACTTCACTGATTTCAGAGGGAGAACTGCTTTGCTCAGTCTGCAGCATGCAGAAAGGCAGTTCAGAGTTTGCAGAGATTGCTTAAGGGGGATTAGGGAACAAAGAGGTTCCTCTTCCTCTAGTGATTTTCTAGGAACTGCTGGGTTAGTATTGCCTCTTACATGAGATGTTTTGTATGTTTTCATTCTGCACAAAGGGCTTTATTTTATCTTCTCTTGGAAGGATTCCTGAAATTGTCATGTGCAGATAATTAGAAGAGACACAGTGGCCATAACATCCATGTCTACCGATTTCTGTTTATGAAGCTACCCATTGACTGTTCAACTTTTACACTTAAACAGTTTCACAGTTGAAGCCACTATGAGTGCAATTAGTTTAATCATGTTCTGTTAATTCAGGTGTTGGGTTTTGTACACTACTGCATGGGCATTAGATGGAGAATTCTCCCTGAAAGTAAGTAATGTTCTTAAAATCCCCTGAGTAACTACTCTGAAGTGCAGTTGTATAGCACACATGTAGTGATATGTCTCTTTGTTACCTCAGTGTTAAAAGTTTATGGTGTTTGAAAAGATAATGGCTCTAACTGAAGATCTTCCATGGCTGGACTTCACAGTGTTCACTTATGTACATAAACCTGACTACTGCTAGAATAAATGAAGATTCATAAGCTGCTGCAATGGAGTGGCATTTGAGCATCACTTTGGAAATCAGGTTTCACATAATTTAAGAATATGGGGCCAAGGTTTCTCCCATGGTAAATATGGGCACTAATCATAAGGCTTTCATCAGTGTGAGTTTTGTTTTTGCTCAAACATATTCTACTCTAAAATTTTAATTTACTGACCTTCTCTCCAACAGTAACCTTCAACTACCTAGTGAATTCATGTTGTCTGGGAGCAATTAAACATTCCTTTCAGCTTATTAGTAAGTCTTATATTTTAGATTTGAGACGATATATGTAGGTCATTTCACACAGCTTTGTGTGTAAAGTAGAGTTTCACATTTACCACCATGAATAGAGAGATTGAGGTTCTTCCAGAAGCAATGTACCCCATTGTAACACAGCTGGGATAAACTTTGTGAAGTTTCCCTCGTCACACACACTGATTTTAGTAGAAGTCTAAATGACTGACATGCTTAGAATTTTAATTGACAGGCTTCTGGTCAGGTCAAGTGACTCCTATTCATGCATTCATGCTGTAGTGAATCATTCACAAGCTTTTTCCGTTGGACTTCTTGAAAACATTGATGAATTAGTTTCTGGTAGGCATGGTTTCCTGTAGTTTTTTGGGACCAATTAGGAAAGGAAATCTAAATTATAGTGAAGATTTCTTTACGCACACTAAAAACAACAAGTCTGCAAGACTGCCTGCAGATCCAGTAGAATTAGATAGAGGAAGAGATGAAGGTAAGACCATAACAGAAAATCTAAATGATGTCTTTGCGTTGATGTTCACTGTAAAAAATGAGCTGTAGAGATTTTCACAATGAAAATCTTGTGATTGAAGAAGAAAGAAATTTTGTGGATTTCTTTGTGGAGGACGTGGTGGAGAATGTGTTGAAAATAAAAAGACTGCAGAAGGTGTTATGGAAAAAATTGTTTAAAAGTAGCAAGCTTCAAGGATGAGGGAGTGTTCATTTCAGAGTTCTCATAGAACTCATGGGTGAGTACAATGACAGTACCCAGCCTCTTGCTTAAAACTGCCTTGGACTCTGAGGACTGGAGGGAAACAAATGTAGTTCTGTTTTTTCTAACAGGCTCTTGGGTTCATGTAGGGAACTACAGGCTTGATATCTCTGGTCATGCAGATGAAATTCAGTGCAAATAAATATGAAGTGATGCTTATACATGAAAAAATGATTCACAGATAGGATGATGGACCTTGACCTGCTGGTAATTACTGCTGAAGAGTAAGATCTAAGGGTTATGGTGGACAGTTCTATGAAAGCTTCTGATAAACATACAGGAGTGGTCCAAAACCAAATAGAAATGTAGGGCTTATTAGGAAAGTAGTAGAAAACTAAATGTGACAGCATCACTGTGTGATTGTAGCATTATACAAGGCACTAGTACGTTGAACACTGTGTGCTGTCCTGGTCTCCCTGTCCCAAAAAAGGTGTAGTAGAACTGGGAAAAGTTCAGAAAAAGGCACCAAATATATAATCCAAGGTTGATATGCTCGTTATTATATTTTCATTTTCTACCGTTATCACAGTGTCTGCAACAGGATAATAGATCAAAATGGACTACCTCAAAGCCAAGAAAGAGGTTTTTTTCTAACTGATGTTGTGACACATTAATTTTATGATAGGAATCCTTCGTGTGTTTTCTAGATAGAGCTGACAATAAATAACTTCTGCAGTAGCTCCTCAATTGAAGTATTTGCAATTTCAGGTACTGTGCATCAGTTCTGCTTTATCCTAAACATGGTATCACAGACCTATCCTGCTCGAGTAGGATGTTTCTTTTCATCTTTTTCAGGAAGAAAGATACAATCCTCTCTTTTTATCTGTGAGTAGAAGGTCTCTAAGAACCTTGCATATTTCAACCATAAAGCTTCATTTTATTAATTTGGCTTACAAAAAGGGTTTCCTCTGAGATTGTGAGCTTCTAAAGATCTGTGTTTGCACAACGCAGTTGTAGGCAGAGACGTCTCACCTGAGTGGTGGTGATGGTATAGGCATGTGCTTTTAATGTCTGGTTTTCCTTTTAGCTGTGAATTTGCTTTGAAAAGAACAAGCATCCAAACAGCACTTTATTGTCTATAGCAGCACATGGTTAACAGAACACCTCAGGGCCGGGGAGATGTGATTTTCTACTTAATAGAAGCACCAGCAGGCAGAATTCTCAATATTTCCCCACCACCACCCCTACCCCCCACTCCACCCCCTGCCTTTAGTGTTTTCATCAGGCATAGGAAATGTAATAAGCAATTACTAACGAACAGTGCTTTAATTGTTTATTTAAAAGTTCTGAAGTAAAGGTGAAAGACATGCTTTAGGTTTTTGCTTTCTTCATGTAATCGACAAGAAATTACTAATTTTTTGATATTGTTTTAATTTGAATAAATACCTGTTGTCTAGATGAAACTTTGTATGGTAGAGGTTGCAAAACACTTATTTTAACTCTGGCTTACATTCTTATAATGACAAGCCATATGATTATAATATGTTGATATGGTTCTATGCAAGAGTACTTTCTGAACATTTGTTTTGCCTAGAGCCAATTCCCAGTATAAAATAAAAAGTGGGGGTGTGTGTGTATAAAAAAAACAGCAAGAAAACGATATTTAAGCATACTGTGTTTGAGGTGGACACTTTTTAGAAAGGCATCTGAGTGAACCACTGGAAGTCACTGGCCAATCACCTGAAACATGTTTGCTGAAGTGCAAAATCGGCTTCTGACAGAAATATCCTAATCTTCATGGGAAGTATTTTATTTCAGTTTATTCAGTGAGTTCTGTTCAGTGATTTGTTTCCTAAAATAAGCAATTTGAAATTAGAAAAGCCTGAAAGTTGGTCTTATTTTTCATTTTCAGTCTATGATTAAAATACAGGAGAGGGTACTGCTTACAAGGTCTAAAATTTTTAAAGACTGTGCTAACCAAAATCAGTCTATTTAAATTGCAAAATATAGATAGTCTGTCCTTTGCATTTGAAAAATATTTTATTTCTTTAATAGTGTAAATTTTAGTAGGTTTCTGTCTGTATTTTTAATGTCTCTAGTGCACTTAAGTGTTTAGTTTAAATAATATGTGAGAAACATTCCACCTAGCATTAGCTGTTGAATTCCAAGCAAGGAATTTGCCTTCCTTTTTTTAGTCAATGGGAGAAGATAGCCATTGGAGATGGCAAATCATCTCATCATTAAGAGAGAAATCATTCACCGAAGTTGCCTCTTATCTCCACTGACTGCAACCAGAGCCTCAGTTACTGGCTGAGACTAGGTGCTTAACTTTTCGATGGATGAAGTTAAGTGAGATTACTCCCTGATTAAATTAATTCAATATTTTCTGTTCTGTTTAGCTTAAACTGAGATACAATTTTCCATTTGTATGCGTTAACCCAAATAAAGAATAAAATGTAGACGTTATCTAGTTAGTAAGAAATACTCCATTCACTATTTTAATACTTAATAAAAAGTACAAAGTAAGACTTTGAATAAAGTTATACTAAATGACACAATTATGTTGGTCACTGTTTATGGGTATATTGTGTCTAATGCTCCTTGGTTGCAAGCAGGGATGAAAAATTATACTAGCCAAAAAGACTCAACTTTTCTTTAAAGAAAAATCCCTACCAATGAAAAACAAGATTAAACTGGAAGATTTAAGTGAAGCTTTTCTGCTTACTGATTTAACTCCTGATTAAATTTGGTGATTCCAATCATTTTGATTTAAATCTGTACACCTTGACATACAGTGAATTGTCTGTTTAATTTTAATGAGTATTTCATGTGCAAAGCAAAGCACTTGTGCAAGTCTTTGCAGGGAGTAGTCCTTGAAGCATAAGAGTTCTGTTTTAATTGTTAGCTAGTTTGTTTGTAGTATTGTTTTTAGTGTTAATTTATAGTTTCATATTTTCTTTACAGAGATACAACATATGTTAATCAGTTCATCTACAGGTTATACCTCGGAAGTGGGACTGCTGAGGGCTTTTTTCTCAAAGTTACTGAAGTGAGTCACAGGAACGTTTTGCTTGGTTCCTTCAACAGCTGGTCTGTGAACTAGGCAGAACTTAAGGAAAGATGAAAGTAAAGAAGTAAAATATTTGTGCTTTTATAAAACCACTTCTCAAACTTCTAAGCCTGTTAACAGGGAAGGAGATCTGTATTTTTTGAACATCTTATCATTTCAGTACCAAAAGTGCTGGTAGCAAATGGCTGTGGAAATTCAAGTTCATGCTAGGACTGGAAGCCAAATTAATTGACAGGTTATTTGTATTGTATTTCTGATTCAAATACATGCAGTAATGTAGTGCATTTTGCTAGATTTCCCACTGGATTGCAAAGGTCAAAGTGCTAAATTGATGACAGCTGACAGAATTGTATGTTTTGTCAATATGCTTGCTAGTACTCCGAGCAAAACTGCTTAACTTGTAAGTCAAAATTTGTGTTCTGATAATGTCAGCTCTTTTAAGAAACCTTCAACAAATGCATTCACTTGTAGCATTGTCCTGAAATACTTAAGGTTAGCCTTTTCATGCTGGCAGTGAATAATCTAACATGCTACTTTATTATTCCTCTGGAAATAGGCAGGTATGAAAGAGTAGGAATGAACAGATCACTTTAGCAGAAGTCCAGACACCCAGTAGGTAAATGTGTAATAGTATTCCCAAAACCTTATGTTTAAAAAGTAGGTCAGGAAAGGAGAAATAAGAATTCAGAAGAAAAGACGTAAGTGGTTTAGTGTACATCTAAAAAGTAAATGAAAAGCATCAGGTAAGGTTTGGTTAGACAGGCTTCCATTATTAGGCTGAGAAAGACTGTAGGATGTGTGTATTCAGTATGTCAGCATGACTTTCTCAGGAAAAAGAAAAAGCGCCTTTAGCTCTTAAACTGATACAAAAAGGATGTTTTTATTATAGACAAGATTTTACAAATTTGCTGGTATCTTGGTGTGGCACCTGGTGTTCTAAATGTTAGAAAAAGTAGCTTGAGCTGTCAGGACTTTGAAGCAGAGTATTTCTTAAAATGCAAGAAATGCAATGGAGATTTTATTTCATTTTATTTTATTTCTGAAACTAATTTTTTTGTGTTACACCATGAGTGACCATTCTGAAAACAGTTCTAACAGAAGTTGATAATGTTTCATTCTCAGCCCACTCGTGAATGAATGGGTCTTTCTGAGCTCTTGGTTTGAAAGGCAGCAGCAGCTGATGTGAGTATCTGTATTTTTGGCACCCAACTCTGCTTTGTGTTTGCCACAGGAAGCAGTTATTCCCCTGCCTCGCCGTCCCTTGGTGAGTTCAGGTCATGCAGCAGTGCTCTGCTCTGCTTATTTTTACTTACTAACAGCGCTTCAAGTGATTGAAGGAGAGGGGAGGGAAGTGGTCCTCTTATTTATTTTCTTATCAATCCCCCAAATGTTCAATAAGATAGTGTGATGTTTAGAGAAGAGGTGCTGTTGAAGTGTGGGAATATCTTTAATTACTAGTGCTGTGGGATGAACTACAGAGCTTCCTCCAGCAGCACTCCCGCATGTGAGGAACAGTGTCATTGCTCCTATGTGTTAGTAAAGGTCCTGATTTCGTGAGACATTTCTGTTCACATTTATGCCTACTTTGCAATCTTCTAGGCCTTGTTAAAGAGCATGAAGATTTCTTGCTAATCTCCAGCAGTTACAATCTGAATATGTGTATGTATTTGTGTGTGTGCACTTGAAATGCAAATCTATTCCATGGTTTTTAGAATCTAGAGGTTATTTTATGTGACCAGCATTTAGTCACTATCATGCTTGAGCGTCACTGAACTTGGCAGCATTACAGGTGTTATTTTATGTGACCTGCATTTAATCACAGATAGCCATGAGTCTTGTTAAACATGGTAGCATTACAGAGATCCTATTTTCACATTCCCTAATGTAGTAACAAGAAACCTTTGTGCCAGTGGGACGTGTACTTACTTGTTTCCTGCTTTCCTACATCTAGCTAATTACTTTATCTTGGAAATTTCAAGGAAAGGGTGCTTCCATTCCCTATCAAACTCCTACTATTTCAAAAATCAGTATGAAAACATTTTACTTTTGGAGCTGATCTAGATGCATAGATTCTCTCTCCCTGTCTTTTCACCTCTCTCTCCTACCTTCTTTCTCTCCCCTCTTCCCTTTCTCTCCTTCTTCCCTTCTATATGCCTGAAATCTGAAAAATTCTGTTGTATAAAATATTTTTACATGTGACATGTCTAAAAAGAAAGACACATTTTTCTGAACACTTCAGAAAATACAGAACTATTTTTAACTGTTTACTTTTCTTGTGATATTTTGTTGATTATTTTGCAGATACTAATTTTAACCAGGTATTTACTTTAGTTCACGTTGGCAGAAAAAACCAGCATTTTCCCTTAAAAAAGCCTTGTTACCTGCCCATACTTAAATGACATGAGGATTGCAATAGAAATGTTATGATATTTATGTATTACACCATACTGCTGAAGCTGTTGTTGACAGCAAGATTCACTGGGTTTTTTTACGATTCTCTGTCACAAGTCAAGCTTAGTATTACCTGTATAATTATCATGCTCCGAAGGTTTACACCAAAGCTACACTCCACAAACAAAGTCATTTAACAAGTTCAGCAAATCCTGGAGCCACATTTACACTTAAGAAGCATGAATTCTTGGTAGCAGGTGCCATTTAGGTGATGGAACAGAACCCTTCACATGTTGGGGTCCTTAGTAGCTAATTTAACAGTGGTGACTAGCTTTTAGCAATAAATTTTGGTAAAGTTAGCCTCTCTGTCTCAGTTCAGAAAAGCTTGCTGATTGGTGCTTACTCCTCAAACCAGATGTTTTTAGAATTACAACATGATGTGCATCAACAATAGGTATTGCAAAATCAGAATGTGTTGCTTATCTGTATTTGATCAGAGAACTTCTATAGCATTTAATCAGATCTGTGCCACAGTTTATATTCCTTGTAAAATGAGATTGGGACACTTAATATTTCTGTTCTAAGTATGCATTGTATAAATATTTTATCAACCATATATTGCAAAGCTTTTAACATCACTGGTCTGCATTTTTTAGTACAAATAATACATGCTTGAATTTTTGAGAATATTCCACGTTCATGTACTGTCATGCATTTTTAAGCCTTATCAGGAGAAAAAAGATTTGATTTTAAAGACATAATGATGAGCACAGCTTTAATCTTTGGTCATGGAGTGTTCTTTGCTGGCAGTAAATGGTTTCATTTTTTTCCCACATTTCTTTCACTGTTGGGAGTGGAGGGGAGATGGTCAAGACATATTTACAGAACCTGCTGTAATAATTAATCTTGTTTATTTTTTTCAGTATTTTCCTTCATATTCTTTATTTGACTTTACATACTTTACAGCTAATAGAAGCTTGTTAAATGGTATTTGACAAGCTAAATTAAAAGTGTCACCTAAGGTGTATGCAGAGTACTCTATAGTTTCTAAAGTAAAGACAGAGTGTTCTTGAGAGTGGGAGTGTTCATCACCTCTCCGCAGCCTAAGGTACACCTCAGTGGATGTCTGTCTGCATGTACACATGAGCATGTTTGCAGTGTATCTAATATCTGAGAAGAGTCATAATGACTCTTCCTAAATGAGAACAGGTGTTTGAAATTATGATAGATCTTTTCTTTTAAGCAAATTACTTGCCTCTGTTAAGGTATAAACTGCTTCAGAGTGGATAAGAGCTTGGAGACTGAAGTTGCTTAATCCTATTGCAGTCTTTTTTCGCATTAATCCATTGCCTTATTTTGGTTTAGTTGCTTCAGTAATTGTCACAACTTATACCTGTATTGTCCTTTAGCGGTGGCTGGACACAGAAAGAGCTGCTTATTGTGAAGAAGTAAGAGAAGCAGCAAGAGCACTACTTACTACTTTTTTTGAGCTGCTTTTTCCACCAGGAACACTCAGTTTTAAGTTCCAAAAGTACTTCTAGTGTCGCTTGTTGGTCATCAGGAGGACCCTATGCCAAGAAGCATTTCTGTTCCTTAGTGAGAAAAATTAAGCAGAGGCATACAAACACTAGAAAAATAGTGAGAAGGGAAAATAGATGAGAAGGAGGGAAAGAGAAGAAACAGAAAATAAAGAATAGGCTGTGAAAGAGAGAGGAAGGTGGGTGAAAAGAAAACATGGCAGGAGTTGTGCTATATAAATGGTGGGCAGGGGCAGCCATCTATGAATCTGCCGTGGTCAGAGGCTTCACTGGAGGATGAGACCAGCCGAGCTGTTTATGTGTGAGGATGACAATCCAAACCACAACTAAACATAATCCTCTGAAAGAGGAAAGGGTGGCTACTTTCATGCATATCTATGTTTCCATGAATCAATCATAGGTTTGTATGTCCTGTATCTAAATGTTGATGTTGGCAACAAAAGATAATTATTTTTAGTGATGCTTTTAATTAAAATAAATTCAGTTTACCGAAAAAAAAATTCATAAATCAGTTACATTTGTATGTAACAAGTCAGCAATGGAATAATTGGCATAGACACGTGGACTTTCAGTGAATGAAGTGACAGAAGGACAGTGAGATCAACCCTGCCAAGAGTTTGAATAAGTGTTTCTATTCTAATTTTATATCAAAATTAGGAACTCTACTTTTAACACATTGTTCTGTTCTTACATTTGATACACTGCTTTCTCAGCTGCACTCTCAGAACTTACAGAAGACCATTCACCTTTGCTTTAAGCAATGTGTATTGAATAAAAAATACATATTTTTGTTGCTTTTGTTGTATCACTATCTAGTATTACTTCACCTGCTTGATATTATTCAGCAGGATCAGTTGAAGTTACAGACAAAGCTGTTAGGAAGAAAACAGGAAAGAGACAGAACAGATTCAAAGATGAGATGTCATGAAGAGAAACGTGAGGTCCTGAGAGAGTAGTGGGCGTGCTACTAATGGGGAAATACTAACCTCGATCCAGGTGAGCTAGCAAGATTATAAGGCTTAGGACTGAGAGAGAGCGCGAAAGCTTAGAAGTGCCTCTTAACCCAGGAGAAAAGAGCACCAGCCAGAACTTCTGGAAATATTTTTGTGACAAATTGCAGAAAAACTGTGCAGGAGAGTTATGAATCTTTGACTTATCTCAGCTACACTTGCAATGAAAAGACAATATATAAATGAGAGCTTACAGCCTGAATCATTAAACGCATTCCTTGTTTCAGTGGGAATTAGAGATGCTAAACACTGAATCTTCTGAATATTTCTGAGGTTCTGGACCAAGCTGCACAGGCCACTTGCTGTTTCAATCCTCATTGAGCAAATAACTAAAATATTATTTAGTGAAACACTTCCAGTATCTTTTAAAATCTTTATGGTTCAGAGAGAAGGTTCTCTTCAAGTACAGTATCTGTGGAGCCTGTCTTATTTTCAGGAGTAGTGAACAGGAATTTTTCCTGATCCAGGCCAAGAAGAATCAGATCGTAAGGGATCTTACCTCGGAGCAAGGTGGAAGAGTCCAGGCCTACCAACTGAGATATGTGATAGGGAGAGAGTGAAGGAATCTAAAGTTGTGACACCGTGAACAAGGTGTGTTGTGATTTGCATGTGAGTAGACTGCAGAAGGCACATGCTGATCATCTCCAGAAAGAGACAGACAGTATCTCTGGAGAGAGGTCATGTCTTGAGGCAGACAGGACATAATAAGGCAGCATTTGCTAGAACAACCCATCACATGAGCTCTCTTGATTTCAGCTGTTCAGCGTGTAACATGCTGAACAAGCCTGTTCATGAATATTAAAGATCTTCTTTGTCCCAAATGGTTTTTAGCTTGGTTTAATAGCTTAAGCACGATTTTCAGGAATCATCAAAGAATAAGAGCACTGCGCTTTGTTCGGGAAATATTAGATAAGACAGACCTGTCGGCATGGCTAGTTTCCTGTATCAGCCCTGCTAATCTAATAGTGCTTTTGAACACTGGAAGCACAATTTGGGTTTTCTTTGCTTTGGCTTAGTTCCAACCATCTGAGAAATGTAGTGCTTTGCTCTTTTAAGTATATTAGAGTATTCTTGTGGAGTGAATTACATTGATAGCTTGTTTTCTTGGACGGGAAGGCAGCAATAAAAATGATTTGTGACCTTTTTTTGGAAAAGATGGACTTCAGACATCCAAGAAATCAGGATTTGTCCAATATCAGGCCCTTTCACTTGCTCAAGTAGACTGCTATTAACCCTTAACACAGTTTGGTTTTATATTTTGTCATACATTGTCCCTTTTTTACGGCCATTCTGAAGATGTTGTTTAAAAAAAACTCAAGAAACTCTGAAAAATATCGAAAGGACATCTGAATCACTTCATATTCTTATAAACTGATTTTGGGGACTTGTGCAAAGGAGAAAAAAGCTGTTAATGGCTGTAGAATTAATTCTGATGAATTATTTAACATGTAGGAATATAGTGTATAATGTCTTTGAATAATCTTGCCATCTTAAAGCCTTCAGGTTTTTTGGGACTGAATAATGCTGGCTGATAGTACCGAGAGTTGTAATACATTCTGGTATGTCCTGTCTCGTTCTAGTACAGGTACATTAAAAGCAAATTTATTTCTAATTAGCCAGGTGGATTGTTCAAAGAACTAGGTCTTCTAGGTAGTGTTCAAGCTTTTAATTTTCTTGTGATCTGAAGTTGAGGTTATATGTCATTGATTGTTTGAATATCTGAAAAATTAAGAAGGTCTTAAGTAAATGTAATGGACAGTCTGAGAAGTGATGGTAGCTTGTGTTCAGAGCCATTACGAGACACATGTTCACCACAACGCGTTATGTCATTTAACAAAGATGTGGTTTTCCCTATCTATTCTATTCTGAGCAAAAAGTTGGTTGAGATTATCAGAGCTTTCAGAGCCTGGCATATGGGAAAATCTTTCTTCTGTTTTACTTCGCTTGTTTGCCGTTTTTTAACTTGACTTGAAGACATGGCAATGCCATCTCACTGGGATACAAAGCCCAGTTTGGTTTGTGAGTAAACCAGGCAGCTCAGAACAGAAACGCAGTGCTATTTGTTAGCTTTTGGCTTCAGTTAGTCTGCCGTGGTTCACGAAGGAAATTTCAGAAGGGACACAGAAATAAATATGTTCCAAGGGTAATCATAAAGTGTGGTATCTGAGGCATTTCTGGTAAATGGAAACTAATTACGTTGTGCAGATAACTGGTAAGACTTTTTTTCTGCAGTGCTGCACGGGTCTTCGGTCTTCTGGAGGGATTAACTGGAGGAAAAGCAAAATTAAATAGAGAGCTGTTGAAGAAAGAGAGAAGACTAAGAGGCCTTTGCTTATTTAGCCTTCTAAAATGAAGGCTGAGCTGGTTGTTCTTCATGCATGATTAGCAGGGTAAATAACATAGAGGAGAAGACTTATTTAAGCTAAACAATAGTATTGGCACAACAGTAAATACATGTATACTACTTAGGAATACGTTTAAGTCAGAGTTTAGGAGGAATATAGATGACATTTTGGATAGCTTTTTGATAGGTTATTAAGACCAAGCTACCAATTGACTATCAATATGATCAATTTATGAAGGAGTTTGTGATTCATGGAGGTGTTAAGTCTTCTGTGTTAGTGAACAAGTAAAGGTACAGAATTACACCTTTGGGCCATCTTTATTTTTATTACGCACTCAACTGAATATATTAGGCTTGTGGTGTTTCCCATAAGAGTTTCTGTTCTATTGAAATTACCATGTTTACTTTACTTGAGGACTAAACTGTCTTTTATTCATCCTATCAATTTGTTGTACACTTTAAAGCCACCCTTCTGTTCTTATTCCATGCCTCCTCTTAGAGTATCCAAGTGCTTTTCAGAAACATGTAGATGAATATGATTATAACGTGTCATACAAATGATTCTTTCTCTCTCGTACTCTTCAGGAAAGAGAGCTGTGGCACACACACCCACAGGCACACAAAAATGTGTGGGAAGGCATGCTGAAAAAATGGACTTTCTCATAGCATGTGTGGGTGAAGTGCTGAGATTAAGCAGACTTTCATCCCATATTCTTGTATTGAAATCTATGTTCTGGTCAAGCGATAGGAGACAGGAGTGCGTAGCATCCTGTCTGCATTCCTCAAATCAATGCCTGAGGAAAGGTTTTAGATACTCCAGCAATGATTAAGGGTCATGTTTTTAAAGGCAGAAGTGTCAGAGGATGCAAGCGGGCATACTGGGACTTTCAGAAGCATTTTTGTAAGCCTTTCATTTCAATCAGTTGGAATTGAGCACTGAAAATTGAGCCAGTGATCTGCCTCATTCAATATGTACCTAACCTGGCAAATTTCTTACTGAGATCCTTACAAAGAATAAAATCAGTCTGACATGATATTTTTTAAGGAATCAGCATCATGAAAGGATTAATGCTTGTAAACTTCTGAATGGTTGGGGTTTTTTAAATTAGAAATTTAAATATAGTTTATGTCGCTATTGCCTGTTGGTGTAACTGTAGTCTAAAGCTAGGTGTTTGCAGCAACCCATATTGTGGAAAATATGCAATGTTTGCATTCATAACATCTGTAATATCTTGAGAATGTGTAGTTTCATGTTTCCAGGGATTGCAGTGCTGTGTAAAGCAGAGATACCAAATCCATGTATTGCTAAGTCCAAAAGATTATTTGTCAAGATGGAGGATAGTCTCCTAGGCACCATTAGTGGTAGGACATGTGGCTTCCAGAAGGCAGTACAGAAAAATGTGGCACATTAAGAGTCAGCAGCATGCTTAAATTCCATGCTGACTCAACCGGGTTTTTTTAAGGGATAATGACAGCACTTAAACTTCAGGAGAGCAAACTGATTGTGAGCACACAGTTTCAGACTATCACAACTGAAACTGGGATTCCTGGTTTCTATACATATATTCTGGGCATATATTCCACAGTCATGTGTAGTTTAGGATAGCAGCCTTAGAATTAATTTTCTAAAAGGTGGGTTGAAACAGACTGGTGTACTGGTAGGAAAAATCCAGGTACTACTCAACTGCAATAATCACCATTATGATAAAGATTTAATAATGTACAAGGCTTCATGGAGGATGCTAACTCCTCTGTAATGTTCAAAGTTAACTAGTACAGCTGGCAGTGGCTTCATCCCAAGCTCAGCAACATCTGCATGTCTAACTGCAATGGCATCTGCATATGTTCTGGGAGTATGCAGGGTTAGTCTTAGAGAGACAGTAGCTGCTGGTACTTAAAACAGTAGTTTGGATAGCACTAGGGAGATATAATACTCATTGAATGAAATTAACTAAGGGGCAGAGTGGAAAAAAATGCTAACACTCTTCCTGAAATATGAGTAATTCTGTCCAAATCTGACCAGTGACAACGTAAGCTGAAGTGATAGAGTTTCATTAAGTGTCCAACAATTGGTTTTATATTCAGTGTATGGTGGATATAATTGCAATTGTTTTGATCGGGCTTGCCAAAATTTATACTGCAACTGATACTAATTGTCACCCTTTTTTAGCTCACTGTTAAGTTGCCAAAAATCAAATGGATGTAAACTGAATTATCTTCTACTTCAAAATCTGATTGCTATGTCAAGATATTTTGGTAGGTAAACTTGCTTTTGTGCTGCTCCTCCCTTAAATAAAGGGCACATTAATTTCTAATGCTGTCAAACTAGAAATGCCCGCTCCACTGGAATTTGGAGAAAATAATTCAAAGTGGTCAAAAAAGTCAAAAGTGTCAAGGGACAAAAATCTGCTAGATGTGAGGTGAAGTTCCCTCTCATTCTATAGTTTCTGGCTCCTGTCTTTAAACAGTAAAATAAAATAAAATCAGACAGGTTATCACATTTTCCTTTAATGTGAAATTCTTTGAATCTGCTAGATAAAGTGGTGTTTGGGCAAGGCTTAGCAATTGTGTGCAAATGTAAGTCAGCTCAGCAAGAAAAGTGATAATTAAAAATTCAGTTGCTCTGCAGTGTTTAAGCAGCATTACAAGCCTGACTCAAAACATGAAATAAGTGAAAGTATTCTTTTTTTCTTAAAAACAAGCAAACAAACAAACAAAAAAAGGCACTAAAAAAACCCTTGTCTTCCATTCAGCTCAGTAAAACATCTTTGAAGCAAGAGAAATTACACTGTTTTCCCAAAGTGGTACAAGGCAGTCACAAATTAGTCCCCAAAATGTCTGTCCATCCTCATCTTTCCAAACACATTTTAGTAGGTAATATCCTGGGACAGTCAGGTAGTTAATATATTTGCTTCATTACATTAGAACAACACATGAAAGACAAATTCACATCTTATTAAATTAATTGAAAATTCTCATAAACTTCAACAAAACCAGTGTATGGCACTTTGGAGTAAATTGTCAGTGGAGCAGAATTGCAGATCCACATTTGCGTCTGTAGGTTGCACACAGATTTGAATCTATTTTTTAATTTAAAGAATCTCTGTAAATTCCAAGAAGACAGATACATCTACTATAGCATTCAAACTCTGGAACCACACTGGTACTGGGTAGCCCACTATACTAGTCAGGTAATGTACTGGTTAACTGAAGAAGCAGCAGAGCCCCTTATGCTCTGATCTTGAAAAACGTCATCGTGTAGCTAAAATGCTTCACACTAAACTAAATCATCTGCATGTGTAATCATTTTGTAAGCTGTGTTATCCTACTCCCTTTATGCCTATTATATGCCTGTTAATCACCCCAAGAAAACACACCACCATTACAATAAAGGCCTCTTCAAACAATTCCTTTTTCTTCCATCTCAGTCAGCAGTTATTTTGAGGCTTGAAATAACTTTTTGTCCTCAGCTGTATGGCCGCTAATGTCAATAACTAAATTACTGCTGACCTCATAGAAAGTACAGCAAAGTCCTCAAGGCTTCCCAAATGCTGGATTCCTCTTGCAGCAGCCACAGATGTTATTTTATCTCTGGTTTATTATGTTATATAATTGACAACAGATAAGTGTTAAGGCAGATGTCACTGCATGGTGCAGTTACACATATGCTTCCAAGTTCTTTTCCTTTATGTGGAATGTAGTGCACAGTCCTGGGAAGTACACGCTGCAGCGTTTGTCTTCTGTTTCATTAGACTTGGCAGAAATAATGGTACTTAGAGAGAAAGTTGTATGACCAGTACTAGAGCCTGCTTTTGGCATTGGCCTTTCATCTGAGTCTGTTTTAGGAGCAGAATTTCTCCTGGAGAGTGATCTGCTTTTATTGAGATGAAAGAAGAAACCATACTGTGTCCCTTTGGTTTCAGTCAGATGCACTTAGAATATACTTGCAGAGTAGAAGCTGTTCATAGCAGAGTTAATCTGACAAATTAGTGCCTGGGTTAAGCTAGTCTAGGTATGAAAATTCCTGTATAGAAAGCTGTATTAGAGCTGTTTTGTTCAAATGGGCATTGCATTCTCTCCTGTGAAACAGTATAGGGAATATATCCCATGGTTCTCAGAGCTGCATTCAACTGCATGCTTTTGATTTAATTACTTCCTAATATAAAGTCGAAGAGATATTCTACTCTTTCCATACCCTGGCAGATGTGAGCTTAACCCATCAGTGCAGTCAAGCCATTTCCTTCAGTTTGTAATGCTCTAGATTTCTGTCTGCAGCTTGTCTTCCCACCAGTGAAGTATCAGTGTTGACTGTAACTTTGGGAAACACTGCCTATTAGTAATATTATGAGTTGCTCTCTGAAAAGTTGTAATCATATGTGTATAAGTTACAGTATGATGGCAGAATCATAAACTTGATGTCTGGAGGCCAAAAAGCCTGTTAGACACCAGCAATTACATTGCATTTCTGGGATCACAGCATGTTGTGACGATAAAGGGCAAAAGCAGGAAAATAAAACACTGAAATACCCAGAAGGTGCACCTTTGGTTACTTGAGCATGGTCCAGAAGATCAGAAAATGGGGTTGCGTATCAATATCTTTAGTGTAAAGAAATCTGTATTGAGAATGTGTTTGTGACCACAGATATGGAGCACAGCCCTGGTGTGCTGTAGGAGTTTGCGTTTGAGACAAGCAGTTTTGTATGTTCTTATTTTGAGACATTATTAAACCCTTTAGTTTGAAATTTCTTTATTCTCTCTCAAACACTTCTCCTCTAAGAGACTGGACAGGAATATACTTTATTGAAAGTCAAAATGACAGGCAGTTCGGAGAACATAAAGCCTGTAGTGCAACACCCTTGTACATGACCTTGCATTGGTGCTGCAGTTACATAAAGACTGTGGCGGAATGGGGCTCAGGGGATTGCCCCGGCTGCCTCTCCCTGAACCACAATTGTCCCAGGGCTGCGAGGATTGCTAGCAGCAAGTGAAGCCGTCCTAACAGGCTGGGTCTTGACCAGGACGAGCATCTGCAGTGCTGCATCCCACTGCCTCCTGGCCATTACATGCAAACAGCTGTCTGCAGACTTTACAGTGCCAATGGCAATTCTGCTCCTTTATCACCCCATCCCACTCGGGGTAGTCCGCTATGATCTTTCCTGTGTTAAGCATGGTTTGTGTGCTTTTTACTTGCAAAGTCCTTCAACTTCTCAAACCACCTTTATTTTTATGCAAAGAGAAGAGATACTTGAATCCTGCAAATACATCATTTTTCTGTATGAGAAAAGAGGAGAGGAAGCAAGAGAGAAACGTCTTCTCTCTGACTTGCTCAAAAGGAAACCGTGAGTTTTACCCCTGTAGTCATGAATTCCATAGCTTTCTCCAGCTCTACTCCTCTTTCTGCTCAACTTTTTAGTCAATAAAAATGTACTATGTGATTTATACTAAAGAAAAAACAATACAATAAAGATGCAATATTAGGTACTTTGATATATAGCCTGAAGAAGTCAAGGTCCTCTGTTACTTGTGGTTGTGTTGGCAATAGAAAATAGGAAACTGCTGGGAGATCCTGGGGTAAAGGCTGCAGTAGAAGGTCATCTGTCTGTGCCATGATGGTCTTCATCTTGTGTTGTGTGATTACCAGGTTAAAGCAGAAGGGGCTCTTGAGCTGCAAGGAAAAAATGAAAAACCTGCTTTGCCTGGAAATTTGATTGCATGTTCAGAATTCCTGCTTCATCAGATGATCTCTTGCATCATTATGCAGCCATGAGCTAAAATTAAGGCCACGATAAAATAAGTTAAAATAAAATGCTGCAGCATACCAACATTACAGATGTCTGTGCAATCCACACCTCTCTTCTCTCCCAGCACCTGGACACAGAATCTTAGGGCCAAGAGTATTCTGGGTGTAAGACTGCCTCCAGTGGTCTTAGTGCCTAATATCTGTATTGTTTCTGGTAATGCTTTAGGGCTGATACCAGAGGGAAGGGAAAATATGTTCTCTCTTGTGTGTATCTGAATAGTTCTGGATAGTACTAATCCCTTTTCTGCCGGCATGCAGAAGTGAGTACCAAAATAAAGCCCTGGTTGCAGTTTTGGGTCTGCCCCTGTTTGGATCACAGCCACATGTAGGAAGTGGAGCAGGAGAAAGGGCCAAAGGCAGCAAAAGATCTTCTAATCCTAACTGAAGTGGTACATTAATAATGTCATCTCACAGCTTGCAGAATTTCTGGATTACCGTATTGCAAACATACATAGACATGGTTTTGGTAAATGTGTAAAATTTCTGTGGCTACAGTAGATTATTATTTCTGCCTAATCCAGAAGTTGCTATGAGCCAAGTTGCTATTTAATGAACCAATATTATAGGCTTTCACAGTTAGTAATAGACTAGATTTGTTTTCAAAGGACCCCATTACTTTTGAATTAGGGTAATTATTTTCTTTTAATTTCTTGAATGACTGGTATTATTATATTCCATGCACTTCTTTTTAATGTAAAAAGCTAAAATAGATTGGTTCAAAGTTTATTTGTCAAAAGATGCCTTCAAGTTGAGCAACAATACAGTCTATTCCAAAAGGAGAAAATGGTAATGGTCAAGTTAGACTGCTTTGCAGGTAGGAGATGATAGGAAAAAAATTACTCCCTAAGACACAGAAATGCGAGTAAGACAGCCAGGTGAAAAATAAAATATCAACAATAGGGTTGTAAGTTTGCATTATTTTAATGATATTTTCTGGGTGAACCCAGAAAAATCTCACTTCTCTTTAGAAATGCATCAAAATCAATCATAAATCAAACAGGGCGACAGGAAGCTTTCCTGATCTTACAAGTGCTAAGAGAAATTTGTATCACTTCCATTTCACAGTTTAGAATGATTACCATTGTGAGCAAACTTACTACAGGGCATTATTAATGTGAAGATCTCTGGATATTTGAAACTAGAATTGTGTTATATCTCTGGTCAGTGTGCCCATGGTGAATGCACCGCATTAATAGAGGTGGTATATAAGGAGGTGTAAAAGGTTCCCCTTTCTATCCCAGCCGGTGTAACTCTACTGACTTTCTTTGAAGTACTTTTCCTGGCAAGAAATTGCCAGTGAATCACTCTCTCCATTGGCCCCTGTTTTCTTTGATATTTCTTTATGAAACAGCAATTAATGCTGGCAGTGCAACTCAGCAGAAGCTTTCTAATGTTCTTAACATATCCTTTGGGCATGAATGAAAGGTAGCAATCTACTTGCAAGGCTGCATTCTTGTTTTGAGAGCATGGCAAGGTTTCTTTTAGAGTGAGGAATTTACTTAATTTTTCCTTGTAGAGATATTTTGAAGAGATAGGGAAATGTCTGTAATCTGTAGCCTCACATTAGAGTCACACCAGGGATTTACTTAACTCAAAGTCTAGTGCATAAAGACACCATTATTCCAGCAATCAGAGGAACTAAGATGCTTTAGAAAATACTGGTGCTATTAAACCATCACTTATAAGTAGTTTGTTAACAACAATTCACTGTATTGGTTCCCATGATGTATGTTCACTCTTCAGTCTGTTGCATTTAGAAATCAAGATTTACAGCACTTTGCAGAGCATTCTGTATAGCTCTTGACAGCACTGCCAGCATACCCATAGGACTGAACTTCACAGTCTTACTTGGTTTGATATCATCTCACAAAATGCTATCTCCAGGTAAAATTAGGAAGAAAAATGCAGCACTTATATTCTGAAAAAAATAATAAAACCCAGGTGATAAAATGTGGAAAATATTTTATGTGACCACTGGATTTTTTTGTGTGTTTATTTTTAAACCTAGTCTCTATAAATATTTCCTTGGAAAGGAAGTGCTTATGTACATACTCCCTGGAGTGTTAAGGAAGTTGCCACACACTCAAGAGAACTTTGTCTTTAGGTTGCACTTCTTTTTCAGAATTGTTTTCCATTTGAGGGGGGATTTATCCAATCAGTTGAGATTCTACCCTTGGGCAAGTGTGGCCCTGTTTTTTGACACCTTTTGCATTCTAGTTGTGACTGTGTAGAATGTAATGCATGTGGGTACATGTAGAGCTGTTAAATTTCCAGACATTTGCTATGTGTTTTCATTATTCAGACTTGTGGATGTGTCATGGGAGGGTGAAGGTTGTGCACTTGACGCTTTGCCTATCTGCATTTTCATATGCTGAAGCACAAGCCTATTTTGAAAGCTAGAAAATGACAGGGTGTAAATATAATGCTTCCCTTATACTAGCTAAAATAATTTTGCTCTTTTTTTTCCCCCAGCTAATGCAAAAATTAATTAATGTTCAGGGCAGATGCCATTAGTCTCTTGAACATTAGTGCATGTTCAAGAATCCTAACCTTCATTACAGTACACTTGTACATGTGTTACTGCTGGTTCAAATTCATGCTGTGTGGAAGAAAATGAAAATATCTTGAGTTCGGATACTTTCAGTATCCTTCACCCTTATTCTTCAGGGCATAAAATGCCTCCTAACATTTCTACCAGCCCAAGAGGCATTAATCCATATCAGGGGACTGTTTTCCACCTGAAATTAGACAAGGAAGACACATAGTAACTTGTCTGTCTCTGCAGAGTGAATGATAGAGAACAGGTAGAAAATGTGTTCAGAGTAATTTTAGGATTATATACAGCTGTCTATTAGAACAATTTACTTGAAAATTGGAAATGGTAACAAAGTGCTTGGTGAAGTTCATAGAGTTTCACTGACTTTGCTTTTAAAGTATCAAAATCTCTGTGTTAATTTGTCACTATTTTTAGTATATTACTTCTAATGGCCTGACTGCATTTTGAATACATCTGAGTTTTAAGACTGCAGTGGTAGTTGTCAAGTTGTATCTCCTCTTCTACTCTGGAAAGCTAGAGAGTAAGTCTTACGTATCAACGTAATAATCAGCATGCACTGAGTTTTCTGTCTGCTGTGCCAGATCTTTGTTTCTGTTTAGGTATTTTACAACATTAAAGATGCTAATGCATATATAATTATACTTTTTGACACTTACAGAATTAACAAAAGCACTGAAGTCACACTGAAGATTAATAACATAATTACTGGTAAAACTTGCTTAGCTTGCTGAAGACGTTTTGCATCCTGGTGAATATTGTTTGAAACATTTTCTAAAACACAGCTGAGCAATTAGATATTAACCTGAAAGATTTTCCCATGCATTCTTGAGCTAATTTAACAGACAATTTACACTAATCTAGATTAATTGCTTTACCAAAGTAGGGAGAAAATGTTTTAAAACACACAAAAATGTTACTTGATAAAAGTTCAGCTAACAGACATGAGTGATGATTAGATTCCATATTCACAATATATTTTAAAAAGGGAACCAAACCTCTGCCTTTCACAATGAAGAAAATATACATAAAGCAGTTAAATATAAAGAAGAGGAGATTATGATAAGAAAGAATGGGTTTATACTGCTCTATTATATAAAGCACCACATAATTATATATATATATTTATATACTATATGGATAATATATATATAAATTATAGTTCTATAATATATATAAATCTGAAAAGTTGGGTTTATGTTACCCTGTTATACAACTCTAATGTGTTTGTAATTTCCTTATAAGAACCAAAATCTAAAAGACTTAAGTTCTTTGTTTGTTGTTCTGTCCGGTCACAAGCTTTCCATTTAGAAATCATAGAATAGTTTGGGTGGGAAGGGACCTTAAAGATCACCTAGTTCCAACCCCCCTGCCAAGGGCAGGGACACTTTCTACTACACGAGGTTGCTCAAAGCCCACCCAGCCTGGCCTTGAGCACTTCCAGGGATGGGGCATCCACAGCTTCTCTGGGCAACCTGTTCCAGTGCCTCACCTTTCCTAATATCTAATCTAAACCTACCCTCTTTCAGTTTAAAGACATTTCCCCTTGTTCTGTCACTACATTCCCTTGTAAGAAGTCCCTCTCCAGCTGTCTTGTGGGCCGCCTTTAGGTATGATGATCTCTACATCAGTACATCCTTATATCCAGGTCTCCTTAAGAAGCTGAAGTTAGCTGCTTGGTTTATGTGTATTATTTTAAGTTAGTTGTTCACTGAAATTTAAAGTTTAAGGGAATATTATGAGGTTATTACATTGTATAATTTTTGCAGGGTTGGTTTGTATATGAAAGGAATTAGCCCTGCAGCTCAGTTTGTACCTTTGCTTTTTTTGAAACAGAGCACAAGCAAAGCTGTTTTGTGAAAACCCTGTCAGCAATCATTTGTCTTGTCCTGCAGGCCTCTGCTGTGCAAATAGCATAAATCTCACTCTGAATTAGGGAAATAGAACTGAAATTAGTGACTATATTAATGAATTAAATCTTTCATGTTAGATCAGACTGTACTGTTTTCAATGTGGTTCCCTTTCTGTTCCACATCCTGATAGAGATCAATAGAGTCACAGTTAGATAATTTATGCTTCTAAACTGTATGTCTATCTCTGTCGAGCTGTGTTTTAAATCCCAACTTGTTTTTTAAAACTCTTCTATGATTTTCATTTGACACTACTTGGCCAATGAAAATAAGCAAGTCATTCACGTATCTGTTGTAGCCTTTTTCATTATCTGTGTTTTTTCTGACCCAGAGCTGCAACGTGGAGGTGCAAAACTGTATAAATCCTAACAGCTTGAACTCAAAACCCCCAGCATTTTGACATCTACATTAAAAGTATGCCTTTCTGAACTCTAGTTGAGAAAACTTACCCAACAAGTAGATAAAAGGGGGCACTATAGATAAAACCACATTAAGGAGCTAAAATACATCAGGGGTAAATCTTTGGAGAAGGTCAGTAACATGAAACTCTGCAAGCAGTTTTGTAACTTAGAACTGATTTAAAATCCAGAATCAGAGCTGGTGATGAGATATTCACCTGAGCTCTTGGCCCCCCCCGCGGGGGGGGNNNNCCAGAGACTGCTACCTGAAACTCTGATGGAAAACTTCCTCACCCTGGTACCTGGCATTAGCCAATTCACTTTCTAAATGTAGTGGTTCAGTCCAGCTCCTGGGTTTTTAATCTTGACCTATGTTTATCTGTATCAACGTTTGTATTCACATTTCTTATTTCAGGGACAGAGGAAGAACTATATCAGTAACACATGTGTACCTTTATAGACTACAGAAGCTTAAGATGGAATTTATTTTCATCCAAGCAGGAGTATGCTCTTGATTTAAAAATAAATAAATAAATAGGCAGAAACTATGTCCGAGTAAGAAAATAAACCACTACAATTTCTTGATGATGCTCTACATGCAAGTTTTTCCTTAGTTGTTCCAGAGTTTTGCCTAGTTAATGGAGCCAGCAAAGTAGTTTCCTTCACCTTGGGCTGGTACATGCAAAACTGTACGTCAAAAGAGGGTTTTAAGCGCGTTGGAATAGATTATGAAGAGTTCTTCACTGGGTTATGAGTGAACTGCTTAGTTTGCTTGCTTGTGCAGTAGCTTCACTGCTTGGTGTGGAGGCCCTAATTTGTGAAAGTGAATTCTGTGGAACAGTAGGTAGGGCTTTTGTTTTAAAATTTTGAACAATAGGGGACAAGTCAAATTTTCTTCTAGAAAAGGAAATAGGAGGGAGGAGACCTGCCTGTAAAACTTCAGATATGCTAGCAAAAATGTGTATGTATATGTGCATTTTCACTGTGATTTTTAGCCTTTTTCTCTCCTGGGAAAGAAAAAAAAAAAAAAAAAAAAAAAAAAAGTGGATGATGCTTTTGCTTTAGCATGTTGACTAAAATGAAAAATAAAAACCCAAAGTAGTCGGCATGTAGAACAATACAAAATATCCATGTGGATGCAGTAGTTAAGACTCATCTGCTGAGAATGTTGCTCCCCCATTTGAGCATGTTTATTTTTTCAGTTTTGAATGTGTCTGAGAGGATAGTGCAGTGAATACAAGAGTCTCTCTCCTTGACTAGGATGCTGGGCTCTGTACCCCTTTCTAACCCTCCAGTGTAACCAGCACTCCAGATGGGGCCAGTGGACAGGTCAGAAGTGGTAAGATGGGAGGCAGCTGGAGCAAGGCATCCCTGCAGGAGGGGTGGACATGGGCACAGGCAGCCGCCCTGTGACCAACAGCCTCTCCTTGCGCTGGTTTGGTGCTCTGGACTCACAGCTCAGGCGTACGCTAATGGACCAAGTGAGGCTCTGTGGCTTTCCTTTGAAAGTGTGGGAGCTTATGGAGAACTTGCACAGGGATCCAGATAAGCAGGAGCCCTGCTAAATGTGAGGCTTTATTTACCTTATTGAGGGCTGGCCCAGAGCCCACCAAAGGCAGCAGAAGTCCAAATATTGGGTCTGTTCTTGAATCTGTGTGGGTGTCTTCTTGGCTGAAAGCTTAGCTGTTATTATATTAGTGTATTTTATTTAGCCAAATCACAGAAACAAAAGTAAATGCAAAGATTTCTTTTTCTGGCAGGGCTTTTTTTTGTTTCCAATTAAAATGTTTATTCTTCAGAAACTTCCTTATTTGTGTTCTACAGCTATACTGCTGAGTAAGAAACAGGGGGTCTTTGCAAAGAACGAAGTGAATTAGTTTTAGCAAACGGCATCTGAAAAGCAGAGCACATGATCTTTTGGCCTTTCTCTGAGAGTAACTCGGCTAGCATTTTGGACAGCAAGCTCTCTGAATATCAGACCCAGAAAAAATGTCACAGATTATTAGAAATGGGATGGATGGGAGCAGGCTTTACTGGAAACTTTGGCTAAGCTTACGTCGTAATTGCTATGCTGAAGCAGTAAACAGCTGCTGATCCTGTGATCTTTCTGATGAAAAATAAGCATTTGTTGTAGTTATTTTTCAGATGTATGTTATTGTTTGCATGGTATTTCAAGTGGCCTACTTGGTATTTATATTATTAGCTCAGTGTTCTACATTACAATAAATGTGTTTACTTGTTACAGAAGTACTGACCCTTAAAACATCTGTTTCTCAGCTGAATATCTGTGGCTCAGTGGGTGTGGGTAGCTTCTGTTAGCCATTCTTTCATAATATTTTGCAGTCTTTGGCAAGCAATTTGAGTCAGATTCTGACCTCAGATGCACTGCTGTACAATGGTAATAGCTGCGCTCCAGTCAACAGCATTCTTCTAGTTTTATGTCAGTGTTAACTGAGGTCAGAGGACATTGCAGTGAGTGGGTCACACTCCTGTATAATTTTTGGCTGGGTGAGTTCTTTAAGCAAAAGACATTAAAACTCTAGTGGCTTCAGACTGATGCCAAAGTCACCCTCACTCTTCTAGAGATGGAGCGATAGCAAATGATATGACAGAAGGTTAATCAAATTGTTATGAGGAATAAAGGGTTCTGTGTCCAGCAGTATCAGCACAAGAGCTGTAACCACAGTCTGACGGGCTTGGAAGAGTGGTGGCTGGCTGGAGCATGCCTGTTGGTCTTGTGCTGTCTCTTGCCTCTACTGATACTGGACCTGAGGGGAATGGCTCAGAAGTTTCTTTCAGAGAGGAGGAAAGAGTTTCGATTGCCCCATGAATTGGGGGATGGGATGGGGATCTCTGTTATTTCCTGCAGCGAGGAGGAGACTGTATCAAAATCTCTGTGGTTAGTGTTGAAATGGGGAAACAATAATTTTAAGGGCTTTCATGTCTTAGCAAAAAGTCATCATTTTCCTCCTTCCCTTTACTTCCAGCCTTCTCTTAAGCATTTCTCAGCTCACTCTCCCCTTCTCCCATCCTAAGTGAGTTGTCCATGGTCTGTGATTTGTGCCCACTGTGCCCTTCATGCCCGAGGTCCTGCCTTTCCACCCCTGATATCCCACTCCAAAGCTGTGGAAAGAGCACCCATCTCAGACCTCCCCCTCTCCCCAGAGCCCTGCTGCCTCCTCTGCTGCTGGGCCACCTGAGGAGAAGGAAGATGCTCAGCTTATCTCAGAGCACAGCCTGATTTAGTGCATGCTTAACTCTTTATGGAGTAACAAGAAGGATGGGACAGTCTTTTTCTTCTGCATTTGTAGGGCATCTACCATCCTGGGTCTTGTCAACAGCAAAGGAGCTTAGCCATTATGATCATACAAGCAAAAAATCATAACATCAACCAACAATACGCCATGTAGGTTGGTGTCAGCTGGGACTTCTATGCTGGAAGGAGTCCAAAAGTAAAACCACAGTATGAATATAATATACACAGCATCCCCTAGAGGTTTGTGCTGCAACTTACAGACAGGATAATTAAACAGCTCTTTTCCATAACTGGCTCCTCTTACAGACACCATCTAGTAATCATTAGAATAAGAATACATGTTGGAATTAGTTTGTAGATGAGTCATGGCTTAAACAATATTGGTGATACATTTTGGAAAATGACTTTTACTCTGAAATAGGAAAATATGTTGCTAAATAGTTTTGCAAAACATCGTTTGCACATTGGTGGAAACATTGAGCTATTCTGTGCTTCTGTTCGTTGCTTTATCACCAACAAACTCTATTTCCTAAGTGTATTTATTGCTCTTTTTAAATGGTTAAACTGGTGACAGCACTGTTTCCATGAATCGAATGGGCTCTCCTAAAGAACTTCAGGCCGTACAAAACATTTATGCTAGATAATGGATATCCAAATAAAGTGCGGTGAAAGTTGGCCTGCACCATACATGGAAACATCTTGATATTGTTAATTTCACACATAAATAAGCCATATTCACACCCTGAACGAAACCACTTACTAAAGGAAACTAATCCATGTTTCATCTGCAGCTTCTTTTTGATGTGGAAGATCGTTTTGATATTTCCAGGCTATAGTATTTAGTATACCTCCTTGTGTAAAGGAGGAAAACTCCTGATAAAGCTATTCAAATGTTATTGATGTCCTATGAAAACTGGTGATTGAGCATGGAGAATATAGCAACAGATGGTATAGCCCTGCAAGAGGCCAGTAAGCTGTGGCAATACAAAACTGCTAATCCTGAAATTGAAAACAGGTGGCAAAAATTTCACTTGGAGACTTGGCATCTGTAAGTAATCACTTACTGTAAGAGCCTTGGTCAGACACAAATTGACTTCATTGCTGCTTGCATTTTCAATAAGTAAAGGAGAAAACAGCTGCATTTGCTTAGAATCACAATACAGGGCAGAAATACATAGAAAGTGTTTAGAAGCACTTAATTTATTTAGGGCTTTTTTTAGTTAGTTTGAGTATATACTGTTCATTAACTTTTTTCCCTTTTTTTTTTTTCTCTTCCCCCTAGTATTTTGATTGAGAAAAAAACATGTTTCACAACAGTTTTAGCAATGCTTCTGGGATCAAGGCTTTTTCTCAGAGCTTGCAGACTATTTCTCACCATTCCTACGTCACTTTCTGCTTCTAAAAAAATGTAAATAAATAAACAGGGGACATCTGGATATGATTTGTTTTGGGGTTTATTTCAAATGGGAAAATAAAATCGCTATTTTGACTAGAACTGAGCTATGCTAATAGGGGATGTTGTGGTTTTGAACTTTATCCTTTCTGTCAAGCCCTCTTTCTCCCCACAAATAGTACTTACCTAACTGAAAATGCAGATGCCTGACAGTGACCTGACGGTGGCTTAACTAGCAGTGACAGGGAATTTCAGAGCAGGCAATGTGTTAGTGCTAGTTTGAGAAAAATGAAATTACTTTTATGCCAAATTGAAGTTTAGAACACTTTCAAAACACCTAAACAGAAGTTATTATTGTATAGGCAGCCAGCCTACCTGAACATCTTCAATACACAAGGGGAAAAACCTTTTATGTTGATCACCTAGAATATTGCTGCTTTAAAGGTTTTCAACTGAGGACAAAAAAAGGTTTGGTCCGTGGGGGAAAACTAATCCAGTAACGCCAGAGCAACCTTCAGAATTGCAGTATTTAAATGGATTTAAAGGTTGGGGAGATGATCTCTTTTCACTTGATGCTGTATTGAGGCATATACCTTTGTGGGAAGGTAGCAGTACTTGAAATTTGAGAGTCTGCTACAACTGTTACTCAGTTTTCCACAGCTGGGTGTTTCAGAGAGGCTACCACCTCCAGTCAGACACCATGTCATACTAGAAGTGGCTTGACATCAAAGGTACTCTTGAGGATCCACAGCTCTACTGAAATCACTAGATCATCAGGAGGTCACACACTTGCGTTTATGTATCCCAAAAGAAGTGATTATAATTCTAAGTCTTTAACTGTGTGTGGATAGTGCTAATATAAGGAAGAAGCTAAGATTACTAATGAGAAGAACCAGAAGATCAAGGGTTGGTGGATGCCTGTGGGGACATATTTCTGCATGGAGTGGTGTTCAGGAAGCGCTAATAGGTCACCCTGCAAAGATTATACCTCTTTAAGATGCTTCGGTCAGGCACCTGCAAAATGTGAAATGCTCAGTCATGTTGAGCAATGCTGTCCAAAGGGTTTGGTAATGCAAAACATTCACAAATTCATGTTTCAACAGAGATGTTGCCTCATGGGCCTACTTCCCAGCCTATTTGCCATTGCATAGATCACTGTGCTCTTTCTGGCAACAGTATAACATTCCTGTGGCAATTGCTTACATGGAACAATAAATATCAGATAAATATTTAATATGAGTTTAACTTTTTAAAAGTTGTTTAATAGCTGAATACAGAGGAAACAGCACGCTGTGACTAATCAGCTCTCTGCAGTCCACCAGCAAGTACTGTAATTCACTGTAATGCAAAATGGATGGCTTCTGTATCACTTTGTGAGATTTAAAGATGCCTGTTTCTCGGTTATATGGTGCATCTTGCAGTAGGACAATACTAGAATTCTGTCTTTTTCTGAATTTTCTAACATCAGAGTTTTGTAAGAGAGGCAAGACAAGCCCACTCCATGACTAGCAGTTTTATGGTGTTGCTGTATTTTAGATATCATCAGTAAAATACTTTATACTTTTTCCTGGAATCTAGACATCCCACTGGACTCAGCATGCACAGCCATTTCATTCCAGTCTCTATGTGCATTGAAACCACTTTGCTATTTTGCCATTGCCTTGACTAAGTGATTTTCTTAGTGGTTTTTGTCACATTTATTCATGGAACAGTAAGTAACAAATTGTAGTATGCATGTAGGCTGTTCTGTAAATTAAAACACACATAAGTTCTTTGTCCACAGGTTTGAAGAGTGTGAAATAAACCCAGTGCTGTTGCTGTGTTCTCATAATGTGACACATTTCTGATATTAAGGTCAGATATGAAAATCCTAATTTTAAAATTTTAAAACCAGAAATAAGATTCCTTTTGTGATACTGAGAAAATATATGATAGCAAAATAGAGTTCAGGCTTGTCATCTTCCTTATCAGAGCAGTAATTTTCTGACTCTGTGCAGAGCTCCACACAGTCTTGCTCTCCCCTCTGCTGTTTTATCTTCCTCTGACAGGTAACTGAAGAGGAAAACATCTAATTTCAGACAATAAGCTTGGGAAGAGGTAGCAGGCAAGTGGGGCCAAAGCCTGTGGCTGAGGCTGCAAGACAGTCTCTGCATGCGACATCACCTTTTCCTCTCTGCTCTGCTCCTCCTCCTCCCTGGTAGCTAGGCTAAACAAAAGGAATGCAATATGGGGTCTGACACCATGCCTCGTCCTGGGAGAGTACAGGCTGATTTGGGGAGACCAGGCAGCTGGGGAAAAGGGAGGAGATGATCGGAGTAAGACTGCGAAGTGCTGATTTACTGAATTGGGGCCAGAAGGAAACATGAGGAAACACCTAAAAGGAGGATTTCCTTGTATAAGTCTGTAACTGGTGGGATGGAGCTGTCAGGTCTCTGGGTGGTGGAGCCTTTAATCAAAAGCTGGCATTCGGGATATGGGAAGGAAAAGTTATCCTTTGATTAACTGGTTGGATGGAGACAGACTTGCTTTGGAGTGCAAGGACATTGAAGGGAATGGTCAGTCTGGGTTATTATACACTCCAGGGGGGAGAGAGAAGGTCTCCAGGGCAGCGTACACAGTGAGGAGGGTGCGGGGCACATGCATATGTAGCGGGGAGGGGGGAAAAAACACTAGAAAAAGAGAAGGAAGATTCCGTTTGCAAATATTTGGGTACCTGGGCATTACAGACCTAAAAGAAATTGTATGAGCTATGCTTATGTATGCTTACAAAATCACTCATATTTAAAGCTTAAGCTGAAAAACAATCTATTGATGAGAGCCCATGTTTCCTGTGAAGAAGCTGTATTAATAACACAGAAAGTTTTCTCCCACAGCTTTCAGTCTCCTTACTTCAGCAAAACTGATGGGAGTAATAAAGTAAGTTGTTGCTTTTTCCCTTCTTACTGCATTTATATGAGAGGAGGAGGCTGAACGTGCTGTCTTTTAGTGCTTTTCTCCTCCAGGAGTAGGTAAAAGGTGATATATGCTTCATCCTTTTTTACAAACAGATGATACTAGACAGATGATTAGAAACAGCTTAGCTAAATCATGTGAAGGGAAGCATACACTATCTGGAAAATCTGCAGCTTTTGGCACAACCAGGAAGAAGTGGAGATTAATTTGGGGCACAAAAAGTTGTGAGTTTTTAGTTTACCATTAACGGAACAGAGGGGAAATGGCCACTGGGAGTTAAGCAATAGGGTTCAATTAAATGACAGGCCTTTGAAAGGCCCTGGTTCATGGAAGTGTCAGTGGTTTTGGGGGCTCATTTAGAGCCAAACAGTGTGCCCAAATGCACCAAACTATGAGAAACTTCCACATGACTAACATGAAACCAGAAAACTGATGTGATACGTGGGCTGCAGAAGCGTATTTAGTCTTCACAGCAAGCGGGCATTTGCTGTCAACACTGATTAGTGTTTAACAAAGTCTTCCTCCCAAATTTGTTTGAGGTTGCAGATGTGATACAGGACTTGAGCACCTACAAACTCAGTGTTTTCATGACAAATTTGTCGCTTTCTAGTTGCTAAGTGGTATTAAATCCGTGTGTTAGTTGCATACTGTTAATCCGTAAATTGCAATCCCAAACACCCATTTGTGGACCTGGGAATTACCTGAAAATAACAAAAAAAACAAGCAATGCCCATCATGCGTCTGAAATCCTGCTTCTTTCCAGGGATTAGCTGCTCAGTTAAGGGCTGCAAGAAGACACCTAATTGCCTCAGGATCCAGTGTGTGCAGTGCACTTCTGAGAGTGGCAGTTGGTCTTTGCAAGAAACGAGAAAAGCTCTCAGTTTGTCTTCTAAGCCCAAGTACTGGTGTCTTGGATTTGCATGGTAGCATACTGGTTATGCACTCCCCAGGGAAATGGGGCAGAGATTTCAAGGCTCCCTTTACACTGGAGGCGGTCTTCCATCTCCTAGCAAGGTATCCTGCTTTTGAAGTTGTTCCAGAAAATACTGAAGACTAATTGGAACAAAAGAGAGGGGGCAGGACAGACAGTTTATAACATCGACATAGACTTTCACTAGCCCTGATTTAAGAAGAAAAGTTTACTTTGAGTTTTGAGAGACAGTTCTGACGCAGTGAGCATGTGCTTTCTGAAACTGGAAAGCTGGAGCAAGTGAGCTACTCAGACAGGGAAGAAAGGTGGCCAGGTCAGCTCTTAGTAAGGTGGGGACATGTAGTCCGCCAGACTTTTACTGGCTGGGCCTGATGGCAACTGCATCCTTTACCTCTAGACAGCCCAGTCCTTACATTTCTCTGAAAAGAAAATACCATAGCCCAGACCTGTTAACTGTAACGGGTTTGGAAGTGATAGGTCTGTGGGACATCCTGCACAAGGACAGCCAGCCTGTGCAACCTTAGCAGTCATTTGTCCAGGACACCTAGAAATCCAGGAATTGGTAATTTATCCCTCTTTAATTCAGACATGGAATGATATATCTGTAGAGACTGAGCTGTTCCTCTGCATGAGTAAATGAGATGTACATGTTGAGGGAGGCAGTCAGCATTCAGCAAGAAGACAGATTAATTTAAGATTAACTCCTCAGCGGAGTGGAACTGACAGCCTTGTGGAAGATGAGCTGTTCTAGAGACTGTTAATGTCCCATTTAAGTTCACCAGGTTGAGACTTGCATGAGTTGTAAGTGCTTTGACAGTGTGAATATATGTGGTATGGAGGCAGAGTTTGTGCCCTGCTACTTCTCTGCATTTGGTTCATTAGGAACAAACCTAAAATTACTATGACTATGTTCTTGAGAAATTTAGGTATGATTTCTGTGCAATAGATATTCTGTCCAGGAATGAGGTGAATCTTTGCGTTGTACCCTTAATACACAGAATGAAGTCTTGTTGAATCAGTTTCCTATCGCAAGATGTAAAGAGCTGGTTTCCAAACCTTACTGTGGCTGCTGTGGCTCTGGATGGGCTGTCAGCCAGTCTGTGGGTTAAAACCTTGGCAGCAAGATACTTTAACATAGAAATATGACTGCTGTAAAAGATGTCTTTTCGTGCAACTGTCTAGTGCTTTACTGTCGTTGAGTCTCAAGCAGAGGGTATGGGGTATCACAGCTAACTGCTGGCACTGTGCTTCATTTGGAAAGGGAAGAAAATAGCATGTTGAGACCATGTTACTATATGCTTGTTAGGAATAAAATCTGTAGTGGGTAGAATGAGAAGAAACACGGGTGATTTTTCAAGTATGTTTTACAGATATATCAGTCTCTTAACACAATGGGCCACATTTCAACTGATCTGTTTACCCAAATCATAGTGTACATGGAGTATTCCTGTCTTTGATTAATAAGCCAGGAGGAGGTAAACATTAAAATATCATTGTGTCCAAAAACTTTTAAAACTCACTGTATTCACTCTTATTTCCATTTCCCCCTCTTTCTTCTTTGAATTTGCCTTCTAAACGGTGATAATAAAGAACCTGAGCAGCAGCTTGGGCAAGTGGCTGAACAGAAGTGTAAATGCTCTGCACCACAGTGATTACCCAAGAAGAAAACAAACCTTCTTGTGAAGAAGGTTTCTTTCTCATAGAGCCACCCCTTCAGCTGTTTTAATGCACTGGGCAGCATTTGCATGCATCTAAGGCACTGAGTCTACCAAGTCTGAGCCCCTATAAGCTCAGCTTTGTTTACTAAATAAGCCACTCCAAAGCACTTAAGCACGCTTGTGTTTTTTAAGAAATGTACTGAACTGTCTTGTTCTATTTGTTGCCTCTGTTCTTTTTTAACCCTCTGAAAAGTAAAATAATACACTTTTCATGTTATGATCAATGTGTAATGATCTTTGCGTATTACATAATGTCCTGTCTTCTACTTAGAAAAGCTTAGACACAGCAGACAGTTAGTTGTAAATCTGTCCTTTCGTAAGTGTAGAGTGATGTCATTTGAGCTGGCTCATCCCCGCACAGCTTCCAAAACACTATGTGCTTTGCAGCACAGCAGCATCCATTTCTGTCTCCTCATTAAGAAAATGCACAGATGAAGTGTATGTACATGGCATGCTAGCAAAGCCACCCCAGTGGATTTGCTGCATAGCTGTTAATGTTTTTTCTTGGGAATGTTGTGGTAGGATTGGAAAGTGTATAGTAAAGAAAAAAAACACATTTATTCAATCTTTTCCCAGAACATGTCTATCCAGATAACTAAGTTCCATGTAAGCTCCCTATATTAAAAGTGGATGCCAGCAGTGGAGTTCCCTCATTTTATTTAGGCACAATGGAAGTGCACATAAACAGTGCACAGTGTAATATATAAAAAAAATCTATGCTTTATTTGTCAATTGTAAAACCTTTTTATAGGAGTTGAGTCCTTCTAGTCATGTTGGTTAGTTAAAAACTGTGGAAGTGTACCCTTCCTGTACTTTACTCCCTGTATCTGCACAATCCACAGTACTAGTTTGTGTGCCTTTTGTTGGAAGACAAAGGCAATATTCAATACTCCATATATCGGGCAGTCCAATTAAACATTTGCTAGATAATTTCATTGCTTTGACAAGTTTCAAAATTGATGCAATATTTTGTCTTCTTCTTCCCCAGTATCTCTGCCAGTCTTCAAATAGATGATTTCTTTTCTGCCAAACAAAGAATGTATTTCTGTAATTTCTATCTCTAACTGGCTTAAGTCTTGTTGTTATGTCTCTGCTTCTTGATAGGTTTAATACAGCTGTTCTTTGACTCTAAATATGTATCTGCAACAATTCCCCCTTAATGTATGATTTATTTATTTTTTTGTTCTCACATCAGGTTTAGCAATGCAGATTGTGTGCTGGAGCTTAAGAACAGTCTCTGTTCTAATTTGCTCCCATTAGTGTGCTAGAAACATGATGTTTTTCCCCAGCAGATCTCCTGATGAAGATAAAATGAGAATTTTTCCTGAAAAGAAGCTGAAGGCATTTAGACCCATTTTAATTTCAGTGACAAATTTAATCTTCATTTGATAATACAGAAAATAATTTGCCCTTGCACAGTAACAGAGAGTCTGGAAGAGATAAACAATGGCATTTCAGTAATAAAATAGTACATAGCTATTATCTAGTGCTTGTCATCAGTAACACAAAATGTGCTTAACAGACAAAGCCAGTATCTTTATCTACATCTTACAGATAGCAAAAGTGAAGCATCCATTGAGCTATTATGCAAAAATACTAAAAAAATTAGGGAATCCAGGCTTTCACAATACATTTTTGGTTCCTTTCATAGAATCTATCTCTACACCATATATGTTTACTGTAGTTACTTCGTTTTCTCTTGTGCTTCCTGGAAAGTTGAAAGGTTCTGACTTCTCTAGTGGCTGGTCTTACAGAAGACCATATCTACAGTACTGACTTACTGCATCAGATCAGATTGGAACCCTTATTGTTTAAAATCACTATCATGTTTTCAGAAGTCCTGAAAATACCTGCTTCATGCATACGGATTAAAATGGAAGGAAATATATCTTCTTTTTTAAAAATTTGTACTATTCTTTTGGAACAAAAGATGCAGAAATGAGGGAACTGGGTAAACATATAGAGAAATTTAAGTTGAAATTGTGGGTTGAGGCTGAAAAGACATTGAAACAAGCTTCAAGCTCTTCTAAAAAATTATCATTGTCATTTCTTGACTATCTCATCTCTACAGAAAAAGCCAAGAATAAAACACAGTAAGCATAATTCAGTCTATCTGTAAAGCCAAGAAAATCAGGTCAAAAACGTCTTGAGAATTTTAAAGTACTAACATTTAATGTATTTCTCAGTTATTAGTGACCTAAATATGTAACTTTACCACATAAGCCCAGTGAGACCATCTTTATTTTTCCTGACCCTTGGAGCAATTCAGTATTTGAACATGCCGATTTACTACTTTTATGTTTTGCAGTACATGCTATGAAAACCCGGTCTCAACACCACAGTGTAGTGCATTCTGTCACTAAGCCTTCACTTTTTATCAAATAAATTCACTAATTCCACAAATGATCAATCTATTTACTTGTAGCTGGCTTGTACTTGTACTTGTACTGTAGATTCTAAATCCTGAATACTGTTGGTCTAGGAAACCTTTGTGTATAGAAAATGAAAGAAGATATAAAATTTCCTTCTTTAATCCATAATGAAAATAAAGGGTTTTAAATTTTAAGTTATGTCGAAAATAATTTTGTGCATTTAGCACTGAGCTGAAGGAAAGGCCAAGTTATGTCTCCACAAACAGTTGTAAATTTTAACTTTCCCATCTTCAAAAAACTGTCTTTTACCAGCACACTACACTGGAAGAAAAGCCATGTGGCTTTCTTCTTCAGCTTTTATAATGTCAGATACTATTGCATTCCCCGCTATGAATTTCTGGGCAATAGCAATTGCTTGTCCATTTTCCAGTTTTCCAAATCCTGAGCTCTATGAAACGTCTAATACCGCAAACCATGTCCTTTCAACTCCTGTGAGGGGGGTAGAGGGAACTGAGGACACAGCAGGGGAAGTGTGTCATGTTTCAGTCGTGCCCGGGCTATGTTGCATGATCTCCTTGTTTGAAGGTGTTCAGGTGGGTTTGAGTTCTGAGCTGTGGTGCTTTTTATGTAGGCTGTATTATGGCCCACTGCCAGACTCAGTAAGAAATGAGTTAGGAGTAAGGGGGATTTGTCCCTATTCGCAGAAAAACTTGTTAACAAGGTGATTACCGTCTGTTGGGCACTCTTTATAAGGGAGGAGAGGAAAACCTTGGTCTGCATGTCCCTGATCACTGTTTGTTGTACCAGATGAGGTGTTACACCACCTTTCTTCTCTTATTCTCACTGTGTCAGGTTGCTCAGATTTTAATCTGTGCCTGCAAGGTGATGTTGCATATACATGTATGTATGGGTCGGTCCATTTTGTTGATATTTGAGCTTTGTTTTCCTGTCTGTATCTCTTTGCTTGAGCGACCAAACCCAGTGTGGTTGCCTTTGGTGTGAATGCTGACATTGATCCCTGTGCCTGACTTGAAGTCAGCCTGACAGGGCTACCCAGGAAGCCAATTACCCTCTGATGCTGCTCCAGCACCAGTGAGTGACAGGCCTGTGGAGAGCTAACTGATGTTGTCTTGGCCAGAGCAGTGTCCCTGGAATTGCTGCTCTTTGCCTCTGCACTCTACAAAAAGACTAGTGCTGTCTGTGCAAATCCATTTTTCAAGCAATGGGCTTGCATCTGTCTTAGCCTCTGGCTTTTCCTCAGGCTGAAACTGAAGATAACCCTTCTACCAAAGTTGCATTTGCCATTGACTGCTGGGAAGGGCATATATTAGCCAAGCTAACAGAGTTCGGTACATCCCAAATAGTTGCTGTCTTCTCCCTCGACAAGTCATGCAAAAGGAGTTCCAGACATATGCTGCAGTTCAAATTACAAATTACTAGTTTATTTTTGTATGCTTTTGTGTGCTGCCCAGAAACAGAAATTAGTCCTAATGGTATGACTGAAAAATTGTCCATCTAACTTCTAACTCCATTTTATTGTCTACATGCCTGTGCACATTGGTGTGTGTCTTCTAGCTGAATGGATTGCTCACTCATTCTGATTAAGCCTGGATCTAGAGAAGAAGCTGACCTACCATGAGGCTGGCATCCTCAGCCTGTTCTAGTGCACAAGTTTGCTAGATCCTTCAGTAAAAGGAAAGATGCTTTCAAATTGAAACTGTGAGGTGGACACATTGGAGATGGCTTTAAATGCTACTGTTTGATGTTAGCAATCATACTGTAATCCTGTTATTGACTAGAAAAAAGCCTTTATAAACTTTTGTCCAGTGCATTTAAATAAGGTGCAGTTGGTATTAGTATTCTCAGGAAAACCTTTGAATCTAGGCTGGAAAAGCAAGAATTTGCATATAAATAGAATATTATAGAGAGATCTCAATTTCTCTTAGCAGGACAATTTTTTGTTGAATTTTTTACTTTTTGCTGCTTTTTACACAAATAAATTTGTGTGTTAGCAAGGGTTTGTGATACAGTGAGGTTTGGATATAAAATGCATAAATTACACATGAATTAACATTTTGACGTTATTGCTAAATGGTTAATCAGAAAACTTCAGACGATTTAAAAAGTGTTAACTTTCTGCTTTTCTATCCTGTAATTTGATAATCCACAAGCAAATACAACTATTAATATTTTGAGTTGTGTTCCAGTAACATAAGAACATTACAGATATACTTCCTTTTGCTTTACATGGAAACTTAGTATGTGATAAATATTCATCTAGGTACACTTGGGTGTCTGCATTACTAATTATTGGAAGTGCTACTGGGAATGTGGATATGAAACTTATTTGTATGGTGTGCAATCATCAAGTGATGTTAATCATGCTGAATATGGGTAGCTGAAAGTAAAAGGTCAAAAGAAAGAATCCCAGCACTGTTCAATGTATCAGGAAACACCTCTTTTTTGCTAGTCAGGTGAGATCAGGAGAGTCAGACTTCCCTTCTGTGATGCCAAATTCTGTGCTGAAAAGTAGGAGAGGAAAGGGAGAAATGAGAAGTATTCCTCTGAGTAAATCTACAACTCCACTAGGAAACTTTTAGGGATTTTCAGCTGAAAAAAAGGTTGAAGACCAGTGTCAAAAAATGGTTGTATGTATAGCCAGAATGAAAGCTACGTTAAGAGAAGCTATACTGAAGTTACAGCAGCTGATACAAGAAAAACTTAAGGAGAAAGAAAACTATTTACCATTTTTCAATTAGAGAAACTGTTTCAGTTGTGCATTGTATACTGAGTTTAGATAGGCACTAATAGCATGGTTTTGAATTTTTTTCATGCATTCCATGAAGTCCAGCTCTCTGACCTGATCCACCTGAAAGCCGTGGAAAATATTATATCAATAATGGTACATCTGTGGAGTTTTAATTAAATCACAGCTACACGATTCTGGCTTTTCTGGTTTTTTATTAATAGGGATGCTGAGTACTACTCAAATTGAATTTGCCATGGCTGGGTATCTAAGCCTATTAAGAGTTTCTTCTTTTGTAAGGAAAGGCTAAACCAGAATCAATTCCATCTTCATTTTCTGTGGTATGCTTTCAACGTGATTTGTCTCCCTGTCTCAGAAGGTGGAGGGTTGTGATAAAGGATTGAACTCTTCATTGTTAGCATAAACATAATTGTGTTTTTACTCTTCCAAAAATAATACAAAAAGTCTGTGACTCTGGGATGCAGATGTGCATGAGACATGTAAGAGCCTAGCCAGTATGAGATGTTACATGCCTTCCACTTCTTTTATCATTAGCATTCCCTAGACTCTTGTCACTGTTTAAACCTCAGTTGCGAAAGCAATTTTAATCCATCTAGATTGTGTGTATAAAAAAGTTTAAGCACATCAAATGATAACACATCTTTTTTTTTTTTCCTTCCCTCCTATTTTAAATCTTCTTACTATAATGGCTTCAAAATCTTGATACTGGTTAGGTTTTTAATGATGACTGATACCACTGTTCACTGACCAAAACTCTCTCCCTTCTCGTATTACCCAGCATCTTCAAGACTGCAAGCCATCTTTGAGGCATGAGTTGTCTGGTTTTTTGCTGTTCTGCGTGTATCAAGTTAGCAATAAACTTAGGTCTTGGTCCCCAAGTGGAACTGACAGGAAGAGTAGTAAACAAATCCATAATACATTATAAAGCTATAATCAGATTGCTTTAAATTCAACATGCCTCTTAAATTACTGTGTTTCTGTAGCTGGAGAGTATGAATGAAGAAATAGACAATATTTCCTCAGTGTTGATGTATACTAATCAAAGTTACAGTATTGTTACTAGTGGAGTCAAACTCCTGACTTTACCAATACCACTTTAATTTACCAGTATGATTACATAAATAATTGCAAAATGAAAGTAAATCAGGCAATTTAAAAAAAAAACAAACACCACCACCACAAACTGTAACAGTTATAATTGTGATGGAGGTAAAGTTCTAGAAATGTGGTAATATGCTCTTTAGGACCACTTGTAGTGGTGCAAAATAATTACAGAATAGAAAGACAATGCGAAGGGAGAAGTCTGAATTCATATTGTTGATAAAACGCATGTGTAAAGAAATTACCAGTTATGTTATTTCCCTGTCATAGTGCCTATTATTGATACTAACTCTGTATTGGACATGAATCTTAGTAGCTATTTATTGCATAATTGCAAGAAAAACATGTATCAAGGTGGTGTTATTATTTTACACACTATTTGTTGTTCTGAGCATACAATTCGGCAGCAGTACTGTGATCATAATCAGCCATCATTCAGTATTTTATTATCGTTAACCTCTGACTCCCTTTGCAGGCCACACAAATGCTCATCCCCTATTTGGTGAAAACAGGACATCCTAAGCATCATTCTCCCACATAATATTAAAATTCTTTAAGGAGTCTCAGCCAAGTTTTAGAAAGAAGCTGTCAAGGTGTGGTTGTTTTTGAAATCACGATCCAAACTGAGACAGTTATTTGTGTGCCAATTGTCACTGTGGGATAGTTTTTACAAATCACGTTATTAATGAGTTTGTTAAGAAATTTATCCCATCAGTATCATGGACATATTGAAAGTCAAGCCTATCTGTTATTCCTTTTCTTAATTAAGGTCAGAAAGACAGAATTAGTCCTAGTTCCATGAATCAGGGGTACAGCAGAAAAAGAAGTCTCTTATAGTGTTGAGCTGTTCATAGGCAGATATGATTTAAACTGAAAATTCTTCTTACGAGAAGTGGGATTGATTTTGGTGTGATATGGGGCATTCAGTATATGGGGAGAGTCCTTCAAAGGAATATTTATGTCTTGAAGAGCCTATCACTTCATGGGTCCAGTGTTCGTATCTTCCACCAGCATTTCTTGGTTTCTCATCTTTACTAATAGAATGGTCAAGAAATAAAGATTCATGATATGGGCTATAGAAATTTAATTAAGTTAAAGGAGTGTGATGGCATTTTCAGTTCCTTGATGAATAAATTTGTGTATTTGATATTTGATTTTGCTGGTATTTGCGCTGTGGCAGATTTAGAAAAATGATACTGTATCTCAGAAGCAATCTGTTGAATAGTTTTCAATGTATGAGTATTTCTGGGCTTTCAGAAAAAAAGTCTTGTTGATTATGGTGCATTTATGAAATTAGTCAAATTGCATGGTTGGCCTAAATATGTGCAATCATGAAATGTAATTAACACATGGTTTTCAGAAATGAAATTCTGAAATTCTGGTGTGTTGAAACATTCCACAAGCCTCTGTTTGACCTCACAGAAAAGAGGAAACAAAAAAAACCCTAAACAGTTGAATGAGTGGTAGATGATTTACCTATTTTCCCATTTTGTTTCAAAATAGGATTTCTTTTTCCCTTAGTTATATTGCTGTCCGTAAAATTTTGAATTTTTCTTTTTTCCTTGTAAAGTGAGAGCTAGATCTTCATTCTAAATAAAGCTTTATGCAGACCAGGGTTCTCTACAAAATCAGAGCTGTCTTGTCAAGCTTTGCTGTTTCATTTTGGATTTATTTACTTTTTCCTTTTTAGTTTGAGGGCAGGCCTAGCAAAGCAGAGAACGCATGCCCCCACCGTAGTCAGGCACCTTCTTCCCTTTCAGCAAATCTTTCTTGTGTGTCCCAATCCACATTTCCAATCTATATATTTCCAATCTATAAGAGCTGCTTGCATAATTCACAATATTGAAATGGACAAACTTCTCTTCATGTCCACTTTCAGCACTGATTTACGTTAATGACATGTGTTAAGCAGTTCTGTGTATTTTGTGGTACAGGACACACAACTTCCTGCCAAAACCTGAGACTAGCAGAACCACCTCAATAATCAGGTCTTGATGTACAAGAAGATACAGGTTTTGGTCATGTAACCTCCATTAAGCTAAGGTTAGCTTAATACAGTTTAAAAGCTTGTTTAGTACTTGTTAAAATGCAAGTTTTAAAGCTAAGGTAGTAAAAAAGCTATTATCTGGATCCATATTGGTTTAGGCAGTAGATGCCAAAATCTTTTAAAAGTCTTTTTCCTGTGAACATGTACACCTGTACAGAGGAAATATGAAACACCTGTCTTACATGTGAGTGAAAGTGAGTCTGGTTGTAATTTTCACACAGTCCCCTTACTCAGTCTCCTCTCAGAATATTCTGTGTGGGTCTTTCCAGTTCGTATGAATGATGCCCCTATTCCCTTAAAGCCTTTGGTGGTAGTTCTGATCGATTACATCAGCTACGAAGGGCTGAACTGGCCAACTGTGACAAGAGTTTCTTGACTTGCTAACAGTCAGTCATTAACTCCAAATAATCTCAGAGCAGTGAAAGCTTCTTATAGATTTGTTTCCCTTACCCCCATCACACTGCCCTTCTAACTTTATTCAACACAGGATTGAAATCTTAAATTTTAACTAAACCCAAGGGGGAAATGAGATGTAGACATAATGATTTTCATTGCTAGTTTTATGAAGGCTTCAAGGACAAGTGCTGAAGGATCATGCCAAAACACCAACTTAATTACGTGTTCTTTAGAAAGACCTGTGCTCTATTCTTACTACTTCCAAAATACTATAGCACAATATCAGCTAGACAAACCTTCACACCGAGGTATTTGCATGCCAGTGACAAGACTATATATAACACTTTTATGGTTCACACATAAAGATATCAGTTGAAAACTGTAGTTCCAATTTTAACAAATTTGAAGGCTTATTGTAGTTCTGAGTCTCTGTTCATACAAGCTGAACAAGTTACTACTCATCTATGTTTGGCAATATTATGATTTTATTATTAATCAGATATCACAGCATTTGGCTGCTTTCCAATTGATTTGGATGTCGTGTTCTCCTTCAGTGTTAATTAGGTGCGAGCTCTGAGATCTAGAAGATAAGAGTATATATAATACTTTGGTACGTTTCCTCTAAAATGCCTTTTATGTGATTTATTAGCTACACAGAGATTTCAACCAGAAATATGTAATAGTTCTAACTTCTAAAGTACTGGAATTTTAGGTCTCTGATTGCTTTTTCTTCATGAGCTGCCTGTGTTTAGAACTCAAAAATTAATTTATCTATCCATCTGAGAATGTATATATTTGAATTATATTTACATAAAAATAAAACACCCTGTTCAGCTCATAAAATAAATAATCTTGTTTGTCACTTTCTCAGAATGAGAGATCTGTTGGGATAAACCAGAGACATCACGCTAGATCAGAGCTGGTCTGGCCAAGCCCATTGTCTCTCTCTCTCTCCATCCCCCGTAGCTTAAGGAAAAGGTTTAATGAAGGAGAAAGCCTACAGTAAATTTATCTTTTTATTCCCTGAAAACACATCTGGATTTTATCTCACATTGCAGCTTCAGTATCCCCACTGTGCCAGTCCAGGACACTTAACTAGTCGAGTGATAAACCTGGTAGAAGCTTTCATGGATAATGGTGGGAAAAAAAACCCCAAAGTCTAGTTTTAAACTGAAAACATTATCTGTTCATGCTCTTAATTCTTGCTCCTATTAAATTTAGAATGATCTAATGCATTCTGAAAACAGCTAGATAATTATAAAGCTTCCTTATGTCGGTATAGCTTGCACCTGTAAAATAATACCTATCGGTGTAATGGCAGTAACAATATGGTTTAGAACATTTTCTATGTTGCAAGGGAAAAATCACATAATTAAAACAGTTGAAACAGGATAAAAGTTGTGCACTGACGACATCAAAGATTTCTCTAATGGGGAATAGCCCATGCCAAATTTTGCAGATGCCATGATGCAATTACACTGTAAAAGAAAATTATGGAGAAAAACATAGAATTTCCAAGCCAGTGGAAATACCCCAATGTGCTTATCTCCTTCTTCTATCCAGCACTATATTATTATTATTTTTAAAAGCAGTTTATGTTAGAACACCTTAAAGCTTAGAAACCATATTCATTTCTATTCAGGATACAGGAGAACAAAGTATAATTGCTTTTCTTTACAGACAAGGCTCAGCCTGAGGTGAATAGGATTTAAGACCCTCCCCTAACTTTCAAATTTTTTATTTACTAATTTAGGTCATTGCCTCAACATGTTGATTGTTGGCCGTAAAAGGAGTAGGCTGCAGTGGAAGTGCGAAATGACACTAAATATGCTGTTTGCCTCTTGCTCTGAATGTGGGTTTTGAGCCACCAAGGGCAGCCAGGAAACGTGCTTCAGAAGGGACAGGGTCCTGCAGACGTAGCTTTCGTACTGTGGCCTGTGACCCCCATTTGTAGGTGTCTAATTCTCCCTGGGCCTCACAGAAGATGCTGAGTTGTCTTAGTGCCACAGGCTCGGCTGTGGCTGGGGGGCATTGCCTCCATGGATCCAGCCTCAGGTATTGTGTGTAACAGGCAGAAAGTGCCTATCTGCAATTGTATCTGAGACGTTTGCTGTGTCTGTCAGCTTTCTGATGCCCTTCTCCTAACAGCATGGTGAGTGCCTCTGAGCTGAAGCAGCGAGGGCAGCTTTGAATAGATTTTGATAAAGACTGTGGAGGAGTAAGTTACTTCATCTGCTGAGCTGTCCCTCTGCATCTGGCAGCTGATTGCCTGATAAAACAGGGAGCGCAGTGGCAATTTGTTGAAGTCAAGTGTTGCAAGGCTTTTAGGAAATGCAAGGAAACAGGTTTCAAAATCCACCAATTAAAAGAAGTCTGATTTCTTGGGCTCTGAGGAGAGTTATGGCCCGAGATTGCTTGTTTTGCACCTCCATTAAATTCTGATTTCTCTAGCTGACAAAGCACCTTCCGCTCACGTTAATTTCAATGTGGCTGAAAGTCATCAAATAGCTTTGGAAGTAAGTTTAGTAGATTTTGGGGAAATTTGATAGAAAAATGGAACCACACAGAGCCTAAAGTGTATTACGATCTGTTTCTATCCTGTAACTTGTCTGTCAAGAAGAATGCCTGGCAGATTCCTCTGTATCCATGACTCCTATACATGTTACTGCTATGATGCAGGAAAATCTTCCTTCTTATTTAAACCTCTGAAATAGAAAAATTTTCTATTTTTCTGTCTCTTCTGTACCTAGACAACATATGTGATGCTTAGTAAGGACCATGGAAGTGGTGCCTTCCTTTGTTCAGAAGCCAAACAGAAGCAATGGAAATACTTCTACAAACAATTTATTTACCAGTCTACCATTTCCCTCAGTGTTTTTCTTTTACTTTGCCACTTCTCTTGAGAGTTCATTTGGAACCTAACAGTTCTGTTTTTTGAACAAGATCTTCTGCACATGAAAACCACTGAGCACCCCCTCTACTCCTTTTAGACCCAAAGAAAGTATGAAAAGCATATCTGGTTTTTAGTGCAAAGTATGCAAAATTACCCCCTCTTGATGGTGTTAACTGAAATAAATTAATAAAAAATACTTTGATTGGCATTTGGATTGGGCAGACTGGCAACTACTGAAGAATTTATGGTTTTGTCTTGGTGATAGTTTTACTAGCATTAAAAAGTTGTGAATGAGCATGAATAAACTGCAAAAGGAATATGTAAAACACACCACCCAGCTGCTCACCCTTTGCAGGGGATATAGTGGGTGTCTGAAGTCTTCACATATCATTTGCATTTATCACTTACACAATGGGACAGCTTTATTTTTGCACTGGGATGGATATTTATGGAATTTCATGCCTCCCATAATGTATATTTGCCTTTTACTATGGCTTCCAAGCTTTTCCTACATAAAATCAGTAGCAAAAGCTAAGTCTGTATCAGTGTTTCTCTACCTCTTCTACTTTTGTTTTGTTAGGTGATTAACTGATTTTTTTTGTCTTAGATTTATTTTATTTTGAAAAGTTACACCTATGGGTAGGCAGGTATCAAAGTTACAAAAGTTAGAGGGAAACCTTTTCCCAGACATAAAATAAGCAGGATAGTAAAACATTTAGGATTTTAGAGGAATCAACAAAACTTAGTCTAAATTCTTGAATATTGTAGAAGTATAATTGCTATCCTTTTAAACTCTTACATTGTTGTTGTTGTTGTATGAACTTTATCAGAGATATAAATGGCTATTCTGTGTTGTTCAAAACATTTATAAAAGATTACTATTCTTAAGTTTTGAATTATGATTACTAAATCAAAGTTCCACTCACTTATTATCTGGTTTGTTTTTTGGTGTTTTTTTTGTCAAACAGGTGTGTTTTATGAAGTTGTTCCGAGCTTCCCTGGAGTGGAGGAAAATGTGCGAGTGGATTCACATGTAAGCAGCCACAGGTGGAGAAGGCACTCAGAGTCTCTCAAATCAGTTGACACCAACAGAGCCAGCATGGGGCAGGATTCTTCTGAGCCAGGGGGTTTCACAGACCTGCTGCTTGAACAAGGACATGACAACACCACCCAGATTGAGGTAGAAATTAATTCCATCTATTTTTTTTTAATTGTTTGTTATTTTTGATTCAGGGTAAGTAAAAGATGAAGGTGTTTACTTTGGTGTACTCAGAAATTGATACGGGAAGAGAACCTCATTGTCTTTGGTTTTGTGACCCTGTCAGCACATGGAAGCCAGCTTTTTCTCCTGTCCTGATTCTGGATCCTGTCCTTTCTGACTTTGAAGTCTCTTGAGAGTGTCTGTTTCTCTGCTGGAAGACAGTTATGGGAAGCCCCATGTTGTAGCGGTTCTCACTGGAGAACTGGAAAAGAAAGTAGTATTACAATAAACTTGAATTATTTCTTAGAAGTTGGGGTAAACACCTTAGCTTGTGAGATTTTGCCTGATCTTCATGGTAAGTGATATCCAGACATTAAGCGGAAAAGGTCCTAGAGAAATGAGAAATTGGAAAAAAAATCAGGTTGGTCACTGAAACAATTTGCATATGTTATTTGATTGTTGATCTTCCAGAAAAGAATAACATGGATCAAGTCCATCTACATGAAGTTTTGGGACATACTCCCTCTGTTTTACAGTTTCATTCAATCTCTGAATCTTGTTTAGAAACTTTAACTGCCAGATTGCCCTCATATGGACATAATATAAATCTAAGTGAGTACCAGTTCTGTCTTTAAAGCTGCTTTCAGTTTCAAGTCGTGTAGGGAGAGCAGAAGTTAACCATAATGTTATGTTTTGATTGATTGGTGCAAAATGTCTCCGCCTGTGATGATTTCTGGGAATTATGCTATTTTATCTTAGTTACATAAACATACTGGCTAAGTCTGTATCAGTGTTTCTCTACCTCTTCTACTTTTGTTTTGTTAGGTGATTAACTGATTTTTTTTTGTCTTAGATTTATTTTATTTTTAAAAGTGACACCTATGGGTAGGCAAGAAGGAAATGATTTTGTCTTTATACACAGATAGGTGTTAGTACAATAATTATTGTATCTTTACTGATTATTTTTTAAAGTATTAGGTTTGGGATTTTCTTATTAATAAAATCTACATCCTATTTTTCAATAAAATATAGCTTGGAATAAACTACACTTAACACTTTCAGTCTTTATATTCTGTTTCCAAAGCAACAGTGCTATTTACTTTTCAGTTCTGAGGAGCTCACTCTCAGACAGGCAAAACAGCTTTCAGATTTTGGGTTGTTATATTACACAATAACAAAAGCAAAGCAATATAAAACGCATCAGTAGAGACAATGGTGTCTCTACAGCATGAGTCAGAAAACAGTAATGTTTTCTGAGGTGTGTTTTGTGTTTGTTTTTTAAGCTTCTCTGTTTGCACAGTACTAATTGTGTTTCCTATTGCATAAACATGGAAGTCACTAGTTGATAAATTATATTTTTGAATTGCATGTTAATTTTATGATTTGTTTTTTGCCCCCTGTAATCCCCATCTGTTCACACTTACAGCAATTCACTCAGGCACAACACAGATCAATCCTGCTTCTAATTATTTCACCAGGTAAAGTAGAAGATGTCTCAGGTACAGGAAACTTTGTGTAGCTGATCTTTTCATGGCTTACCTGTAGATCCCAAAGCAGTGTCTCTGTTCAGTTGAGTTCCAAACTCTTATGAAGCAAAACGGGTCAAAGTTCCCCGTCTAACACTCATGTAACACAACATTCAGGAAAAAAAATGAATGCTTGCAAATGGACATACGTAGAATGGTATTTTTCCAGGGCCATCTTTCCTGACAGATTAATGGCCTTACAGTGTCCTAACCTCAAAAGTACATCACCCTTTCTGAGTTTTTTAAATTCAGGTTTTGTGTTCTGTCACAGCCCTCTCTTTTGCTAACGTCTTTCCAGCACAATAAGATAACTGAGCTGTGATTTTACACATTATCGGATTCTGTGGTAAATCCCTTCTACAACATGCAGGCATTTTACAAAAAAACCCTTGATGCCTAGCTTTATAGAGGAGGTAAAGTGTACAACAGTGGAAGAATCCATATGTCGCAAAGTCTTCCGCAGCCTGGGAGCTTATCAGTAGTGCTGGAGAGCATATTGATTTTTTTTTTTTTTTTTTTTAAACCCTTCTGTGTGTGTTGCAGTTCTTGTTGAAGAAAACCTAGAGAACGAGTACTACCTACCACTCATATTTAACGACACTACAGAATTACAGCATCCCTCCATCACAGATTCTGTTTCTAAAGTATTTTATAGGCTTGCCATGCAAATATGAAAGACTTCTTTTATAGGAAGGCTGACAATGATGAACATATCTTTAATAATGATGAGTTTACTTTCTATCCAGCTTTAAAAGAAAAATAAAACCAAACAAACCCCACTCCCTCCAAAAAACCTCAACCAAGGGCAAAATGGAAGGCAGCATGCAGAAATTTCTGCACATTGTTTAAAAACAACTCTAAATATTTTGTGTGTTATCAAATCTATACAGTCATAATGTAGAAAACAATAAAATCAACCTGTGTGGAGCATAGCTTAGTTCTACTGGCTTTCCTTGATATTTTAAGATGATGAGATTTTTTATTCATGTTTTTCCATTGGAGTTACTGGGAATTGTTCTGTATCTTCGCAGGTGCACTGTGCTGGGTCTCCCATCAGCCCTAATTCAGAGGCTGTTTAACATCAGCTTGAGTGGCACATGAAATTCAGGCCTTCAGGAACAGCTTTAGAAAGTGCATTGTAAATCCATTTATCACATCTTTTCAGTAGCCAGGATGGACCTGCTCCTATATGTAGGAAAGATGATAATGATCAGATTCTCTTTAGAGATGCTGTCTGTCTTGTCTAAGAGCCAGAGCAGTGCAGCCACTAGGGACGCCAGGACATTTGCTGTCTCTTTGCACATCTGTTTTGCCTCCTGGATTTGTTTGGCACTGTGATTCAGGGCAGAACTCCTGCAAAGTGATATATGTATTCAGGTATTTTTTTGAATAAAGATATTCTCTGGAAGTGGAACCGCATTGCAGAGTCTAGCGGAAGAAGTGGCTAAAGCAATTTGATGTGCAAAACCTTCAGAAACAGGCAGGGCCTTTGGAAGGAGGGGACAAGACCTCCAGCAACACAATGGGACTTGGAGGATAGGAATTTTGTGGTCCATGAGTGCAGTGTTGTAGTAGTACAAACATGCAAAACTAGAGATGCCAAGAGAAAGGCAAAGAACAGGAAGAACAGGTTTCTGCTGCAAGCCAGATTTTTTAGGCATGTAGCATTTGTGGAGTTTCTGGAGAGCTGATAGCAAGCTGGGGGTTGTAGGGTAAAATCAATGTATAATAAATGCTTATCATAAACACTTTGCAAAATGGCATGAAAATCTTGAGAATATTCCTCTTTCCCCCTAGCTTCATAGGATTATTACAATGTGCCAGTTAGGGACTAGAATGTCGTAAATCCAAAAAGGGTCCCAAGGATGGAGGTTGGTCCCATTTGCTTTATTTGTTATTGGTACTTTAGAGCCCAAATAAAGAGGAGGGACAATATCTAAATCTCTGTGGCCATACTCCATAAAAGGTTTGTTAAGGTTTCCTTCCCACTACATAATATAGCCAGAGAGAGAGCAAGCACTGAAGAGGGGCAGGTGTAAAAAGGGTGAGATCCCATTTGTACAGATGGGCACAAATGTTACGGTCCTAGAGAAATCCCCAAAGCAGGTAGTCTTGGGATGGGTGGAGAAATAGGTTGTCAGCAGTCCAAATCAACTGCAAAGGTCAACCCCAAAGAGACAGTATTCTGGAGAAGCAGTGCAACCTTCTTGGCTTCATGGCAAATGAGAGCATCAGACAGTCTCCCTTTGAAGATAGGGTGTCTATGGCTAAGGCATGTTTCTTCTGAAGGGTCACAAAGCCAAACATGAAAGTCTTCTACGTGGAATAACTTTGGCACTGTCAGAAGCTGAAATGTTTCTCACTAAGCCAGAGGAGAGGTTTTTTTGAGTTTGGAAGCATCAGAACTGCATCCTACATGCACTAAATGGTGCTTAGGACTGGCCAGTGCAAAGGCAGCCTCCGTGGTCCTGTGGGTACTAGGCTAAAAGGGGAAATGTGTACCACACTGTAGTTACAGGGACCTCAAAGATTGGGATTATTGTGGGGCGTATTTAAGAAATCAGGTGGGACATTCAAAAATTAAGTGTAGTTTGTATCAACAGTTCTTCTTTCTAGAGAGTTTGTTTCTTAAATTTCTGGGATTTCACAATCTTATAATTTGCAGTATAGCTTTCCAGTTTTTGTTTTGGTTTTTTCCTCCCACTTTCCTTGGGACTCTTCTCTCCAGTCTTGGGGATCAGAGTTGGTTTTTTCTTTGTTGAATAATCTACCACTTTTGTTTATTGTGCTCAGGACGTTAAGTGCCTTTTATTTAGAATAAATAGAGCCTAGGAAATGCAATGTGTAGGGTGGAATTTGTTGCTGCAAATGTTGTAAGGCCTTGAAAAAGCAGTGAGAGTGAAAATATGTCTTAATGAATATGTGTAGTTTGTCATGTCTTCTTTCAAGCAAGAAGACATGACAAATATGCTACCTTTCTTCACATACTCTTAAAAAGAAAAGTATGCTCTATAATAACTCACTGTTATTAAGTAAATGAGTATTAATATTGTTAAAATAATCTCAGATTCACGGTCATGGTATGACCAACCGTTCTATTAATCCCTGAAGCCCTGTAGCCATAAAGGTGGGTAGCAGAGGTTCTGGTTGCCTGTTGCTTTTTTGCATTTACTGGAAAAGGAACAGATCCCTGAAATGCATCTAGTATGGATGTTGGGTCCCCAGTATTCACCACTAAGATATCCACAAATGCATTCCTGTTTTGCCACAGTGCTTGCTAATGTAGGCGTGGCCACTGAGCTCTGAAAGAGGCTTTATAATGCGTTAATATATAATTGTCCATTGTGCAAATGTAGCAGAATAATTTTTCCATAGTTTAAAACGTGCATAATTTTTCAAGTGATATCCTGTGATTGTGGCTATATAGAGCTCCAAACAGAGGTGATTCTCCTTCTGTATTTATAATTTTTGTCTCTTTATCCCAGATTTTCTGTAAAGCTGTTCCAGCTATAGGCTTTATAGAAGATTTCTAGGCAAGTTGCTTGGTCCTCTTCTTCACCATTCTCTGTCCTTGATCCTTGTGATTACTTAACCCCCAGTGAACAGTACAACACTGAAAAGTAAAATACGGAGAAATTGAAATCGAGCAGTTTCTAGTATATAGCTTGTGTTGGCATTAGCAGAAGATGACAAACTTTGCAAAATAACTTCGGAACTTATGAATTACTTTCAGATTTGTTGCCACTGTATAGAGGTGATACATCAAAACAATAGTCTTTCGCAAACTTCAAATATCAAGAAGAAATCCAGCAATAAAATAAGATTAAATCATAGCCAGGCTTGAGCTGAGTGCAGCCATGCTAACAGTAAGGTTTTATTGCTTTGCACCATGAAAAGAGTGAGAAAAACATTTTTTTTTTTAATATAAAGTCTTAGAACAATGAGTGAGTGCAACTGTAAGACAGAAAAAGATTCAGCAAGAAACGGCACGCTGAGCATGCTAAGTCGAATCAAACTTGATTCTATCTTAACTTCCTCCATCTTTCCCAACATAGTACTTGTGAACATAGAAAATTGTGGCTATTTCAATGCCAAACAATTTTTTTTTTTTCCCCAGTGGTGAAGTAGTACATTTATTCCTGTGGATGTCACTGATACCTCCTGCTGTGTATTGCTTTTAACTAAAATATCGTTGCTAACTGAAGACACCCTTCTTTCTTTTTCTTTCCTTTCTTTAGTTTCTCTAGATTTTGTCTGAAATGTAAATTTTAGCAATCCCTGTAGTGTAGACCTGAAAAGTGTCTTGCCCCTATCAGAACAACACTGGTGAATTTCCTACTGGCAACAATCTTTTGCTGAATTTTGCATTTTCTTCCAGAGTTTCTGCCTAGAAGAAGTCTTCTCCCTTATCAGTCCCAGTCAGTCATCGAAGTGAAGATGTCTGATTCTGACTGACAAAAACAACAGAAGGGATTGAGTTTTACAGCTCTTGGGATTTGAGAGCAATTACTCTCAGCTACTGACAGCAGTGTCAGCATGCCTACTGCTGCGTTCTTACTGCAAGCCTGAGCAAGGAAAAAAAATAATGGTTAAGATTAAATTTCACTCAGCTGGACAAATGATAAGGCAGTCCTGCAATTACTGCTCTAATGCACTGTACTAAAAGTAGAAAAACTTACCCATGCATAATTGAAGCCTGAAAACTAAACAATATCGTAGTGACGTTGTGAGCTGTCAGTTTGCCCAAGCCTTCCTCTGTTCTGCACACCACACACACACACACACACCCCCAATACCTTACTACCAGTTGCACCTGTAGGACTTGGAAATAAGCAGCAGTGTTACTAATGCTGTATTCTGAAACCATGGTCCCTCCAAGTTACTGAGAAGAATGTTCTACATCTAAGAAAAAAATCCTTATTATCAAATAGTTTAATGAGTATTTCTGTTCTCTTTCCTCATTCCAAGCTATGGAGAGACATGCTTTACTTCTAGAGTCTGTTTTCTGATGTGCCATCTTTCATAGGCTTTAATTACCTGTGTAGAGTAGCCTGCCTGTTTAGCTTTTGAATTTACAGTTTGAATATTTTGCTGAAATAGTGTTTGTATCTTCTTTTCCCTTTTGGTGATCCTCAACAATGCAAGAGTGAATTTCATGGGCATCACTTTGATATACTTATTCAGTGTAATAAAATTGGGGATGCTATTGATCTCTGCATCAGGACAGAATTATTTTTTAATGCATGGTCAGGTCAAATCTTAATGTGGATTGTAAAGTACCGAAGTAATGCATATTCAGTACAAAGGTTTAACCAGAATTTAGGCTTTTTTTATTTTAAATTTGACGTGTCAGTGGGAAGTTATGAAGCTTTGCAGAGCAAAGATTTGTCACTGGACTTGGCTGATTCTTTAGAGAGCAAAAGAGCAGTAGTTCTGTTCTGAAATCTGCGTTTTCAAAAAGCCATGTGGAAAAAAAAAACAAACTCAAAACTAAAAAACACAAAAGGAACAATCAGTTTTATCTTTGACACATGCATTGTATTTTTGCTTCATTTGAAGGGCAGATCCTAGTCTATATTGTTGAGCTCAAATAACATTGAGCCCTTGCCTAAAATAAGGGAAATGGCAAATTTTGTTTTAAGATCATTTTAAGTTCTAAGTGAAGAATTCCACTTTAGCTGATTTAATTACATGGCTGCAGCTTACCTGGCCTACTTGCAAAATCTGTATCGTAACAAAAGTTGCATTCATTCTTACTTTTAATTTTAGGGAAGTAGAGTTGTTTCTGTTCACATTTAACAATTACTACATAATGTGATATTTGGTGTACGTAAGGATTCGTTCAAGAGAGGGAGGGGAAATTTGGTCTTCTGTAGGCTTGCAAATATTTTTCTCAATCTTAGATTAACCTTTGGTCATCTAGTATAGCCCTGGCATCTCCAGGGCTAAAACTACTGTGCCTAAAAAATGTGGGTTTACGGTTGAAGGTGGTATTACATCAGGCTTTCTGCCATTTCAGACCCCATCTTATGTTGCCTTAGACCATTTCGTGTTCAACTGTATCTAAAACAGTTGTTTTGCTGATTTTAAGCCAGTATAACTTAAGGCCAGAAGTCTCTTTTTGGATGGGTGCTGTTCAGGGCTCTGATGTTTCCCTAACGTCCTAGAGGATCAAACAAATGTGCCATATGGTTCCTTCTCTACTGAACATCGTTGAACTGTGAAACCTTTGGAGCTCATTGACACTGAATGTTGCAGATGCCAAAATTTACAAAAACAGACAAATTCATGGAATAGAAATTTGTCAAAAATCATTGAACACAAAGGAAGATTCTGAAGAGCAGATCACTGGAACATAGCAAAATCAGGGAATTGCCACTGTTTGCCGTGGGTCCCTTACTCTTCCCAGGCATCATTCTCAGTTCTGGGGACCAGACAAACAATGTTTGGCATGAGTACATCTGTTCTTGTGCTCTCATTGGTATCCACTCACAAAATTAAGTTAAACATCACTGTACTATTTTCATGGTTAGAAGCTTGAAAGTTACAACAGAGATTTAGGATGTACTGGAGGAACAATCTTGGGATATGCTGGAGTGGCACTGACACCATCGTGTATGTATCTTTTGCTTTTCTGTGTAGCAGAATATTTAGAGTTGTAAGAGCACTAAAATTTGCTGTTAAATGATACAGTAATTGAAGACTAAGATGTATAGGATTTTCTTGCATTATTTTTAAACAGCTTTTATTATGCTCTCTTCCAAAAAGGTTGTTATTGCTATTTTTAAACTAGTTTATTTACACTTTTCAAGAGTTTATTTTAGAAAATTACCTTGTTATTTGGAGATGATGGAGTTGGAGAATGTCATTTATGTTCAGAAAAATCAAGTCTTCTTTTTTCAAACTGAGTCAAGGGGAAAAAAATGTTCCTTCCTTCTTCGTGTGATGTTATGGAAAGTGTTTGAACTTTCTCAAAAAACAAGCTACTTCAGATGACAGCCTAAGTCAAATCAAAATTTCTGTAGATTATTGCTAAATCCAGTATTTAACTGATTATTTTTAATAGCTATGAAGAGACCCAGAAAGTGAATTAATCTGGAAGCAGCACAGATCACGTGTGAAACATCCTAGTCCTGTACTTTTATTGAATCACACCAAACAGTGACACCTGCAACTAGAATTAGAATCTTGGACAGTCATTCATTTACTCACTTTTTTTTCAGCTTGTCCAGCTGAGTTTTCCACCAGTGATGTCACGCTTTCTAGCTGGCCAGCAGGCTGATATATCACTGTCTTGTTTTCTTTCAGGCTTTTGGTTGCAAAATGGTAAACTAGACAGAAGCCTCATATATTCTTCTATATTGAATTTCTTAATTGCTTACTTAAATCAAGGTCATCTTGACACTTGCACTAGGCCTGCTACGGTCTTCAGCTGGACTGAATTCATTCCCAGCTCTGCAGTGAACCTGTCAACATTTCCATTATTGCCAATCTAAACTCAAGGGGTGACGGTTTTGCTAATGACTCGGGTATAGCTGAAAAAGGAAAAGGCGAAGGCTAGAGTTGAGATTAATTCTCTATTTCCTTTAAACTTGAGGGGTGGCAGAGGGTGGCAGGCAGGGAAGGAAAGAAATTAAAAAAAAAAGTTTCTCCACTCCTAAGTAAGGGAATTCACAGTTCTCCATGGTAATCCTGAGTTCATTTCCGCATGCTTAGCTATGTTGACACACAAGGCATTTAATTTAACATGCTGATAATAATGAATTTCTATAGCAAGGAAGGAGACAGGGGATTCAGAATTTAATGGAATCTGCCTTTGAATTTTCTTGATGATAATATTTTATGTTTCCATATCCCTCTTCATCTCCAAGTTCCTAAAGCACATTGCAATTATTCCGGAATAGCTGAACTCATGACTGAAAAGAGCTATGAGCAGTATCAACAACAGACCCCGTACTTTCTTTCTGAATTATTTGTCATATGTGCCTTAGCCCTTTTTTGCAGAAGTTCACTGAAAATAGATTAATCTTGTGAAAGCTGAATACTAGTGTGGCCGTTAAGGCTGGGAGGCTGGGAAGGTCTTTACTTTCCAGTCATTTCCTTTCTGGCTTTCTTCACCATGTTCACCTGGAGACTTGTATTGATTTGGTCATGCAAAAAGCAGAGGATGATGTTAGTTTCAACCTGTGCAAAACAGCCCTTGTAAATTTAACAGCATGCAGCAAGTTGTGTATAGCTGGTTGGAGCAGGGCATGAGGGTGAGTATGTTACTGAGTTGTTAGTGCAGAGGAATTTGGGTAGGTAAGTAAAAAGTTGTTACACTAAGCCACATAATTCCAGTTTGGATAACAGCAATCCTTAGGGATAGATTTTCAAAGCCATAGGAATTCTGCTGACATTGATGGATTAATCTGTGCCACTCTGAAAATCTTTCATGTTTTTGTAATATGGGAGAGTCAATTATCCCTTATCCCAAAACAGTAACAACTTGTTGTGTAAGCAGATGGGTACATCATTTCAGATTTGGTCAGACACTTCCTTTGACTGTGTGTAAATTTAGTAATTATAACTTGAGAGCTTTTAGCATTTATCAGAGAGACAGTGGCCTGTCTTCGTTGTGATTACATGAGTTATGCAGACTTTTCAAAGAGAATAATAAGTGGGGCCAAAGTTCAAAATTCATATCAAGAGGGGGATCAGAGTTAAGATAGTTCCATTTCTAAAATGTGTGTTTGTCCTTCCAAAAATTCCAGCTTAACGCTGTCAACTGCTGAAGAAAATGCTGATGAAACACTCTTAATAGCTGAAGTATTTCAGACACAGTACAGAAATTAGTAAGTAATAAAAATAACAGGGTTTTTTTGTTTTCATTCTTCTGTAAAACTGGCATGCATTCATGTGCAGCATGTCTAGCTTTCCACAGACCATCACTAATAAAGCAGTATGTTTATTTGTAGAACACAAAATTGGTAATGAAGGTTTTGGAGAGTGCAACAAATTGCACTGTGAATAACAAGGAGAATAAAAACAAACAAAAACAAAAAACACTAAAAACTAGCAAACTTTCACATATTCACCAGACTTTTTAGTGGCACAGCATTTAACAGAAGTAGAGGGATGTGACAGGGTTACGGGAGGCTTGCTTCATGCTTTTGTATGAAGCTGCATGACTTTTCACTAATTACTATTAAAATTTTTTAAATAAATGAAAGCATGACTCTAAGAATACTCCTTCTACAGCCTTAGCAACAGAAGTAGGAAGGGGAGAAATTGCAATGGAAATTCTGTCTGTCTGATCTCATACAGGTGGAACAGTAAAATGTCATGAGGGGTAAAATGCCATGATCTCTTGAAGGTATTCCCCTTTTGCTCCAGTACAGACAGCAAAGCAAGCAGCTTTCTCAGGCAGGTTCTTCCTGCCTCAGGCAAAGTGTGAATGCCTCTTTCCTGGTGTATGAGAAAAGTGCCTTCCAGGGCTAGAATAGGCATAATGTGGCTCCGAAGTGCTACAGCTGTTTAGCTCTTCCCAGGAGTAGGCCAACAATGTGGCTTCTACGCATCAGCAGTCTGGTGGGTGCTTATTTGGGGGGTATAACTGACTGGCTGGCACAGTGGTTTATAGCAAGTTTGGTGGGGACATTTGGAACACCTCCCTTCAGTAGTTATAAGCAAATGTACCAGATGTCTCTATGTCTAGAAAGCAAAACCCCAATTCTTACAGGTGAACAACTGATGACTATATAATTGAATGAAACAGTGACTTTTTCAACAAAATTAAAATTCTCAGAAATAATTCATGTGCTATACAGCTGGACTACAGTTATATTAATGTAAGTGAGAAAAGGGGTTAAGTTGTTTTTTATTTTAAATAAAAATGGAAATAGAACATTTGATGCTATCAGTCATTAGCAGTGCATAAAATGTTGATTTTTCTATATTAGTATTATCTTCATGACACATCAGGCGTATTATTCCACCTCAGAAATCAAGGTAATTTCTTAAATACATTTTAGAGGTTTTGTTTCTTACCTAAAGATTCAATTAAGGGTAGTACGCATCTGTATACTGCTCTAATAATGTATGTGAATTTATATAAAATACTAGGCTACTGTGATTCCTATGAAAGGCTGGAGTCTGTACGAGTGATTTGCCTTTTTAGTTAATATTGAAACAGAAGGTGAAATTCAGCTCCTCAATTTGGATACCTAAGTATAGGTGCATGTGGAGTAGATGAGGTATGTGTAAGTCCTTGTATGTGAGTTAAAGTGTCCTGTCATAGGTGGTGGAAATTTAAGGTGAAATTCGGTTGCCTAGGTTATAGGTATCTGGCATAGTTTTAGGCACTGTGGTTATACTGAATGGTCCTTTGCTTCTCCTTTAAGACAGGAGTCTGCTGCAGGTCCTAGATTGTATCTGCAAGTCTTGAATGGCCCTGGGTTCCTCCTGTGCTTAGGCAATTGCATCTTATCCATGGTCAGTACAGGCAGTGCAGTCAAGATGGGCATTGTTTGCTCTAAAGTGGACCTGAAAGCTTGCTGAGCTGGCAGACCTTCATTGACAGCATTTACTAGGTCTGTGGTTCTGATGAGCGCTTAGAACCCTGCTCAGCTAACTATTTGATTATCTAAATCTGAAGTGAAAAGGCCAAGATTCTTCCTTTTTTTTTTTTTTTTAATTAACAGATATACCAACAAATTATATCAGTATCAGGCAAAATAAAATGGCCCATTTCTGGTCAGAGTCAAAATGCAGAGATTCCCCCTTCCCACCCCCCCCCGGCGCGCGCTAAACTTTGCCCCCTCAGCTGCGCCGGCAGTTCCCCCTGCGCGCTCCCCTACGAGCAAGTCACACGCGCGGCGGCGGAGGCAGCGGTGGTAGCAGGGACTGAGCGCGGCGCGTCTCCCCCTCCTAATGCCACAGACTCGGAACCGGCTCAAACCGGTTCAGACTGGGAGATTCCATCTCGGTTTAGTTTTCAGCCCATGGCGCCGCGGAGCGTTTGGAAACCTCGGGCCTCCGCCCAGCCAGCGCTCCCATTGGTCCCGAGCCGTGCCGCCGCGCAAGCGGCCTGCGCGCTTATTGGCCGGAGGGGCTGTCGATCCGCTGCGCGCCTCGGAGGGGCGGAGGGTGCGAGCGCCGCGGGGGGGGAGGGGGGGGATAAGATAGAGGGGATCCGCCCCCTCTCCAGCAGCCTAGC
>JAVJGI010000050.1:71210943-71224175 GCA_035590275.1 Ibycter americanus | reverse complement strand
ATGCAGAGATTCCCCCTTCCCACACCCCCCACCCCACACAAAAAAAACCCCAGAAAACTGAAAATATTGGAATATAAGTAAAATCTCATGTCTTCATATTTCACTGTTTTTCAGTGCTTAGGAGGGGATATACATGCTTGTCATCACTATTTTTGCTTTAAATTGTGAAAAGGCGCCCTTCAAGTCAAAAGTAATTCTGTAGTACCTTGTGTTTTGTCTTCTACTGTCATGTATTTAGCTGAAAGCCAAAAAAGAAAATACAAGTTTATGAAGCTTTTCCACTTTGAATCACTGTACTCTTAAAAAGCAACATAGATGTGGAAATTATACACAAGAAAAAAAAAATAACATCAAAAAGGAAATAATGTGTTAGTATAATTTTGAAATATTTGAGAATATTGAATCAACTGGACACTGTGTTAGTTTGAAGGCAGTAGCACTTTTCAGAGACGGCAGAGGAAGGATATTTAGCATCTTGACCTTGTCTGAGCAATTGCGAAGTGCTTGGAGTATCCATCCTGAAAAGAACAAGAGTGCAGATGCTGCAGAAAGCTTGTTTTGAGCCTGATGTTATGCAGAGGGAGTGACTTGGAGGTGCCTGTCTAGCCAACGTGTACTTCATCAAGCGTATCGATTAAATATGGTGTCTTATAGTTGTGGCACTTATATTAGAGAGCTCTCAAGGGATTTAGTTATTTATTTATGAGCATCACTGCTCAAAGCATTTCTGTGACAAGTCATTAAGAAATGTGACTGGTTAGAACAGTTTGTTAAAATTGTATGTAGCATTGTTTTCACTATTCTTGTATAGAATATCTTAACTGAACTCCTGTTATAGATGTGTGTAGAAAAATACATGTGAACAAAGCAAAATGCATAGTTTTTTCCAAAGCAAAGAGCAAGCTTTCCAAAAAGCATTAGAAATTGGGACTACAACTTAACCACTGTAATCATCACTATCTTTCTAAGACATGAATGGTGATTTTGAAATTTTGGATACTGATTGTGGATTTCAGCCAGTCCTGTGTTTTAGTAACTAAAGATTCAAGTGTGTTGTATGTATGTATGTGAGAGCTAAACTAGAAAGTGCTCTGATTAAATAGACTACCAGTTTTGGTTGCAGTCTGTTTAAACTGAACATTCTCTAGAGAAGGAGTCATGATGCAGTTTGTCCTTTGATGCTCAGGCTCTGTGATGAGCATTGCTGCTGTCTGGCTATATGCTGAACAGCACATAGCTGAACTGAACAGCATGGCGTTGGCAAAGACTGGCGCTCAGTGAGGTGAACATAGGATACCTTTAAAAGCTTCAGATTAGGCTTTATCCCTACAGGTAAAAAGCTACTGCATTAACGAACTCAAGTTCCTGACTGTATCAGCTTCATATCTGTTGTACGTGTTCTCACAACTGATTGCCCTGTAATATCAGCTGTGAGCCCTGATAGATCCCTGAGACAATATTAACTGCTCAGGAATTGCAGCACACACCAGTGAGTGTGGAGGCAGCTTCCAACACTGTCCTACATAAAGCTCTGATCAACTAGAAACTATACTTTCTAATATTAACTTAATTCTCCAGATCTGTAACACTTTTCATCCTGATTCAGATTTGCCATTTTCTCTCCTCATGTAAGGCCTTGGGGCTGTTGGGTCTTGGTTGGTCTGTTTTCCTCTTGTCTCTTTCTATAGAGAAGGGACAAAGAAAGGAAAATGGCTTCTGAATATATACCAAAGGAAGAAATAGGCTACAGAGAGTCTAAAGTTACTCTAGTACCTGGATTTAAAAAAAAAACGGGGGGGGGATAATATTAAACTGAACTTACTATGTATCTTAGGGGGAGTTAAAAATTGCACAAGTGTGGCTGTAAGTATGTCAAAGTATATACACTCAGAAATACACCGTCAGTTATACTCCACACAGGAAGTGAATCTTTAAAAGATAACAACAAAATTATTTATGGCATTATCTGGAGTCACGAACCCCTAAGAATGGGGCTGGTAACAGGTATGGGGTCATAACCACTGATGCTCTGTAGTCTGCACCTGGCAGGGGTTTTTTATGTTTACAGTCATTTTTACAGTTTCAGTTTTATATACACTTTAGTCATCTATACATATCTAAAAATGAGAAAATAAATTCTATAACATGTTTCATAATTACATCAAAATCAAATTGTTGCTAGATGTTTTCATGGTATTTTTATTGCAATGGTTCCTATTGTTTTATTTTAGTGGAGAGGATGCTACAGAGCAGTTAATAAATCTTTATTTTGAGAATGCCATTTCTCAAACTTCTACTCCAGCAAATCAGGAACAAAACTGCATAATAAATATTTCCCTACTGTAATTGGGTTTTGAGTGACATGGTGATTTGGCTTTTTTCCTCTCAAGTAAAGCACTGCAGAGACTTTTGCTCTTTTGAAGCTTGTCTCTTAGGACAAGACAGTCCAAGGGGCTTTATAAGACGGTTGTAATGACCCCTAAATAGGCTGACAGTTTTATAGCAGTCCCCAAGAGGGGCTTCCTTTCAAAAGTGGCTGCATAGCGTGAAAATGCAGTGCCTCCCCATTGACTTTTCACAAGGCCGGAAACGCTAAACTGCTTTTTGGATTAATAACAGGTTTATGGCATCCTCCTCTGCCAGACTGTCTGTCAGGAGTCTGTGACTCTCCATTATAGGTGCTGTCAGGCGCTAAGAAAAGTGCAATTTAAAAACCTGGGAGTTTAAGATGATGTAGAGCTGCAAAAAGCTGTGTGTGTACATAGGGGTGAGAGCTGTGAGCTAAATGCTTTTATTTCATCCCAGTTGATGACATCATTTAGTGTTTACAATAACAACCCCCAGGTGCAAATCTGTGAGATTCTGGGCAAAGTGACTTCCACACTGGCCCTAGTGAAAACCTGAGTTTGAGGACTCCTGCACACAGACAACAGGCTTTCAGGACTCTGCAGAGCACTCATTTCACCTCTTCTTGCAGAACATAACATGAGATGAAGTTCTTAATCTCAATGCACACAAAGGATTTCCTCTTTTGTTACACTGGGTTCCCCTCATTCATATAGACATGATATTAGGTGTTCAATAAGGATTTTTCTAAGGCTTGTGTAATTAATAGTGATGTTTGCAGGTTCTGGTGACTGTTGATGTAGAATATGTATGCTATACCTATGTATATATATACATATTTCCTAACTTCTTCCCACATTGGATATTTAACAAAAACCAAAAAAACAAAGGGAAAAAAAACCAACACACACCACCCCCACCCCCAAAGGAGCAGATTGTAGCTTTGCCATTGTGAAAGCAGCGAGGCAGTTCTGTAAACTGTATGGATCTCTTCTGAGGAAACATACAGAACAAAAGTTTTGTTAAGAAATTGAGCAGGAGGGAGGAGGTTATCCTTAATGCAAAGCACTTATGAAATGAAATCGGTACTTCTGAGCATCAGAGAACCATTCATAACAATTGAGCTTCCAAAGTAGCAGCCACTATATATATCCTCTTCAAGACTTTCATGTGGTAGGTAGTTAGTGTGTAGCTTACCTACTGAAATTAGAGCTGTCACGTTTTGAGAGGCCAGTTCAAATTAAGCATTCCTCAGGGTTCTTCAGTTATCAGATCCTATAAAATTGTAAAATTGCATTATAACATTGGTATAATTACAATTGCAGTAGTCTGTGTTAGAATGCAGTTATATGGCTTTTCCCCTTTATTTTTTTTTTTTTTAATGGCTCTTTCCCCATTTTCTCTGACCTTAGCCTTCTCATTAGGACCCCATTTCAGGATAGATGATCTTTTCTCATACTGTCTCTTCTGCTAATGGCTGTTGGACTGGGGGTATTCTCCATGGACCCTTGCCACCCTTCCCCCAGTCTCAGTCAGTGCCTGCCTAAAGAACGCTCAAATAAATGAGGAAATTCAATTGCAACACCATACACACGTTTCCTTTTCTCTGGTAATGCAGAGTGTGACCATGTATCATTCTTGCCCCTTCTCAGTGCCCAAGCACATGCCAGCTGGAAGAAGCTTTGTCAGCTGCGATGCAGAGCTAGCTCAAGTCCTAAATGAGTTGTCATTTCTGTTCTGCCCCTTGTGCTGCTTTTAGCTGGTGGATACTAATAATGTTCCAAATCCAAGAGCAATTTTCTAACAAAAACCTGAAACGTTTCAGAAGTCAATTTTAGCTGTGTTTCACTGACAGGATAGGCAGAGAGAGCTTAAAGAGAGTAACAAGCGTTAAGTGAGATTGGGTAAGAGTGCAAATAAGTTTTGAGGAAGCTGGTTTTGTTATATGTGTGCAGGGCCATCTTGTTGCTGGCTTATTTTAATAGAAACGGTGTTCTTTTTTCTTCTGCAAAATGAATTGCCAGAACTGTTTTTCTTCATTAGGGAAATACTTTTAATTGCTGGCTTATTTCCTTCCTCTAAATTTCCCTTAAGTATTTTATTATTATGTTTGCTTTCTCCCTGAAAAGTAATCTATTTTAAAATATATAACTGCCTGTTTTCTCCTTCCAGTGTTTCCATTTCATTCTACAAATTCAGCTTTTAGAATGCATAGTTGTCTGATTAATTTCATAGGCTATTAATCTGTAAATGTTCATATTCAGAGTTAAAGGTGACTTTCTGAATTTAGTATTTGTCGATGAGTTTCAGCACTAATTTTTGAAGTGAATACCAACAGCACTTTCAGATAATTCAAAAATAGGCCTAGTCTGTGATTTTAGCAATATTCAGGCAGTTTGTTAATGCATTTTGTTAAAAATTGGATATGAGACCTTCCTTTTACAGTGATAAAATTAGACACCTATAAAGTCTAACTCTGTACCCTTGATGGCTTCAAAATTTGTTGTGGTGTCATCTCAATGAAAGTCTGAAAATGCAAGTTCAATAGATAGAATATTTAAAGGGACAACAGTTGTTAAATTAAATGCAGTCTAATTGTTGTCTATTGCAGCTGACAATAACTCATGACACTTAATCACAGATATTTGAAGAGAAGGAGCCTTTGCTTGCTTGATTGATTTTTTTCTTTTTTTTAAATTTTTTTCCCCATCAGTCATGGCACAGTCTCCCATGACTGGGAGAAGGCAACCAAAACTTAGGCTACCAAAGTGTAACTGCCATCTGGCTGGCTGATCAATAACGATGGAAAATCATTATTGATTTGCTTTGTGAATGTCTGTCTTCTTTCAACTACAGAGAAACTAAGAGTTTTCTTACAGCATATGGTTGTGCAACAGCAGAGCTCATTTCTGGATGCCAGCTGCTTTTCTTCTCGCTGAAATTCCTATTTTTTTCCAATTACAGCCTTACAGGTAGAGACATAAATAGATATATGTGTGTGTGTATATATATATGGCAAAACTTCTCGTTAGGATTGTCTGTGGTTTGAATCCAATTGGGTCCAGTATTTAAAAGCAAAATATTCATGCAGTTGGATTCAACAGAGACTCTTATTCTTAACCTAAATCTTGTTTGATAATATCCTGTCTCCTAAACATTTACAGTATCTTTCAGTTTATGCTAAAGAAAAAATGTAACAGGAAGAGAATTAAATCTGAATAGTCCCATGCTTACATATGTGATTGCGTCATTGTTGAATCATGATGTCTTATTTCATTGAGAGGGAATTTTATTGTTTCATGTCTGTTCTGGTACGATTTTCATGTACATCTTTGGCCAGAATCCCAGTTAGTAATATGAAAGCATTTCAGAGGCGTAATGTAGTTGTGATTTTTAAATATCACACATAGTTACTTATGCTATCTTGATTGCAACAGCTCACCTCACACATTTGAAGCCTTAAGTATCTGTTAAGGGACAGCAGTTACTGAGGAAATAAGTATGTGGTGTTTGGACTGTCTTTGGGAGTATCTGTGTATGTAACACATGGAATGGATGTTTAGTCACTGAATTTGACAAATACTGCACACTGAGAATTTAAAGAAGGCTTAATCCTCACTTGTGCTGAGCTTTCATGAATAGTGCACACATTCAGCTTTCCTGAGAAAATTCAGTTGCAGTTAGAAAAGTATGGGAATATATTCAAGGTGTCATCAGACAATATCCCTTGTGAAAACTGTAAGAAATTAATTTTCGTTACAACCTACAATAAAATGGCCACTTAGCACTGAAGACTGCCTCAGGTTAAAAATGACTTATTTCCCCAAAAAGGAAGAATTATGAGAGAACTTCTAATAAATACTCTTTTTATACTCACAAAGGTTGCCAACAGTAATCCTTATAGCTGGTGTGAACAATCTGGAAAAATCCTTTGCTTAAAAGCTATACTTCTCAATAGAATAGAGATGCTTCCAACTTAAGATATATGCAGTATTTGGACAGAACTGTATATCTAGAGAAGCAACAGGAAAAAATATTCATATCCCCAAAACACCTGGAAAACAAAGAAAAAAGAAAAATGTTCTTGTAGTAGCGATGGGTGTGTTGTCTGCTTTCTCTGCATGTTCTTTCATTTGATAACATGCTTCTACGTCATTAAAAGGCACTGAAAAGTTTGTTTCTCTTCATACTTGTATGTATGTATAATTCTAGCTTCAGAATTCTACATCTGTGTCATATAATTATTAAAATTATTTTCATAATTCAGTATCAGTAGTTTACATGCAAATTCAGCGTAATTTTTGAAGCATTTTTGCATCTTCTTATGCGTATAGTACCTGTAGAGGATGGAGTGTATCATGAAACAGGTGCAATCAACCAAAGCCCATAAACAGGTCTGTCAGAATGAAAACTCATAGGCATCTTGATACCAATAAAATGTTTCTCTGTGGCTGGGAAATATATGGAAGACTCCAACAATTTCATTTCCATGGTAATGCATGTTAAAAACTGTGAAGGCAGTGACTTGGCATACAAGTATGGATCCTAAGCTTAGAAAGAGCTCCTGAGCTGCTCAGGCCAACTATAGTTGTTAGCTGTATGTTCTTTTTTGTAGTCATATTGTAAATTTACAGGTAGGATTTTAAAAAACATTAAGATGTGAGAGAGAAATATTTAATAGTCCATTCATAAAATGCATCTGCTGAAGGTTATGAAGCTTTTCCACAGAGCAAGAGGAATTCTGTTTTTCTTCTGTCATCCAAGCATAAATGAATTTGTTTCCTTCCAGAAGTATCTAAGGTTGTTTAACTTGAATTAAAACAGTAAATGAGACTTTTTTTTTTTTCCCTGTTATTACACAAAACTTGGTAGTTGCATATACACGATTAATTCCCTCACACACTGACAAAATATGTTGAGTTGAAGGCTATAATTCAAGTGTTTGATATACAAGATGTATGATGAGTCTGCTATAAGCGCAGATCAAGATACCATTTAAAGCATTCTTACAGAGCAACCAACTAGGCTCAGTGTAAGAGCCTTGTTGTTATGGGGGTAGGGGCTTAGCTACTAGTAATTAACTGGAGTAGTTTTATTGGTTATGAAAATCTAGAAATGCAAGAACTGCACAGTTTTAATTATAGTTTAAATATTACGTTTACCTGGAACAAGCTATTTTGGTAATTATTTCTTCTTTGTCACTTGGAGCTTTTTCCTTGAGACTTTGTGATACCTTAAATGTAACTTAGAATTTTCATGGAAATTCTGATGTAATGATAAATTAGACTGGAAAAATGTATCTTTGTTGTCAACATCTTTTAATTTACTGTACCTCCTCTGTATACATGATGGTAATAACTTTTTTGTTGACTGCTAAATAAGAAAAGATTTGGTAAGGTGGCTGGCTTTTGTCATCTTCCTGCCAGCATACTTTTAATTATGCTTACTTGTGTGACTGACCTAGAGCTGCTGAAGTTGTTAGAAATTGCTTCAAAAGTGTCACTGAGATTTACTGGGCAAGTACACCTGGCATATAAAGTATAGCAGAAGATAAAGAAATAGTCAAGGAGAAAATAAGGTGATTATATCTTCAACAGCCTAAGTGAAATACATCAGTAATGGTGTTAACGTAGGATGAACTCCAGCTGAAACAGGATTTATGGTCAATATATTTAACCTAGAACATGAACAGTTTCATCTAGAATATAAGCCCTTGCCAAGTATATCTTCAGCTTAGGACCACCTCAGTAGGCAGGAATACTTTACAGTATTACTACTATTCAATAGAAAGCTGGCAATGCAGTTGACTTAAGTGTTTTATGGTTACGAGAGCTTGTGACAAGTTAAAGAAGACTAGGAATCTGGGATGTTTTTCATCTCTCACCACTGACCATGCACCTTCCCCCCACCCCCCCCCCCCCGCCCCTTCACTGCCTTAGATATCTTTTAGAAAGGTACAGACAATCGTAGCTGCTGACATTGACAGAAGTTTTGGAATTTCCTACACTTAGGGTTTAAACATTTCCAAAACTTTGCCTGATAAGATTTGAAAATTTTACTTTTTTTTTTTTTACTGTGCTAAATGTATATGATTTCAAGTGTAAACTGATTGCAGCAAGGTTTAGTGGCATACAGAGTATTTTGAGTGTTGGAGTCCCAGCTTTGTCACTGAGATAAGCAGACTTTGCCAAGACTTGCTGTCTTCTGAACTGTGCCCTTGATTGAGAAATTGGCTATCTGCAAACTGCAGGATTTGATGGACCACTGGCATAGTTTCTCATGGCATATATAAGGTTCATGTATTTTACCTCTGAATTTGCTGTGACGTGAGCATGACAGCATCTAAAGTAATTTTAAAGACTGTGAGGACGAGGAAGCTTTCTTCTACAAATATATATGTATTTGTCTCTCTGAGTGGCCTATGTACAGTAAAACAATCTTGTTCAGATTTAAAATGAAGTAGCATTGTAAGCCTATAGCTCTTAGGTGTTGTTTTTTTTTTTAATGTTCTATAAAGGATATTCTAGGAAATTATGTCAAAAATGTTAAAAAATACAGTTTTCTTAAGGTGTTAGTACTGCTCGTTGCTTTGTTAGAGCATGGCTGTTGTTACAGGAACTTACTGGCCATCTTGCCTTGAAAGCCATCACACATTTTGCCATAGATTTCACTGATGTGGTTACAGGAACTGTATGGTTGGGATTTGGGGACAGTGAACATTATAATCATAATATAAGATGATTGCATGAGGTAACTGTTTGCCTTGTCAGCCGCTTGCGGTTAGGAGCAGAGCTGTCTTCTGCAACACATTTGCAATTTGTACTTTTCTTTTCATTGTTGACTTGTGGTGTAGTCTCTTCTGCTGCTCCCAGCAACAACAGAACTCAGTATTTCAAGGGTGCATTTTATATAAGAAACTAAGGTGCATCTTCCATTCTAATCTATATTTGCTGTGGATTTTTTCGCCCTTTCAGGAGGATACAGATCATAATTACTATACTTCAAGGACATATGGCCCATATGATTCTACCAGCCGGGATTTGTGGGTCAATATAGACCAAATGGAGAAAGACAAAGTAAAGATTCATGGGATCCTTTCCAATACCCATCGGCAAGCAGCAGTAAGTTAACATACCATTTTTTTCTTTGACTGACATGGATATTTTTCACCAGTGACCAACACAGTAGTATTACTGAGTATGGTGACTACTGTTCACAGAGCTTTATCTTTGAATTTTAGTTAAACTGTGAAAGTCTGCACAGTATTGCTATCAAATGATTCCAAATTGCCACCTTGCACCTGTTATAACAGTCCTTCAGAGGTGCCTTAACATATATTTGAAATTTGCTTCTGTTCTTAAGGATCACAAACTATCAAGCAATAAACTATTTGTGTTGCCGAAGTCAGAGGGAATTTTACCTTTGACTTCAATAGCAACAGAACTGGGTTCAAGGTTATGTTGCTGAAGTTTGTCTCCCATGGAGCGTGTGTGTTTGCACTATCATTTTGTATGAGGTGTCACACTTATTTTTTCTTTTGAGACAACTGATAAAACTCATGAGACTGTCATATAGTATCAGCAGTGATAGATGTGATAACAGTTTCAGGGTACCAACAAATAAATAACACAGAGTGTTAATAACAGTCTTGTTTAACTCATTGTAATCGTGCTGACTGGTAAAATGGGTATGACAATAATGGACTTAGATGCTTAGAAGAGAAATTGAATGCTGTCTGATTTACAGATTGTATTCTTCAATGTCACCTGTGGCTGGAAACTGCATGTATAGAAGAGCCATTATTAACACAAATTAAATACAGAAAAATACAACTAAGAGTTGTCGTTCATGAGGTTCTTGTTTCATCCATTCACCAGCTTAGCTCCAATAAAAAGTCCTTGGATTTTGCCAGTTTAAAACTAAAATCTAGTGAATGCCTTATTTAAAAGTTGCACAGTTTTTAAAGATGCAGGTGTGTTTAACAGTTGTAAAGCTGAGAGAAAAGGTAAATTTAATTCAGCTTTTCTCCCAGTTTATCTGTTACCTCCCTGGCACCAGCCAGGTGACTGGCTCAGAGGAATGTAAGAGGCAGCATGAAGATATACTGTGGTATTTAGCTCAGAATACAAAAAGCAGAGTAGAGTGATAAATCCTCTACATGTGACTGACAGAGAGTCTAGTACATAAAATATATTCCTCATAGCAAAAATGACTGTAAAGAGCCAGGGATAATGCAAATACAGAGGATTCAGGCAGTTATGTATCTTTGGGGTAATTTAATAAAACTGTATCAGCTATTTTCTTAAGACAACTTGTTTCTAATGAGAAAAACACCTCAGGGGTACCTAAAAATGAAAACCTATATTGTCTGCCTTGCCTTTTTTATCTGGGATCCTGGTGGTCTGTGTTGAGGGAGAGAATGGAAACATGCAAAAAAAATGTAATAAAGGAATTAAAAATACCTATATAAGGTAAAACATCTTTCCCTAATACAAGTAATTTATGAGGCTTGGGACCTAAACATTAGTGAAATTACTTTGAGAAATTTTAGCCTGTTGTTTAATGATTATTGAAGATTACACCCTTCTACACCTTTGTTCTAAGTAGTTTTGTTTCCAGTTGGATCCCTGAGATTACGCACCTAAAAATGTCAATTCCAAGGGGGACGTTTTGTTGAAGTTACTAAACCAGAGGTTTAAAATGAAACAGTGCTTCTGGTCTGGGTGCAGGATTGGTCTGGAGGACTGTTGAGTACAACAGAGTGGAGTTTGGCACCACAAGGGCTTCAGCTGTTTCTCCCCAAAACAAGTGGTTTAAGACTTTTCTGCTGGATGTCAGGTGCCCACTCTGCATTTCTGCCAGCTGTAGCAGAGAAGGCTGTGGTCCAAGTTTAGCAAACTGATATCCATCTCTTTTCATATTTACCCAAATATCTTGGGCTGTGAACTTGAGTGGCTGCAGCCATGTCTGCACACTGTTTTAAAGACTTGTTTTTCACAGATTTGTTTTATGTTCCTCCTGAAGGATGAAATGTGCCAGTGAGTGATCCTGTAAGGCTTTATATTTTATTTATGTGTCAATAATTGATTTCTTGTATTTGTCCCAGCAAACAACACCCACGTGTACTGAACAACAAAATTATTTAAATGAGATGTGTTCTCTATAACTGTATAACAACTGTAGTCATATATTCTGAGCAGATCATAAATAGCTAAGCAATGGTCTCTTCCCTTCTCTTCCATAGAGATAAACTTTGCCATTACTCTTTTTAAAAGGCCATTTTGCACGTCCTTCTATGACTTGGTGATTTACATGCTGATAATTTCTACAGATTATCTGCAAATTGATAGTAAAACAAAGAGTTAAATTACTGTATGCTAAGTATTAATTATTTTTTCTAATAGTGTCAGGAATTCCTTGAATGCTAAAGATGTTACACTGAATTTGTATGTTTTCCTTCATTTGGAAGTATGTAATCCTGAGAGTTCCCAGAAGGTGCCAGTTGGTTTTGCTTCTACAGGAAGTGTAACAGAGAGGATCCATGAGATGGTTTAGCTCTATAAACAGCATAGTCGTTTGGGGAAAGTTAAACACAAATATTAATAGAACAATTAAAATGTCTAGCAGTACAGGATTTACACCCTGATTAGGGATTTCCCCCCCATCCCCCCCAATATATTGCTACCATCTTCTAAACTGTGTAATAAAATTTTAGGTGACTTGGATGCTCAGTGTGTTTTGATATTTAATAGTTGATTACTCAAACACTGACCTAGATACAGGATCACCTTATACTTGGAAATTCAATTCCCTTTCCTGTCAGTCCAGTCTATCATTTATGCACGGAGAAAACATTTTTATTCCAGTGGGTTGAAAGTGCTGATATTCATTCTGAAAAACAAGGTATGCTTTCTAGCAGCAAAAGTAAACCCACATTTATTTCTAGTGACTTTTACAATATCGCACTTTAAAACATTCCTTAAATCTTGTTGGTTCTTTATTACAGTATTATGCTAAACAATTGTCTGTATTAAACATTTTTATATTGTCAGAATTTAAGGCATCACTTTTTGATTGAAGTCAATGGGAGATCTGTATCTGGTTTGATTGGGTACAGGATCAAGTCTTTATTGCAAACATCTTTATACTAATGTTTATATTATAGCGATTTAGAAGACTGCTAAGGGAGCACAGTTTTCTTTTGAAGCTGTTTATGTTTTTTTTTGTTATTCAGACAATTCATTATTCAGTTAATGCTAATAGCTAAAATGGACAGTAGAGCAGAAAGGAAAGAGAGATGGTTTGGTCAGAAAATTGGTTTTAACAGTGTTCTTGGAAATTATGTTTGGTAGAGCAAGGACATAATTTTTCACTGGAGCGCATACATAAACGTAGCATAGATCTCAGTGGTGAAAACTTCAGAACATGGTAAAAACCTATTTGTACATTAATTCATGAGCTGTCTTTCAGATGTGGCATTTTGATTAGAAATGTTCAGTTCTGTATCTGTATTTATGTATATACAGAAAAGGTCATTAGAACCTACCTAGTCCAATTAACACAATGCAAATGGATTTTTGCATTCTAATTAAAAACAAACAAAAAAGTGCTAATAAATCCTGTCAAAACTCTTTCTTCCACTTAAATGCAAAGCAAATTTAATTTAAAGTTACTGTAAATCTTCAGCTGTTAATTTCATGCTAAATAATTCTTTGAATTCTGCTGGATGTAAATAAAAGTCTTCCTGAGAGAAGAAATACTTGGATATAATCTGAAAATAATAAACCCAGGGTAGAAATAATGGTAGGGAAAATAAAGACAAAATGCTTTTTTTTCCCCCTTTTTGCCCCTCCTTTTTTTTTTTTTTTTTTTTTTTTTTTTTTTTT
>JAVJGI010000050.1:71172116-71210933 GCA_035590275.1 Ibycter americanus | reverse complement strand
GCTTGGAGTGTTGCCCTTTCTTAATTTAAGACATTTGTGGTTTGGGTTGAGGATAAGTCACCAACAACCCATGTTCACACTGTTTTTTTCTTTTTTTTTTTTTTTTTTTTTTTTAAGTCATCCTAAATAACAAATAATAACAGGCTGCATACCCAGTTCCTATTTGGGCTTCAGGCCATTATGGAAGTGATGTTGTTTTTATGGGATATTACACTTAAACAGTGAAAAGACCTTACTGGGATTTCAGCACTCCTTTCTGTCATGCCTACAGATTTATTCAGAGTTTAGTCAGGCAGCACACCAGGCGATAATCCACAATAATCACTGAGCTTTGGGAAAGGAGTGGAATAGATGGGAGAGTGCTACAGGTGGTGAGGGAAAATGAGTTTGAATTTGAATGGTGCTTCATGGGGAGCTTACGTGAGCAGAAGAGTGTTCTCCAAACTACGGTTCTCTGCCGTGAATTCAGCTGATAGAGGATAGGCTGATGGGGGAAAAAATATTTTTTTTCTTCCCTTTTATTTTGCATTAAGTACTGAAAGTAGAATTTGTTAATATATCTGTTGAATATTTCTTTATCATCCATTTCAGTTCCTAGTTAACAGTGTAGAGAGGTCTGGGAGCTGGTGTCATGTGGGTTTGATGAAGGAGTTGCCTTCCAATGACCAGCCTTCATCAGATAAGCACCCAGGTAGTAGCAGGATGTCAGGGAGGGCACTTGAATCTGAATGAGCATGTGGCAGAGGAGCAAACCACCTGCAGCCAAGGAAGTGGGCATCCTGTAAAACTTAGGTACTACTAAGGCCTTAAATATTGATGACTCTTAAGAAAGAGGTTGAAGCAACTTAAGGAAAAACTCTAAAAATTTTATTAATTTTATTCTTATGAGAGAGTTATAATGTCTGCTGATGTATTTTATTTTCTGAAGTCTTCAGTTATGAAGATCCACTGCTTTCAGGTGTTTAAGTGCTACACAGAATTGTTTCCAGTTAGCTATTGGCAATTTGAAATCAAGAATAGCAAGGCTCCAGTGAAAAATAAAAAGCACCGAAACAGATATTTGAAGTAGAGGATTGCTCATTTTGTTTTCGCTTATCTTTCTACACAATGTCAATTTTATTTTCTGCCGTTGTTTCTTTCAGAGAGTGAATCTGTCCTTTGATTTTCCATTTTATGGCCATTTTCTACGTGAAATTACTGTGGCAACTGGGGGTGAGTGGATTTCTAACCATTTACTTTGAATAATATGGGAAGAGTTCCTTTCAGGTATTTAAAATACCTTTTTTCCTGTGTATATGTCAAGAGATAAACTGAAGCAATTATTTAATTGATTTATTTTATCATTTATTTATTAAATTTTAATTTCCACAAAAAGAAAATTACAAAATGTCAATATGATGAAAAATCTCAAGCTGCTCAAGTTGAACTGTTATAAAAACCTCTCACTGTAAGACTTTATAGCATTAATAATTTTCTATTAGGTATTTCCCCCAAGAGTCTTTTGTGTGCATGTGTGTGTGTCTGCAGGTGTTGCACTTGTGGAGATAGTGCTGGAGCTAAAACAAGGAGGGGAACTTAGGTTTTGCCTGCATGAGGGCAGAGGATTTACTATCCAAAGATAAGAAATGCTGCTAGAAGTACGTAACTTGTCACCTGTAAGGTAAACCCATTGTAGTGTGTTGCCTTGGTGTGGTATGGTGTCTGCAACAGTACCATGGTGTTCCTCTCCTCCTTCTGTGTGGTAAGGTGGAAAGTATGGCACAGCTAGAGCTCCTGGTCTTGTAGATCTGGGCACCACTGATGGGTTGTGGTTAGGGTTCTCCCTCCTATTGCTGCTGGCTGTTGCTTACACTGATCTCCTGCACTAGGAACAGCCATTGAGCCCTTCTGCTGCCCTCCAGCTCCACCTCCTTGAAAGACAGAGACCAGAGGAAAATGAAATGATGTGAAAGACAACAAATAAGAAAAAGGAGGAGGAGAAATGGTCAAAAAACGAGAACAGTGAGACAGAGGGCAGCATCACAGAAAGCACACCCACAGCATCCTCTGGTCCTTGAACATGTCCAGCAAGTTCGTGGACTCTGGCTGGTGGTGCCCTGCCTAGAGGTGTGACAGGATAAGCAGATAGAAACCAGGGCCACCATCACCAGGACCAATCCTACCCTGTCTCTTGTCAAGGTTTCCCCTTCTCATGCTATGTGTGGCCAGCGGGCCAGGATCAGGGGATGCTGATGTCCCACTGCACCTCTGAATGGGGAGGGTATGACTGAAAGATTAGAGAAGAATTGCAGCCAGTGTCTCAACAAGAGTAGGAGCTGGAAGAGAGGTTTCTGTCACACTGTGTGTCAGGATCTCCATTTTGCTACCAAAGCAGAATACAAGAGATGGGCAGAGGTGAATAAAGGCTGTGATTGGTTGATTTGCAGTCAGAATGATAAAAAGGATGCAGAATTATGGGCTGACTTCAGTACCATGGTTTTCTCTTCTTGATCAGCAATGGCGTTTTGATACTGATTTGTATCAGATGAGCCCTGAACTACTGATTGGGGTTTTGAGATTTGTCTGATTTCCATTCTGCTTTGCTTTTAGTTTCATTTTGGTGCTTGATCATCGATGCCTACTTCTGTACACTCTTATTAGAGGAGTTGCATTTAATCGGGTGCCAAAATCAAATCTGTGGTCTGTGTAGCATGAAAGAATGGGTGGGATGGATCCTGCAAAGCTAAAACAGCAGCAGTGGGGACAATGTTCATTCTGTAAATGTCCCTTTATTCTTACTGCTGAACTTGGTTCCTTAAAACTTCACAAACTTCACTCTTTCTCAAAGTAATTCTTCTTGTATGGTCACTCTGCTGGGCCTTATTTTTTAATGGATGCCCTGAGTTTTTACCTTTGCTGTCACTAATATGCTGCTGTCATTTGTCATCCCCATCTGCCCCCAAATACTTGGGAGTAAAGTTAAGCTTCCAAGGAGAGCTGTGTCACAGTAATTTGTGAGGGGAAAGATTTTTTTTTTTCTTTTTTTTTTTTTTTTTTGGTGTAGAGCATGTAGGGAATTTGGGTGTTTTGTGGTGTTTGGGTTTTTTGGTGTTTGTTTTTTTTTTTAAAAAAAAGCATATAAGAATAGCTGCAGCTCTGCAGCAGTCTTTTCTCTTGCTATTAATGGAACATTGAATGTTAATTCTGCTTTTCTTTTTGCTCCATTTCTACTAAATAAAATAATATTGCTGTGAGATGTTTATGGGCTATTGTCAAGCTACACAGGACTTTAACATCGGTCCTTTCACTATAGACCACTGACATTAGCCTAGAGATAACTTCTATCTTTCATGTGTTGCTTCCATGATTATCAGCCTCAAAATTAAGCACAAAAAAGTGAGATCTAGTCAGTAATATCTTTAAAAATATTATCTTGATAAAGCCCAGTAACTGTAAGTCATCCTGTCAATCCCGGACAGGATGCAACCTTTTCTACAACTTTAAGACTCCTAAACCCATTTAGTGGGAAAAGAAAGATCTATTTCTGTCCTAACTCTGATAAATGTTTTGCTTCAGCTATATTTGCAGATTTTGTTACCGTAAGTCAATGGTGGCTTATAGCCTAGCAACAAAGTATAAAGACAGGTTCCATGTCCTTTTTATACTGTATGGTCTACTATTTCTTGTTAATCAAAATTTTACAATGGCATTACTAATATCAGACTGGAATGCTTCCAGAGGTTATTCTGAGATCGAAAGAATGACAGTTAATGTGTACAGGAGTCCCATATGATAGATATCCACTTCCTGGAGAGTAGGATATGATTAATTACTCTAATGACAACACTACAAACTGTTTTTACTTCCAAATTGTAAATTAAATAACCTTTTTAAAAGGAAAGTTGAGGACAATGGCACATTAAATCCCTGTCACAATAAAAATGTCTACCCAAATGGTTTCTGCCATTCTTCATGGAGGGTGCATAGTAGAGTTTCCAAGTTAGTTAAGATGACTTTGAAACTGCTGTGGTGTAAAGCTCAACTTTTTTTTTTTCTCTTTAACTAATATTTATTTTCTCTTCTGAAAGGTGTTGATGAGCTGATTGTGTTTAACTAAGGAAAGGGAGAACAGGGAGTGAAAGTAGCTAGTTTAGGGGCTTTATTCACTGTTGTCCTTAGCTTGTATTTCACAAGGTTATTTGATTCATAACTAGGAGGTAAGACAGCTTATAGTATTATTAACATAATTAGTAATTTGTGATTCTTCAGGATATGGACATCTATTGCCCCACATTCCTATAGAGAGCATTTTTAAAGAAACCTCTGGAGAGCTCTCAAAGCTTTAATAATAGTAGATAACACAAGAAGAAGCTGAGTTTTGGTTTTTGTGAAGATTTCTAAAGTTTGTGCTGTACAGGTCACAAGTACAATTATTTCAGTAGTAAACCACTCATGAGTTAGGGTCATGTTGCGAATATCAGGGAGCAAAGCACATGAAATCTGTTTGCTGCCAGTCACTGATACTCCTAACAAAGTTTGGTGGCTGTGGAGGTGGGAGAACTCTCTCTGCACTGCAGCTCTCCAGGCAGTAACGCAGCCCTCCTCAAGGGAGTCCCTGAAGCTCTGTGGTCCCACATTCTGCTCAACAAGTGCAGCAGTGCTTCCTAGTTGGTTGTATTAATCTTCTGTGCTCATGGTAAGGCCCTCTTGTTTATTTGTGGCTCTTTTTTGTTGTGGTTTATCAGTCTGTATTTTCTAGTGCAGCTTTGTATCAAATACTGTAAGTTATTTAGGAATTTTTTTCCTTATATGGCATCTTTCATTGATGTTATATTTCTGATATGCCTGTAGCAGCATTACAGAGGATGGTGGTAGCTAACCCAGATTATTATGGATTTTCATTAAGCCTTATATTTGTTGCCCAGGATTGTCATAGTTTAACTCCAGCCAGCAACTAAGGCCCACACAGCAGCTCGCTCACTCCCTCCCAGTGGGATGGGGGAGAGAATTGAAAGAGTAAAAATGAGAAAACTCATGGGTGGAGATAGAGACAGTTTAATAGGTAAAGGAAAAGCTGCACAAGCAAAGCAAAACAAGGAATTTGTTCACCGTTTCCCATGGGCAGGCAGGGGTTCAGCCATGTGCAGGAAAGCTGGGCTCTATCACATGTAACTGTTACTTGGGAAGAGAAACACTGTAACTCCAAATGTCCCCCCTTCCTTCTTCCCCCAGCTTTAGGTGCTGAGCATGATGCCATGTGGTACAGCATGTCCCTCTGGTCAGCTGGGGTCAGCTGTCCCGGCTGTGTCCCCTCCCAGCCCCTTGTGCCCCCCCAGCCCACTCACTGGCGGGGAGGGATGAGAGGCAGAAAAGGCCTTGGGGCTGCGCAAGCCCTGCTCAGTGATAACTAAAACATCAATGTATTGTCAACACTGCTTTCAGCACAAATCCAAAACATAGCCTAATACTAGCTGCTATGAAGAAAATTAACTATCCCAGCCACAATTACAGGACAGGGATTAATAAAGGTTTTAATTTTTGCTTTTGGAATTTCCCTCATGGTTTGAGTGATCAACATTCATGAGGGGACTTAAAGCATTTTCAGTTTCTGTTCCTTCCACAGAATGACTGCATAGTATTGTACATAGCCTGTAAATCAAATATGTAAACTGCTTAGGAGCATAAAACATATTTGATTTTCACATTTAACTATAGATATTTGGCAGCAGCAAAAGTAAAAGCAAATAAAAAAATAATAAAAAATCTGTTCTGTATTATCATATACTGGGAAAACAATATTTTGGTCATTGAACTTTCCTCTAGAATTATGCTGTCAAGGATTTAGTTAAGCAGGTGGTTGTAACAGATTACCTCAGGTCTATTGGACAGTGCAGACAACTTGGCATGGGTACACTTCTGGTATTTTATTAGGGAATCCTTCAATGTATTTTTAAGTGTTTCTCTTTTTTTTTTTTTTCCTTTTTTTTTTCTTTTTTTGTACACCTGTATGGTGCTTGAAGACTTTTCAAAGATAACGTTTTTCTCTGTTTCGATAGCAGTCATATTTATATTTTTATAGGTAGTGTAATATATAAATATCGCAAGGTGAATTCAGAGGCAGATTTTGAACTGGCATAAGTTTACAGTATTTTGATATAGTAGTTTGCGCTGTTGCCTTTTGAACTAGGAGGAGTTCAGCCACATTCTTGATGGTATATCTTTGATTATAAGTTTAGCATCCTCAGGCTGGTTTTAGTGAGACTATGCAGTCTTCCTGAATTCACCTGTTGGCAGTCAAGATTGATAAAATAATACATTCTTTTTCTGTCAAATCTAGATTAAAAAATACATCAATCATATCTATGTTAAACAGCATTTCATTATTTTTTCCTAAGTTTTCCCTAACATCTTCAGGAAAATTTAGTTATTACTATCCATATTGTAGTTCTTTCCCACATTGTGTGCCCACAGTGACAGCTGCTGTAGTTAGCACTGAGTAGACCGGTAGAGTTTTCAGAGATAATGATACCATCTAAATGTAGCCAAGAGCTTCCACTGTATGAAACCGTAATTGCTTTTGAGGTTGATATCTTGGGCAACTCAAGTATATAATCTGTTACTAACACTTGTTGGGGATCTGGCAGACAGGGGACAGGTAAAGAAGAGTAATACAAAACCCCAAGCCTGTTAATGCCCTGAAGGTAAATCTGGTTATCAGGTTATTGTATGGGGGCTAACGACACAAAGTTTTGAGCATTTGTGCAAAGTGTGGCTCCACAAGGCATCCTAGGTGAACAGGATTGAAATCAAGAGCCAAAGGCTTGCTCAGCTCATGCTGTACTCACACCCAGATTGTAGGTTTCTGGGCAGAAGACAGTAATTTAGGTTTTTGCAGAGCTTAATGCTATCCTGGCTCTTTTTGGCCACACAGTGGTGACAACAATGAGAAATTCTTCCCCTGTAGGCACTGGTAATTTACGGTGGCATGGAGACCCAGAAAGGTTTCAACAGACTTTGTGCAGGGAACTGCAGTATAAAGCTATGTTTTGGAAACCAGGAGTGAGTGTATCATGTCAGCATGAGCCCTGATATGAGTAGCAAACCAGAGCCAAGCCCTCTGTCCTTCTAGCCACTGTCACTTTGTTTGCCACAGCCCCAGTCTGTCTGACCCCACTCAGGTCATCAGCTCCACAGCAGTCATGCTGCCTCACACTGGTTATCAGTTCACTGGAGCTAAGATGAGATTTATTCTGTTTTCTGTCTTCTCATGGTTTTGTCTGCAGCAGGAAGCATGCAGTAGTGGAAATTGCAGTGAATACATAGAAAAGGTGTTTAGAATATGACCTCAGTATTTGTACAGGTGAAAATAAAACAGAAGTCTTCCTCAAATAGACATGTAAAATTGGGGGTTAATTTAGGGCTAATTCCTACTAGAGGCACCTGTAAGTATATAGTGACAATAACTTCCCTTATTTGACAGTTTATTGATGCCCCCTTAGCTTTTTTTTTTTTTTTTTCTGGCAGAGCAACATCTGGAAGCTCCAAAACAGATTAGATGATCTTGCCAGTCAATATGACCTTTGATTTAGCCAGTCTTTCAGGAATTGTCATTAAAAAGAAAATTGTGTGTGCATTATCTAAAAATGTTAGTTTTCTGATAAGTAACTATCAGCTTGGGTTCTGTTGTGGTTTTTGTTTAGGTTTTTCAAAGCCCATTTCTGTTAAATTTCCTCTACACCTAGTGAACATTTCTAGACCAATCCAGACAATTCTGTCACGACATTGAGGTGGTTTGCATTGAAGCATCCATCGTGTTTTATTCCCAAAGCCATTAACTGCTTTGCAAAACAGAAGTCAATGCAAGTATTAACATGCTGATTATGACTGTATATTTGAATGTTTTGGTAGCAAATTAATTTCAATTAATTAAGATATCATTAATAAAATGAAATTTTCAGAAATGAAACTGTTATTCTTTGAACATCAGTTCCAAAAATGCAGGAGTAATTACTTTCAGCAAACTAAAAACGGAAGTTAGGTCTGTGAGCTAAATCCTGTATTTCCACTGAGTTTTAGGCAAGTAACTACTGATTTCCAAGTTCAAAGGGAGAAAATAAGGTCTGAATCTAGGAGAGAAAGAACTGAAAGTCAGTTGAAAGTTAAAGCTTTGTTTGCTCTGAGACATGAGCATGTAGACCCCAACTAGGTGGACTGTACCAGGATGAGAGGATGCTGGCATTAGGGGACAGGATGAGTGAGAAGAAGGGGTTCCTTGTTGGAGTTGCAGTGGTGTATTAAGGAGCCAGAAGGCCTGTGAGGTAAACACGCTGAAAGTTTATACACTGAAAAGCTAGAGTATAGCTGCACGTGGTTTCATTTGACAGGGAGCACTGGGTTGTAGCAAGGAGATGGTATTATCCCAGAAAAGCCAGGGGGAAGAAAAACTGCAGGAGAAACAGGTGGAGGGAGAAATCAAGCTGGAAGTCACTACTATTAGGAAAAGTAATAGCTATTTAATAGATTGGCAATTTCAGTAGTAGCTCCCAGTGGGGGAAGCTGTTGTACTGGTGTTGAGGAGCACAGATGCGTGACACAAGAGAAAAACAGGTGTGAATGAAAAGGTGAAACTTCAATGTTACCCATCTTTGGTGGTCTCTGTACTCTATCATGCAGGTTATTATGTTGGAAATGAGTGCATTTCTGGAAGTATGTGAAACTGGAAAGAAGAATACTGTAGAAATGATAGAAGAATACAAAGCAAATAGTTGTAGGAAGCTTCCTTGTGGAAAAATATGAAAATCAGCATGCTTAATCATAGGTAAATTACTCTAGGAAAACCACAGAACTGTAGGGGGATAGATTATAAATTGATCAACATCAGAGCAACCACCTGGTGACCTCTGGTATGCAAAGATCACTATCTACTCTAGCAGCCTCTGAACGTGTCAGTAACTGCCCGGACATCCCATTAAAAATTCAATTTGAAAGGTACGCCTTTATAAGTATAACTTATAAAATGTATGTTGTAAAAAGTAACAGAAACAAGTAATTAGTATTTGGTGAAGGAAGCAAAAGGGGACTGAGTGACATGATTATTGCTTTGTGAAAGCTTAGCTAATTCATGATGGGTTGATCACTGGTAGTTTTGGAAGGGATGCTGTGTAATGAAAGTGCATAGAGTGAAATAATTCTCCTATGAGCTACAGGCATGGGCATAGGCAGCAGGCAAGTTTACAAGTGAAACAGATTCTATACAAAGGGTACAATTCATCTAGCTGTGCCAACATCTATATCTGTGTGTGTCAGCCTAAACTCATACACAGTCAGTAGAGGAGTAATCACTATAGTCAGCAGAGTCTATAAACACTGAAGGTAGATGTTTAAAGTAGGTTGGGTAAATTGCATCCTCTCTCTTAATTCTTTCTATATGTTAATGTGTGTGTGTATATATATTGCTACAAAGAGAGGCTGGTGTGATCAGCTCATATATAGATGTTTACATATTTAGATTTATAAAGCTGAGTGAGTTGACTGTTAAGATATTTTACCAGCTAGCCTGTAGAAAGCTCCGGAGATGTCCACCTGTCCTGTGCAATAGCAAGTGCACGGATACAAGTCAGGAAAAAATGGAACTCCAAGGGCTCAAAGTTGTTACAGAGGAAAAACATGAATCAAAAATGCTATGCGTGGGTAAACAGCTTATATAACAATTACAAGAAGGAAGCTTGCAGCCTCTAAACCAGTCAAAAAATGGCATCGTGTAGGCAATCAAATCATACCACGGAAAATAAAATACTTTGAATGTTTGAAACGGCATGGGATGCCAAAGACAGCATGCATTGGCCAAACACAGCCAAGGATGTTAGAAGGCTGATGGGAATGTATGGGGAGAACAGCAGTAGGAGCCAATAAAAATGTGCAGTAAGTTTTGAAGCAGGGTAGGGATAGGCCTTTAAAAAGCAAGCCATGTATTACCCTATTGCTGTAGCTTACTGCTCAGACATCTGGAGACTAGACAGCCTGCTAGACACTTCCACAGCAAGCAATGGACCCAGAACTGACACATTTCAGCAGAGCCATAGGCTAATCCAGCCTGAGACATTTGAGGCAATGACTCCCAGTCTTCCTGTAGTGTTTCTGGCATTTATGAGGTTGGGGATTCAGTCACATATAGCCCTGCTGAAGTTGGAGACAGCAGTTGAATCTGTATTAAAATTTGGTGAGATAATATGTGACAAATCACCGTTTAGTAGAGGAACATCCCTGAGCAGCAGCAGGAGGAATCATTTGAAATAATTCTTTTGGTGAGGTGCTGCCTGAGCATTTCTATCACTGTTAATAATGGAGGGAGTACCAAACAAAAATAAAAAAGGCACCCAATACTAAATCCTACTGTAATCAAATTAAAGATGGTAATTTTCCAAAACTGAAATCAATAACTCCTTGTATGATTATGTTATGAAGGTCAGATCACATGCTTAAAAATATTTGTCTGTATTTAAGAGAGGACTTTGTGTATCTAAGATACACATAGCTTTTCATCAAAACTGCAACTGTTTAACCCATTATTGACCCAAGATAAAATCAAAGGTATTGAAGGCACTGAAATAAATTTTTCAACCTGAATCTGATGTTATTGGAACTACTACTGATGAGCAGCTGTGAGGTAACTGAGCATGGTTTCTAAACTCTGACCAGTCAGGACAACTGATTCAAAGTTATCTTTTATTCTCACAAGAAAGAATTGTACTTATTCCAGTATCAAACTGTTTGTAAGTGTGCATAGCTTGTGGGAAAGTAACAGAGGAAAAAAAAAATCTTGGATTATGATTAGCTAGCTGCTTAAAATTTAAATTCTATACAGAGATAACACATTTTCAAGTTTGTTTTGGATATTGAGTGTGTATACAGGATTATGGTATTCATGATTATTTGTACTGTTTTCAATGCATCAGGTGGGTTGAAAATAAGAAATGAAAAAAATAAGTACTGAAGTGCAGAGAATTCTAATACAATTTGCATCAATTTTGCAGTACTTTCAGGGAAAGAGGATCAATGAAAGAGGACAGAGTATGCTGTGGGGAAAGGAATAAAGCCTGATGTTGCACTGTCTGAGCTCCATCTCAGAGCAATACTTCTGAGTGGAAGGGAAATCTGTTCATCTAGCTGGTGATGCTATGGCAAAAGATGGATCCACAGCGTTAGGATCTGATATTGTTAAGGGTGAGGATGGTTGTGAATTTGCAGTATGGAATAAGCCTGTGTGTCCTGGTTTTGGCTGGGACAGAGTTAATTTTCCTCATAGTAGCTGGTATAGTGCTGTGTTTTGGATTTGGATTTAGGATAAGGATAGTGTTGCTAACACATTGATGTTTTAATTGTCATGAAGCAGTGCTTACACAGAGTCAGGGACTTTTCAGCTTCTCACCACCCCACCAGCAAGTAGACTGTGGGGTGCAAGAAGCTGGGAGGAGACACAGCCAGGACAGCTGACCCAAACTGGCCAAAGGGATATTCCATGCCATATGATGTCATGCCATATATATATATATATATACAAACGAACTAGGGGGAAAGGTGGCTGGGGACTACTGCTTGGGAAGTGGCTGGGCATCAGTAGGCAGGTGATGAACAATTGCACTGTGCATCACTTGTTTTGTATATTCAAATTCTTTTATCATTATTAGTAGTATTATTGTTTTCCCTTCCTTTTCTGTCGTATTAAATTGTCTGTATCTCAACCCACAAATTTTACTTCCCCACCCCACCCCACCCCCAACCCCCACCCCCACCTGTCTCCTCCAACCCACTGCAGAGGGATGGCAGCGAGCAAGTGGCTGTGTGGTGTTTAGCTGCCTGCTGGGTTAAACCATGACACTATGCTAGTAAAAAGTATCTGGAGGTTTCCAGTCCCCAGAGGACAATTATGCTCAGATGCATTTTCCCCACATCTCAAATTTACTTTCTTAAGCTTTCAAAACCAGTGGGTAGGTGAAGTTTGCCTGGCTCTCTGGAGTATCAGTGTACTGAGTGGAGCATCTTTTTGGAGCCTGCCAGAAGTTTCAGTAAGGCTTTTCTGGTTGTTGCTGCGGCTCTGGTCCCTTCAGCACAGGAAACAGCAGGAGATGTGTTCATCACTTAATGAAGAGCTCTTTGATAACAAAAATCACCCTATGGGCAACATCTATTAAATGGAAAAGGTGATACAAAGCAGAGTGAAACACTGTTTCTAGCCAAAATCAGTAACTTGGACTACTCTGTTCCAGGGGATTTCACTTGTCATCACCAGTGGGTAGCTCACTCTGTAAAGACTCTAGAGGTCTGGCTGTTGACTGGCAAATACCAGCTCACGCAACTGTCTTCTATTTATCTCCTCAGTTTCTGATGTCTTATATTGCTGCACAGCTGTTAAAAAATTTTCTCCCTGTAAAGCTTCCTTTGTCTGTCATTCCTGTGCCAAGCGTCCCTTCTGGAACTCCTTTCCTGTTTCTGTAAGGGGGTTAGCCTTTCTAACAGCTTTCCCCTGAAACTCCATTTTGTCTCGCTTCCTGTCAGTGAACTCTTATAACTCTTTCTGCTCCTGCTCTTACGCTTTATCTTTACAAATTGGATCAGAAACACTTAGGTCAAAGAGATTATAAGCTTTAGGAAAAAAAACATAAATTCCATATGCCTTGACATCACTGTGACCTTCATATAAGAAGGCATTTGCCAACTTTGACTGTGAGGCTTATGGGCAGTAGCTGCACCGAAGCAGTAACAGGACTTAAAATGACCCCATTTGTGTTTGTCTGTAAGGCTCTGTTTCATTAACAGATAACTAGCCAAAGCATTTGCCCACACGTAATGCCAAACAAGCACCTACGTTTTGCAGATTAGACAGTAGTAAATTAAATGGTTTAATGTTAAGGCAGTCAGCCTTCAGGATAGCTGGCAACTGCTTCACTGAACACTGGGGACTTGTTAGGTATATGCTATGTCTAAGGTGGATCCATCACTTCTTATTGTAGAATTTTATAGTAGGAATATATCTTATGTTCAGCCTTTATAGTAACATTGCAAGTTTCAATAATACTGTGCTTTTACATGGTAGTAAAGATTTTTAACGCATGACAGGTCTTTATTTTCTGCACCTCCTACAAAATATAATGTTTATTTGGTTTGCTGTATGCTTATAAGCTAAAAAATAATTTCAATCCATGTCTGCCTTTTTACCAATTGACTTTGTAAAAGCTACTATGTATGTCCAGTCTCATAAAATTTTATGTGGTTTTATTTTGTCTTTCCTATGTTATAACACAATTTTAGTTCCTATTCTCAATGTAAAGGATTGAATAACTGAACTCTACAAACCCCAGCTGAAAAGTCATTTACTGAGAAAACCAAAAAATCATTCCCAAACCAAAACCAGGCAACCAGAAAATGACGTGAACAATGGATAATATATTTAGTTTCTAATTAGAAGAGGAAATTCCAGATAAAGAGTGGGAAATGGGCGTTTTGTTGCTGTAAGGCAGTACTTCATAAAAGTGGTGTATTAGTGTAGAAGTCCTGGGCCTAATGAAACACGCTCAATCCATAAAGCTTCTAAGAGTTGCAAAATAGTACTTGTATATATTCGCTTCATAAAATCAAAATAAAAAACATGCTGGCAGTTGGTTACAAACATTTTTTAAAAATGAAGTCTTTCAGATCATAGAGCATTTAGAGACCAATCCGGCTAGGAAATATGTTGAAAATTCAGCTCAGAGTCAGTATTAATTATTAAACATAAGGACTGCTGTGGGTTGCCATTTTTCAATAAAAGGTGAGGTCTTATTAGTTTGAATGCCATCCAAATATAATTAAGAGTTGTCTTAACTTTGACAAAAGTTCTGTTCCCTCTCCTCTTAAGTAAGTTTTTGTTGGTTTTTTTTTTAGTATGTGTTGAATTCCTAATCTCATCAATTAAAATGCAAAGGGGTATTAAAAGCTTTTTGGTCTGTTGGTCCCACATGCATCCTAGTGAAGGCTCTTTCCTTTCATCTTTCAGAGGAACTTGTTTTAGGCTTCAAATCAGGCTGCTGTAAATGCAGTATTAAAATTCTGGATGTGAAATCCTGTACTTTATGCAATACTACTGCTGTCTGGTACTGTAGCAGCATGTACTGTTACTGATTACTCATAAGAGCCAGGGAAACTGAGGGCTTCATCTCCTTTATATGTCATCGTCCATATCTGTAAATATCATAAATTTATGTTCTTATTCCAGAAATGCTTACGAAATTCATATTGTTGCTCGTGTTTCTGCTGAAATCTATAGACACCTGCATTGACTGATTATGTGGCTTCTTTAAGAAATAACTGTTAAAATAACTGATCACAGAAATATCCTGATGCTACTGCTATCAAAATAGGCTGTAAAGCTCCTCCTGTTGCCACAGGATACTTCCCTAATGGCTTATATTTCATATCAGGGAAACTCTCCAATTCAAGGTAGCTGCATTGTTAAAGCTATGTTCTACCATGGCAGGCAGCACTGATACTTACTTCTGTTCCTCTCTGAAATAGCTGAGTATCTTTACGAGTTGTAGCACAGCAACAGTCAAAGGTAAAGTGTCCAAGTCTGTGGGTTGTCACTTAATGTGGGTAGTATTAGGTGCAGGGAGAAAGTAATATGGGCAACGTTTTTGCATGTGGATAGATAAAGTGCCTTTAATTCTGCCAGGAAAGAATATTTTAGATAGATATATATATAAATATATATAAAGAAAAAATATTATAAATATTGTATTTGGAAGAACTCAAACTGCTGTGTCAGTTCAATTAAATGGTGTTTTTAAAGCTATAATGAGGTCATAGTCTTATCCAGTTAATTATTTTTTGTTCTAGCAATGAAAGGGTCTTTCTCCACTCCTGTGGGGTACAGTTTAATACCTTAGACAGTATTTCAACAACTCATATGATGATGTATAGCTGGATGTTTAAGCTAGTGCAATGTCCATACAAGAGTTAAGCATTTATGCTGTATTACCTTTGTAACTTAATCTAATACCTTTGCATTGCATTACATTAGCTTTAGTATTTGTAACAATGCAGTGATACGTGGTATAGATGTGCTTATAAAGACCTGATTTAAAAAAAACCAAAACCTGAAGAGCCATCATCCAAAGAATTAATTAATACCAAAAACAAATTGTAAGAAAAAGAGAACTGTAAAGCCTTGAAACAATGTCCTAGTTTGCAACTTATAATATCTTGGAAGAGAAACTTATTTGTTATCCCTTTATTTTGCTTCATGCTTACTAATTCATTGGGCCACTGGCAGTATGTCCAAAGCAATTTTAGCAAGTGACAGTAGGTCTGGTTTCCAGCTGCATTAGTAAGCATGGAGTTTCTGGTTGTTGTGCTGTAAGCAGCTTGTTGTTATCTGAAAGAAAAGTTTGGAAGCTTACACAGGCTTAATTAAAAGCAATGAAGGATTTAAAAGTGAACACTGAAATTATTGCTGGAGAAACATAATTAACAAAGTAAATCGCATCCTAAAATGGTTCCAGATCAGCCCACAGGGACCCAGTGCCAGTCCTCACTGATGAGGAAGCAGGAAATGCTCTGTGGGAGCTGAAAGAAGGCAGCAACAAAAGACTGGAACCATCCTACTGATGGCACAGCCTCACATTAACAAGAGGCTATTTAGTGACTTAGTTTTACATGTTACCAGTAGCATTATTAAAAAATAAATATAATTTCTCTTTCTTCTTGCTATTAAGAGTATCTGTTTTGTTGTATCCAAAGCTACTAATCACCCATAATTTCCATTTCCTATCTGTATATCTGAAGAAAGACTGCTAGAGAGTGTGAGAAGCACATGAATCAAGATATGTAAGCATTTTTATGTTTATTGCTTCAGATAAAATATTCTAATTTCCCTACTTGGGATCTGTCAATGTCAGAGGAAATGTCTGCACCTGGAATTTGTTAGGATGTCTAACAGACAGTGTAGAGAATGCAGATTTTCTTAATATCTCAACTGTGCTGCAATGTGGATGTGATAACTGTCCCCCTCTAGCTCTTGCAGAGTCTTAAGCAAATGCTGCTACGTGGTTTGCGTGCTCAACAGTTGGAAAACAGAGTGCATGCAACTGTTGTCTGAGTCACATTATGAAAAATCACTTGTCCGTTGCCAGCTTCTTCATTATAACATCATTCCTTCCTTGGCAACAACCCTGTCTCAAGCCAGTCCTTGCTAAATTCATTACCCTTGCAAATTGTTCAGATTGATATCAGTGTGCTTCCTGAAACCAAGGCCATTGAAATAAACAGGTTCCCATGGATCTTTGTGAGTTTCGAATTGGGACTTAAATATCTTCACTTGCTTCCCACTCCTCCTTACAATCTTGGCCTTGGCTCCATTCACGTTCTTTCCCCTTCCTTCTGTCAGTGTTGTCATTTGGCTGTGACATCCCCAACCTTCAAGCTTTTTAATGCATATGCTTGTTCCTGAGATGGTTCCAGATGTGAATGGTGGAAAAGAAATGTTTAGGACTAAATAATAGTTTGCTTCCCAAATTAATCTTAGGAAAGAAGTCACCACAATTTATTTTTTTTCCTTGCCACATCTTGAACTGATAATTTTGTCACAAAGCATTGACTTAATGATAAGAATGTCTCATGAAAAATCAAACGAATAGAAAATAGTTTTTGTTGCTTTCATGGAAGGCTTACCGCAAAACTAGACATTTGTTTTAATGTGGTTTAGTTCTATTTACTTTAAACAACTTCTTCGTGTTCCAGCATATTGCAGAGACTATTCTAGACAGGGCTTTTATTTTAGAACTGCTACCACTAGCCCATAATATATTAATAATTTTGCATGTGTGTCATTTGATAGTGGCATTCAAATAGGCTCCTCCTACTTCAGTCTGGAAAAGCAGCCTGTTGTGTTTTTCTCGTCTGTGTTCAGGAAATGATAAGGTAGCCAAAATCACTAGCATGGGGTTCTTACTCTGCTTCACCAACCAGTCCTGATCTCAGCTCTTAAAAAGTACGGGATGAATAGACATGGGGTTAGGGCCATCAGTGCCAATGTGGCTTCTCCTTCAAGTGTTAGTGGGCTCAAAGCTGCCTCCTATTGCTAGAGACAACATTGGTATAACTCAGCAGGCAGGGTCTGCCCTGCAATTCCTGTTAGAAGTGTTTTAACTTCACCCATTACTGTACTACAAAATCTGTTCAGGCTGAAGTATAGCCTATAACTCTGCTTTTAACCAACCTGAAAAAAGAAAGCCAGACCTTGTAAACTGCATCATGACCCTTGATGCCTGGGGCCACTTACCTTGAAAAATCCTTTTGTAGCTATTTGCTCAAGTAGAAACGGTGACTTTTGATTTCAAGCTGCTGCACGTGGCAGTCTGGTACGTGCCTGCACATCTGAGAGCAGACTGAGTCTAAAGGCTGTTGAAGAGAACTTGAATGTGGCTGTTTTAAGAATCAAAGGACTTAAGTGGCTTGCTAAAAATGAGTGTGGTATTATCCTATTGTTTCTTCAAAGAAGTAGATGCTTATTAATTTAAGAATTTATTAATTGAAGTGAGCTAGCTGCATAATTGTTATATGCTGAGCTGAATGGCAGTAGATGTCTGATTTCATATATCTCACTGGTTAGTTGCAGTGCCACCAAATAAAACAAAGCATTATTTGGCAATAGCTTAATAGCACAATAAAAGTAAATTTCTAAGCCTGTTCTTTTTTACTGCAGTTTATGTTCTGCTTTCATTCCTTGCCTTATGTGGGGGAGGTATGAAATACAAAGGAATAAAAATATCTATGGAGCGTTGACTAAGATTCTTAAATTCCATGTCGCTCAATCCTATACACTAAAAGAAAGATTTTCCTTCTTTCGAGTAGATTTCTATGAAGTGTAATTAGGGGGCATTATACATATTAATACATTTCACTTTCCAATTCTTGTCCCCTAATTTCTGCCTCTCTCCCAAAATGCATTGCCACCAATATTTTAAGAGCAAAATTGTGTTTCTTAACCTATGGCCTGCATATATTCCCTGAGGGGTATTCTGTAAGCCATTGGACCTGGGGACTCTTGGACCTCCTTAATGATCAGAGCAACTGTTATGTGAACTGTACACCTGCATCCCTGTCCAAATCATACACTCCTACCTGTGACTACTGCTTCTTTTCCTCCACTTTAGCAGCTCTGAGTTGTACTTGTTTTCAAGTGTCAGAGCAGGGTTAGGACAGTGATGGCAATACTTAATGCAGTTACAAAAATCTATGTCCATGTTTTCAGGAAAAAGAATATTTAGGTTTTCTTTGAAACAAGTTTTGTTCTTTGCATCCTACTAAATTATTGGCTTCTTTTAAATAGTGAAACAGAAACCATTTTTTATTTTGGAGAGCACATGCTCACACTGCCCATAAACAGCCAACCAGCAGCTTGATTAGATAAATAATTTCTCTTTGAGGAGAGTTTCTGAGGTTTTACAAATACTTTTTTCATGCTCCTGCAGCTGTAGCTTTTTTGACTATTTTATTTGTTAATTCCAACTTCTAGTACGAAGATGGGCTTCTGATAATCCAGAGATGAGGAAGTTGTGCATTGAGCTGTGAAAATGCATACAGAATAATGTTTGGCCTTACTTTGTATGTATGCGCTCAACAAATGGCAAAAAAGTTAGGTGGAGCACTTTGCATCCTCTGGTACTTCTCAGAACTCAAGGCTTTGAAATCTAGCCCTAGATCTCCAACTGCAAAATGTGTTTATTCTGATTTTTATAGATACGTTTTTCATCTATTTCCATTGCAGGGGAAGGGAACAGTACAGATGTTTATGGGGCTTTCAGCTGGTTTTACCCTACATGAAGAGTAATTCAAGTAATTTTTATCAAGTACTCTCGGCATTTGGAAGGAATAGTTGGGGTCATTCCATTCTTTGAGACATGCTGTTTTCACTGATAGCTATGTGGTGTTTATTCTACCATCACTGATATTTATTGAGAAGACACAATTTTGTGGGAAGCACAAATGGAGCACAAGTAATATCTATCTGTAAATGTACATCTTACAATGAGAGACACCAACACCTTGTAACAGTATACTTATCAATTATTCCAATAGGTAATTACATTTTATGCAGACCATAAAAGAATGGTAAAATGTGGCTTTTCTGTAGTAAATTATATATTGGGTTTGCTGTGCAATAAAAAAGTAGAAAACTATCTGTGGAGTCCCCTTTATCCATAACAAAAAATATATTTTAAAATCCATATGATGGGCAGTTTCTAGTTTGGAGACAGTTTCATGTATATGTTTTATTGACAGAAACCTAACCTATTTCTATCACATATTCTTGTTCAGATTAGGGAGGTGGGAAGGATCAGAATTTTCATGAATCTCATATGACACGTTTTCCTTTCACAGGTGTTGAAAGTACTTGTCTTCCAGGCAAAAATGCAGTACTGGCCAGGCAGTCAAGAAGATTCTCAAATTTTTCTGAGGTTGAAATACAGTTGTTTTGAAGTATAGCAGTGTTGGCATTTTGTTTTCTTTTAAATTTAGTCATTTCAGCAGTCAGTATAGATATTAAAGGTCAGCCTCACTCGCAGAAGCACTTTAAACTTATCAAATATTTTAAACTAATGAAGACATTTTTTGTTCACTGTTGCAAATTTAGATATCTATTTTTTTCTAATACATTTACAGTTTGGAGTTTTTACCTTGTAGTCACGTTATCAGGATGCCACAGTCGGGTAGGTTTTTCCTGGTTTTATTTCTAGGTGATGTCTTGTGAAATGAAATGTAAGCACTATTATCGACTTAGAGCTCCTCTTGGGTCGCTCACATTCTGCTGTGTGTTTGTCATGGTGCATCTTAGAAAACAGTTCCCTGGGAAAGGCCTTTTCAGCCTTGCTCCTTTAGATGAGTCATCACTGAAAATGAGGACGCATGGTAGCTTTTGTCCCTTGCATAGTGGCTTGGGAAGTTTGGTTCTGTTGACATGGTCACATGAAATTGGCCATCTAATAGAGACACCTTTTTGGTCTTGCAAATCCAGTAATCATAGACAGCTATGAGCTATATTAAAATTATTCTTCCTCTTTTACACAGGTAAAAAATGTTTCCTTCAGAAAAACTAGTACAGTTCTTAAGATGCAAAAGGAAGGACTGAGGACTCCAATCCTCCAGCTCCAAAATGCTTTGCATTAACAAGGCATGGCTCAACTTTGAGAAACTTCTGAAATGAGTTCTCTGCCTGTTGATGATTCCCTCTGTATGAAAGGTAGTTGGATGGTCAGAAGGTACTACTTCAGCATTGCTTTAGTGTTGCCGTCAGCAGTCAGTTGCCTTCCCTGGACATGTCAGAAGCTTGCCTACTACAAAAGCGAACACCAGCAGCACAGGGTTGGTAGGCAGCTTACTCGTGCATTTTCACTAATCAGACTGTCTGATGTGCCCATTAATTGTATCACAACTGAACAGCAGTTCTGTAGGAGAATGATGGTCGTGTTGCAACAATTAAGCTATGCATTTTGGTAATATGACAAATAACTTTATTATTAATGTAAAATTGGGACAGTGTGAAAAAAGATTTTTTAGCAGGCAGTCAACTTCTCCTTTAAGACAGCAGGCTCTGAAAGTGTATTTGTTGGACAGCAATGTGAAACATGTGGTCTCCAAAGATAACAACATACCAGAAGAAGCTTCAGTCAAAAGAAAATGTGAGGAGTAGCAGAAAGGAGAGCTTATTTTGAATAAGTTTACAGAGCTCTCGTCATCTCATCATTATTTTCTGTGGCAGACCAGCACTCCTATTAATATTTAGACTTCAAATAATCTAGCATCATTCCTTCAGTATGTTTGGCAGTCTGTTCTTTTTGTTTTTTTGTGACTGACCTTCTTAAAGCTAACGTTCCTAGCTTCTACACAACAGGAACTATGCACTTAATATTATGATTTTGACTCATAGATCAGAAGGTTAAACAAAAGACAAATATTTTGTCCTCACATCTTTCTGTGCATGTAAGTATTATCATGCATTCTTGGTCTCATATTTTGGAGTAACAAAATGAGTCCTGACATGACAGAAAGTTGCAGAACTTGGTGGAACCCCAATGTGTGGGCAAGCCAGCACAAAAGTCCCAGACAATTCAGCTAACAACTCTTGTGGTGTTGTCAAGAAAATTGACATCCCTTTACAGTTCCTAAAGGTGATGACCTGGGTAGGTTCAGTGTGTCCTGAAGTCTACTTGGTCTCAATATTGAATAACTATGCTTTTGTGGAGAAAGAGGCAGTAGCTGACTCAGGCGGATAGCCTGTGTCCAGACATAGTTTACAGGAATTTCTGTATTCAGCCCAGTATTGAAATGTGTCATTATGTGCCCACAGTAGATTATAAATTCAAAAATAATTTCATTGATTTGAGTATTTTTTTGCTTGCTCAGAATGTTGGAAAATGCATCTGATCACACATATCCTTATATATGTTTGTTTACATGACATCAGGATTATGAAAAATGTGAATTACTTGTGTAAACTGGTATAAAGTCATGGTAGTTAGCTGTATGAATCTGTCTTTAAGAGCAATACAATTGTTGATGTATGACTAGACAGAAAAAAGGGTCATGTTAATTAGATTGCTGCATGTCATAAAACTGTGATGAAAATTTTCTGAGTTTTCTGTTGAGAAACTTTTTTTTCTTTTCCATTCCATTTCCAACAGTTATACCACATTTTAGTTGCACCTGTAATTCTGTTTGTGTTCTTTCCTGACCTCTCCTGGAGACTTTCTTCTGCATAGTTTCTTCTTGTGGATAGTTGGTGGGTTTTGCTGTCTGGAAGTAAGAGCAGAGAGCATTCATGACTTCATCAGCTTTTCAAAAACTACTGTTTTCTCTGTTGAATTTAGACATGGGTATCTCAGGCTTGTACTTGCTTTCTCTCCATTAGTTTTTTCATGATACGCAACATTAGATCTCCATTTCGGACAGGTGAATCAAGAATATATTCTTGATCTTATTTCATTCATCTGTGGTTATAGCAAGTCTTCTTGTCCTATTGACAGTCTCAGAGCTTCAAGCTGATTTGTTTGTTACTGTCTCTAGTCACATCATTGTCTTTTTGCTGTTATTTTGACTTCTGTATATTGGTTTTATTTAACAAGGCTCCCATTCTGGAGCCCATTTCTGCCTATATTTCAGCATATTCTCAAACTTTAAAACAACGGTTGAAACAGAACCTTTTAGCTGAAACCTCAGCGCTATCTGTTCAAAATCCTTAGGAGATTTGTTACTGACTTCAGCAAGAGTGGGAATCAATCTGTGATGCAGTTTAGCCTCATCCTCGTAGTGTTTCACATCATTAACTGAGACTGAAAGCTGTTGGATGGCAGAGCAATTCTGTTTATGGCATGCTTCAGAAAAAAAACCCTGAATCTCTGATTCTGGACTCTGCGTTGGACAGCCATATAAATAATCATAGAAATGTTGAGCGCCTCAGATTAAGAAGGACCTTCAGATAACACTGTGCCCAACCCTGTGCTCCAAGGAGGGGGCTAATAAATTAGTCTTGCCTGAAATCTTTATTCCTTCAATGTATTTAAAATATACAAACCAGGGAGGTAGATATTTAATTTAAAATCAATATAAGTTGCAACAAAATCTGGAATTAGGTACTTAAACTTTATTTTAATCATTTCCAGTAATATTAGGGAGGTAGAACCATAGAATACGTTCAAAACAAGGACCAAGGAGAACTCACTAGTACATAGAGACACAAAAAGGAATTTTGCAACACGAAATGAGCAAACTGTGGGCTGCCTGTAGGCATCCCTGCTTCATAAATATTCATCTGACCTTCTGGTTCAGCTGTAGTCAGAGAGTAAAAGCACTCGTAGACTCAGTGAAGCAAGGCAGATCACGATCACGGGAGACAAGGACCCATTACATTTCTGTTACTGTTTCACTTAATTTCCATAGCATTGCAGGAACTTCTTTAACCGTTACAGTGATCTTCATGTTATTAGCCTAATTCACCGTTTTCATCTTAATCAGATGTTACATGATCCTTGGACAAAATTACAGAGCTGAGGACAGCTGTGTGAAGCTGTTTTCATAAACACAGGGATTTTCAAGTGATTTGTTTTGATTTTTTATAAAAAGAAACAAAATTAACTTCTGCCTGTTGCAGTTACTCTGAGCATATGTTGACTGGTCCTTACCGTAGAAAGAATTAAAGCCTGACTGCTTTCCTGATTGACTTCATGAAAGCAAACGTAACTGCATGAAGCGTTTTTCCTTTCACCTGCTCAAGAAAATGAATGATTTAAAAGCAGTGGTGTAAAACCCCATTTTGTGTCACAACACCTATAAGCAGGTTCTAGCCCAGTGGTTTCACTGCAATAAATGTGAGGAAGAAACAAATAAAAGGTTGCCTCTGTAATGAATGAGTGGAGGAACTTTAAGGAGACATTGAGTAGAAGAATCTCCGTATAAGAGCTGATTGATATCCATGGAAACCTTCTCAACCTTGTAAGAAGGCTGAGAAAATAAATAGCCATAAGAAAAATTACTGAATAGGACTCAGTGCATTGTTATCAGTTAACTGGATGATTAAAATGAAGGAGCATTTAGATTTGGGCCCTCCTCTAACCCATCAACAAAATGAGCACAGTGTATGTATGAATTTGTAATGCAATGTGCATTTTTTGTAGGAAAAGTTTCCATGGTAACACAGCAGAAAATCGATAAAAGAGTGGTAGTGTGATCTAAACAGTACCTCACCTCCAGGTAAAGTTTGAAGCAGTACGAAAACAGTATAGTTATCAGCAAACTGCAGACAGTTTGTGTAATTCAGCCAGCCACTTAATTTTATTCATGGATGACTCTAACTTCATCCTATAAGATTGCCCTATTCTGTAACTGTAGTTTCTCCAACAGTACAATTTAAGAATGAAATTGTTGTGACTCATAGGGCAGGTGATAACAACTTCAATAGCCAGGCAGTAAATACAAAGGACCATGACTGGATTAGTTGAGCAGGTCTGCTAGTGTTTTAATGACTTTGATCTCCATTAAATATTCTGTTTCCTAGTATATCAGCTTGATGTCATTAAACTGCTGAGGTTGGAAAGATAATTAATGAAATGCTCATTTATGGAATGATGCTTTTTCAGGCAGAATTTCTTATTAGTCTGAAAATCAATGGATATGTCACGAAATACACATATAATAGCCCTGCATGCATTTGCCTTCAGTCAGTCATAGAGAAGGTAATTTTTAAACTTAAAAGAATCACAGAATAGTTGAGGTTGGAAGGGACCTCTAGAGGTCATTGGGTCCAACACGCTACTCAAGCAGGGGCACCTAGAGCAAGTTGCCCAGGACAATGTCCAGACAGCTTCTGAATATCTCCAGGGATGGAGACTCCACAACCCCTCTAGGCAACGTGCACCAGTGCAGAGTCACCCTCACAGTAAAAAAGTGCTTTCTGATGTTCAGACAGAACCTCCTGTGTTTCAGTTTGTGCCCATTGCCTCTTGTCCTGTCACTGGGCACTACTGAGAAGAGCCTGGCTGCATGTACTTTGCACCCTCCCTTCAGGTATTTATATACCTTGATGAAATACAACCTGAGCCTTGTGTTCTCTAGGCTAAACAGTCCCTTAATCATTTTTGCTGGACTGTCCTCACTGGAGAGTCCTTCACTGAATTCTCACCAGTAGCTCCATATCTCTGTTGTGCTGGGGAGCCCAGAGCTGGACACGGCACTTTGGGTCAGTGTCCCACCGTTACTGGTACATGTTCGACTTGATGTCAACCAGAATCCCCAGGTCTCTTTCTACAAATCTCCTTTCCAGATGACCACTCTCTTCTTAAAAAACAAAGAAACAAAAAAACCCAACCAACCAAACATGAACTCTGAGCTTCAACCAATGTTCAGATTACTCAACAGCTCATAAATGTTGGAGTTATGTGTCTCTATGTTGATGTCATCTAAACTTAAAATGATAGCTTGTCCAAACTGTATTAATTTAATGGTATGGTCTTCTGCTTTTGCTCGGAAAAGTCTAAAACGGGCAAAATTGATTATTCTGCTTGAGTTACACCAACTGTGACTTTGCACCAGCAATAAAAACTGATAAGATCAAATTTCAATGTAAATGGCATGCTATAAACTAGCTGCAGATTCTTGTTTTAGAACTTGAAGGAAAGACATCTGACTGCATCCAGCTGTGATGGGAGGGATCTTACAAAGCTTTGGTTCAACTGTTGGTACTTCCTTGCTATCAGCAAAGGCAGTACATTCATCTGACTTTCATCAGTTAATTTTCTGAAAACAAAGCAAAAACCAGCTGGCAGTAGAATATTATAGCATATCTGACTATATACTTTAATGGGTCTTGTTCCACTGGTTTTGTGTACATAGCATGCGCTCTTATGACACCAGTAGAATTAAAAAGCCCCAAAAGTTCAATGGCCTTTTTTTTCTTCAAGAAAGAAAATTTTTTGCTTTGTGCTTGTAAAACTTATTGTTGGTGAGGTTTTTTTATTTTTTCAAATGGTGTTCATGGAGGATGCCTTTATCAAAACAGTTTAGCTATGTAATATATCTATAACTCAACACAGTGATTCAGTTTGATCGCATTTGGAAAGGTATTCCTTATCTGAGGTCTTGCAACTGGGCAAGAGATATCACTTTCATTATTACGTATAGTAGAGTCTTTCTTGTGCAGCACTAATGTAAAGAAAAGAAAAATAGGATACAGAGGTAGCAGGCACTTAATTGATTAATATTTGGTCTCAGATGCAGATACAGAATGTCACACTGAGCAAAGATTGTTTCCAGACAAACTAAAGCTTCAGGAATAGGTTACTTAAAATTGGATTCTCCTTAGCCATGTAATGAAAGAAAAGCTTGACACAGCAAAAAGCGGTATATAGACCCAGGGGAGTTTTCTATGAGACTCTTTATAACAGGGTAAACATAAGGTAGTGCCTGAATGTGAGGGTATGAATTCTTCATGTCCCAACAGCTCCCTTCCCTGGAAAGTCAAATGATAACGTGGCAGGGAGGTTTCTTATGCAGGTTGATAACAAATATCTTACCAACCAGGACACAATTTTTCTTCCAATTTATCTGCCGTTTGAGAAGTCACAGTCACCGCCTGAAGTAAATCTTCACAGCAGAGTGTTGTAGCACTACAGCACATTCCTAGTATAGGAATTCACTCCCCTTAAGAGGCTGTTGATGAGAAACCAAGAGCAGGTCATATCTGATGAGTTAAAGGAATATATTACCAGCAGACCTTCACTCCAAGAAATGGGGTAAGAGAGTGAGTTACACCTGCTGAAGGTAAATGATTTATGTCAACCCTGTAAGGTTCTCAGATCTGTGGTAGCAAAGACTGTAAATGTGCCAATAAATAAAATGAGCAGTCCTTTGTTGAAGTGCAGTGTCAAAATGCACGAGATGGAAGATGTCATCAGCAGACAGGAGAATGCACAGCAATTGGACATGTGTTTGGGGCGGCAGCTAACAGCAGCTTATGTGAGCTAGTAGTTGTCTGTTCTAGCTACCTTTAGTAGCATGCTTGATACAAGAGGAGAAATATGCATTAAAGGTTGTAAGAAACAATTAAATTAAAAAGCCCACTCTGTTATGATACTGCCCAAAATTTTGTGAAGTGTGCAGGCTGCATAACACAGATAATTAGTTAAATTCAAAAGAGTACTGTGTTAGGTACAGAATCCCTTGACCTATTCTTTTTGCAAAAATCCCTCAGTTAGAAATGTGTAGTTAAAATTAAGCACAGAAGGTCAGAAAAAGTATTAAAATTCTGGCAGAAAGTCAGCTGCAGAAAAGGGTGCAATTCTAACCTGGATATCAGAAAGCTTGCTTCATGGGGAAAGACCCAAAGTGTTGAAAATATGCAGCCTTGAGAAAGAAGAGAGGACTTGATTACAGAGTTTTAAGTATTTAAAAGACCAGTGCAAGCGCCTTAGAAAAGACCTGCTTAGATTAAGGAGGATGGCAAAGCAAAGGACTTTGAACTGTGATGCGCTGAGAACTGACAGTAAAGGGAAAAATTTTCTCTGAGCACAAATGGATCAGTAGCAGTGAAAAATAAATATGAAATATTCAATATATGCAACTGAGTAGTGAGCAGTACTCTCCAGAGGGCTAAATCTGCAACATTGGTATCTGCAGCATTGGTAGTTCCTTTCTTCATCAGCACTAAAAGGAAGGAAAAGTAGGAAGTACTTTGGTAAATCCTGTCAACTTTTATTAGGGTATTGATAGATCAGCTGAGTACTTTTCTGGCACTTTGTTTGGAAAGCATTTGGCTATGCATAAGATTAAAGGGTGTAGATCCAGTGAAGGTTGCACCGAAAAACTGTATGAATTAGGTAAGTCAAATATTACTTTTGCCCTGTGTTATTTCTGTGCAGTCAATTTTGCTAAAAGTGGATACTATCTACTATGAATAAGAAATGCTGTACATGAATATGCAGATTTTCCTAAGGAGTCCCTGTGAACACAGCATGAACATGTTGGTTTTACATAAGAAAATTAGAATTATTGACAAAGGCCACTTTTTCTCTGCAGTCTCATGGAAATGAAGCACTGATATCATGATGGGCTAGTTTAGACCAAAATATGTCATTTCCCAATGGTAAGTGCCTGTGAGTTTCCAGCTTTTTTTTGTTAGAGGCCTGTCAAAACTATGCCTGGGATATTCAGGAAGCAAATTTTTCACTGATTAAAATGATTTCGTTAAAACTTTCTTGCTTAAATGTGATAGGACTAACTTGTGCATTGTGTTTCACAGTGCTAACTCGATGGGAGCTCATATACGGTCTTAGGAAACAGCCATATCAGTGTGTGAGTTGTGTGTGCTGTCTCAAGGTAGATGCTTCTTTAAAGGATGTGTCCATCAGGTCTAAAGTTGTTTGCTGAGTTTGGTTGATTTGCGTTATGTGGTAGTTAACATTTTGTCCTCTGCCCTTAAAAAAAATGTATCATGGAACAGTTTCATTTGGGCTTCACCCAAGAAGAGCTCCTACTAGCTGATATTGGTACTGGTTGTACAATGTATGAGTTTTTCTAGCTTACTAATTTGCAGGTCAAGTGAAAGGGCACAACCCATGCATCATACAAGAGGATGGAATGTGCAAAGCCAAGCAAATTGCACATTCCTAAATAAAAGGCTAAGTGTGGCTGAAAGCAAATTGTCACTGCAGAAATGTTTTTGACTGCACCTTTCTACTGTGTTTTGAAAGTGAGATATGTTGTACTGAAGAGAAAATGTGCAAATAAGTGATGTTTCAGTAGAAATGGTGCTCCACTGTTTACTGTCCATGTGGACTTCTGGTATCCTGAACTTCACAAAAAGCATCCATATTTAAAAGCAGTTAACAAGGGAGAAACAAAAGTAAAAGCCAAAGCAATGGTAATAGAAGCAAATGTATGAAGCTGTAAAACCCTCGTACAGACTAGTGCAGTCTATTGAAAAATAGGAAGTGAGATAAAATAAGGAAAACCATTTGTCATCTTTAATGCTAGAAAGAGAGGTAGCACCATCCCTCTGCCCAAATTAGCCCACCACCTTTAGTGGCTTTTCTGTATTGATTCCTCTAAATATGCTTTCTGCTTGCTCATTTCAATAAATAGAAAGAAAGAACATATTAGTGGCATTATAAAGTTGTTGTCTAGCTAGCAACAGTATAAATATGATGGAAAAAAAGTTCTTGCAAGATGTCTTTTCTACCTAAAATGTAGATAGGTGATTTGAGCTTTACAGATCTTCAATTAAATATAGTGGGCAAAAGATTATTTTTGTTGTTGTGATTTTTAAAGAAGCAATAACCAATAACTTTTGTGCAATAAAAGCTCTCCTTCTCTTTCTGAAGGTGGAGGGATAGATGGAACAGGAGACATGGCAAGAGAGATGGAACACTCTTTCAATTAAGACACATACTGACTTACATAGTCAATGGAGTGAAAGAGGCAATTCAGAGCACCTAATTCAGCCTTCTTGGATAGGCGCCTCTTAACCTCTGCAATAAGATTCCCTCCTCAGAGCAGGCTCCTTCCCCCTCTGCAGTGTGGAAAGGTGCTGTGAGAGCAGCCAGTGCCAAGTGTGCAAGGATTTCCTCTCTTGTGCTTAAGTGAATGTATGATTTCCATCTGCCAGAGGTTTAAACACAATTTTTTTCTTGTGGTTGGAGAGAAGGCCTGGAAGCCGCCTGAGGCAGAAGAGTCCCTAGGCATGGCTGAATTCTTCTTTTCTATGAGGCTGTTCAACAAAATGGGAGATACTGTTCATGGCTTTTAGCCATTTGTGCTGCAGGAGGTATTTGACTGCCAAGAGGACTACATATGAATGTCTCATTAGGGCTGAAGGGCCACCCTGAATCAGTGCTCCCAGATTTCCACGCAGACATTTAAGGTAGTAACTTCAGTGTGTAGAATTTTAAATCTAGTTTTCACTACTGTGTTCCATATGTGGCTGAATGATAGCTGTAGACTTTTCTTGAGTGCTATGGTAATATTGGCATGAACTGTAGACAGAGGCATTATCCTTTGTTAGAAAAAATGTATAGGTGGAAAACCAGACTTCCTGTCAAAACCATTAGCCCTCTTGTACACTGTGAACACCGTAAATATTGACTGAACTCAATAGGTGTTGATAGTCTTTCAAGCCTTTGCAGGTTCAAGCCCTTAAATATTTTTCTAATTTGCTAAATGTGAAAAGCCATCTCTGCAACTGGTAGAATATTCAGCCCTTTAAGGCTTTTCATTTGATTGCGTTACCAGCCTCTGCTGAATAACTGAAGCATTACATTTAGTTATAAAATACATGGATTGCTTATAGGCTTCACTGTAAATAATGTGTATTTATTTTATGAAACATGATTTTCATGAGTATATTAAAAATGTTATTAAAATTTAGGTTTGATACATAACATAAATTGAATAGTTGAGTTTACTCTTTTTGTGATTCTATCTTGTGAATTCATCAGTCTTACTTTAAGAGATATTTTTAATGGAGCTTGGTCCTTCTACTGTTTCTATAGTTTATGTGAGTGACTAAAATTAAAGAGGCATGTCTGCATTTTTTCTATTAAGAAATAGCTTGGCATTCATTTAAGTCAAATTTGTAAGCCATTGGTTTTAACATGGTGGGGTTTAATGAATTTTCAGAAGTTGAAATAAAGTATGGGGCTGTGATTTCTTAAGAACCAATGTGTTTTCTGCCATAAGAAACATATCTAATGAAAGACAGATTTATGATCCTTTCTAAGTTTTTTGGTTGACTGTTTTTAAGTATCTTGTTATATTCATAATTATTTTTTTTACTGGCTTATTTTGTGGCCGATTTAATGTTAAACACTCAAGTTCAGAATTTTCATACCATGTGATTACTTCCTCATGCCTCGTCACTGAATCAGTGTATTTGCAAATGAGAAGCAAATATGTCTCTAGGGCATGTCTCTTCTACTGTCAGAAGCATTTTTCAGTTACTGTTGAGAAAGGTTTTGGGTTTTTTTATCTGTCCCAGACCTGCAGGCATGTGATTTCAGTTCAGGAAGAGGTCATTTGGTCATCTCCATCCTAGAACTGAAGGAAGAGGTAAAGTCTGACTAGCAAGTTTACACTTAGTTTACACTTGCAGAAGTAAAATTTTTGTTAGATGCAATTTAGACCAAAGATTTTAGAAGTTTGAGAGGGACTAAGTTAGCCCACTTAAGAGTTTCTAGTGGAAATTGAAAGCTCAAGAGATTTTCAGGGTAACATTAATCATACCAACTTGTCTAAGGCTGGAAGTTCATAGAGACTTTGAATGGGCATAAGCCTACACAGCCGAGAAGAGAAACAGTTTCACTCACCCCTGACCCTGCCTGCTACCTTTAGTGCACTGCCCTTGGGATAGCAGAAGTGCTTGTGCTATGTAATATCATGAAGTAGAGTAATGAAGCTTTTCTATCACTATTTTTGCTGGCTTAGTTTTCTGTCCCTTGGTAGGAGGGAAGTGAAAGCAGGTAAAGTGGTTGGGGACAGTATGTTAGATGAGGATGTGGTTTTACGTTACCTTAGTGTGTTCATTAAACAAGCTAAAAAACTGAGAAGTTGAATTTCAATGGAGAAGTGTGAGTCTAGTCCTGGAGGCCTAAAGTCTCTGATATGAAGATCGTTAGTGTCAGACTGGTGACAACCCCTTTCAGGGTTATAAGCACATAGCGGGCTTTTATTTTGGCGTAAGCTAGTGGTCTGATGCCAGCCATTCATGCTGTACACAATGGGAAGGCAGTCCTGTTCTGTGATGGTTCAAGGCAGTTTCCCCAAGAAAGTAGGAAGGGGAAAGCTTTCACTTCTGATACCAACCCTCATTTCAGCAATGAAATTGCTTCAGAGAAGGCGACCAGCCATGGTGCTCTGGTGACTGCTATTTGAGTTTGGGCACTGCCAGAGCAGTCCTGTTCAGCCTTTCCCTTGGACAGTTGCAGAAGGAAGAGCAGCAGCAATATGGATCTGTACATAGTTGCACTCATACTATGATATACCTGTACCAAGCTTTCTTGCATTGAGAGCTTTGCTGGTCTTAGTTGGCATCTTACATTATTTCCTTGAGCACACAGAGATAGAATAAATTTAAGTCACATCAGTCATATCGGTAGAAATCCACAGCAGTGATTTTTTTTAGGTGTTGCCTATTCTGCATAATGCTGGAGTTTATGTGAAGAGTAAAGAGTTGTAGCTAAAGTTTATCTGCAAATAGAGGAAGATGAGCAGTGAAGAGAGAATTCAGGGACAGAAATATGAATGTTCTTGAAAATCCTTGTTGAACTTGCCTCTTATGCAGTGTTTCAGATGACAGAAGAGATTTGATGTGACCATTTGGAAACTGCCTTTCCCTGAGCTAGACAGTTTAGTGCAAAAGAGGCAACAAGCACCCGTGTAGTTCAGGAGATTATATCCCTCTGCCCTCTAGTCCACTAATATTGCTGAGTAATTAGATGTGGAGGCGATCATAGTGGGTTTGACTTGGTTGCTTGCTCAGTGTGTTCATCCTATTGATTGGACAAGTCCCAACCATTATCTTCCCTGCCAAGAAAAAATACTATTCTATCACGTTGCATGCCAGTGTAAATCACACTCAGATTTTCCTTCTGTCACTTTGATTGATGTAGGAAGTTGCATGGCATCCTTATGCCACAACTCCTTCCTGACTGATACTGTACAAGAAAGTCAGGATGCCTATGATGCTAGGTCTGTTAAGATCAACAAAGTCACGGTGCTGTTCTTGATCATTTGTAGTGTTGCCTTCCTCATCAGCAGTCACTGAACTCAGAGAGCTGTACTCTGGTAATGTCAGGAATCACTACAACTTCACTACTCGCTGCTGTAGTGATTGACTTATGTCAGCAAAGTACAGATTAAGCTGGGTCTGACCCTTTATCAGGATCCTGTTTTTCTGAAGTGTCTTATATAATGTTTGCATGATTAAAAGGGAACAGAAAGTACCAGGGTGGGAAGGCAATAGCCAAACACAGGATTGCACGACCCTTTGTACTAGCTATCACTTCTTTACATTTCCAGATAAAGGAAATCTCTGGGGTGCCTGTATATAGACTGTTATGAAATCTTGGTTACTGCTTGCTATGACTTGCACTACACATTACACATGGTACAATTAGTAATAAAGGGTACAACCTGGTCCCTCCTTGCTTAAATTTACCAAACGTGTGTCTGGTCAGAAAAAAAATGTGATTGTTTTTATGTACTTGTATGTTCACAGTGAATTTAAAAAAATTGTAACCATCAAGTATTGGGCTGAAAAGCCGGAGAGAGTTTCCAGGGACGATGTGAAATAGCTGTGTCCAGACAAGTGGGTTACTGGGCTAGAGCCTCTTCTGAGGAAAGAGCTGGGTCATGTTATGCACTGCAATTCTTATAAAAGCCCTTATGGCATGACAGGTACAGAGCCACAAACTCTTTGGTCCATGGTGGGGCAAGCGAAGCTGAGGTTCAGTGAGACTGGCATTGGAGGGGAGAATCTCTTGGTCCACTGAGTGCTATGACTTTTGCAGAACAGCCAGGTGTGGAAGATGCCCTGAGTACTTGGTTAACAACCACCTTCTGCCTAGCACTCCTTTCCCATGATAGTCGTCATCCTCTGAATCCTCTTTAAGCTACTTTCAACCTTTTCTCTAAAGTTCTCCCTGATATACCAGGACTACTTCTGTGGTTTTTCCCCCAGGATGTAAGAACGCTATCTGGATGTCTGGGATCAGAAAATTTGTCTGCAGAATTTTTGTTCAGTGTATCTCCTTATAATACCTGGACTTCTCACCTCTTTCACAGCTCTCGCTTTTCTGTCAAGATTGTGCCTCTGTGTCCTTTAGGTTGATTGATAAAGTTATCCATGGCTTCAGTGGGCTCCTCAAGTCATTTGTCTGTATAGAGAGCTGGGCTCTGCCCTGCAGCCATGTCTACTTTTCCCAGTCTTTTTAGTGGCTTCAGTGCATGCGTTGTTTTATCAACCCTGTGATAAGAGCCGAACTGCCTTCCTTCAGAAACTGCCACAAAGTGTCCATGCTCTGAAAACAATTAAAATTCAAAATAAGAAGCAACTGAATACACCCTGCAACTGCTATGCACAGAGGCAGAGAGCAGATGAAGTGAAATCTGTATAGGTTTTTTAAGCTGTCACAGCAAGCATTGTTTAGAAGGATGCAAATGAACACCAACTTTACAAATCACTTAAGCATTGAACTCCTGCTTGACGTTGTAGCCAAAGGCAAAAATTGTGGGTTTAGTTTTCCCTGAAGAAGTTTGTTACATTTGCCCAAACAATTCTTTTTCCTGTTCCATTCCCATCACATTCAAGCACAAAATAAGAACATTTCTAGGAGCTTCTGTCTACATTTCTATTTGATTCTTGCATATTAGTTTCCCATGCTAATGAAATCATTGCAGTCCTATCAGACCAAAAATATCCAAGAGTTGCTGAATGCTCTGCAATGACCTTGAAGGGGAGAGGTCTGTGGCTTTTAAAATCAGGTAGTCCGGATGTTGCTGGAGATCATGGTGTCATGTAATGGTGAGGACTGACCATTGCAACTGAGTCCCCAAAGCAAAGAGGATGGACACCCAGTTGTGGGAGCAGATTTTCAAAGAATAGTAGTACCGATGTTCAGCTTTGGAAGTCTTCTTTGTTGTCTAAGTGCCCCAAACTGTATATTCAGGGTGGACATTTGAAATCTTTTCCTGCTGCCTTGTTCTTAATTTCTTGACAAAGATCATCAAACCCTGTGGTAGAAAAAGACATTATTTCTTTTCCTCTATTAAGAAATAATGGTATATGCACCTTACCAAATGAGATCATGTACTCTGAACAAGAGAACATATTCCTCAAAGAAGAAATATGAGTTGCCATGCTGATGGCAACCTGTAAAAGTAGCAGCTTGTGGGCTATAAAATTCGGACAAGAGTAGAGGTAATGATGAGTTCCCTAATGAAGCCATGGCAGCCATGAGAGCAGCCAGAAGGATGCCAAGCCATATGTCTATACACTTTCAAGGGAAATAAACAGAACCTGCATTTTTTTGTACAAGCTGAATGAAGTAAAAAAATTCATAGGTTCTCCATTTTTCCTCTGCTGCCATTCATGACCTCCAACAATGCAAACAACTGTGAGTGCAGGTGGTAGCTGAAAGCAATTTTGTTCCTGCATCTGCCTGTGCATGCTTCTTGAATTTAATCTTTCAGGAACTTCATTTCTTTAAAAAAATAACAGAATATGAACAAGAGTATATTTTGCCTTCTGAGATTTTGTGTTAGACAAGATTTTCTTCTTGCATCTTGATGGTTTAATCCATGCTTTCCATTTTGCTATTTATTCAAAAGGAAGCAGGTAAAATGCTCATGGAAAAAAAAAAACCCACATCACTACTCTTCTATAGCTGTCATCTAGCAGGACAAAAGAAGTGATTGTGCCCCTATACTTAGCGCTGGTGAGGCTGCACCTCAAATACTGTGTTCAGTTTTGGGCCCTTCACTTCAAGAGGGATGTAGAGGTGCTGGAGCATGTCCAGAGAAGGGCAACGGAGCTGGTGAAGGGTCTGGAGCACAAGTCTGATGATGAGTGGCTGAGGGAAGTGGGGTTGTTTAGTCTGGAGAAGAGGAGACTCAGCGGGGATCTTACTGCTTGCTACAGCTACCTGAAAGGAGGTTGTAGGCACCTGGGACTAGGTCTCTTCTCCCAGATAACTAGCAACAGAACAAGAGGAGATGGCCTCAAGTTGTGCCGAGGAGGTTTAGATTGGATATTAGGAAAAAAGTTTTCACTGAAAGGGTGATCAAGAATGGGAACAGGCTGTCCAGGGAGGTGGTTCAATCATCATCCCTGGAGGTGTTTAAAAAATGCGTAAATGCAGTACTTAGGGACGTGTTTTAGTGGTGGACGTGGCAGTCCTGGCTTAACAGTTGGACTTTATGATCTCAAAGGTCTTTTCCAACCTAAATGATTCTATGATTCTGTGATCTGTTGGGAAGAGCAGCCTGTTGTGTCTTATACACCATACAGACATTTTCCACCACAGCATGATGAAACAACCTTATCCTCATTACAGCTAATGTCTGTCTAAGGCTTCATACGTTGAGAGTAGTCTTCTGGCTTTCCTGCCATAGCCTTTGTCTTTTGTATGGGTGATGATTCATGGGACTACAGTTATGCTTCACCAGCTCCTAATGTTGAAATGAATGAATATGTTTTCTTTGGGCAGAACCTAAATGGCTTTCTCTTGGCAAATACCATCCAGCCACATGTGATGATTACTTTTTAGTCTAAATGTAATTATGTTGTAACCTGCATTTTGGCTTAGGAGGCAGGGACCACTGTTTAGGTACCCTGTAATTATATGGTACTTACCACAGATATCCTACTGTTGCTTGTAGCTTACCATATGATTAAACAACCAACATTTATCATCAGAGTGAAGTGTGTGTTGCATGATATGTGTCTTCCACAAAGTAGAACAATGTTGTAACTTTAAGGTCTCAGGCCTTTTAAAATTAACATTTGGCCTAATTTAGTCTAAAGACATTTGCTGTTTACTTCTTATGACTCTTCTCCAATAGTCATATTTAAGCTCATCAGGTGATTGTTGGAAGACTTACACAAAACATCTGCAATCTGAGTCAGTCATTCAGAGTTTCTTTCAGATCATGTAGCATTGCATACTGAATTTAGGAAAGGTAACCCTTCCAGTCACTTGCAAATGGCTGAAAGACGTCAACCACATGTGTTTTCATATGTATTTTACTGAAACATAGAAACACAAACCCAGTTTCATGCTTGTGTTAGTACATGCTTCCTTGTGCTTCAAGGCATTGGGTAGAGTTTACTCATTAAAGGCACCTGCCTACCATGGCTAATGCTAGTGTACAGTAAAGTGTCCAGGCAACCCTTAACAGCATGTGCATCCCACTGGTGACTCTACACTTCAACCTGTTAAAAATGTATTAACAAAAAGAGCCATGAGACTTGGCAGAACTGTATTTACTAAATGGGTTTCCAGTGATTGCAGGCAAATCAGCTTCCTGCTGTTGGCTTTTTATACCTACGACAAGTGTACTCTGAACAGCACAGCTACATGCCACCAATTGCCCAGCCATGGCTTGTTTCCACACTCTGACTGTATGAAACAGATGGATTATTACAGGTCTGAGCTATTCAGAGGGAAGTGTTAATTCCCTTGTGCTTCTAAACCTCTGCAGGTACCACTCCAACAAAGGCTCACCCCTGCCAAGGTTCTTTTTCTTAAAGGGGCCACACAGGTTTTAAAAACATGATTTGAATTGGAACCAAAGATTTTTCTTTTTTTTTTTAATTTGTGACCATAAATCATTTAACCTTTCCCTTTAGAGCCCTTATTCACACACACAAACACTATTTTTAAAGTTGCAACCGAACTGCTGTTACTTTTGCTGCAATCTTTGTGTTCAAAGTTGAGGCTAGTATCATTCCCAGGACAGAAATTTCTCATCAGCTGGTTCAAACTGGTGTTGAATTTTTATTCTTTTTTGCATTCATTCTTTTTGGTTGGATTATTAAAACTTTGAGCTTGGAACTGTGATACAGCACAGGTCCTGTTCTAACAGGAATATATGGGAAAGCATTTTCTCTGATTAAAAGAATTAATCTGGAGAGAGAGTGTCATTACCTCGACTGACATTACAGATTTTCCTGACACCTTTATGGGACCTTTGATAAGGTACTTTCTTAGAGAGGAAATTTCATCTTTCTGGATCTGAGCAAAAATCTTGTTGTATTAACTGACACTGAGAAAGACATTTTTCTTTTCCCATCCCCACTGTGTCTTACTGAGTTGTGTATGAATTTCCATATTTCTCATGAAGGTGTTCAGTATTGAAATTCTGTAAAAACTTAAACATAATAAAGAAATGCTTTATTCAGGCAATATTTGCCTGTATTGAAGGAAAATCAGTCCATTTCCCCACCTGTTCGCAGAAGTTTTGTGTGCTTTGAAGTGCAGATGAATACAGCACTTTCATGTAATGTAATTTGCTGTAATGTGAATTAATGCAGCAAAAGAGAGGAAACACAAGGGAATTATTGATGATACCAGAGCTAATGTGACTTAATTCCCAAACTCTAAACACTGAGACAAATATATTCTCATTTTTCCTCAGTTAGATTTCTGCCTGTTCTCTGTTTTGTTCTGCTTGCATTGCTCTAAGCCAGATGTTTTCATAGATTCACTCCACAACTGAAGAGCATAGCCTGAAGTGATAGTGAGGTGATGAGTGCAGAAAGGAGGCAAAGAAAGAATGAGCCCGAAATTGGTAGTTTCAGCTTCAGGATATGGCGTGTCTGTTGCAATTCTGGTTGAGTACTGGTTTCCGTACACACCAGGAACACAAGCACACCTCCACCCCGCCCTGCCCACGCAATCTTTGTTTAGTGCAGTAAGAGTTAGACCAGCAAATTGATATCTTGGTCAAAAATGTTTGATTTGATTTGGATTGGGTTATATTTATTTTTGACCCAGGGTAGAGATTCCCTTAGTATTACTCCCCAGTAGTTCACAAAGGGGAGAAATAAATTGTCCAGTGAGGTCTGATGAGTGGTGTATCCAGCTCTGGTCATCAGGGTGAAGTCACGGAAAGGGGCAGAGCCATCTGCTTTTCCCTTACAATGGCTGCATTAGAGGGGTCCTCTCAGGGGGAATGCAGAGTTGAACTAGTGACCAGAGTAATATGCTTATGTACACCCAAACTTTAAGAAACACGTGTGAACAAGAACCTCTTTCTGAATAGACACACATGACCTTGCTCCCCTGAAGCCCAAGTTGCACGTGAACATCTACCAGCTTCTATCTTGTTTTGAGCTGTATGTTCACTGCTGACTAGTTCTGCTTGTGGCAAACCCGTACTGCCTCCCCTCTCTGAACTCTGTGTCCAGCACAAACAAATGTGGTGGGCAAACAAGGAACCAGAGACCGTGTAGCTATGGCAGGATGTTGGCAGTAGAAGAACACAGCGCTAGATTCCCTTCTGAAAAACTCCTAGCATAAAAAAAAAATCTTATTACATGGTATTTTAGTGTTAGTTTTTACGTATAGACTTGAAACGTGGTATAAGGGCTGCTCTGAAACTTCTCTAATGATACATGCTAGCCTCTGCAGTCTTCCCTGACATGCTGTAAGATGTTGTTTTACGTGGATAGAAATATGTGACTATTACTGTCGTGGTTTCAGCTGGGATGGAGTTAATTTTCTTCTTAGTAGTTGGTGCTGTGCTGTGTTTTGGCTGTGA
>JAVJGI010000050.1:71083986-71172016 GCA_035590275.1 Ibycter americanus | reverse complement strand
CATCTTTCTGGGTGAGGGGAGTGAGCGGGTGGCTGCGTGGTGCTTGGTTGCCGGCCGGGGTTAAACCAGCACAATTACATACATAGAATTAGCTTCAGTAGTTTAGGAAAGATTAATAGAAGTAATATAATAGCATTATATAATGGGTGTGGAATTAATCTAATACCGAATAATCTCAAAGTTATATTTCAAATAACACTGTTTTACTACAGTAGAAACCAGACATTCTGCAAAGTTACTTTCTGTTATGCATAATTTTTAAGCAGACATTTTAAAATTTAAAAAATAATCCTTTCCTCTTCTGCAACATTTTCTTTTTATTGCCAACTTCTATAAAATGAATGACAACCCAGTCTGATGGCATTCAGCAATTTTCTAAACTCTATTATTCTTTTCCTTACAGAATTTTTTTAAACTTTGGAGAATAATGATTTCATCATAACCTGAAAGTCTTTCATTTTTCGTGAAATTCACATGATTCATGTGATTCACATTTCATGTGATTTATCCAGTTAAGAATTAGCTTTAAAAGTTAGAAGGAGGAGGACAATAAGCAGGGCAAGCAGAAAAGCTTGTGATAGTTATTTTTATTAGACTCTGTGGCAGTATAGGAGAAAAGAGACATAGCAGCAAAAGAAAATAAAATCTGTATTGCTATTACAACAGTTTGATGCAAAGATGAACCATTTTTTATTTAATGTTTTCAAACATTAAAAGACTATTTTCCTTAGTTCCATCCAAACATTTAATTGATGACAAGAGCTGTTCAGACACAAGGATATCTTACCCACCCAGTGGAAGACACACTTATATCCAAAACAGACTTGCAAAATTAGATTTCCCTCCAACAGCTCTATTCAAGCCTCATCCTAGGATTTAGCAGCACCAAGGTTACTGCAATGACACAGCTGCTAAGATATTCAGCCCAAGGGAGATAATCCTCCCACCAATCTCTTCTCTCTGGTTCCGGCCTGTCTAGGAACCATGCTGGTCTTTGTTTGGCCACAGCTGAGAGGCACTTGGGAGCTATCGCATGGCGGTATTTCACCAAGTAGATACTGTATTTCATGCCTGTGTCCAAGAATTTTCTCTGGGGAAGTATGCATCTGATCGGACAGGAACTGATACAAGTCATTAGACTCTAAATAACCTTTGGGTTTGTTTCTCCTGAACTTGAGGGCATTCACAATTTAAAGCCATTAAAAGTATGGGAACAGATACTTCAGTTACAATTAAATTTGCAAGTTGTTTGCAGTCCATCACAGTGTCCTTACTTAAAAGTTCTTCTCTTGCTCATGTACTCTTCCTAGTAATATCTAACAGCCTCCTGACAAGGCACATCTTGTGGCATGTCAGAAGAAAAACCTCTACTAGAACAGTTTCATGATACATAATCCCCTAAATCCCTTTGCTGAATTGAATAGGATATTCATCAAAATGGGTTACATTCCATCAGATCATATACTTTTCACAATAGCCACGAGTAAGTGGGGAAACTACAGCAAGATGGGAAACTTCCTGGCATTTACTCAATGACATACGTTGCACGTTCTCAGTTTTTCCAGATAATGCTTTCAGTATTAACAAAGGAGCAGGAAAAATAATGGTGAAAAACTAATCTTCTGGCCTTTAAATACCTACATAAGTAACACAGGAGTGCAGCCAAGAGTATGAGGATTCTGGCTAGCTTCTCTTTTTTCTCTCATGCAGACACACAAGAAGTCCTTGTAAGGTTATGCAATTAAGAAACAGTGTTATACTTATGCCTTGTGGGGTTTAGCTTTCAGATAGCCCACTTTTCAGGCTGAAAGAAGAAATGGACTGGTGCATTCAATCTAATCAAGCAAAAGAAAAGCGAAAAAAATACGTATAAGCTGTCTCTAATTCATATTCTCCAGAAGGCTGAAAAAAATTTATAAAATAAAGTGAGGGATTGGTTCATTTTTATACTGATCTTGAAAGCCCATTAAGGTATTTAACTTTCATGGATTGTCTGAGGGATCTGGAGTTGCTGTTATCCTTTTGTTTAATTATGCTGTAATCTTCATACAATTACAGTAATGATAACATTCTTCCACAGACATAATAAATTAGCCATCTGGGGATAAATGACATTACTTAACGCTTAATTCAGTGAAGTATCAAAGAAATATTGATATGGCTATATAGGACAGGATGTGAAAGTAAATGACACTATCTGTTTCTAGAATTCAGCACTCTGATATATTTTAGGAGCTTAATAACATAACATATTTTGAATTTGCTTCATCATGAAATAGTTGGTGGAGAAATATCAGGAAAAGCACAGGGAAAACACATTTTAGCATGGTTGAAAAATATAAAGTGCAGTTTTGTGAGCTATGCTTTATCCAACTATACAAATATTTGTCAGTTTCACCAAATAAATATGTGAGCAACACTATTCCTGATATGTTTTATTTCCCCCATGACACATCTTGCCATTTTTCGATCGAATATAAAAGTGTCTTTTGAGTCCTTGTGTAGTTTAATTCCAGAAAGGAGAATAGATTAATCAGTTTTTTACTGTTATTGCTGAAGAGAAAAAAAGAATGTAAGCTGAAAATAAGTGTTATGTCAGAAACAGCGAGATGGAGAACAAGAAACATCCTGAAAATAAATGCAAGTCAAAATTTTTAAGCTGCTCTCAGCTCTGATTAAAATAATTTAAAAAGAATACCACCCTACTGGGCTTTCAACCAAAGAGAAAACTTGCAGCTCTGAACTTTGCCAAATGAGGTATCAGATGTGATCATAAGTTGATGAAAAATATTTTGAAAATATACTTTGAAATGGAAAAAACACGTGAAAACTTTACAGACAGGGAGAGAATTTTACCAGTTGATAAAACTCAAATACCTTTTTACTGGTTAGGGGTCTGGTCTGCCTATTCTCAATGCATTTCTACGATGTTGGTTATAATTTTACTAAGGTAAATTAAATAAAAGAGTGGAATTGAACTGATGTAATAACTATTTCAAGAACATGTTTATAGTGTCAGTCCAAACAAATGTGTTCTAACCTAATGAGAAGGTGCATCTGAAGCAGCAATGTTTTGTTACCCTGGAGAAGAGTAGCTGCAACAAAAGGGCTGAATCTTTCTCTACCACTTATAACAATTAGATTTATTAAAAAGAAAGAGATGAGCAGGAAGAGGTGTTAATGTGTGTGGAAGACACTTCTATAGGAGGAATCTAGTTTCTATAGTCTCATTTACATGTGGCACAAAACCTAGTTTATTCTCTTGTTTGAACAGAGGAGAGGTTTTTGCAAATGAGTTGTTTTGTGTGCTGCAATTGAAATGAATTTTCTCAAATGGGTAATGAATAAAAGGATGTCAGGATTTTATTAGGTGCTGATTTTTAATAAAGCTTTGGTTACAAAAGTCTTTTAGAAGTGAATGACTACATGAGAACCAGTTGCTTAAAAAGTGGTGTTTTCCAGTGGTTGAACAATTTTGAATTATCTGACACTCTGAACACACAAATACATGTCGTCTTGAGTTACGCTTGTGTTCTCTATCTTATATTGATTTCAGCTGATGGTTAGATGTGCCTAAGTAACAACACTCCTAAAATTTTCTGGCCTTCCTGCTGAGGAAATTTTTGTTGCTTGTGCTTAAGGCGGATGAAGCAATAGCTTTCCCAGATGATAGCAGTGTTCTCCAGCATCTTACGACAGAAAAAGGTGCATTAAGGAATATGTGTTCACATAGTGAAAGATTGTATTGGTTTGATTTTTGGTTTGGGAGTTTATTTTTGTAGGTACATATAAGCATGTGGCTGGCAAATAAAAGACATCTTAGATGGGATGTCTGTGGACTGTGCCCACTGAGCTGGGCTCGCTAATAGGTCTGGACCAAGGTATTGCAGTGACCTGAGCAAGGGAGCACATGAGACCGAGCACACACCGAGCGTGCGTTGGCTCTGAGGGCAGAGGCTGCAGTTCTCTTCCTGCCTTTACTATACTCCAGTAATCTTTACAGTGAGTGCAGATGTGTTTCACTAGCTCTTACTTCACTACCTCAATCTGGGCTTCCTAACTACAAATAGCAACAAAATATACTCTGTTTTCCTTATTTAATTTATTTGCAGCTTTCTATTTACAAACGGGAATATCAAGAAATTGCTGAAATGATCTTTAAGGTTCATCTTATGCAGATGTGCTGAGATGTTGCTGGTTAGAATTAAATACAATAATATTTGGCTCAGAATGTGCTAAGTCTAAGAACTATTTTAGTTTTTGAAATTACTACTAGAACCTCAGTCTACAGGATATTTATATAAACTGCCATGTCCTACTTCTCAGTCCCTCTCTCTGGTCTATTTTTCCTACTGTCCTGATAACTAGTAATTTAACAAGAGAAATGAATGCATCTTTTTGCATCACCAATGTCAGCGAATTGGAGAACTCAAAAGAAGAATTTTTGATCCACTTTACAAATCTTTTCTTTGGCAAGGCAGTATCTCTGGCAACTGGAGACGTCAAGATAGCATATGAATAAATTTTAGGATTTGAGGTTTCTTTACCCCCCATTAAGTTGCGAGCAGCTTATGTTTGTCTTGGTTGTTGATGCCCAACTTTGCTTAACAGAAACCAGGCATTAAACACTTCTTTAGCCCCACAGCTGGTTATGGGGCGTTTTTTAAACAATTCCAAGGTAAGTCTTACTGTTTCTCTCCTACTGTGTTCTTCATTAGGGATAGGGAAGTAGATCCACAGATGAGATAGATAACATCCCATTTTATGTTAGTCTTTCAACAATATATAATTGCTAGGTTGGGGGTAAAGTTGTGAAAATTGTGGTAAATCTTAATCTGTACAGTACTGTACTTGTGCTGACTCTGATTTCTAACAAAAATGGGCAGTGCACTGGGTCTAAGATGGTGAAGACAGTTGAAGCACTGCTATGCATTGGGTTAGCATTGAGGTCATATGAGATACCACCAAATGCCCCTGGGCAGATCCTCTCAGAGGCTTTCATTATGCTGACATCAAAAAAGAAGCAGTCAAAGAGTCAGGAAGCTCCTGCCTGTTTCTCTACTGTTTTCTCTCTTGGCTGCACAAAGCGTTTTCAGTGTTCTGGAGGAAAATAAGCAGCAGAAGTCATGTACTCTCACCCTGCTTAAGTGAGAAAATGAACAGGGAGAAATGAAAGGATGATTCCGCTATGCAACAAGACATTTCAGGGGGTGTGTGGAAGTGTGTTTTTACATCTCTGCAAAGCTTGTTGCATATGTGAATATGCAAGCTGAAATCAAGGCTTTCCCTTGGGTGATCTGGGTTGGAGCCTATCCTCTTAGGAAAACCACTTTCCTCTGGTTCCATTTTTCGGAAGCTGCTCTGCTATTTCCCCTCTAGTTTATATGCTGCAAAGGCACTCGAGTAAACCCACACTGAACTGTGCTCTCGAATGGCAGCTCTGCCTTCTCTCTCATGCAAAACCTTTCATTGTTCAGCTGCTGCTGGCAGGCAGTTCCTTTTCAGCTAAATAACTGCAGCTTGTTGTATTACTAAGGGGTTTAACATATGGCTTTACTTAACATTAGCTGCCTGATAAGAAAATGAACTGGTTTTTTCCCAAGTCTTATATCTTTCTACATTTAATATTTTTTATGAGATGGTTAGGTTTGTTTGTTGTTTTGAGCTCCAGGTTCTTGTAGCACTCCATTGGTTTGGGGTTTTTTCAATGCATACTTTTTCATTTGGTCTTAAATTCCAAGTATCATCTTTTCACTTCTCTGATCTGGAATTAAGTAAGCTATCTCAAGAAAAATGTATGTCATGCATATTTTGCTTCCCTGAGTCAACACCTTCAGGCACATTGCATAGCAGAAAAAGCCTTCTCTGGGGACTCCCTGACACACTTCAGATAATGTCAACCGATGTGCAAGGGGAGCAGTTAGTTACCTTTAAAACACATGAGGCTTTTAGATCATGAAAATAATATTGATGTCTGTACCTGAAACAGGAATGCTGCTGTACAAAAGGTACATGAGCCAACTTGTACCATGGTGGCAAAACCACTTGATACCTAGACTTGATTTATGGAGCTTTGGTTGAACTTACCCGCCATTCAATCAAGCGTGCAAATTCTTCAGAACAGGTGGATATGTGCTTTCATATATAAGTGGTTTTTATATGTGTGTATATATATATATGGTTTATATATCGTTTTCCCCTCTCTGTGAGTGTGCATTTGTACACTATGAGGGCTAAGAGTATACCCTCCTTGATTTATAAGTGGCTTTAGTATTAGTTCATCCTTAGTTTTAGTTAAATTTATATATAAACATAAAACTTACAAAATGCTGAGCACTCTTTCCAATTTGTCTTATTTCCAGTATTTAGGAGCATATTGTGCTTGTAGGTATAGTAAAGAAGAGCTCTACCAACCGCTCCCACAAAGGAGAGATTAAGCGGTTCAGGAAATTGTAGGTCTGAAAAATTCTTCCTTGACTAAGTGAATCACCCATGAGCATTTACCACTGTCAGAAAATTAGGTCACAGACAGTATAAGCCAATTTTCTGCAGAATTCCATTCAGAAATAAGTTAATTTTACATTTGCTGCTTTCTTTAAGTTGTAGTGGAAATGATAAAATGCCCATGCTCAACGGTGGCTTCAGCCTTTGAATCTCTGGGATGATTTGAAATGACTTTGTGTTTCTTTTCAAGTTGTTCCAACGCATGACTGGAGTTCTCATTAGAATGATCTTCATGCAAGGCCTGCCTGCTTCCCAGCTATCATCCACCTCCTGCTTTCCATTTTTGTCTAAAGTAAAGCTGCATCCGGCAAACACTTGGAAATACGCTCTGTGGATACTAATTACCTGGGCTGATTTACTCAGTTATGTGTTCCAGCACAATTAAGTCCTTTCTTCTCCTATTGTATCTGCCTCATTATTAGTTATAATGGTGACATTTATACTGTAAATGGGATGAAAGCATGAAAGGGAAACTGTGTGTAAGGATAAGACCATTGTGCAAGGGATGAATAAGTACTGAAGTATTAAGGCTAATTGTAATATATGAACATGGATTCAAAGGTTTTGCTTATATTGTCTTCAAGATATTTTTGAGGAATGTTTTCAAGGTTATAGACCTACCCAAGATTGTGTTAAAATATGTGTGCAAGTGACCACAAGGATAATAATCAGCACAAATATTCTATGAAATTATACGTATTTAAAATGTGTAAATAAGCAAAAGGGAATACTTTTGAAGAGAATGATATTTTAGAAGCAGACAGCAATAAATAGGAAATAATGAAAATGCATTTCAGGGACTATACTTTGGCAGAATTTTTTGCTATCCTAAAATGATGACTAATAGAGTAGAATTACAGCCACCATTGTATATTCTGAAAGTTCAGGTTTATACATGACTTGTAAATTTGTGTGGGCAGATTTTTTTAAATTGGTGTTTCTCTCTCCCTGTCAATTAACAAAGGTATTTAGATATTAACTGAAAGAATCTCTCCCCCTCAAAAAAACAAAAGACAGTTGTAGTTTAGTCCTAGGAATTAATTTAGTAGTTGGAGATGTCCAGATATTAAAATACTGTATCATTTGAATACGTAGGTGTGTTTTAAATGAAGCAAAAGCAGCTAGGTTCCTAGCTCACCCTTTTGTCAATGCCGAGTGTTTCCAACTGAATCTTTTGTTGTATTTTCTCCACACCTGGCTGAGGACTCCTGTCACCTCCACTTGAGTTAACGTGATGGTACTTGATCTTAACTGCTATTAGCCATGCAGGAAAACAATTCCAAAGAACCACCTTGTTTGTTTGTTTGTTTATAGCATCTTATGACTTGTAGAACTAGTTCCATGAACAGTTAGCAAGCATTTACCAACATGTTTCAGGAGCGGATAGGAGTAGAAGGATAACTAAAACGCTCCAGAGATTCTTGCTTTCAGAGATTTCCTATATCATATCAAACAAACCTGTCTCGGCTCGCAGTGGTTAGGGTGGAGATACTATTGTTAAGAAAGTGGGGTTGCACACTAATAGTTTTTTAGTATTGTATATTAACTGGAGTTGGCTGGAAAATGGTGTTTCTACCTTAAGGGTAATTCCAAGTTTGTGTTCAGTTCTGAAATTTCACAGTTGTGTTTTAGGGATAGATTTATAAGCTTCTTCATCATGTGTTGTATTGCGGTGATATTAAGTGTGAGAAGCAATGACCTTGTGGGCTTGACAGTAAAAGTGGTTGTGGAGGAAGAGAGCCTCTCAATATGACTGAAGAAGGAAAAGAAAACACAAACCAGCATCAATACTGTTGCAGTGGATACTACCATTTACCAGTAAGGAATTGAAACTCTGTGAGACATCTTCCAAATAGTATTTTTTCTGTTAGAAAATTTTCAGCCAACTCTAATACTCTTGTTGTTATTGGGGTGTTTGCTGTTGGAATAGGCTTCATTAAATCAACGGAAGGAGAAAAAGCAAACACTTCAGCATAAGGCACCATCTGGTAAACACTTTAAGAGGAGAGGTAATATGCAAGCCTCAGTTTGGAAGATCTACCTCTAGTTCAAATCAACTTTGTCATTTTTGACCAGCAAGGCAAAGGCTAAAATAAAACTTAAGAAAAGATTCACTCTAGGGTGATGGGAGTTTTTAAGTTGGTCTTCAGGTTGGAGCATCTAAAGAATTTAGTCCCATTATCAGTCGGAGTGGAGATGGCAAACCTAAAAAATAGAGGTTTATTTGTAGACCATTTATTCTTTAAAATGGCAGGGCTTCCTGCTATTAAAATACACAAAGTATTGCTTTGAAGAAAACTGCAACATTACTGTATTCACTGTAGATGACTGTTCTTCCTTGAAGGAAGAATTCCAGTTCCAAACCAGTAAGAGATTTTGGGTGAGCATTTCTGATGAAAGAAGCCCACTATTGATCTGAGGAGTACTGTGGATTTAGGCCTGAATAGGATAAACTAGTGAGACCTGACACTGCAGAGAATGTAGCAGAAATGCTGCATGGCTTATAATCATGAAAAAATCCTATCTGTTCCACTCTGCATCTAACCTTTTTTTTTTTAAAAGCTTGTCACCTCTTCTTGTCTCAAATAGTCTCTTATGCTGTGTCTCAAAATATGAAAAAGGATTAGTCTAATTTTTGAAGAGGTAACAACTTGCAAAAGCAAAACAAATTGCTGGGTTTTGGAAGGAATAGAAAGCGCTATGGAATATGCATGGTGGTAAATGGCTTATTTTGGTAATGCCACATAGTTGCATTTTGTCCATAAGTGGAGTTATTCTTCCTTGAGTTTGCTCTGTTTTTATTTCTGTATGAAAACTTGCTGCTTGAACTAATTGTTCCATTGTTCATCTTGGATCTTGTTTTTCTGGCAGCCATCATGGACTTTTTCCTGAAATTTTAGCTTTTACTTAATTCATTATAAAATTTGTGGTGGGATTAATTTCTCTCAGATGACCCTTTAATGCTCTGGCAATGCCTAGTTCAACCTGCCATTCTATTAAATCTTTTCAGAAGTTACTAAAATGGACTGTTTTTTTTTTTTTTTTTTTTTATTGTAGGTTTCATATATACTGGAGAAGTTGTGCATCGAATGCTAACAGCTACACAATATATTGCACCCTTAATGGCAAATTTTGACCCCAGTGTGTCAAGAAATTCAACAGTCAGATACTTTGATAATGGTATGTAGTAGTCCTTCATAAATTAATGTGTCTGTGTCCCTTGACTCTTCATATTTTCCAATTTTTTAAGGAAGAATGAAGATTTTTTTAAAATACTTTTTTGTTATTTTCTTTTTTAACTCGCAGGCTGTATAAAGCATGTGGCTAGATATCCATAAACAGTTCTTAACTCAGAACACAGTTAAGGAGTCATGAATGCTTTTTCCTAATTGAACAGATATCTTCTGGATGTTAAAGTACATAAATAATAATGTATTTTATCAGTTTTAAAAGGAAAAATCTGCCTTGTATAAAAGTGCAAGTTCCTGTTACTTCAAAATATGTATAGTAAATACCAACCACCCACTATCTAAAGTGAAAATAGAGTCTGTGGAATGCAATAGCAGGAATACACAGAAGCAGGGCAAATATAAGGTTAATAGACCTGTTGATGACTAAGTGTGCATGGAGTCCCAGGATTGGAATCCAATACACTTGTCTACACCATGAATTCTCAACAGTTCCTTCTACAAAAGACTGAAAGGGTAAAAGGCAAACTGCAGTGTTATACTTGAAACTCTCCGAGATATTTCAAAGGCCTTGAATGTGTGGATATTTGTCTCATGAAGTCAGCTGTAATCAGTATTTTGAAAATGTAACCTATGTGATTAAAAGGCCTTACCTTGGGCCTTTAGTGATCAAATACAACAGCGGTGACTGTCTATTCTGAATTTAAAACTTAGAGTTTAGTGTCGTGACTTAATATCGTAAGATCTGTGGTTGTTTTCAATCTTCCTGGACAAGGCTGTGCCATTCTATGTATGTTTATTCATAGTGAGTTTAAGCACAAATTATGAACATGTTCAAAAATATGTCACATTTCCAACCAGGTGCATTAATTTTTATTCTTTAGATCAGCAACCAAAATGTATCCTATAACCTTTGCAGCTAGTCATAACCTTTCCTTTCAATCTAGTCATTACTGGCATTTGTTAAAAAGCCAATAAAATAGACTTACATGAGAAAATCTTACTTGCTGCATGGAGAATTTTCAAACAGGAAAAAATATTATTTTAATTTCATAAATTTTCTGACATTATGGCCTGAATTTTGTCATCTTTACTGAAAGAATCTGAGGATTCGGGGGAAGACGTTGCTACTTCTAATTGTATTCCTTACTTTCAGTCTTCATATCAGGTGTATCAGGCTGTAGCACATGGCTTTCATGACAAGGTTGAATACTTCTTTGAAATTTTGGATCCCTCTTCATGTGTAAGGCATGATGATCTTTTGGACCCCATGTCCTTTAGGACAAAGAATTTGCTATCTTACCCCAAATAGAAAGGAACTGAGCCAATTGTATCTTCAGCTCCTTATTTCTTATTTATCCATGTTTTAATCCTGTGGGTAGGTTTGCTACTTTAGAGCAGTGTGAGCAGGGTGAGCACAGTGTGGTGACTCATGAAGGTCTCACTCATGCAGCTAACTGCAAGGAACTTAAGTACACATGAATCCACATGAAGGCCCTGGCAATGAGAAGACTGTTTTGGAGGCATCTGACTTCCACTTTAGCTTGGGATTCTGAGATGCGCATAGATCTGAGGTACTCAAAGACTGACTAGAACTCTGGCTAATTTTGCTCCAATAATTTTAAAAGTCCCTTTAAATTCCTTTAAAATGGAATTTAATACAATAAAATAAATATTCAGAAAACAGTTAATGAATGTGGTCACAGAAGGAAAAAAGCACTGTGTGCACAATTAATGAGCATGTACTATACTTATGAAAGACATATGGGACAATAATGTGGTGGACTTGGTGCATATGCACCAAAAATTTGCATGCTCATAGTTTCATGACATCCCCTACCAAGTTGTGTTTATGAAAGTTACAGCACAGAAGATCTGTGACCAAAGATGTTTCAAGGATATATGAAAAATAAGTTGAGCTGCATGCATACTTGCTCACCTTGAACATTCTAGGAAGAAATGAAATTGAAGTGGTGTGAATCAAAGCACATAACTCCTGTTGGTGCCAAGGATGTTAGTGCCAAATATACTTCCTCAAAGTATGTTGCGGAAGGCATATAAAGACAATAAAGTCATTTTCAATAAACACGGTTTTGGTGATAAGTTTCTTTTAGCCAAGCTGCTTGAATATAACCCTCAACATCTGTAAAACATGCTCACAGGGTATGCAAGTTCCTTGGGGTACATTTTCAGTGTGGTAAGTGGATATTCAGCCAGAGAACTCGCATGAATATTAACAAGCCACTTGCAACTAAATCTGTGCACACCAGACTCAGTATTTACCCCATCTATGAATTCTTAGTGGTTTTAATTTAAACTACATGTATTTATTGCCAACACCTAATACTTTTCAACTTGCAGAACCTCAGCAAGGGCTTGCACCTTGCAGAAAAAAAATATGCTATTTATATTAATGCATAGTTAATGGAAGAATCTGAATTCCTCAAATAATAACTTTTACTAAACAGGCAATGCTATTAGCACTTCACATTTCAAAGTCATCAGGGCATATATAGGTAGTGTAAAAAGCCTCTGCAGAGCAATGGTTGTGGCAGCACACCTGAACTCTTGAGTGTTGGATCCTCCCTTTAGTGATTATTTACCCCTGTTTCCAAACAAGTTACTTGGCCACTCTTGCTTTAGCAGACTTTTCTGTGAGTAGTTGAGGGTAGTTATTTGTGGCACTGTGGTGTCTACCTTTAAGAGGATTTTGGTTGCAACTTGTGTTTGCAATATCTTTGGCATTTCAAGATGTTGGGCTGAAAGTTGCTAAAAGAGACAAATCACTGTTCTTGTTTCACGTAACTGCAGTTAAGTACTTTTCCTACAGCAGTTAATATTTTTCTCACATTTTTTTCTTCCCTTTGCCTCTCTGCCCCCACTCTGGGGTTCACAGGCACAGCACTAGTTGTCCAGTGGGACCATGTACATCTGCAGGATAATTACAACCTGGGCAGTTTCACTTTTCAGGCTACCCTTCTCAGTGATGGGCGTATCATTTTCGGCTACAAAGAAGTAAGTTGGGTCTGAAAATTGTCATTTAAGTAGACAAATTACTTTATACCTGCCAGGAATTTCCCTGCATTTTTTTGGGTGGGGAGCGTATTTGAAGGTTCAGCTACAAAAGATCATTTCATTATATTGCTTATAAGATCACCATTTTGCTGAAAAAGTGATATATATAAAAGTGATGTTCATGTGATGGACTTGAAAACCATCAACACGGCTCAAATGTGCTACTCCTGGATTTCAGCTGGCCTTTTTTGAGTGGTTGTAAGAGTTGAATGTTTAGTAAATTCTTGATTGTTTAGTAAATTCCTCTTGGGTTTTGAAAGGTAGGGTCCAGTTTGCTCAATTAGTTCACTTAATTTGGGTGTCTTTGAAGGTACTCTGGAATCAATGGTTAGTGTTAAGAGCTCACCTTTTTCCTGCAGCTATCATTTCTTAGCAACTGACATATTTCAAAGTTTATATATTTCAAATAAGAAATAACTGGTTTGTATCTCTAGCTCTGTGAGGTTTTCCATCTATTTGGTGATAACACTGGTTAGATTGAGGCCATTTGGTTTGCCTTCATAGCACCAATACATTGTTTTCTCAGTTGGACTCTTCTGCATTCTCCAAGTGTTTCAGAATTTAAGTTGTTACTTTAGGTGATTTACTTTTTTTCTTGTTAAAGTCTTGTTAAAAATTTCATGCAAATGAGAATCAGAAGGTAGATAAGCTCAAATCTCTAGCGACAAAGAACACTTTCTTTTTTTGATTATTTTAATCTCAGTTGGGCATGCAAAGTATGACTTTCTCTTCAAGATACAAGTCTCTCTGTTACCATCCTTATATTAAAAAAATGTAATCAGTGATACAACTGAATGTAATCAGTGATACAACTGAACTGACTTTGAAAAATCTGGGTTCTCTTCTCTCTCTGCTATAAACCAGTTATGAGCCTTCAGGCTTGTTTTTCATGCCTGTGTTGAAGCCACGTACCTGAATGAAGCAGAAGTAATAGTACTCCACTGTCCTTCATTAGAAAGCTAGTGAGGATGTGGGTTATTCTTCTAGCAGTAGTCATACCTTCATCTAACACAGGCGCCTCTGCACTTTGCAAACAGGATTGCTGCGGGATACCCTTACTGGATTAGTTCTATAGACACAAGAAACTTCTGGTATGCCCACATACCTGGCTTTCCTTGTCTTACAAAAGACATGCTAATGCAAGGTCTGCTTAGGCTGTTTCTGAATGTTATGTACAGGCTAGTAGACTTCATCTATGAAAATGCAGTGTATTTGCATTTCAGCTCCAGCTTCATGAAAGCTTTACTCTGCTTAGCACAATAGAGCCTGTGCATGATCGAAAGGGTGTGCACCAAAGCTTTATCTCCTGTTGTTGAAACCTTTTTAAAGACTGCAGAAAAGTTTCTGCTTTCAAGACCCAGAAAAGTGGAGAGGGACACTACTTCAATTTTTAATTTTAAGATGTTTAATTTTAATTTGTAATTTTAAGACAAGAGCTATACATGCATTCTAACATTAAAATGGTGATATTTTCAGAACACTACTGTTCTTGATTATGAGATGCTCTGCCCTGTTGTTACTATACAGCCCTGTACAGAATGAATCTAATATGGGTGATAGAAGTTGTTTCTCTAAATTGATTGTATCTTGTGTTTGTTTTGTATAAATGTAAATGATGATGCACGGTGCCAGGCAGTGGAAAACTTCTATTCGTTTAGGAAGACAGGAGGAAATGGGCCACATCATCAATCACATGTGGTTCCCTAGAATTGCACGCAAGTATGTAATTTAATCTCTGCATAAACAATTTCTCTGCTACAGTGGTGTAGGCTACTTGCTGTCACTGCACTACTGGAAGCTTCCTCCAGAACCACAGTGCTTTTGTGGGGAGGAGTTATTAATGTTCTTTTCATTAATCCTGAGACAGAAAGAATTGGAATTTACAAACAGGATAATTTACATTTTTTCCACCGCTGAGTCTTTGAAATGCCCTGTCATGACTTATTGTCCTGAACAGAATTACCAAACATCACTTTAGAAGACATAGTTAAGGAAGGAGACTTTTTAAAGTGGTAATGGTAACATGCTAGTGATCTGTAAATCTTTTGACAAGAGATTTTTGTAAAATCTTAGAATGTTACAACTTGTGTATTTCATTAAGAATCACTTGGGGAATGGATTTGGAGGCTGAAATTTCCAGAAGACTACGTTCTTTATTGACAACTTTAACTCGATTAAAAGTACCTTATCTTGCCACCTAAATGAGGAAAATTGAATAAAATTCCCAATCACTGATCTGACACAAGTTGTCTGAAAAGAAAAAATGGCACTTGTAAAGTTGAAGTTGACTCTAGTGCTCATAAGTCTGGCTAGGAATTTATTTACTTTCCAGAGCTGAATCCATTGCTTTCTGAGGAAGTCCTCCCTTCTGGAATCATTTCTCTTGCTGGTGAGTCGCATTGTCAGGAGCCCCATTAACTCCAGTAAGATTACTTGTGTGCGTGCTCACTAGCATGTGTTAAAGTTGCACAAGAAGATTCTACCATCTTTTTGGTGTCATTTCATTTTAGCATCACAGTTCATCAAAAATGACAGTGATGTATGGCAAATCTGCGAGGTCTTAATTCCATTGGCATTGAAAGTTTCCAAGCTGAAACACCATGTAAGAAATGCAGCAGACAGGTTGCCATTATCTTCATAAATAGTCCCACAGGGGCTGTGTACTAGTGACAACACCAGGCATTTGTTGTGAAGAATCTACTTTTAAAATAACTGTATTACACATTTAAGGGAGGTACAAATAGGGACTTTTATGTCTAAAGCACTGCAGGTAAATTTTACCTTTTATTTCTTATTTATTCAAAGCATTTGAGATTCCGTTTTTATATATTCTTCCTGCTCCTACATCAGGTGTGCTACCTCATAAATCTGGTGTTGACCACCAAGACAGGATCTTGACTGAAGTTTGCTGAGTATCAGAGGAGCTGTTCTGCCCAGTCTTCTGTGTCCTGTTGTTTGCCCAATAGGAAGCAATCTGAAATGCACAATTGTTACCCAAAATCCAGAATAGATTCGGGGCGGGGATGGGGTGGGGGGATTTAGAAAAGTTGCTGAGCCACCAGGATAGTGAAATGTCTTTCAGAAGAGTTAATGGGTAGGAGAAAGAGCAGTAAAGTCAAGTTTTAAAAATGTGAAAACAATTTGAAATATAATGAAGTCCTATAGCAATTTTACCAATTTACTTTGCTTACAGTGCATACACCTTTCATTTTAAATACCACTTTGCTTACATCAGCTGTTCGTTTTCTGGCAAATGGTCGATATGTCAGGAAACATCAGCTGGCAGGAAAATTTTACCAGGAAAAGTGCACCTCTACTACATATGAAATACAATAAAGTGCGAACTAGCCAGCAGAACATACTAATAAAGACAATTTTCTGCAGAGGCATACTTTTTTATGTATTAGTAGTGAATACTCATTTCTTATGTTCTAAATTTCACGGAAGTTCAATTCTCAAAAGCTTTACTTCTTTTTGAACGAAGTAACTAGTATAGCAGCCTTCCAGTACCTAAAAGGAGCCCAGAAGACAGCTGAAGAGGGACTTTTTACAAGGGCATGTAGTGATAGGAGAATGGGGAATGGCTTTACACTGAAAGAGGGTAGGTTTAGATTAAATATGAGAAAGAAATTCTTTACTGTGAGGGTGGGGGAACAGGTTGCCCAGAGAAGCTGTGGATGCCCCATCCCTGGAAGTGCTCAAGGCCAGGCTGAATGGGGCTTTGAGCAACCTGGTCTAGTGGAAGGTGTCCCTGCCCGTGGCAGGGGGGTTGGAACTAGGTGATCTTTAAGGTCCCTTCTGACCCAAACTAAGATTCTGATAGTCTTTTCCTATTAGTGCTTATAGCTAATGTTCCTTAATGTAACATTTAGCTGCTTTTTCTGTCCATGATTAATACAGGACAAATGAGGCAAAAGTACCAAAGGCTTTGTTAATGGTTTAGGATATTTTTCTTAATTTCATTGGCTTGAAGGCTTTCTTTATTCATTTAAGTAGTAATGACTCTCTATTTATGTAGTCATCCAGAAATCATTATTAAAGTTTAAATGCGTGTTCAAATTGCCCAATATGTGAAGTCGGAAAATAATTCTAAAAGAGACTTGTAGTAGAATTTCTTTCTACTTTGAAAGGAAGCAGAATTGAATGGAACTGATTAAATACTAACACTTAGATAAATTTGATGCTTCTGCTATGCATGATGGAAAATACTCTGCTTTCAGTAACAAGACTCCAAACCTTGTGATTGTTTCCTGAAAACTTAAAAAAAAAATGCAGTCTTTGTGGATATTCTGCCTGCACTATACACGTCTGGCATTTCTTTGGCTCTGTTATTATTATCAAAAATATTAACATGAAAACAGGATCTTTGATTTTATGAGGTGATCAGTTTATGCAACTTAAAATTCCTGATTAAGTTTCATGCAGTTTGGCCTCTAAAGTAATTAATAACTGTTTAGGAAACTGGCAATGACAAACCTGTATAAGTACTACTGTGTTCCTAATTATTATTTCGCAGCATACTCTGGCTCTTATATTTGACTCAGTTTTGAAGTGGGGCAGTAATTGCAGTCTGCTTACCATCTCCTTCAGTGTAAGGTCAGAGGCCATTATTTTATTATTTTTTGAAGGATAAGATTCTGACATGTCTTCAGAGTTGAAAAGAATAAAATTTGAGAACTCTGACGGAAAATACTGTCTATATTACTGATCCCAATGATGAATAGGAGTCAGCATTAATTTGAAATATCTCTCTTCCTTTGTTGAAGTGTATAATCCAAAACATAGATGTCAGTGGCCCCGGCGCTAATGTGCATTTGGGAAGCTTATTCATAAACTGGTGACTTGTACAACATGATTTCATATTGTCTATGGTAGAGCTAACACACACTTTACAATGATTCTAGTTAAAATCCACCCTCTCAATGTAATGCCATAAAACTCCTGCTGCCCATTAGCAACCACTTGCACATTCCTAGCTTAATGTTCAACTGTTTAACATGTCAGCCTCTCATGACATACCTTGTCATTCAAGTGAGGAGTTCAGAACACCAGCTGTCTGCTTGCTACCTATGTTTTGCTGTAATTTTCAATAAATGATTTTATTGTTTACTACAAGCCTTCTGTCAAAATGGCATATTTCCTAATAGTCCATCATATGGTAAAAGCCTATTTTATCTTGACATCTCATTCAAAGGATTTCACCTACAAAATGACACTCAGCACACTCATCACTGACTGCCTGCAATATTCGGTTTCGTAAAATTATTTCTTTTTCCATGCTTTAAAAATAAACATATGTTTTTGTAAATACAAGTTTAACAACACTAGTTTTTCAAGAGAATAGAAGAGTTTTCCTGGGTCATGGATTCCCTTCTAATTTGACTGCATTTCTGTCTGTATGACTAATTGTTTGACACAGGCTGTATGTACCTCAGTCTGACAAACTGACTATACTAACTTAATTTATGTTTTCCTCACCTTACACAAACACTTGTTGCTAAATCCTGTTTCTAAAACATATTTCCAAAAGTTTGGCTGCTTCTTCTGTTAGATTGGACCCTACTACAGCTTTCTTACTTGTTTTAGAAAATGGCTTTGCAAATTCTTCACTTTAGCTAGAACGCCCAGCACAAAAGCAGGGACATCTGCAGGGATTTTGGCAAAGTCTATGGAGATATTTCCGCTCCAAAATTTTCTAATTTCTCCTGAAGTTTTGTTTGTATTTTCTGTTCGACTTGGGTACTGCATCCTATTTTCGTATCGCATATCACTGAGACATTCATCATTTTTATTAACTAGTGAAAACAAAAGTGACTTTCAAGCTGTGAACCAAGTTGTAATGAAAATAAATTCATTTAAAAAAAAAAAACAAAATCAAACAACATACCACTTGTGGCATTTGTACTGCAAGAACCCATCACTCCTTCCTGAGGGGGTAAAAAAAAAAGGGGAGAGAGAAATTAGTTTGCTTTTATCTTAATTTTTGAGGGAAAGATGCAAACTGTTCAGTTATTCACAAATTCAGAAAAAAACATGTGATAGGACTTGGCAGTCCTGGGTTAACAGTTGCACTTGATGGTCTCAAAGGTCTTTTCCAACCTAAATGATTCTATGATTCTAAGTCACTAGACATAATGTTAAGGAGGCTTATTCAAGGAGACCTGAGTGCAACTTCTCCTGGTTTGCACTCACATGTGAGAATGATTATAATTCTTTTCATGTATCAGACAATTTTTGCCTTGAGCTGCCAATTTTGCCAGCATATTTTGTTGGTCACACACCTACTTACAATGCCAGTTCCAACTACATTTTTTATCCGTAAAACTCTGATTCCTTTCTTCATCTGGTGTGTTTCCTCTCTAACTTGGAATAGTAGTCGTCATTGTGTCCTTCTCATCAGTGCTTTTTCTAATTTGATTTTCAATAGCTTCTCTAGGGTATCCTCCTCAAAATCTTTTAAGACAGTTTCTTTGATAGTTAATATAAGCTTTTCTCTACAGTATTCTGAGACTGTGAATAATTCCCTTGTTTTGTTTATACTTTCATGCTGGAGAAGGTTTATAGACTTATTTCTGAACTCTGAGTCTTTTATTTTGAAGACTTTGAAAATACAGCTTTCAGCCTTCTTATGTCGTATCTCCAATAACTGCATCAGAGCTAAGCTGATATAAACCAAATTTAGATTGATGTATTACTAGAAGTATTTCCAAGCCACTTCTGTTTTTCATGTTGGTTTAGCATCATTCCCTTTGTTATACAAATCAGATCATGTATGCAAGAACCCTTAAATAAATCCGCTAAACCAGTCACTAAATCAAGCAAAAGAAATGGGAATTTATGACAATGTTTAATTCGCCAGAACTCACTTTGTCTGTTAATATTCTCAAATTTAACTTCTTCTAGATAGCTACCACTGTAATGAGGAAAAAGCTAAATGATATTTTGGGAACAAGGTGATGGACAGCTACAGGTGCTCAACTCAAATACCAGAAGTCATGCCGTTAATTGACATGTAGACAATAGTGAATCCTCATTCACTGGCCAACAGTATAATTTTGGTAGTTTTACACAGGTAAAGCCAGAGCAGACTATTAGATTAGCTGAGCTAGCACCTTGTGTTTCAGTTTCTTACACTTGATCCAGTTTCATTTGTCTTCAGCCTAGTAATTTCTGGTTGACTGAAGGACAACTGTGAAAAGTAAGATACCAAACTGTGATCTGAAAGCAGCAATGGGTAAAGAATCATAATTTCCCTTGGTAGTTTATCCTAGTGGTTAATAATATTAAAACATAGAACATGTGGCTTATTCTACTTTGAAAGTACCTGTCTGCAGCTTCCAGCTTCTGGTTGTATCCTTCTGTGCTAGATGTAAAAACTCTTTAGCCTCTGGGTAATTTCTCCCCATGTCAGTACTTGTTTAGGGTAATCTAGCCAGCTTTCCATTTTCCCTTTGAGAAGCCAAATAGATAGAGCTCTTTAACTTTTCTGTTAATGGCATTTGAGAGCAGCAAATGTTTTTAAAATATTATTATGACTCTTAATCTTTCTTCTCTTAGTTCTCTTTTAGTTTTCAGCATCTTCTTAAGAAATAGATCCTCCCAAAGTCTGTGTAACATTGCAGTAATAATCTAATGTGCAGGTACAAGTAAAATGGCCACCCCACTCCTAGGCTATATTTCACTGTTTTTGTAACCAAATATCACATCAGACAAGTTTTCTTGCTGCGATGTCTCTTCTGGCAGCTGGAGTTGTTCATCCACTACAGTACTGAGATTCCTTCCAGAACTGCTGCTTTCTAGAACATAGTCCCCAAACCTCTACCTTGTACTCTTTTTTTCTCTGAGTTACAACTTTGCAATTTTTGCAATGTCTAACTTTGCTAATTGATCCAGGCATTTTATTATTTTTACTCTGCTAGTATCATCTGCAGAACTGCTAGGCAGTAAATTTATGTTTCCTTCCCAGTCTTTGATGAAACTTTTAAATACTAGATTTGATGTCTGGAGAAGCAAGATATACTGTAAAGACACACTGTCAGTCTGAGCTGCTTCTTTAGTGATGGCTGCTGTTTGTGATCAGTCAGTCTAGTTAATTATATTAATATTGTATAAATGATACTTGTCACTAAGTCAAACACCTTCCAAAATTCTAAAGCTGTTTCATCTATACAAGTATCAGCCAAAGCTGCAATCTTGCCCAAAGAATTAAATCAAGCTTGACACCTGTTTTCGTACAACCATGTTGTCCAGCATCAATATCTCTGTTGTATAAAGCTGGACTGGTCTATGGCCATCTAAGCATTTTTATTTTTTCCTCTAGATATTAGCAAATGACCATCTGGCATTTTCCTTATTTCCCATGACATTGATACTTTCCGTGCTATTCCAAGATGCATTAAACATTAATATCGTTGGACCAGAGCTGTCTTCAAATAGCTCTTAAGATTTCAGTGCAAGTTAACTGAGCCATAGCTTTTAAAATGTTCATCCCAAGATGAACTTCCACAGTTTTTGTGTTCAATAGTAGACAAGAGGTATTGCCTCCTCCTCCTTGTCTGATACTAGCACGTTATCCCACTTTTTCTTCAACTGGGGGAAATAGATTACTGAAAATTACTATCCTTTTCTGTTTCATCATTAACAATTATTCCACCTCTAAGTGTTGATGTGAATGTTGTTATATAAGAAGCAATGCAAACTGTGATAAAATAAAAATTAAAAACTGTAATTTCAATCTTCAATAAACCTCTAGTCCTATTATGCTATAGTCTATAAAATATTTATTTAGGACTTTTAATTTACACTGGTTAAATGTTAATTTTGGCAGTGCTGTTATTTTTAGTCTGATTTTTTTACTTCAATATTTCACGCATATCTTCCTGTTTTGTCTTCCAGATTCCTGTTGCTGTGACACAGATAAGTTCAACCAACCACCCAGTGAAAGTGGGACTCTCAGATGCATTTGTGGTTGTGCACAGGATCCAGCAAATTCCCAGTATGTAGAATTGTAGTGGTGCTAATGGTTTGGAGGCTGACAAATGAGTATAAGCTGATTTCATCAAGGGTGATTAGCTGCACAAATCACTTAGCTAATTTCAGCTTGTTAATTCAAGTGTAATTTTATTTGCTTGATAATTCCCAGTGTGGCTTTCTCTGTCATTGTTCTTTTGAGCTGATAAATTAAGTAAATAAAACTAAATGGCCATCCAAATAATGTAAAGTTAAACTGTCAACCAGCATAATTTGGTGTTCCATGAGATACTTTATCTGGAATATGTCTCAATATCCATAATGGGGAAGAAACAACCTGTTCAGAAAAATCATCTGTATCCGAAAAGAGAAGAACATCCAGGCTGGAAGTTCTTGAAACATTACATTCTGAACTTCAAATTCATATATATAATGGAGTGAGAGAAAAGAGGGGAGATGTAGTTATTAAATAACATCTTGGGCTCATATAATTGCAGCAACAGTAATGCAGTAACATTTGTTTTTTTCTAGCTTTAATTATACTTTGTATGGCTTGACTAGAAATGAGTAGTAGGAAATCAAGTGTGATTTCCTTGATGCTTTGTTTTAACATACTGTGTACAGAACCCATTGAGGTTGTTTAGCCATTAGAGAATATGCTCACTTTCCAAGTCTGCTGGACTTATTTACGTATTTGGAGCAAATTTACTAAGTTCAGTTTTTGATGATCCACTAATAGCAGGGTGTAGATGGAAGGAGCTGCGCTTGAGCCAGCCTCCTAGGACTGAGTCCAGGCATATTCTTCTAAAATGAAACCTGACAGAGGTGTGGCACAGATAAGGCTCCTAAGGACTGACCTGATTCAGCCCATCTTTAAGGTTGTCTGCAGATGGGGCTGACACTGGAGCTGCAGGTACCGTTGTGTCTCGGCTTATCTGGTCCCCTCATCACATTTAGTCTTTGATATGCAGGAGCATGAAGCGTGTATCGTAGATGTCTTGCCGTGGGGAAGATGGAAAATTTCAGTACCATCTGTTGCTTGTTGTGAACTCAGAGTAGTGTGAAGGAGGTTGGCATGCCCAGATTTCACTTAAGAGACAAGTTCTTGGAAGAAATTTGTTTCTGAAGTATGATAGATAGTTGTGATGTGCCTATGGTTGCATGGATTGCTTTTGAGTGCTTAGGAACAAATGAATCTAGGCAACTGATTTCGGCAATTTGAGTGATGTTTGTAAGTGAATGATTTCAGTATTTCTGTGAGTCTTCAGCTTGTAAGAGCTTCTGAAATTGATTCAGGTGGAAATTAGGTTTGATTGACTTGTGCAAATGGTTTATCAGAATAGTCAGGTAGAAATTCATTGTAAGAGATGCAAGTAGTATGCAGATCTTTTGGCATCAGCCTCCATCATCAAACAACACTAAAGGACTTATTTAGATTTACATATTGTGTATGTAAAATATATGGTGTATGTGAGTCTTTATTCTAGTTTGAATGTTTCTTTCTGTAGCAGTATTTCAGATATGCACCTTGTTTTACTACCACTACATAACATTGGTTTTGATGAATACACAGTTACTTGCTAGTCTTCCGGTTTTAGTATTTCTGTAAACCTTTTTGTCACCTAACACTTCCTCTTAAGTGAAGTGACTGTAATTACCAGAAAATCTGTCTAGTGTTTCATTTTAAACTTAATCTTTTCATGAAGTTACATTAAGGAGTGGCAGATAAGAAGAATAAAATGCGGGTAAAGAGTCTAAAATGTGCAGAAACTCTTTTGATAGCATTATTTTGGTATTGCTGTGTGTAATGCACTGCTTTTCTGCTTAATGACTGGTTCTGTGGATGGTGGTATGTCATGATAATTTTTGCTAGTTTGCAGCTTACACTAGAGCTAGTATTAATCAAGGAAACCATCAGTTCATAGTAGATGTTGGCCCATAGAGAGCCAGTGTCAGATGCTCTTAAATTATGCATGTTCTTGCATTCTTGTTTTTCAGAGCTGTTAAATCAACCATGGCTCTAGTCAATTACTGAAAAAGTGATATGATAGAATTGTTGTATTACTTTATTTGTTAGCTCCTGAAGACAAAAGAAGAATATAAATTGCTGGGGTTTTGTCCCAAAAGAAGGCAAAGATAGTACAGCTATTTGTTCTTGCTTACCACTTTAGCAAAGAGTTTTCCATCAAGAGAATCCAGTTCCCCTTTATGTTCTTAGCTAGCTATTAAAAACAAACAAACAAAAAAACAACAAAAAGAAACAACCAAAGAAACCTCCAACTCTACTGTTTCATGTATAAGTTTTGTCAGTTATTTTTTTATACATCTTGCCTTTGGAAAGGAAAGAGACATTAAGTGCAGCACAAACCTATTTGAACAAAAATATCCTCTCAGTTTTAAAAAATGCAGAATGTCTTTGGTGCATTCTGTATGCTCAGCATTCTAAAATTTCAGTATAATAGTCCTAGTTCTACTGAAGTAATTTTGGACGATTTAGAACTAACCATTTATCAGATTTTTTCAGACATACTGTCCAAAACATTAGTAATACCTTTTTTCATACTTCTGAAAGGTGACTTCTAAAGCCAGGCAAACCTGTTTCATTCTGAGAAAAACATGCTTTTTGATCAGACGTTTCATTTCAGAAGTGCATTTTAACAAGTGCTGAAAATCCTCTTGAAGAGCCAACAGCAAAAAGAAAGGATTTTCTGAACTTTTTGAAATGGAGGACCTTAAGCATTTCATACCTATTTTTCTTAATATACTTCTACATATAAAGGCTTTGCAGTAACACCCCTTTTACCTGTGCCTGAAAGAATATATGTACCTACATTTTTTTCACCATCTCTTTTAAGAGATAGAGCATGGAGGTGGGAGATTTTTGCCAGGTAGCTTTCTGCCTGTTTTCTATATTTGAATTTTTTTTTTTTTCTTGATCTGCTACTACTGCTTATATATAGACAATGTCTTTGGGTTTGAGCCTTTTGTGGTTCTATTACATCGATACAGATTGGCCACCATTATATATTTATATATATATGTATAGATACGTATGCCTGTATACACTCTGGAGGTGCTTTGTAATTAATGGTAATGTCTGAAGGGAAGCAAATTTTTGCTTGACACCAAGGTTACCAATAGAAGCCCTAAATTCTGAGATTTATATGGCAGCAAAATGGCAAACTAAGTCCGTCAATTAATTTCAGAGGAAAAGTTTCCACTTCTTCTGGGTAACTCAAGTGAAGTGAGCCGGGCTCTGGACCTCTGCTTCTGATTTGTCTGATAAGTTAGAGCGACCACTCTGGTTTCTTCTTCAGAACAGCTGATCACTTGTACATTAACTATTTTTCCTATTGTAACAGAGACACTAAGAATGTTTAATGGATGTCTTCCAGTTAGACAACAGATGATTGGTGAAAGCAAAGCTGGGGAACAGCTTTACATGTTCCTCCAGCAAGCCTTCTCTTCCTTTCCTCAGCATCTTCACTGCATCAGGAAACCTGTTCCTGTCCCATTGCAGCCACCTTCTCTTTCCTGTTCCCTCTTATTTCTTGGTTTTTTTCTCAGACATCTTTGGCATTTTGTTCTTGGTCCTTCTTTCAGTTGCATATGGTATCCTTTGCTTTCCCTTCTGCAGACCCCCAAGATATCTCTGTAATATCACGACCATCTTTCTTGCCCTGTCTTTCCTTTCCTTCTGGGTTGCTACATTTCTCTCCTTTGTTTCAGTGCTCTTTTCCCTTTTGTCTTTCAATTAGCTTTTTATTGTGCATGAAGAAGAAATGAAAAAGAATTTCCTGCAACCCACTATTTTATTTTAGCAATGAAAAAGCCCACCATTAAGCTTGCACGGAATGTGCTTTGTTTTCCACAAAAGCATGAAATACACTGGTAAAATGAGACAGTGCCAGATTCAGGGATTCTATACAGTTACTAGTTTTGCACTTACAGATAATGGCTCGCCTTTTCTCCATGATGAGACATACTTCATGATCTTGGCCTCTGCTGTGTTATGTACAGCTCTTTTAGGAAATCCATACTTTGACAACCCAACATTTAATGACACTGAAATTACTCAACAACACTGTGTACAAAAATGAAATTGTAGCTGAGTTACGTGTTAGTAATATTCCAGTTTCAGTGCAATTAGTGCCACTCAATATGTAGTGTAACTCAGGCATATAATTGTGACAACTCTGCATGTTATAACTGTTTGCTGAAGTTTTCTCTCCAGTTCGTTTGTGGCAGTGAGGCCCCTGAAAGAACCTTAGCATCACCTCCCTGAGGGGTAAAAGACAACTGGGAGTTTATGTTGTGATATTTATTGTATAAAGGTGCAGCACCATCTGGGAAATCACGAAGTCTAATTTGCTGCTGCTTTACTGGTAATGTTGTCATTTACCTCTGTGAAAAGTGGTCCCCAAAGTTACTGCTCTAAATTCACAGTATTTATTCTCACTTTCCACTAGTGTAACTAATTCCTCCAGCCCTGCATGTTTGCTGGCCCAAAAGGGTTTAGCCAGGCAGCTGGCTTCCTTGGCACTAGATGTCCAATTCAGGAGCAGTGAGGGAAAGAGGTGGGCCGGCTTCCAATCTTTGGTGGCATAACAGCACTTCAGGGACTGGTACAAGGTGATCAAAGTTTAAAATGTTCTTGTTTTAGCTAAAGCCTTAACTGGCCATCAACCAATCTCAGAATTAGGCAGTTTGGTGCATGGTGGCTTAAGGGGATAAAGCATGTTTCTCACACCTAGATCCTGTACTAAGAGCAGCTCAGCTGGCATCAGCAATTGGAGTAAATCTGAAAGGACATGGGAGAGTTTTGAAGTAAATGATGTGTGGTAGGCACAGAGCATTGATGCACAACAGTTTTTTCTACATTGTTGATAAAGCAGGTGTTTTCAGAGCCTATTTCAGTGGTTTGCTGTAGAGGAATGAAGGCAGTAGGTTGATTAGCATTGATAATATGCAACTGTGGCCTTGCCTCGACGGCAGTGAGTTGATTGGCATGGACGATGTGCAGCTGTAGCTCGTTCCCACTAAGTAGTTAAATAGCACTGAGGATCGTGGGAAGGGGGCTGGACAGAGGAGGAGCAGTGTGGTCTGGCCTCTGGAGGAAAGAGACGCAGTATGGACAGTGGAAGCTGACTGACTGACGGTAAAAGCCATGTTATAGCCTACTGACCTGCCTGTGCTGCAACAGTTGGTGCTACGTGTGAGGCCAGCTGAGTTGGACTCCGGCTACAACAGTTTGCTTATTCACAGATTATATGTCTTTGAGGTGCATTTTCCAGGTTTTAAAGGATCTTTTGGGTAACTTTTAAGAGAATGATAAAATTAATGTAATTAAGGAATCTGAATTTTGATCTAGATTCAGACATGTGTAACGGTCAACGACCAAGAACAATTGTGGTGGTGGCTTGATTACAGGCACGTTTGATCTCAATGTCAGTGCCTCAAGAATTAACTAGTTAATATTGATGTTTAGCAATATGAAGCTGTTAAAAACGAAGAACAAAGATTGCTTTGACATTCTGACTCCCTTACCTTTTGTGGTGATGGTAATCAGGCATACCAGGCTGGCAAAATGTATATTTGCATGAAGGTTTTATTCAGCCAGTAATGCTAAACAAAGTTTCTATCAAGGAAAGCCAGTGGCTGTTTAGCACAGCAGCTATGCCCCACTCCTCTGCATCCCTTATATTTTTCACAAATTGCTTGCAGTTTAAGCTGGATATGTTTCATAAGTTGTCTGTGTCAAATTGACTTCTGCATAATCAAATGCACCTCTTACCATTTGTGTTTTCTCTATCAATGAGATTTAAAAATGAAAGTGCAGCTGTATGAATACATATGGCCTTGTTTAGCTGTTTTTGCTGGATATATGGTCAGTCTCAGTTCCCTATAAATCTTTCACAGAGACAGATTTTTATTTGTGTGTGTGAACATGTAATTTAAAAAATCAGTTTGCCTTCTCCAACATTTTCACATTTCTCTGGGTTGCAGGTTTTAGCTGAGGAACGCTGTATGAGGAAAAGTGATTATGTGATGGAAAAGTACCAGAGACATTTTGCATCTGTTGGTTTATTACTAGCTACTGACCCTTCAGGTATTTTAGGAAGTCATTGATGCTCTTCTGGCACTGCTCCATCTCCAGAGCATTCTCCCTATCTAGTACATTTGGTTAACTCTGGCAGTTCTGTTTCATAGAATACTTATATACCATTATTTAGTTTAATACTGTGATAAAACTACATAAAATGTTTTGTCGCACCAGAATCTTCCGCATCTATAATTTACAGATCCATTGCTTAATCCCTTGAAAGGATTCTTTCGGTTGGCCTTCTGAACCCCCATGTTATCTCTCTAGGTCACTGAGGATGTACTTACCTCAAGTAGCTGGTGTTTTCTTCAGCTTTTTCTGCTGAAGTACCTTTGGCCTTGTCTTCAGAGATAGCACGTGTACATGCCACAGAAACAAACCAAAGAACTCTTTTGGACCATGCTGTAAATTAAAACACACACAAAAAAAGAATCTGTTCTTAGAAAAAAAAATATTATATCATTTGGTTGAAAAGAGTGTTGGAGATACTCAGACCTACAGAAAAGTAAAATATTGTCATGACTAGGAGAAGATATATACCTATTTTCTGAAATTCAGAATGAGGTATGGTACTTCAAAGTACATATGCATGCAAAGAGTCCTTTTTCCTTCCTCCCTTCCCTGTTAGACCTGATGTAATGCCTCTTTTCAGCAAAATACTTGCAGATGATGCTTAAATTTTTATCTGTTACTATATCAAATTATTTCACTAGTTCTTGTCAAGATAAGGTGCATACTGAACTGTGTGAGCTTATAAACTCTTTGTGATTCTGCACTTTTACTTGTGTGTAAAAGCTAAATAGCATAAGACAAAGAAGAACAAGTTCCACTTGAGTGAAAGGCAGTGTGTGTCTTGGGTTGGAGCAGGAGTGTGTGTGGAGAGGCTGAGGGGGAAAGTGTCAGGGGAGAGTATTCATTTTTCTGTTTATCCTGTTGAGTTTAGCTATTCTACCCTGTTTTGTTAAGGGGATACAGGCTCAGAATTCTAAATAGGGAGGAAAAAGTGCATTTTCAGGAGCTAAGCATGGTGTGTTTTAAGTCAAACTTTCAAAAGAATCTACACCTACATGTTTTTACAGCCTGGCCAGGCAAATAAATTTGAACACTTGTGTTTCCAGCCACCTGCCTTCAAGTATATACAAAGCTGTTAGAAGGTGACTATGCAAATACCTCTCTGTACTTAGGTTTCTTACAGTAGATAGATCCCTCGTATGTAAACTCACCACCGGTGGTTGGCACAGTCTTCTTCCTGAAGAAGAAAAGATCAGACCTGAGTCTCCCAGATAGTGGGATATAATGGTATCAACAGTCATGCTGAAATACGCGAGCGCATATTATATTTTTAATAACAAACTTAATTCTCTTAAAATCAGTGTTTTTTATGAATTTCATGCACTGGGTGAGATAAAAGTGCCTGTGACCTGAGTCAGTGATTCTTACTGGATTTTTGGAAAACCAGAAGCTCCTTATTTCTTGTAAGCACTGTGAGGAGTCTGTTAGGAAAGGTTCAGAGTAAACAGGATTATAGCATACCAGTCCGTACCACTAGTGATGAGATGAAATGGAGTTCAATTAAAGTGTCAGCACGCACCATTTTATTTTATGTATTAATTTGCTTATTTTTTTGGACAGAAGGATAAAGATTTCTGTGGAAACAAATTAGAGCCTTCAGCATTGGCAGGAGCTCATTCCAAACACATTTCGTGATCACTGAGATTTGGCAGGTGTTCTCATGGAATTTACCAGCCTGGGAGCATAAACCTCTCACTGCTGGCAAGAGATTTTTCCCAACTTCAGCACAAGATTGGCTTTGTCTTGAAAACCCTTTCTTTCCAGTGCGTTTGAAGGACATGGCTAAGGCATTTGCTGGGGTAAACATTTGGCACATGCCTATATCTGTCTTTTAACTAGTCGGAGTGACTTTAAAGGTAAAACATAAAACTAGCTCAGTGACAGGTGTATTTCATACTGAAAGAGAAATTTGCTATCAAGAGAGGTGAAGCCATAGCAAAGTCAGCTTCAAATAAATGGCAAAGGTGCTGATTTGGAGCTAAATAGAAATATTAGTGTCTGAAAGCTAGACACTGGCTACCTGTGCCTGAGAGCTTAGTCAGTGAGAGAGGGCAGAGAAGCTGCTTCCCCCACAGCGACCCTGACTGAAGCAGGAGAGAGTTATCCTACACAGCACACTCTGCTTCTGCCTCCCCATCCATCCTCAGATTCCTGTTTATTCCAACAGACACCAATAGCTTGATGGTTATTTTCTGTGTGGTGTAAGGGGGATTCACACAGCTGTACTTGTAGAGGTTGGCCGTCCCTCTTTTCTTAGAAAGCCTTGTCCGCTTGAACTGAGAGGCACCTTAGCCACAGGATACATTGGTGCACTTTCTCTCTTCCCTTAAAAATTAGTATTTACCGCTTCATTGATTTTAGTTGAGGTTCTGTTTTCTGTCTGAAAAACGCTTACAACATCCTGTCGAACAAGAGACTGCAAAAAACACTTTGGATTTGATGCTGTGTGATTGCTTAACAGCTGGGGAGCCCATGTGAGCCCACTTCAAGCTGCAGAAACACAACCTTTATACCAAGCAACAAGGTGTACCCTAATCCGTACAGGGCTGGCAACACAGAAGACCACTGAAGATTGAGTTTGTGGCTGTCTACAATTTCTTTTCTTCTGTTGCATGTAGACTTAGACCAGCCATTGACCCTCATAGTAACCTTTGCATGTCACTCTTTATTCCTCTCTGGAATGATTCCACAGGGTCAGTGACTGTATTTAGCATTGATTTCAATTAGTTTAGCAGACCTTCAAAAAAGGACATAAATTTGAATCCAGTGCACCAGAAAGTCATCACTGTTGTGTCAGATTGGCCATACAGGCTGTAGTTTTAGTTTGCAAATGTACAAGCTCACCAGTCTGCATTGCAGCTGTGCACTTAAAATATAGAATATTCAAAATACATGACAGGATATTGATCTGGAAACAATTATGTGATTTTTTTTTCACACTTATCTTGTGCTTGGGTCTGCGAGTTCAAAGGCAATAAGAACAGTGCATTGACTATGTTGAATTTCTGCTTTGAGAAACTTAGGTGCAGTCAGCTTGTGTAAAGATCATGCATCACATTGGCTGTTCAGGAAGGCTTGTCTTCTTTAATATAATGTTATAATATGAAAAAATGTTCTAATGCATTTAGATGTGAGCTAGCTTGTAGCTAACAAATTTGATTAAGCAGTGAAATAAGTTTTGTTTGCACATCTTGACAAGAACTGACAAAGTGAGCAAATAAAGCATTTCTCTCAAGCCTGTAAGCTGAGAAATGTCTTAGGAAAGCAAGCATCTGAAATACATTCTAAAATGTCTGGCAGTATACTCTTAGAATTTCTGCCTAAATGAATAACTAAGATGCTTGAGAGCACACTTAATGTTTTCATAATCCTTTACCAGGAATAGGTGCCTATTCTGTCATCTCTGATGGTTTCTCAAGTGAAAAATTATCGATCTATACCTCTTACATGTTCCTTCATAATGTCTAAAATTAAAAATATATTCTTGAGGAAAACTTGTGCATGTAGACACCTAAGGAACAAAGAGCAATCATTACAACCACTCTTTTTCACAACCTACAGACTGCAAAACAGTAAAATGTGAAAATATTTTTATTTTTCCTTCCTGGTAGATGTTCGTAGAAGAACAATTTATGAGTACCACAGGGTGGAGCTACAAATGTCAAAGATCACCAATCTCTCAGCTGTTGAAATGATACCTCTTCCAAGTAAGTAAAACATAACACAGACAGGAGCCAGATCTGGGAAGGGCACCCCCACTGCCTTCCCAGCAACACACACAATTTTAAATATTTTGTTTCATCTGTGAACTTGGAATCACGGACAGATTCATTTACCCTCTCAGATTTATTCCCATGTGGATGATGCATTATCCAGTGCATCTTCATGTATCTGGAGTTAGTTTATAGGTATATAACTCCCAGTAGGTTTTGAATGAAATTGTGCCAAATCTTTGTTTTAGAAGAATGATTATATTGACTTAAAATTTGTTTTCTCAAGAAAAAAAGAACAGTTTTCATGCTTGTAAGGCAAACACAAATTCTTCTGTGTGCTGTGCATCACATTGCAAAGGAATATCCCCAAACACATTTTGCAGTTCATCTGCCTCTTTTGTCCAAGGTAAAACTACATTGTTTAGAAATCTCTGGGTGTAACTGCCAGCTGTACTACTGTGAAAAAAATGGAAACAGCTGTTTTTCTTTTTTCTAATCTAATTATAGTTCTTGCACACTTTCCTGCCAGTGGTGTTATCTGCTTGTGTCTGAACGTTAGCAACACCAAGGAACAATGGAGCCAGGGAAGAAGGAGATTTGATGAAATATGTAATTTTTGACAAAAAGATAAAAATTTAGCAATGCAACTGAATAAACAAATGTAGAAGTGGGAATACATATAAAAATGGAATCTTACAGGTAAAATATACCTTTACGCATATAGCTGTGTAATGCATTGTAATAGGCTGGTTTTAGTGTCTTATTTTGGATGTGTGAACCTGCTGAGTCCCTAAATATATATTATCAGAAGGTGTATCCTTTTTTTGTGCTTTCAATGAGAATTATTTGTGACACTAATAATTTGTGTGTGTGTTTGTTTATGTCCCAGCTTGTCTCCAGTTTACCAGCTGTGGTCCCTGTGTCACTGCCCAGATTGGATTCAACTGCAGCTGGTGCAGTAAACTCCAAAGGTAAAGAGAAGGATTTTTCTTTTTTGCGTGGGTATACAGCTGTACTCAAAGGATATCCAATAACATTGCCTATAGGTTATTCAGCATAAAGGGTTGCTATATTTAGGTCTTATATACATCACATGTCAGTTGTAATCACTAGCAACACATCATTGTACCATTTCACTTCAGCAAAGAAATCGGGCAAGAATAGTCAAAATAGTTGTTTTGGGAGTTAAACCCTTTTTCCTATTTCCTCAACCCTACTTTAAAATCCTCTTGAAGGAGAACAAGAAGTAGAAATCATAATAGAAGTCATATTTTCTCCCTGTATCCCTGGCTTCGTCAAAAACAATTTAACCACATGGAGAGGCGGGGTGATAATGTAACTGTAAAGATATACTTGTACTCTTAACAGTAGGGAAACGGACACATCCAAAGAGTCAAGAGTCTTTTCTCCTTTAACGTCTCATTATACTTAGAGGCAAAGTTGGGTCTCCTCAGCCTCTTGCTGCCACATTGATGAGGACAGTCAAGTCAGTAGCAGGAGCGATTTAGAGTCTGTGGAGCAGCTGGAGCATAGACAGCAAAATGGAAACTTTGCAGCTGTAGCTTTTCCAAAAAGTTCTTTACTCATTGACCTTCATAGCAAGCATTTATTTAACACCAGTTCTCTGACACAAAATGCAGTATCATAATGGATATTTATTGTTGTTGTGTTTTTTCAACCCTGGTGATTAGGTTCAGAAATGTTATGTATAAAATGGATGCATAATGAAAGGTGGGAAGGCTATTAGCATTCTAAAATAATGCAATAATTTGACACCATGTTGAAGAACTGATAAATAGCTGGTGAATCTGGTATGGAATTAGGAACTTGGGGTCACTTTTATTGTTTTCTTAAGCTTCAACTCCTGTAATAAGTCATTTGAAAAGTCACTGTTCTCAGTTTGTCTTGCAAAAGCCTCTTTTTAGTGCAATTAGAGCTAAATGAAATCATGTCACAGAAAACAAATTAAGCATCTTCAAGAGTTAGGATACTTGTAGAAAACTGTTCCAAGCAAGCATGAACAGATCTTGCTTGCTGTAGCCAATTTCTTGCTTTCAGGAATTCCTTGATTCTCCTTCCATTAATAAATGTTGTAGCACTGAGTTTCTGTTGGCTTTGGTTTGAGCAAGTCCTGTTGCTTTGTGGCCAGTGTTCTCATTTCTGTTTGGATAAACTCAGTTGTGTGGTAAAGTTCATACCTCTTAGGAAGAACAGGCAAATCATGAGATCCTTTGTGTTTTTCTGTAGTTTCTGAATAACTGAGTTTTCTGGAATTTCTGGAAAATCCTTTTCACTCACTGAGGCACAAATTCACTCTAGAGGACTAGAAGAGTTTTGTCCTTCACCTTTAGCAGGAAGCCCCACCAGGCATGTAGCTGCACTGTGTTCCCTTCCACATACTTAGGTGAATTTGTGGCTGCCATTTCACAACTGGCAAGGTGTAATTTACTGCTGAAAAATTTCCACTCTCAACACACTGGTTTCTATTCAATTAAATTTTTCATGAAAAATTATTGCTTTTTATTTTGCCTGTGAAGATTACACTACAAAGATAAACCTACTGTGAGGCAGTTCTGCACTGTTTCCCAAAAACAGCTGGTTCCATGCTGCAGCATGATTGTGCCTTTGACAAGCTGCAGAAGATAGACTGAACAGTTTTATTGCTGTTAATTAGCCCATTACTGACAGTAGTGAGACTGTCATTTCATGCAGCCTGTGTTTAGACATTGTTTGACTAGCAGCAAAAGCAGGCACTGGAGTCAGTTCCTTAAAAAGAGGATGGATCCAGAAAAGCGAACTAAGATTATGCCTCTACATGGGAATTTCAGTAGTTTGAAAACAGGCATACCACCCAATTTGCATCTATAAAGATGAGTGATATTCAGCCAGGTTTAAACAAATGGAGAATTGTGTGTAGAATCATAAAATAGTTCAGAATGTAAGGATGCACTAGAGGTCATCTAGTCTAGCCTCCCACTCAAAACAGGGCCAGCTGTGAGATCAGATCAGTTTGTTCATTACTTTGTTCAGCTGGGTCTTGAAAACCTCTGAGGCCATGGTCCAGTCCCTTGAACATCTTAATTTTATACTAGATTTTACACCTTATTTTTTAAATTGTTATTTCCTCTGGAAACATGGCTTTGGTGATGATGTCTGCCTTAGGTCCCATTGCCTTTCTTGGCCACTGTCCTCCAGCTTCTGAAATGAGCAGCTTATTTCAACTAATTCAGTTCTACAAAGAAACAGGTCTGAAATAATAATTGGATAGATGTTTTGTGAAAAGAGGCAGCTTGCTTTCCAAAATGTGAAGACTGAGCATTTACTTAGCTAGGGTACATTACACTGCAAGGATCATCATGATCAGGACTCATTTTTGTGTCAACTGTGACAATTTTCTGCTACCTACCAGTTCTGGATACTCTCGCCTGCCTTCTAGTGGGGTGCCTTTCTTCTTTTACCTCGCTGTTCCTCAGCATGTATATTCATTTTAGGGAGATGCAGAAAAAGCCTTATACCATTCTCAGTGGAGATGTCTGAATCACAGGAGAGTACCATCATTTACTTCACTACCACATTGTGGTTCTTCTCCCCTCAAAAATAAATTTGCATGTGATAAAAAAGTACTTTCTCAACAAGAAAATCTAACTGTCCTGGTTAAAAGTCATGAAGGATAGAAAGTTGTGAGTTCTTTCATCACAGTGCTCCACCTTCTTCTGTGTGTCACTACTCTTTAGTCACCAGCCTTGTAAACCAACCTGACTTTTATCTCCTGTCATGATATACATTGCTCTGCTGCAGCAGAATAAAATTTGCTTGGAAAAACAAGCACAAGACATTACATGAAGTATTAACTTAGACATTTCAGCAGTGCCTAGAGTACAAAGAAAATTAATATTTACAGTCCACTTTCAAATGAGTGCTCATAGGGGTTTCTGAAGTAAGCAGGAACAGATGCTTAGCAATAATGCCTGAGTAGTGCTTCTGGGTTGCAAAGCTGGCTGGACACACTAGTCCAGGAGGTGAGAATCCAAAAGATGTCTCTCTTGGCTGTAGGCAAAGCCTGGGGTGGGGAGGCAATTAGCCTTTGGTGCAAAAGCCTGAAGAAGGCTTTGAACTTGATAGTGACAAGATTCCAGTGTGGCAATAATCTACCAACCAATCTAGTGCTCTGATTTCTGCAGAGGGAGAATGCCTGTTTGCTAGTGAGGAGACTGTTAGGGAGCAATAACAGATAAGACTGTAACAGACATTCATGTTCTTCCTTTGGTGCTGCAGTAGCACTTTGGTACTTGTGTACTCTAAAGTGAGATCTCCCAGAGCAGAAAGACTTCCATGTGGGTAATAAGCAAACATGTATCCAGTGGGAAACAAAACTCCATGCCAATTCTACAACCTTTTTATCTCAACAAGTTATGACCCCGTTTAACCAGAGCAACGTTACTACCAGTAACAACATCTTGTATATTTTTTTTCCTTGCATAAAATTTAAACCATATACTGAATCGTTTACACAACAAAGTACGGTTGTTGGAAAAACACACATTTTATATAAAACCTGTAAGTGCACAAGGAAAACTGACCAACAGAGCCATTGCAGAATAACTGTACTCCCCCATGTGGGCAATCTGTGTTGGAATGAAAATAGCTTTATTCTACAACAGTGGGTTGTTTCCGACCTGTAAGTTCAGCCCAGCTGCTATGCAAACTCTGCATTCCTTGAAGGGGCAGGTTCTTCTTGTAGGTGATTCAGAGCAAAATCCTCTATTCCTGTCACTGTCTACAAGCTTAAATCACAGTTTTCCTTTTCATAAGGGATCATCAAACTATCCACTCTGAATCCAATATGATGTGTGTCATGCAGTTTCGTCATGACTAAAGCAAAGGCACATCATTTTCTTTTGACTTCAGCAGATGGAGGATCCCCCTAGGACCTAATATTTTTTTAAACTATGTATGTTTCATACCTGTTCCGTAAGTAAAAGAGACTAACTATAAATAATGTAAGCTAAGATGGTATCATAGCTTTCTCCTGCACAAGGGTCTCTCTTTATAAAATGACAAAAACACTTAGCATCTGTCTCATAGTAGTCACCTGTGGCTGAAACTTGGATTATTTGCTCTTCATTATCTTTGACTTCCCAGCATATAAAAGCTGGAAGAATTCATTAATGTTAGATATGTTTATATCATTTTGTCATGCTTCTGAAAATGCTTATATACTCTAGGCACTTGGTGTAGCCTGCATGTTAGAGATGTCATTTTCTAGAAGAGTTTTTGGAAGCTTTAAGGCAACTTTGCTGTTATTTTATAGGTTCAATTTGTACAACTTGCTCACATTACTGAAGTAGCAATTTCCCTTGGAAATATTTAAAGTTAATTGCCCGAGAAATAAATTGTTTATTAACTTTAAAAGAGTTGGCACTAATACAGAATGGAAGTACGATGCTTAAATGATCAAGGAATTTTTAAAAGCCACCTTTATACAAAGTTTTGAAAAGATTTATGTTCAGATTCTGTCAATATTGATGTTTTTGTTTTGATGAACTTCAGTAAAGTCTCAGATTTCAGGAGTGAAGTGATACTGATATTTCAGTGAGTTCAGAAATAAGCAAAGAGCACAGTCTTTCAATCTGTGTATGCTGGAGACTCAGGTTTTGAATGTATCTCATGCTTTACTTTGTTAACACAGGATAAAAGCATCTCCCAATCCTTGCAGCATCCCTCAGATTTAGTGTAGTACTAGCATCCCAACACTGGAGATAGGGAACTGTAGTCCTGAAGGACTAAGGGCAGTAGTTGCAAACAATTTAGATGATAGTTTTCTTCAGCTGTCACTGTTGGTACCTATATTCAAATTTTAAATACTCAAAACTGGCTGCCTTATGCCAAGGGCACCCAAAAGCCTAACAGCTAGATCAACAAGGGTGTTTTGCTGGCTGACTCACTTAGGTTATCCAGGAAAGTTATGCAGAATATAGGAGGGCAGTACTAAAAGTACCTTTTCACTAAACTCTTAAATATCTTAGACCACAAAGGTCCCTAGGGCTCAAACACTTTGTCTGAAGAAATATGTACAGCTGACTGAGTCTAAGCAGGGCTCAGCAGGGAAGTCCCTGAGCCCCATGAAACTCCTTTACTCATGTATGACACTGCCCTCTGCACAGCAGTCTCACAATGATCAGAGAATGCCCTGAGGCACAGGAGGTAAGTCGGGGAGGGGGTGTGGTCCTGTGAACCCATCACACCCTGAAGGGTGACCCATTAGATGTCAAGGTTCTTAAGCCTAAGCACTGAAACTCATATGCCCTTGGCACGGATCCAGCTCAGAGCAGCTCCACTACCCACAGGCAGTGGCTGCCTGGAGACTTGGGGTCAGATCCTGCCACTGCTGTCCAGGCAGCCCTGCTGGGGGCTTTGCCAGGTCTGCAAGGGAAGAGAGAGAGAGCTTTGGGAGTCCAGTTCACAATAAGATCTTGTTCACATTAAGTGCTTAAATGCACTTTTATCCTTAACAGTCTCTGTTTTCCAGACTATGCATTGAATAATCTGGTTTGAAATCATACAATCATACCAGTTTATGGTATTGACCCATGCAGTGCAAACACCCAGTTTGAGAAGTGTCCTGAAATGCACAAATTCCTGTATTGGACTTTCTGTGTGTAGTGATGAGCCAGGGCACTCCATGCACTCTAGGCAGTTATTCTGTCCATGTGTGTGTGCACAGCTCCCAAAGTTTGTTGTATGCTTAATCCTGAACTAAAAAAACGAAACAATCCCATTTGTGATATATTTCACTTCAGTGCTTAATCCCATATGCCAGCAACAGCATTAGTTTTGTAAACTAAAATGTTACGGCTGGTTTTTATGGCATGTGTTCTGAGCAAAGTGAAAAATCAGGTATGTGTCTGGGAATAGTAGAAGTAATGCAATTTAAGTCTTGATACTTCTAATCTTTTATTAAGATAATCACAGTTCCCATCTAAGCAGGTAATAAAGAAACAACTTTTTTTGCATTCCATGCTGATTAGCTGGAAGGCAGGGAAGGGAAAATCTTTAGGTGCTTGCAGTTCTTAAGAAAATATTTTACAGTTGAAATATGAAGTGACAGTTTTTCACGGTGCCCTTATGGTAATTGAGATAAAAAATGGTTGCCTATTATTTGTCTTCTGAACTTCTGGGCAAGCTTGAAATGTCTTGTTTGTTAATTCTTCCTTTAGAAAAAAAAATAGGAAGTGTGTGTAGTTAACTTTCAAATCTGAGTTCATGTCTAGGGTTTTTTTAATATATGGAGGAGAAATAGAGTTATGGTTTTGGTTTTTTGTTTTTCTGTATGTCCCACCTGACAAGACCTAGTTTCATAAAATCTGTGTTGAATCAAATATTCTACTATAGGTAAATGTCTTATGTAATCTGAAATATTTGTTGGCTGAGCAAAGCACTACCCATACAGAATTACAAAAGAAGCACAAAAATAATTATCATACTATCTGACTACATAAAACCCCGATTTACAAAAGAAAATAATTAAATCCAAATAATAAACACAGGGTCTTTCTCCACACATCACTCAGTTTGGTATCTACATTTCCCTCATCTTTTATTTGATTGCTGACACCATAATGAAGGTTGTAGATTGCATTATGGAGTGGGGAAAGGTAATGGGTAAGTTCAGGACCAAAAATGCTCATCAGCTGAGACTGCATATATATTAGTTAATTGTGCAGTGAACATGTGGTGAACATCTGCTATTGTGACATGCTTTGGTCTAAGCTCTTCAGCTTATTTTACCAAATCTATGAAGTTTTAAAAAAATATATCTTGAAATCTAGAAATTTTTAACTCAAATGTTATAAATCCACTTCTAAAAAGCCCTGGAAGTTCTTCTTATGCAAAGAAATTACAATGAAGGCATAGAACTGAAGTTACTGTTGATTTGATGAGTGAGGTAACAAGCTTGGACATTGCAGTGCAATGAAGAAAGTTTTACCTTGTGACCCTGAAAATATTTTTATTCCTGTCCCCACATTCACAAGCAACCATTTGTAGACCTCAGTTTTTATTCATGGAATAGTTTGGGTTGAAAGGGACCTTTAAATGCCATCTAGTCTAGTCCCACTGCAATGAGCAGGGACATCTTCAACTAGATCAGGTTGCTCCGAGCCTCATTCAACCTGACCTTGAATGTTTCCAGGGATGGGGCATCTACCACCTCTCTGGGCAACCTGTTCCAGTGTTTCATCACTGTCATTAAAAAAAAAAAAAAAAAAAAATATTCTTCCTTATATCTAGTCTAAATCTCTTTTGGTTTAAAACCATTACCCCTTGTCCTGTCGCCACAGGCCCTGCAAAAGTTTCTTACAGGCCTTCTTTAAGTACTGGAAGGCTGCTGTAAGGTCTCCCTGGAGCCTTCTCTTCTCCAGGCTGAACAACCCCAACTCTTCCAGCCTGTCCTCTTAGGAGAGATGTTCCATCACTCTGATCATTTTTGTGGCTCTTCTCTGGACCTGTTCCAACAGGTCCCTGTCTTTCCTGTGCTGAGGACTCCAGAGCTGGACATAGTACTCCAGGTGGGGTCTCACAAAGCAGACTAGAGGGCAGAATCACCTCCCTCAACCTGTTGGCCACACTTCTTTTGATGCAGTTCAGGATATGGCTGGTCTTCTGGGCTGGGAGCACACATTGCCAGCTCATGTCCAGCTTTTCATCCACCAGTACCCCCAAGTTCTTCTCCACAAGGCTGCTCTCAATCCCTTCATTGCCCAGCCTGTACCAATACTGAGGGTTGCCCCAACCCAGGTGCAGCACCCTCCACTTGGCCTTGTTCAGCCTCATGAGGTTCACATGGGCTCGCTTACTGAGCTTGTCCAGGTCCCTCTGGATGGCATCCTATCCCTCAGGCACGTCAGCCACACCACATGGCTTGGTGACATCTGCAAACTTGCTGAGGGTGCACTTGATCCCATTGTATGTATCATTGATGAAGATATTGAACAGTACTGGTCCCAGTAAAGACCCCTGAGGGACACCACTTGTCACCAATCTCCATCTGGACATTGAGCCATTGACCACTACCCTCTGGATGTGACCATCCAACCAATTCTTCATCCACTGAACAGTCCACCCATCAAATCCATATCTCCAGTTTAGAGAGAAGGAGCTTGTAGGGAACTGTGTCAAAGGCCTTACAGAAGTTCTGACAGACAACATCCATAGCTCTTCCCTTGTCCACTGATGCAGCCGCTCCATCATAGAAGGCCATTAGGTTGGTTCAAATGCTCACTTTTAAATAGTTCCTCATTTTAACTATTTGAGGATTTAGTTTTCCTTGTTTGTTTGCTTTAGGGATATTACGTATTTCAATTCCAAATTAAAAGATGGGAGGAAGACTTACTGATTTATATTCAGGCTGTTTTTATCCCAGCACTATTTGACTGGCAGTAGAGTGCTGTTATTACAAAATTGGCCACAGTATCTTAGCCATTGAATTAAAAAATTTTAGAAAATGAGGCATTTGTATGGATTAAGTAAACCACCAGAGGGAGCATATATAATCCAAGCAGTATAATAGATTCATATACAAATGACAAGGAAAATCTCATTTTAAATGCTTTAAAACGGCTAGAGGTTTAATATATTGTGTATTCTGTAAAACATATTGCATTCTATCAATCTGTATAACTTCATGAATTTGCTGATTATACTGCTGCTTCAGGCAAAGCAAAAGAAATGTGCCCAGATTCTGCCTGTCTACAGAATTTGTGTTCCACTACAGCAGTTCGTTATGCTGGAGTGGTTTTATATGAAAGTATGGCAGAGTCCTAACACCTGGATCGTAACAAGCAGATTGTTGAATTACCTCAAATTTACCCTGTGATAAATGAAAAGTAATATCAGTCCTATTTTTCTAAGCTGTATACTGTTTCTTTGTCAACTATGAACCTATCACATTGAAAATCTGAGAAGTAAAAATTTTGGCCCTTTTTCAGAGTTTGATTAAAATGCAACATATTTTTCTTCTGTTTTAAAAGTTGTGTTGAGACAGCAATTGGTCTTTTTGATCAAGTGCAGCAAATGTATCAAAAATGAATGTTTAAATTTGTCAGTCCTGATACATTACTGATAAGAATGATATGATAACTAGATCTATACTTTATTAAGCAGAAAATTGCTCCACACCCAACTTCTTCAAATCCTTTCCAAGCTACTTGCTCTTAATTTGACAAGCTAATTTGAACACATGAACTGCAAGAAACTGTTAGGAAATTAGCATTCGATAATTGAGAATTTTGTATGCATGGCAAGCCTGATGGGAGGAAAGCAAGAAAAGAAAGTGGCACAGAAGTGCTTAACGAACAAAGCATTTTCTCAAACCAGAGTGAGCCCAGTGATGGTATTGTTTGCTGAAAGAAGCCTCGCAAGATCGTAGTAATAGATACTCTCAAGTGGCGTAGCAGTTCTGTCTAGAAGGCAGTGTAAGCTTCAGTGAGCCTGAAGGTACATTTAAAAATACATAACGGTAAAGATGTACATAACAGTAAAATGTACATAACGGTACATTTAAAAGTACTGTTGTAGATCTTAGATGATCCTGAGGTCTTTACATGTTTTTATTGAAAGTTAGCCGCCAGCCAGATGAACTAACTTTTCACTGAGATTGAAACATAGGAAATTAATAGATAAATAGCCTTTCTACATTTTTTGATAAATTCGTGGAATTTGTTAGTAGCTGGATTCCGTGGAACTATTGTGGAATTTCTGTGATTTCCCTTGAGCACAGATTGTCTGGAACAATTCCTATGATTAATACAAATAAATCTAAAAAATTCAGTCTCCAAACAGAACTCTAGTGAAGATGCAGTAGTTCTCAGAGGCCTAGGGCGCATTAGAGCAAAACCAGCTCATTCACTAGCTACAGTGTGGGACCCACTAGAGTAGGATCATTCCCTTGTGTGGTTCAAAGCTGATATCTTAAAATGGACGCATACCGCCTAAGAGCTATGAGGAATACTTTTTCAAGGCAAACACCTGAGCTTTTTGCTGCACTAGTACAACTTCGTCTTACAAGCTTTGTTCCTCAAGTTTCCTTTCTCTACATGTTCTGCAGTGTTCTCCTTTCTGCTCACTAATGTTCTCAGCAGCCTCAAGCTAGAGAATAAAGCTATCCCTGTCCTACCATTAACGGATTTGATATCTACCCAACCAAATTTGAATACTGCTTTCATGCAGAAACTAGCCAGTTTTCTTATACCTGCAGCATTAGTCACACACTTTTATATATGTATGCCTTGCTTTCTTTTCCTGAATAAGTCAGAACAACATGAGGACAACAGTTTTGCTCATAACTGATGCAGATTTTCAAGAAATGCAAGGCTGGGTTACAAAACTAAATTATTTCTAGAAAATGGGCAGAAGATTGCTACAATTCTCATTACTCTGAAATCCTAATCTTTCAGTTGAAATATTTTCTATCAGAAGACTGGGAAGCATTTTGAAGTTTCTTAATCTAGATACAAACATAATAATTTATTTAAGCCACGTCACTCACACTACTCATATTGTATAGTTGTGTTTCTTACCATACCATTTGCCTTTCAAAATGTGAGACTGGTTTCACTAGCTGTTGGTTCCTTTGTCAGAGCTGTTGCTGTGTCTTCTGGAGCTTAGAAACTCCATTTGTTATCTACTCCACAGGTTTCTGTGGTATCCAGTTTTGCAACACAGCTTGGCCAAGACTAGATATCACAGTCAATTCAAAAAGGACCACTGCCTGGACTGTTTTAATACCTTAGTGCAAAACCTGTCTCATGTAGGTCTGTCAAATATATCACCTTCTTAAGGTGTTTTATTATAAATGTAGGAAGTAGTTATCAAAGATACAGTTAAGCACTTAAACCCCGTTGAGAGGAAGGAAAGTAGATATCCATCTATTATTTGTGCCACTGAGAATATTTACTTTTGCTGATTAGTTTGGAAGGAAGATCACAAAATCTGTGTTTGATTTCCATGTCTCATTTCACAGATGCACCTAAGATACCATAGTGATATAACACTAGGTAAATAGGTAGGTAGCACATGTTTTTTCTGTAGAAACTGCTTTTCAATTCTTTTACATACTAGTAACTTTTTATTCTTCATTTGTTTTATTAGAACAATAAGACAAAGCCCCACTCAGTCTTTGATGAACCATTTATATCTGGAACTGCAATGTCTGTGCCAGCCGTAAATCTTTCAAATCTCAACAGAGTTGAGTTCAGACTTAATTCCGCAGTGTTTGTTTATCCGGAGTGCTACAGCCATAACAATGGGTATTGCCCTGCTCTATTAAACAGGAATTCACTCTAGGATGAGACAGCTGTTTGCTGGCAGAACTGCACCCTGTTCAGTCACACACCAGCCCCAAATTCTTTTCTGTGTGGTTTCGGTTTTATCTGTTCATTTCTTACATTGATAGCTACTACCGGAATGTTTGGATTTGTTTCACTGAGGAAAGGTGACACTGGCCTGTGAAAGGGCTCCACAGACAGATGCCTCAGAATGCAATTTATACATATCCTAGATGCCTTAAGAAACTTGACTCAGACATCTGGTCATCATTCTATGCCATGTGATGGGCTTTCTCAGGACTGAGTTTCTATACCAGGCATCATAGCCTAGGTGATTCCCAAATAAATGTCTCAAATGGTGGTTTAATGTAAATATTAGATTTTAACGGTATAATCAGAGAAGTACAAGGAACACACCTCAAAGGAAACAGATTTTCCTGATAACAAGTTAAAAGATTTATACTTAACAACATACTCATGTATTACACATGCAAAACAGTTAGTATGTTAATTTGCATGGTACAGTGACTTGAAATATAGGTAGATGATGATTAGGTGAATACAGAACAGAAATGAGAGCAAATAGAAAATATAAGATAGTTACTTAAACACAAGAGTAAAGATTACTTCAAAAACACTGAGAGGGAAGTTACTAGGTAAGGCAGAAATTTTACCTACTTTACCTGAATTCAGAGACAGAGCTTCAAGAAGGATTTGACATCTGCAGATAGGAACCTCCTGTGTATGAGCACAGGTTTAAAGACAGAGGAATGCAGTCAGGGTCTCAAACTCCACTTTGGCTGGCTCACTATATCTTAACCTAAAATAATCAGATATCAACATATCATCTTGTTTACAGTGTAATTGTCACCCTGCTTAGATTGTCTTCTTGGCACTAAGCCTGTTTCTTCCATTTCTTGTGCATGTGAAGTCCCAGCTCCTCTCATTTTCACAAGTCTGAAATTTGCTAACTTTTCCTTAACCTAACTAACACTAATTTGCCTGGAAGTGTTACCCTAATTTGCTAAATTACTGATATTTTTATCCACTTCTCTCTCTGTTGACTATCATATATAGTTTCTTACACTATTTTGTGCTAACTGCTATTCCTGTGCTACTGGAAGAGTCAGAAGTAAGCTGACTGATCTTTTCCCCTAATGAACACAGTGAATTTTTAAATAGTTCATGGTCACTACTCCTGAAACCAAGTATAGCAGGATACAGAGTTTTGACTTCGGACAGAAAAACTCTTCAGTGTTCTAATATAGAAGTTAAGGGGAAAAAAAGAAAGAAAGCATAAGTAGGTGCTTAGTTCCTAAAGAAGGCAGTTAGGCTCTACAACAGGAGTTCTCCCAGTTTATGAACCAAATATATAAGCAAGATAATTCTAAAAAATGAATTAGTTTTTGTAGTCCTAACTGAATTCTTAATCAGGTTAGTTCCATTATCCATAGTTCCTCATTTTCTAATGTTTTTATGCATCACTATACATAGAGCAGTGCTACTGCTATTTTGCAGCTTATCCTACCTTCTTTTCCAATGGACTGAAATAAATTTACTGCTTACAACTGGACATCTTGGGAAATTTTTCCAACAATGATGTATTAGAAAATACACAGATTTGAACAACCCAAGCTCTATGACTTCAGGACAATTTGTCAGATAAATTCAGTTACATAAAAAGGTTCGTTAATGGCTTAGCAAAAATAATGATTGTGCAGTAAGTGCATTTTGTCCAGTAGGCCCTCTTGTCAGAACATTAATTTAGTGAGGAATGAGGTATCAGATTTCTTCCCTTTCATGTCTGAGATGAATTTGAATTGTAGTTCCTGACTCCTTTCTTGACTGTTGGGAAATAGTGTGTTCTGAGAAATGAGTTGCTGTGTATCTTTTATCAAATATTTGAATGTTCATGAGACAATATTACAGAACCCAGGTACCACCTACCCATTGTATCCTAAATTGTTAGGCTAGATGATAATTTTCTTAGCTGCCCCTTTCCTTATTCAAGTGTTTATAAAAAGTGAAAGAGCAGAAACTGAGAACAAAGTATTTCAGAAGACCTCAAGTTCAGGACAGAAATTCAGGACATGTCTGCGGAGACTGGCAGCCCAAGTTATCACACCTGACTCTAGGATACTTTATAGGATGAGTAGTAACATACTTTTGTGGAAACATTAGGGTTTTTCCCTTCATATAAGCATCCAACCCACTGCATTACTATGGAGAAATCTGTCCTCCACCAATTTTGTGACTCTCACTCTTCATTTCATCTGCTCTTATTGCAAGGGAAATAAATAAAACTAGGAAATAAATAAATCAAGGGTCTTTTAATGGAATCAATGACGATTTTTTTAATGGAAAGTTTTTGCACTATATAACATTTTCTTTACTTTTTCTGTTTCACTGAAATATAATGCAGAATGGCAGTTCCAGCCAGATTTGTTTGATGGTCAGTTCAGTGGTCGTAGAAAACAGTCACTTTTACAGCTGTAGTTCATCTTCCCATACCAAATGTTCTTTGACATGGAATTACTTGCAAATTAAACAGAGCCTGGGAAGCTTCCTGGGAATTGGAAAACTATTGTCTGTGCCATGAAACAGTTATGATGTTCCCTCATGTGATTTCAGTCCATACCCCTGAGCACTATCCAGAACAGTTCCCATGCACGGTGCAGAAGTTGGACTGTTCCAGGGATTGTTGGCAGTTTATGTGCAGCCGCCTTCTTTTCAAGGTTGAGAGAGTTTGCTTGTTCAGGCATAGACCATTCTGTGCCAGCAGTCTTCAGTGCCAAGGAACATTTCTGGGCATGTTTATTTTACTGGTATAGAAACAGCCAGAATCATCACAATAGTCTTATCTTAACTGCTTTCCAGAAGTGCTAACCTCTTATGGTTGTATTCCTCAATATAAATTTAGTATCACTGAAATAATCTTTTTCTCATAGCCTCCTAGATATCACTCTTTAAGGAAGGGCTGTAAATGAAGTCTCTTTTTGTTAGCATAATATTTTAAATTCTACATATTGCTATACATATGTTCCTATGTAATGTTGCCAGAAATTTTTATTTAGACAAATCTGAAATCCATGCGTGTCTTTGTAAAATTTGGTAAATCTGAGATTAAGACCTGCTAAGGCAAACTGTTCAATTTCTCAGCATAGTCTAGTGATTCTTTATAGCATATATAGTTTACCAGTCTTTCCAGTCACTTAAAACAGTGGGGACTGGAACATTTCCCTGTAGGAGGTATTCCCAATTTCAGGGAAAGAAACAAAGTTTTCTCAGTATTATCCCTAAATATCAAGGCTGTTTTGTGCACCATTACATCTTTAGTTCCCCCTCTATTCAGGTTTATTAACTCTTCCAATATCTGCATTGTCATATAGCCTTAATGAAACCACTTTTTTCCCACCAGATGTCACAACAAATATTAATATGTACAATTAATGAAGAAATTTCAGTCCCACCTGTTCTGTAATTCTTTGGTAATCTGGTTTGCGACTGTTTTTGCTGAGTGTTGACTCCAGAATTTGACTCATTTTTAAATAAAAAATGAGATGCAAGTAGAATACTAATTTGGGAAATAAATAACTTTCTGAACTTTAAGTTCCTTTGAACATAACAAGTTATAAGATGATTCACGTCCTTCCTTCCTTTTGCTCTGTAGCTGAAGAATTCACTGAGCCTTTAAGGCAGGTGGTTTATTTAACCCTGATTCATCCATACTTTCCACAAATGCAGTAGTATGAATATGCAGTTTCAAAACTGTGTATTTCTTTGTGCAGAATGCTTTCCTATTTTGTTGGCATAGCTTTATAAGCATATAAACATTGGCTTATGTAGAGTCAGTGTAGCACATTATGCCTCCTTCTTCTGTGATAACTCCTGCTTCTTTTCTTTTGACTTACTCGTTTAGAGTTGTGAATGAGATATAAAAGCAGCAGTAACCTAGCCTAACCAAAACATTTCTGCATTTCTCTTTTAGCAGCTTGGATGCTGATGCCCACTAGAACTGAAACAGACGTGTTATGTATTGCACAGTTGTTGGGGGTTTCATGTGTGGTAACAGAAATGTAAACAGCCCTATTTCATACTATCTTCAGGTACCAGGCCACTTCCATCCTGTCTCAAGCACTCTACTACTTCTTAATGTTATGAGTGGGATTTTTATGAAGGAGAAAAATCCCACTAAAAGTATATGAATAAAAAAGGGAGCTTGGCCAATATGTGAAGGAGATCTATGCCTTGGTGCATGCCACCCAAGACTCAAAGTTTTTCAGTATCGTTCCCAGTTCTACAATTCGTACGTCTGGGAGTACTATGGGAAGCATAGGAGCTGTAAATTAGTCTATGGTCATCTGGTTTTCAGAAAATCTGGGCTTAAATGTATGTTCTGTTACAGAATTCTGTGTTATCTCAGCTAATCATTTCATGTCTCCTATGCTCTATTTCCTCATCTCTAAACTGGAAAAGGAAATATTTTCTCCAAAGGTGACCTTCATATATTTATTTTAAAACCAAGAGGCAAATTAATGGGTCTGTGAATCTGTACTAATGAGATTGTCAGTGTCAAGCATTATAAAGCAGCTTTCAAAATATGGCTGGCCGCTCACTTTCATTTATTTAACCAGAAGGAAAACTAACATGTAGTATCGGGGAAAAAAAAGTGTAAGATCATTGGAGCATCCACCCTAAAAATTGAAAGATATCATTTTGGATATTCATAGATAGAAAATAGTTCAGACAACCATGTAAAGGTAAGAAAGGGAGATTAATTGTGCTAGTTATGGTCACTAACCAGAGTGTAAAGTACACGCAGTAATTTTTCAAAGCTCTTTGTCTTGGACCTTGAGTAACTGCTTGTGTGCAAAACAGCAGTGCCAACAGATCAGAATTCTCTGCTAAACTCTTGTTGCTATTAGCTCTTTATATCCGCTTTGTGCAGGTATAAATGCACAAAGCCAAAGGCAGCGGAGAATGTAATCTAGTATCAGAAACTAATTTCAGTGTGGCTCCTTCCCAGATAACACATTTGATTGTTACTATTTTCTGCTGGTTCTGTTGGAAATTTTGATACTATAATCTCATAACTTTGACTCTAGGGCCCTCCTCTTACACTTTCTTTTTCCTCCTAGTTATTCAAAGCAGAGCCTTTAGCAAAAGCTTCTTTTTTATTCTCTATACGCTTTTCAGCATGTTTCCTTTGGTTTTGTAACTGACATTAAGATTATAGAAAGTATCCTCCTATTCTTCTTTAGTCAGAACTTTGCCAAGTCTTATGTTAACTAGGATATTTCCCTTTCTTTCTAGCTGAATTTGGAAATAAAACTTACTTCTTTTAGCTCACTTTTATTCTTAAGCTCTTCCAACAGCAAGAATTCCCCATCGGAGTCCTTATTTCCCACTGCCTATTCACATGTTGTGTCAGAGTTACAAATATCAAGTCTTACTCATGTTTAATCTTTTACTGTATAATGACAACTTTTGTTTAACAACTTTTCCACTTTTCTTTTTACATGATATTGCAGGAGTATTTTATAAAACATGTAGCTATATTTTCCCAAACTTTCTGTCCCGTAAACTTGTGGCACCATCATCAGGTTGAAGACTGCCTGCTGAAATTTGTGCCACTCTCTGATCCTCCTTATCATCATCTGAATGCTGTAAATTTTGAGAGAGACAGTGTTAAGTCAATGATGGAATTCAGTGCTGCAGATATGCTGCATCAAGTATTAACGATGCCTTAGTAGCTCTGTTGGAATTTTTCATGAACATTAAAATAGTATAGGCTGTTTGTAGTGTTGTGTGTTTTAAATCCTTCTATTAAGGAAGTGATCTTAGCTATTCTTACCTTGCAACAGCAAGGGAGGAGCAAAAAGTCTTCTATGTATTCAAATTGTCATCCTGTTCTGAAGTACATTTTAATGAAGAAATATGTTTAAGTAAAGGATAAATAGAGACAACACATTTATGCTTGAATTCAGGTGTATGATTGGGTGTATTGAGGTAGATGCTAAGCACAAACGCCATTCAGATACCTTACAAATTGATACCACAGTCACTCTCAGCGAACGCTTCACATGAACTTCGTAAGTGCTTCAAGCTGTGATAGAGTTCTGCTTTTTTACAAGGGAAAGTGGAAAACAACAAAGGGGGAAATACAGTCTTTTCCTAGACAGCACAGTGTGACAAGAAAGTGACAGCTGAAGGATGGAGGAACCAAAATGGGGGCCTGTTCTGCAGTAAAGGGAGGCAAAACCAGGCTGAGCACCAAGACAGAGCCTTTTTTTTTTTCCTCCAAAAATAGCTGTGTTATTAGGGGTTTTTTCAGTTGGGCAGACATAAAGTTCAAGGCTTCTAGTATTTTTAAATATATATTTTATAGATACATATTTATTTATATATTTTACTTCCTAGGTCACTCAGCTGGAAAGAAATTCCACTTTATAATGCTCTAATTCTTCGTTTACTGACTCAAACAACCTAACGAATGCCTTAATCTTTTCCTAATGTGATGGGCCTGTGAGTTCTGCCTGTTCAATTTTCAATTTGATTTTCCAGGTTAACCTTTTATTTAGAGGAGTCAATAAACATTTTAACTGAGTTAAATAATTACGTGGTATTTTAAGAAATCATTTCAGATTTCTGGAATGCCCTTCAATTCCAAGAAATCCATTCTTTATATGCTGTTACAGATATCCTGGCAAAAAAAAAACCCTAGAGAACGGTTAGTTTAAAAGACGTGTTATGCATTTTAATGTTCTTGTTTGTTTTACACCAGCTCAACCTGGTGAAAAGATTTTTTTTCATCCAGACTTTGTCCCTTTCCTTCCCAAAAATTTTCCATTATGTTTTTAGCTTTTACAGGGTAAAACTTGATGAATTTTCTGTATATAGGGTAGCTGGTTTATTATTATTATTTATCCTCATTGAGGGAGAAGCAGCAAAGCATTTCAGCTCACACATTGAATGGACACTTCTTGGCATTCTCTGCCAAATAGAGGGAGATGGCTTCTGGTAGATCTGATGACTTCTCCATCTCCTTTCTGGCTATGTACAGTTCACTGAAAGGGTTCTGGCATCTTTCTTGTTACTCAGACTCAGTTGCATTAGTTATGCCAAATCATCATTTCTATACATGCAAAGACTTTAATTCTCCCTTTGTTTCCTGAACCAGTACTCCCAAGTTCCACACAAATCCTGGAATTCCTTACGTTTAATGAATGTCCCTATTCTTGTTTCCTAGAACATTTTTGTTATTGCTTTCCTAGGAGCTGATTTCGGTCATCATTTGAAAATGGAGTTTTTATAAAATGGCCATGTTGACAGATGGCATAAATGGTATAGCTAATCAAAATCTGCTCCAGTGTTTTAACAGCAACAGGAAATTATCACCATGCTGCTAAATGAAGGTCTTAAAAATGCAGTCAGTAAAGTGGGTGGTGCACTGAAATGACAGTTCCCAGAATTCTAACTCAATGACGCAGCAATGATAGTAGCTATGGCTGACATCTCATTGGCGTACGCCTCAGAGGAAGTTCACAAACAGGTTGGCTTGGAACCTATCATTCCTGATAAAGCTGCTTTCTGATAATATTGTTTGGACTCACCATTGCATCAGTAGAAAATGTTAAATAAACAGTGTCCAGGGTTTAATGTATTTTTCTTTAATTTAGGGTCATCTGAAGAATGTCTCACATGTTCAGAAGACCCGTTCCAAGTCCTTGCATGTTGCATTCAACTTTTGATGGTTAATTCCTGGCGAAAAGTCAGCCCCAGCAATGTTACTCGCCACCATATTTCAGTAGTTTCTGAGAAAAGGATTAAGAACTATAAATGAGCGTGCCTAGGATAAGCTTTTATTCATTTAATCTTTGGAGCCTTACGTTTGACACCATTTAGACACAAGAGGAAATTTAAGATAAAAGGTCATTAATCCCTTCTAGGTCTAAGTACAGTTGGGTTTGAATTAGCATGGATATGTAACTGCAGCAATTGCCTCTGTTGTATGAATTTGTGGAGTAGCTTGATGTCATGTCTAAATGTTGGCTTGATTGTCTGATGTACAGGATATCATCAAACCCATCAGATTTTAGCCAGAACAGTAAGACTAAAATGTAATGTTTGTGACTATTCATTACATCTGAAAATTAGTTCAGTTCTCCTTCAAGATGGGCACAGAAGTTGCTAATGAAGCTCTTCAAACTTCAGAGAAAAGTAGGGGAAACAGAGACTTCAAAAAAATATGTTCTATTTATACCTGGAATGTTATGTCATCATTTCTTTCTGCTTAGTAAGGTCCTCCTTGTCTCAAATACTCATGGAGACAGACCACCACAAAGATGGAGAGGCAGCATGGAGCTCCCAGCGTAGCACTGATTCACCCACCCTTCAGCAAGGAAAAACTATTTATGGTGGCCTTTTTTCCCATGCATTGGGAAGGAGGTCTCTGTACTTCTCCAGAATTCGTTTCTGGTTTGGGCATCTTTTTTCTTCACTGCAATAGGTTTCTGGAAAAGTCAGTTGCTATACAGTGAGTGATAATTTATACCTGTTAGGGATGGGTTTGGCTTGCTTAGTAACATTGCAAACAGTGGAATGTGGATCAGTGCAAGTACAAGAGAATCAACATTTTATCAAAATCTTTTGCCAAAGACATTTTAGATTCTGCCCAGAATAATTCCGTGGAAAAGTTTATTATTCCAAGCATGTTGTTAATGTTGTTTACATGCTCTTGTAATATTCTCTCCTACTATAGAATGATTCCACTGTTCCGTTCTTCCAAATGCACCTGTTTACCTTGCTTGAAGTAGGATAGTACTTGGTATGTCTTGGCATCTTTCAGTTCATTAAGAACAAAAAATTACCCCATAAATACACCTTACTGTAACAGTGGCCTTATTTGCTTGTCTAGTCTTACTAAAAGACTGAGAAAGTTTTTAGCTGTAAGCCAGGTCATTTATGACCATGGGTGCCAAATGACATCAACCTGCCTCATTAAAAAATACTACAGGAAATGAATGCAGAAAACAAAAACAAACAAAAAAACCCCAAAACCAAACCTAACTGGGGAGGTTCCCTTTCAAAGTCGGACATCATGGTTTAGTTATTTGCTTGCCATTTTAATAATGCTTTCTGTTTGTAATGCTGCTGTTGTCTAGGAAACCCTAGGTTACTGTGTGAACACTGATAACTCTTATGACATGGGGATTGCCAGGGGAATCATTATATTAAAATGTTACAAGTTGCTTTAAAATTTCTTCGCTACCTATTGCAAATGAGAAAAGGTATTGCAAGCACATTATTAACCTCACCTAATTTGATAAGAAATATGCATGCAACTTCAGTTTTCTGCAGCTAGTGAGGAGGCAGAAGCAGTTGTACAGTATTCTCTAATTGCCATGAAGGCTGTTCGGAGGTTGTTTTCTCAATCTGTGAACACTGATCACATCGTTGTATGTGTACCTTGATATCTCAGATCACCTTGCCTGGTAAAAGCAGTGACTGGTTCACTGCATCCTTTGTGGGATTAAATTTTCCTGGCTAAGAAGGAACAAGACAGAAATAATTAAACCGATTTACATCCATATGGCTGACATCAAACTTAAAAATGCTATGGCTCAGTGCAGTCTTAAGATTAATTGACCAGTGGAATGGAGATATTCCTATTTAAGAACTATAAATAAAAAAATTAAAATAAAACCTCATTCATTGAAACACCTTTCACTGAAGTGGATTATGTGATTGACTCATATTGCAAGCAACAGCTTGTTGAGTAAAAGCAATACCATGTAAATCATATGGATTTTAAAATAAATCATATCATTTACTTACTCTCTGTCATTCTCTTCTCTTCCTCTCCCTTCATTTCTTGTTCATGTTTTCCTTCTATTTCCATCTGGACAACTTCTATTTCATCGTTTAAAGATGCTCCAGTGGATTTGACCGTCACCGGCAAGATTGGGTAGACAGTGGCTGCCCTGAAGAGGTATGTGAGTAGCTTACATCCTCAGCCCATTTATATATTTACAATGCTTTTGATTAAATTCTTCAGATTATGAAGCGTAGTTTCAAGGCCAAAGACATGCTATATTTATCTTTATCATTCGGTGGAAATGCTGTAAGGCATAATAAAGAAAAATAGGCTGAGCAATTTCACTCTCCATTTGAGGGAATAAAATGGACACAAAGTAAACATATTATCTCTTAGAAAATATTTTAAATAAAAAATAAATATACCAGAAAGCCTGACCCAAAACAGTGTCCCTGCACTAGTTTTCTCTTAGATCTCTGACTCTTGCCAGAAAAGGGGAAGAAACTGTGATGGTCCTCATCTCAGAAAACCCTCTGGCAGAATAGTCTCAAGTGAAAAACAGACATTGCATTTTGATTATGAAATCTGGCCAAATCATTTAGTACAGAAGAAATTACATAGATTAACTCAGAGAGATTTTTTTTTAAAAAAAAAAAAAAGCAAGGCGTTTGGATTTCCTGTCATGGAGAGGCAGTGAGATAACAAGAAAGATATCTGATTGTGGTAGTGGTGGACTGTCAAACAGGGACTATGGGCCTCCTCTAAAAGAGTTATTCGGGGTACTCCTGGAAGCAGTTCATTTTCAAGACACATATATAAGCATCTTACTGTTGGTTCTTTCCCAGCATCTTCCCTTTGGAAAGTTTTTTAGTTTGGGGTTTGGGTTTTTTGGTTGGGGTTTGGGGTTTTTTTCCTCATTTGGGGATTGTGGTAATAAGAACAAATTAATTTATGACACTTTTAATCTCCTGATGGCCATAAAAAAGCAGTTATTTTTCCATTTTGGCTGAAAGAGCTAAATTCTGTCACGAGTTCCAGCAACATTGCCCTTCTGAAGTGTAATGTCAGGTGAAACTGAGGGCAAAACATAGCCCCGAGTGTCTGGTTAGAAAAGCACTTTTGGTTTAATTCTCAGTAGAAGCGGAGAGACATAATGATATGAATCCAGTCTGATGGAAGAAATCTTTTTTCTTGTAACTGTAGTTGCAAAATAACTGCATCCTACATACTGCCTTATTACACAGCCTTGAAGCTTCAACTTTGCAGTTTGTAATCTGCTGATTTAAGAATGGAATTTCTGTGAGTTTTATTGTCTGGTGAAGACAACTTCTTCGAGAATATAAAATAAAAGTCACTGAGAATATGTGTTGTTATGGTGCACAACTTGCGTGTTGCCTTAACCCAGATTATAATTAGCCAGGACTCAGTTGTCCCTGTAGATGAAGTTATCCAAAAACCGTTCTCTGTAGGACAGTAGCATCTCATTCTGTTTCTCCCTTCTTGTTTCAACACAGCTAGTGTTGCAAGGCTTAGTACATGATCTGAGGGGAAATTATTGGTACACTAAATGTATCTGAGAAACTAATAGTTTTATTTGCACAGTTTCAGGCTACTTGATTGCTGCTCACAGTCCAGCTTTCAGGCTCTCTGGAGTAGAAGCAACAGCTTACTTAGCATCTTCCAGAATGATGCCTGAGTTGACTGCTGGAGTTCAATGAAGGATCAATAATTAGCACAAGGAGGTTAATTTTAGATGTATTCATTCAAGAGGATGAATAATTATGATTCTTATAATAATGTTTCATTGTAATGTAGATTTTGAGCTAAATTTTGATTAAATTGCATCAGTGAAATTAACAGTGGTTTTCAAACTAAAATATGAAGAAACTTCAAAAATTATTATACTGCAGGTAATGATACCTTTTTAAAATGTAATATATTGTTTCTGCTAAAACAAAGGCCAATAAAATATCCAGGCATATTAAACGAAAGACAACACCCACTGGGTTTTGACAGCCAGATCTCAATAAAATGAAGAGACTTAGTGGGATTCGATTTCTCATTAAAATTATTGGAGGCAGCAGGAGTTACAGGCAGGTCCCATATTTGCTGCTAGGTAATTGGATGTATTTTCCTATGCAAAACATAAAAGAAAATATTCATTACGCTGGCAGAATTTTAAAAGTGTCCAGAAATTTAAAGAAAGACTCAAGATTTATATGAAAATGTTTGCCCATGAAAACAGAAGTTAAATTATTATGTGATGGTGAATATTATATATGGTGTGCTAATATAACATAATCAGGTGTATGGTTAGTATTTTTATATTTTATAATACTAATATTTAAATATAATAATGGTTATATGCATGTGTAATATGTGAAATTTTAGTATTATATAAAATTAATAGGCATATAGTGAAAGTTGCTCTATAGTGTGTTATATAAATATTCTATAGGCTGAATAAATTCACACATTTTACATTTATATGCGTATTCCTCTCTGATAACTGCATGTATAGCCTAATTAAATGCTCTAGTTAACTACATATTATTCACTATGAAGAGCTACAATTTAATTCCCACATATCTTTTTTAACTTGTGTTATGGCACCCAGACCAATGGCAGTGAACATGCAAAATAGAAGAGTGAAAATTTGAATGAAAATTTTAGATATTAAAATCTGCTTGGGTGAAATAACGTTTGACATTCAGGGATGACTTTGAAGCCTTGTCATTGACTACTGAGAGTTGTAAGTTTTGCAGCTAAATGAAAAATATATGTTGCTGAATGCTGTGTAGACCACTTCAAAGGGCGGGGGGAGGGGACAGGGGGAATCTCTGGAAGCTCCTTGAATTAGGGTTTCCATTTTCATTCTTTTTATCCTGACAGCTTGTCCATGCTTAAATACTTTATTCACTTACAGTCTCCACTAAGAATTAATTTTCTCTTCTTTGTTTTTGTTGTTTCCCAACAGTCAAAAGATAAGATTTGTGAGAAGAATATAGAAACAACTGAAGCACCTCCATACTCCTCCACCACCCTTTTGCCAACCACCACAAAGTTCAGAGTTTTAACAACCACCAAAGGATCCACCACTTCCCACCTGCCAACTAGCCTGCCCACAGAAGGTGAACTGTGTACACTGCATTGTTCTGTAGTACAAATATGTCATTTACAAGTCCAAATGAAATTTAGTTCCTTTAAGTATGTGCTCACGCTGACCTTTTCTCTTTGAGGCAGTCAAGGCAATATCTGCTACTGTTTTTAAATTGCAACTTGCTGTCACAACAATAAGGTGCAAAAGGGAGGAGCACTGGAGGAGGGGGTGGTGCTGCAGAAGCACAGGCAAGCCAGGCAGACTTCTGGAGGACTTGTGGTTACAGTGAGGTTTTCTTGTTCCTGTAACCATCAGACCATAGTCCAAAACCTGTTGAAATTGTAGAAGGAGAGGGCCGTGCTGAAGTTAATGAACAAACTCCCATCACAGACTTAATAAATTTTTAATCCCTTTAGGTATTCTATTTAGCCAGGTGAACATTAGAGATAACCCAAATTAAAAACCTCGTTGAAATCTGCCTGTTTACTTTTTTTCAGTCAGTTGACACTGTTCTTTTCATATAGTGCTCACTATTGTGAAATAGTTTCTATAGGCTTCTGAACCAAATTAACCAGGAGAGCGATGGTCTGTCAGTTCTCATCCTTGTCCCACTGGCTGCTTAAATCTTGCTTTTCTGTGGTTGAGATATCCTGCTTTCCTGCTTCTGGAGAAAATTCAGCTGGGTAGAAAAAGCTAACTCAGATTAATCGAATAGCATCTATAAAATGGGAGGGGGACAGAATTTTCTGTTGGAATGTAGGTTAACACAAGAAAAGGTACCAGGTACAGGCAGATTTTTTAAACAGCCTGTGACAGGAAAATTTGACCTGAAGGCATTTCAAGGTGGGGATCTACTAATAAGAAAGGCTGGGTTTGTTTGCAGCAAGAGAGGTTTAGAAACTTTCAGTGCAGGATTTGGACTACATTAGCAGCATTATTGCCTGGCATTTTGTTCATTAAAGCTCACAGCAAGAAGAGGAATATGAAAAGAAAAGGGATTTAAAACTGGTAGACCTTTTCATGATTCTTATAAGGGAACTAAGTCGTTTTTTTTTTTAATTGTCATGTGTTGGTTCATATAGTCCTTAATATGATAGAATGCTCAAGCTATGTATGAATATGTAATATAATGAATTATTTGTAAATGTTATGAGACAGACTCTAGTATCCTTATCAACAAGTATTTTGAATCCTTCTTTACACTGTAACATTCTCATAAATGTTTATTTAGTAGTGAGGAAGTAAAGCATTGCTCAGTTTTAAGTAAGAACACTACAAACTAGTTTTCACTGAGTACCGAATCGTTTTCTAATTGTTGGATGTCTTTGACATTAGAAAGTCATTCCCACAATGACTCATGATCTAGAAAAATGCATTTTCCTATAACTAAACTTTGATTTCCTTTATAGATGACACCAAGATAGCACTGCACTTAAAAGATAATGGAGGTAAGAGATTATTTTTTTGTCTGTAAATAATGTCAGTAGTTTGTCAAATTATACCCCACTGAACTTCCTTAATCAAAATCAGATTGTAGAAATAGTTTTTACCAGACTACCAAGGGACTTCAACCTTCCACATCTGTGTGGAAGAGCAGCGGGACAAATAAGCTTTGTAACTGCTTAGTAAATTAAACATTTACAGCTCTCTTTATAACTCTTCAATAAAACAGCAGGTTTGATTAACTTCCACTTATGGACATATTAAGTAAATTTTTAACTGTATTAATACAATTAACTGTATTATAATAGTACAGTAGTATTTAACTGTATTAAGAAGGGATATGGTGCTAGTTCTAAGTAATAATATTGTGCTGTAAACGCATTCATAGTAGTGAATTATTACATGACGTTTTGTTAATAAACATATCAATTTTATATCTGTGTCTCTGTACTAGCAGAGACCCTGTATTTCTGCATGCACATTCCCCGTGCGAGTTAATAAGATCACCCTGCCTCACTGTTAAAGGCCTCTGTTAAATGAGGCTCTGCAGGGGACTACTTTTGTCATCTTCTTTGTGTGTTCAAGGGCTGAGACCTGAGGTTTTCTCCTTCTCCCTTTGAAGCTGATGAGAATTTTGCTATTAGTTATAATAGGACTGGGTCATTAGATGTAGGCTGTGTCTGTATTCACTGCCAACATGGAGCTTGCTGAGGAGAAAGGAAAGATTTGGGTTGATTTCTCTGGTCTATCAAAGCAGAGGATGATTTGCTGAGCACATTGAAATAAATTGTATTTCCACTGATATAAAGGGAAATATTATTGGCTCTGATGGCCTTTCCTCCAAGCAGGGAGCACCAAGCCTCCCTCAGGCACAGGGGAACTGGCAGACAGGCATGGCAGCAGGCACAGGCAAGGCGCAGGGTGAGTCCAGCAGCTCAGGGGCAGCAGCTGGGGTCAGCCCTAGTCTAGTGACCACCGGCCGAGCCTGCAGTGATGAGGCGGGCCCAGGGGCAAGGCAGGAGCCAGGGCAGCAAGGCAAGGCTGGGAGCGGCAAGGGAGCAGGCTATGCACAGCAGCCAGCAGTGCAGCTCAGGCAAGGACCAAAGGAAGCAGCTCCCATCAGCAGTTCCAGAGAAGGTGAGGTCATGAAGGTGAGGTGATGAACCAGGTCCATACAGGGAGTCCAGTCAGCAGCAAAAGGAAACGGGGCCAGGTATAAGTCTACAACACAGCTCCAAGGTCCATCCAAAGAGGTATGGCCCATGGACAGGACTGGAGACAAGCTACCTTCAGCATAGATCCAAGGTTGGTGCAGGAGACAAGGTCAGAGATCAGATGGGGCTGAATACAGGTTCACCTACAACATAGCCTAGGTTTGGGCTTGAGCTTAACGGAGTCCCCGACCCCATGAGCAGAGGTCCCAGGTGCAGTGGGTCAGGACAGCTGAGGCATAGTGATTTCTCAGGGCCCTCACATAGAATTACTCAAGTTTTGAAAAACAGCAGACACCACTTACCATTTTGGTCTGTTTTCCTGTTGTATGATTTTCAGTAATGTTCAGACATTGTTTCCGCCATTCCTCAAGTTAGGGATCTGCTTGCTCCACAGGAGGCAGTTGCCATCCCCTTCCTTGCCAGTCGCTCCTCTGTCATTTTGCTGTCACTAACCACAGCACAGCTTGTCACATGATGTGCTGGGCATTGAATTGTCCATTTGTTGGCAGTGTCATTGTTTGACATGGTTTTGACACTTAAGTGATCCCTTGGAATAAGATCATCTATAATCTCAGGGTGGTACTTTTAGGCATTTTGTCTGCGGGAATGTCCCTGTACCTTTCTTTCTCATTCTTCTTGAAATCAAATTGCTTTTAATTTTGTTCTGAAAAGTCCTTCGGTGCTCTTAAAGATCAATAGACAAGGTGAATCAGTTAGAACTTCACTGTCCCATTTCATGTCTGCTCTGTAGGCAAGGTGTATTCCCAGATGAGCTGTGCCCACTCTCAGCCCCGCGAGCCATTGCTCCATGGCAGGTGGCTGGCCTGGGACCAGGCAGCAGTCTGTCATGAGCATCTCATAAACAGCTCAAAATAGTATGCTGTTATATAAAAAATAATTCAAAAGGTGGGCTTTTGAAAACACAGCCAAGTTTCTTTCAGTTTGAGACTTTCAACAGGATTGTTTTTTCACTTGTCTACTCCTTGCCCAAGATCTGGAAAAAAAACCAAGCCCACCCTGTGAAAGCAAACAAAATGTTGAACACTTGAGCAAGTGAGTGATGGCTGTGGCCTACTTGGTAGAGTGAGGTGGTAGGGTTTGTAGCACCACTTACCTTAAATATAGAAAGTCCATTTCCATGGAGAATGCTGCTGAACTTTAGGAGGACAAACTGATACCTGATGTGATTATTCATTTTTCTTGAGCTGTTTCTTTTGTTCTTGAAATTGGAAAAAAAAAGAAACTGACTTCAAACAACACTGAAGCAAAGCAACACATCAGGATTTCTCATTCACACAGTAAACGTAGCTTTTAATATGAGAAGTTCTTTTTGATGAATCTTCAATTATGCATTGAATTTTCCAGTGACCCCTAGATTAGGCTCAGATAAAACCTCTGCAACCACAGGCACATTCTTTGATTCTCTGTGATTTGTCAGCTTTTCATAAAGAGTAGATTATTTCAGGTAATGAATACAGGGTCTTTACTTTCTCACACTAGATCCTTTAAAACTCTAATGAAAGGGAACCTTTTATAATGGAAAACCAAAGCTGTATTGGATCAGTGATCGGCTATGGCTTGATGTGTTCTTGGATGATAGCAGTCAGTGTCTGGTTAGGTACAACAAAAGGATTCCATAAAAATTCTGCATCTCACCTCTGTCTGGAACTTTTGAAATGAAATGTTATGAAGCAGCAACTAAATTCAAATTAAACTTTAGGTTCAGGTCAAACTGCTTTGACTTTTTAATTATATGAGTAAATCACTTGCAAGTTAATGCTGTAATTTGCCCACAACCTTTTGTGGTATATTTTAACATAAATTTCACATTTGCTTGTTTCTGTTTCTTCTGTCTTCCTCCTCCTTTCACTGACACATGACAGATGCCTAATACATGCATGTCAAACCATTTTAAAATACAGCTGGCATGCCATCACAATTTTTGTTAAATCTTCATTCTTTTCAAAATAACAAGCATTTTGTAAGTTTTAAGATACGTCCATCACTAAAAATGTGTATTTTTGTTATTAATTGCAGATTCTGTTGAGGGTTTTTTCATTTGTCTTATAACAAAACACAGCTGAGTAAACAGTTTAAAAGCCTAATTTTTCATAACAATTGTGAGTAATTGGTGGTGGCCATACAGTAATGCAGTATTTTCTTGAGACTTGAGAATTCTTTGGTGGATGATTTAGGTGATTGGCCAGCACATTTAGACATTTTATTTGACCTTTTTAGACACTTAGTTGCGATGATTTGTTTACTATGAGTCCTTCTCAGTCCTTCAGTTTATAACTCAAAAGAAAAGTGTGTGTGTGTTGGACAGTAAGTGTCAGAGAAGCTGCTACACTTCTCATTCATCAAGATGTACAGAAACTGCTGTTGCACAAAAGGAAAGCTATGCAAAAAACCCATCTGCCTGAGGGAGAAAGCTGTTTTACTTATTTGTGAGTCCATCCCAGCATAGGAAATGTCTGTGTCCTGCTACTTTCACTCTGTAGTGGACTTTTTCAAAGGTGGTCTAGATACAAACATCAATGATGTACAGGATTAACGTTAGTGCTATGCAGAGCTTAATTCGAGCTTGATAGATTAGGAAACTGTAAGAAATGACCAAAATGCAGACCAAGTTCTGCATTCATAAAAAGAGTAATTTTATATACCTAATATACAGTGATAAATTTACCCAAGGTTTTTTGGTTTGGTTTTTTTTTTCGTTTTTCTTAATAGTCCTGTATGCCTGGAAACTGTCTCCCATTAGCCATCTGTCTTCTTAATTTCCCTTGAAAATTGGAGTCTGAGCTCTTCCTACCGTAGGAATTCTTGACAAATTACGGAGGACTCAGTCCTGTTTATTTTGTGTATCCTGAACTCCAGCTGCAACACGTTGAACAATAGCTCATGCCTGCCAATAATAATCTCATTTATTTATTTCTAATGTGTTAAGCTTCTAAATAATCCAGAAAATGAGACCTATTTCAACAAAGAGACAAGCCAACCCTTTAAGAAAACACATAATTTTGACTTAACAAAAATTACTATGACCACACAGTACAAAACAGCTAACTCGGGTTAACAGGACACTACATGTTAGCTGAGTCCTCTCCCAATTTTAAAGTAAAACACATTAAATCAAACAATGCTAAACCTCACCTTTGTGGTGGTTTAAAAATGTTTTAAATTGAACCTTGTATGATCTGCACACGATATGGCTTTGTTTTATCATCAGATCTTGGCCTAGACACAGGAAATGACCTTCCAGAGGCTTCATCGCAGCTGGTGCTAGCCAGGGAGCCACAAGCTCTTCTTTTGGGCCTTTCTTACAGCCAGTGGCAAGCAGTAGGCAAAAGGAAGTCGTTAAGGGCACCCTTAAAGAAGTGCCCAAAGTGGGCTAAGTTACTATATAGGGGTGCCTATTGCTGTCAGCTACAGAGAAAAATCTAAATGACATGCTAAGGGTGGACATCTTATTTCTAGGTGCCTAAGGTTTCCTTACATTAATTCTATTCAAGGTGTACTAGCTAATGTGTTGTGTTTCAATTCCTGTCCGGAAACCTGGCAGGCCAAGATTCAGACCTCTTCTACCACTCTTCTCTCATGAAAAAGGGAGGATTTAAGGTTTTGACCATTATTGCAAAAATCATGTTTAGATTAGGTTATGGATTATGTAATTATACATTTACTTCTGTATGTTCCACTTACTCAAAACTGTTGATGTTCCCCTAAAATGGCAAAGTTCATACAATTATAGACAAGCAAGGATTTCCTTGGAGACAACTTGTCATAGTTTATCTATGCTGTACTATATGCTGTGCTTGTGTAAAAAAAGTATCAAGGAGCAGCTTTGGAATGGTTCCAGTAGTGATAGAAATAGAAGGAAAAAAAGAAAAATGTCAGAACACAGAGATAAGCAAAATATATGGTGATGGATAGAAATGTGTTAATAGGGTAAGAATATGAAGAAAGGTAGTTTCAAGAAGAACAGTTAGCCACCTTGATAATCAAATAAACCAGAAAGAGCCTTGTAAACAGAGTTTATTGGATTTATTTTTTTTTTCTTATATTTAGGTAGGGGGATCATTTCAAAGGGAACCAATAAAATATAACTCAAATAAGTCAGCAAGTCTTCCCATATATTGTTTTTCACACTGTAGATTACAAGCTAGGTAATGCTGACACATCTCCACATTCTCTGTTTCTCCATGAATATTTCCAAGCTGTTCCTCCTGTATCATTTCTCAGCAATCTCTTCTCAGCACTAGTTAGAGATAGGTATCAAGATGTGTTAGAGATCTCTTTTGTTTTCTTCAGTATGATCAAAGCGTGATCAAAGCTGAACTTTAGACCCCAAGCAATTTGCTAAATGCTGCTTACTGCTTTCTGCAAGTTTGGCTCTAACACTCAGGATAGGAAAGCATTATCCTTAGAAAAATTGTGGGATCTACCATAATTTGTTGCTGTAAGAAACATGAAATTATGTGCCCGGTGTAATTCATGTTCTTCCTGTTCAGGAAATCTTGTGACTTAAGGAAAGCCTATACAGCCTTGCTGGTGTTCAGTATGAAACTACATCAGTGCCTGCTGGCAGTTATCTTGTTGAAATGGAGCCTTCCAAAGCCAAGAACGTAAGCTTGGAAAAGCAACAGCTTCTGATATAAATGTTCCCATCTTCCTTATGCATCAGACACAGGAAGAAGCATATCCTGCATAGTATATGCAGTGGTCAGTGGGCTACATGCATGTTTTTTAAGCAAATACAAATGAAAATTGCTGAACACATCCATTCTGGGTAGAAAATAGAATCATGGATTAATAATCTTTATTCTTAGGACACTTAAATTGATAGCATTAGGAAATTCTGTTATTTTCTGTTTGTTTCATGGTACTTCAGATGTGCTTAAATGTTACTTAGAACAAGATATATGTGTCTTTTCCAGAATTTCTTGCATCTCCACTGCATCCCAATTTTGCTGTCATCATCTTATTACAGCTATCATCACAGAACATGTAAAAAACACCAATCCAATCTGCCGAAAGTCAATCAAATAATGGCAGAGGTTTTCCAAAGTAACGGCAGTGGAATGTATCCCCTAGAAAGCAAACACCACTTTCTTGCTCTAGCATTTGTACATCATATTAGGCATTATATAGCACATTAGGTTAAAGAAGCGTGATGTTAAAACAGTTTAGCTAAGCCAGAACAACTATGTGTAGACACTTTGACTTATACTGAAGTCTAACTTATACCAGTTTAGTTTCTCTTTGGTTTTCTAAGCCAGATATAAAATTATATATAGTATCTATTCTTACAGTTGTCATGACTTTGCTGTAAAGGCACACATTTAACTGATTTTGTTAAACACATACAATTTCTGGACTTTGTACCAGCTCAAAGGGTTGATATGAAAACCACATGTAGATCTAAATTGAGATCTTATGGAGGGCTAAATGTGATAGACTGGATAAACTTTTAAGACAAGGCTGCATTACTTAATGTTTTATCTTATCATCTGTTGCTGTCACAGTGCTGTGGCAGTGTGACAACTAGGGCACACAAAGCTCCTGTGATCTTCTGTCTTTTCAACTACCTATTCTACATGAAGTTACCCCAGCAGCTGCAGTCAGTAGTGCCCTGCAATCTCCTCTACATTGCTCACATATCTTTGACATCGGTGTGCATGGGTCACTGTGAAGGATGGGAAAAATAGAGGTCAAGTGAAAGACTAATATAGTTGTACATTTTGCATTGAAGTTGAAGTACCTGAAGTTGTTCTGCCCCCGAAAGGGGGGGTGGGGGTAAGGTGCGTGCGCGTGGGAGTAAGTAACTGCCAGCATCGCACAGCTTTAAAGATGAATAGCCTGCTTGACCTGATGGTCTTGTATTTGCTTTCAGTAGGGTTTGGAGGAGTGAACGGGCTGACTAATTGAAATTCTTCTAATCTGGTAACTTTATGCTCTTCTGGTTTTAGCAACAGTCAGCTGCCTTGCCAAGCCAAATGGCATGGTACAATATGGTACAATATTGAGCTTCATGATGGCCACTGCTTGATGCTACTAAGTACTGTAATAGCTTACACAGCCTCAAGCAACTCAAACTAAAATCAATACTGATGACAACTGTTGTAGTGTTAGGTGATATTTTAGAGCAGAAGAATGAAAGACCTTAGCTAACATGTTTAGAGTGCTGTCATCCTATAAACAGAGGGATTTGATTTTTGTGCACTGTCATCCATTTATTGTACTAAGCAGTTGATCAGTCTTGGAGAGACTGGATTCCCCTGGATCCTACAGAAAATTGATAGCAAAACCAGATACTGAATTCAGAATCTGTGGGTTACACTTCATAATATTCTCACTCAGAGACCACTTTTTAATTCTTTACATGCAATTAGAAACCAATTTTTAAAGCATTATCTGAGCCATAACTTTATAAATCATCATGAAACCAAGTAAAGTGTAGCAATGGCTTAACCTCAAAATCTTAACAAATGCTAAGGGAATGAATGCACAAATCAAGAAAATCACACTCCATTACTGTGAAGAAGCTGAGAAGTCCAGAGCATGCTGTTCCGAAAACAGGTAGAGAGAACATTTTTATGGAGATTCCTCTGAGCCTCTGGAGAATCCTTTCAACTGTACATTCACTTATTCCCTCACACAGTCACTATATGTAGGTCATTAATCTGTTCAGAAATCTGCATTATGTACAGGAAAAAAGCTTAGGTTTGGAGAACCATATACCTGCCCCATAAAACAATCAGTCTCCTGGTAGACTCACATTCCAAATGTAAGTGGAGGCCCAAAAGAGGGGAAAAATCCAGTGGCTCTACTGAGCTCACTGTAGGCTGTAACCCTGTTGTGCTCAGCTGTCCTAAACATTATGTCCTCCCACTTTGCAGGAGCATATTAACTCGAACCCACAGTCATGCAAATAGGGTGATACAGCTGCCAGGCTAGAAATTATATACTTAATAGGGTAGAGGTGGTGGAGTGACCTTGGATCTGTAGGTGCAAGTTAGCCCCAGACCATGCAGTAACAGAGGGTTTCTGTTCTCTGGCTGCCCAAAGAGGAGAGCAGACACATGGAAAGGAGGTGTTGCCAAATGGCTTGTAGAGATCTCTTATGTGGAAACAGCTATGAGACACCCTGAAGCTCCTGGATGAGAGGAACCAGATCAATAATGGTCCAAGGATGGCTACAGAAGAAGAACAGTTTTGGGTGTAAGAATGGTCGAATGAGATTAACATAGGTACAGTAGTGTACTGGACAGATAACAGGGGCAGTAGTAAGGAGACATAGGTTTGACCTGCCAGATTCAGCTGATTTGCTCAAAGTCAGAATGTTCCATCATTGTTACTGGCAGACAGTTTTATTACTCTGAAATAAACCTTGGAGAGGGATCAAAATTGCTTGATTCCTTGCTTAGATGACTTTAAAAAAGACAGGTGTATATGATTGTAGATTTCTGATACATCAAATAACATCTGTCCTAAGCAGTACATGCCTTTGTTCACATACCAAATTTATATAACTAGTAAAAGTAGTACCCAGCACCCCACCAAGAAGCAGAAATGGGCAGCTAAGAAATCAGCCTTCAATATGTCTCATTTCCCCCCAGAGCTCAGGACTTCAGACTGAGATATTTTTTACAGAGTGAATTACAAAACTTGCAGTCTCTGATGACATCCCTGTGAACAATATAAAAAAAGTAGTATTGGGTTGTCACAGTGAGTTTTAAGTTACTTAAATGCTACATTCTTCAAGGATCATCAAGTTCCTGTGATTTATAATTTTACAGTAATAATAATATATAAGCATATCTGACTTTTCTAAGTTAGTATTTGAAGGATAGTGTTTTTTACATAAGAACAATAAGATACTCATTTTGCATTAGTATTAATAGTATGGCACAATCTACTTTAATCAATAAATGTATTTTTATAAAGCTGAATGTGCTACAGCTTCAAAATCATGATCAGTACCAAAATAGTCATTACCTAACATACACATTGGGGAATGCAAGGGAAGTTGTGCAGTTAACAACTAAACTATTTTAAAATGGCATGTTTACAGGGAGGCTCTGAAAATACTATCACACATTCTGTCCTGTAATGATTAATCTATGTAGTGTGTACTCAATAAAACAGTACATAAATCTCTGCTGTAGATGCGGTTATACCTGAACCTATGTGGTTTTCCAGTCTGCTTCATCTGTAGGAGATGTTTTCATGCACTGGTATCCAGACCTGTTTTGCCAAGTTTTGTCAAGTTAATAAACCAGCATTTCTGTACCAGTAGTGCTGCATAGATGTTCTCATACCCATGTGATAGTTTCATATTCATCTGTAAGAGTCAGCTAAAAAAATCTTGGGGTTTGGTGAACATTAAGGATTCCTCCGGTTGCTGCGATGTGACCTAACAGCAAACACTCATTTTAACATAAAGCATTCCTATATGAGAGGAAATTGCAGGGTTCATTGTCTATCTCTTTGCGACAAATTCATGGGTTTGCCATGAAAATTCATTCATCTGGTAAAAAGAGGGGAGAAAAGAACAAAGCTCAGTGCCAAGTTATCATTTTTAGGCTGATTGCTGCTATTTAGGTCATCTGTATCCCTGGCTTTGCTAGTATAGCTGTCAGTCAGGAGGATCAAATAAGGTATTGCATTTTATCCCTTAAAGATGCATGTGCATATAAGAAGTGAGTTTGAATTGGGGCTTTTAACCATCTGATCAAAACACAAGAGTAAAAAGGAATTACATGGCTTTTGGAGGGAAAAAGCAAAGCTTTATTTTCCAAGTCCACACAATGAAATTCTACCTTTTTGTCTGTCATTTGCCCTTGGTTCTGTGTCACTTCATAAAAAAATGAAAGTTTCTATCCAGGAGATGCCAGAAGTTCACCTATTTTTCCTCCATTCTACCATAAATTTTTAGGTATCTCTGCTTTTGCAGGCAGAGGTATTAATCTTTGGTAAGTAAGCTCTGTTCCATCTCATGTCATGAGAGCTGTACATGTATGTATCACAATTTTGTTTTCTCATATAGAAAACTATCACAATAGAAACTCTGTGTAAACCTTAAATTTAGATATTAGAAAACAACATATTTTATTATGTTGCAGATCTCAATGGTTAATATGCAATAGTGAGAAAAATAATCTTGAGAAAGCATCCACAATATGGTTACAAACACTCTAAAGAGCAGTCCCAGTTTGTACACACAGTTGTTCCTGTTAAAGTCAGCATGACAGTCCCCATGGACCAGGACAAGATTTTCATTCATGATAATTCCTTGAGTTTTTTTCTTTTTCCTACTCCAGAAGAAGCTTACCCAACTGTAACTAGACACATAATACAGTAATATAAAATCAAAGATGATACAGTCCTTATGTGTTTATCATGCAAAAAAATGACATTTTTATTGTGTTTTCACTTTCATTTTTTAAACAGGGTTCCAGCAGGGGAACAGTTATTGCATGTTTGTATTGCGTATTGTGTTTGGGAAAAAAAGTTACTTGATGTTTCTGTCCTGTCATTCGGCACCTAATGAGAAACAGACTAACTCTGGAGATGTTAAAAGCTTTATGTGTGTGAGAATTTGGGGAGGAGTTATAAATGTAGAGTATAATGTATGTAACAGTTGGAGGTTTGAGCACAAGGAAAGTTTGGGGAAAGGTCCACTGAGAGAGCTCCTTTTGGGAAAGGTTTGTTCATAAGACAAATACCTCCCATGGGTTTAGCCTTGCCTGGAACAGCAGATGTGCTGTGATAATCTTAATAAGATTTCTGCACCTGAAAACATTTCCGAATCCTTTTTTTCATCTATTTCCCTTGGTGGCTTTTTAAAAGAAACGTCAGTTGATTTTGCAGCAGAGAGTATTTTCAAAGTTGACAACACTGTTTATTGTCTCTGTGCAAAGAGAGTGAAATCGATTTCTCTTGAGTATTCAAGGCCTGGGGTCAATGAACTGAATTTCGATTATGGAAATTACAAGTTAGTTACACTTGTGGTCATTTAAGGAAGTCATTTCTCGTATTTCGTTATTTTTTGTATTTGGCATTCTGATCACTGCAGTGGTGTCCATGCAGTGCTCGACCCTAGACTAGTAGGAATCTGGGCAGGCACTTGTCACCTGTGTTATTTGAAAGAGACAATGTTCTTGTTTGCAAAGCTGGATGCTAAACACTGAGAAAATACCAGATCAAAGGGGATTAATTTGATGGCTTTAACAGAGTGGTTGGAACCTTTGCTGAAGTCCAGCATTTTTTAATGTGCAGAATATGACGTTCTGCCTTCAACCGTAACATAGTAACAGTACAAATTACTCAGTGCAAATTGGCCTGAAAATGGGTACATGTGACCAAGTAGTTTATGATGCACTGATGTTGCATTGAAGGGAAGAGTCAAGAATATGAGGCTGTCAAAAAGACAATTATGAGACAGACAAACTGAATCCTCTGCTACTTCTGGGGAGCAGTTACTTCTCAGTCGGGTGACTCACACAACTAACTGCTCATCACTGGGAATTAATAGCCCAAGCCAGAGCATGTACAGGCCTTTCCTTATGGCCTTTCAGTTGCTTAATTTGCATTTGTTTGGCAATTTAAATTATATGTGTAAGTCCTAAATACTGTTACTGTGCGTGAACAGAAATTAAGACTGGAGCTTGTATATATTCAGCTAGTCTCAGCTGAAAGTAAATAGCTATTTAATAAATTATTAATGGCTATGTCAAGTAAAAGACTCTGCTGCCTGAAAGTTAGAGGAACCTTTTTTAGGGTCACCTTTCTTTCCTGTGACCTCCATGAATCTTGCATCCTTTTATACTTATTGCTACAACTACCAGGAAATTACTTAAGTGCCCTTTGGGTGGGAATACATTTGAAAATAGATCTTCTACATGCTAGGCAATATCTTCTTTCTTTCGCTGCAATGTAAAGGATGGCCTGCAGATTTTCACTATATGTACTGGGTTAAAGAAAAGAAGAAAAAGAAGAAAAATCAAATAGGGTTGACCCTACTTTTCTTTTTTAAAAGATCCTGTACATCTGTGTGACCTAAGCTTTAAGAAGGCTAAGTAAATCCCTTTGTAGGATTTAGTCAGGGAGAGGCGTGGTTCTTGGATTTTGTTCGTGCCTGAGCTCAAACTTGATGTCCACAGTCAGTACAGTTAAAACTGAAGTTCCTGTGTGAACAGGTACTCATGAACTTTTCAGTAAAAAGAAAGGTACCTCCAGGATTAGGCAGTACCTGAGTAGGGGTGCATGCTTGCAATTTTTTATTAGATTCATTAATGCCTCCCACATCCTAGTTTAGCCTCTCAGATTATTGGGTTCTTTTTCTTTATCCTCTGAATATGTTACTCAGGTCCTTACTCCACAAGCTGTCTCACTGGCTTCATGGTAAAGAGCAGAGCAGCACTGCAGGGTTTCAGCTGTCCTGATTCAAGGTTAAGGAAATATGGACAAAAGCAGGGGAAGTGTACATGAATCCATTCAATTCCTCCATAGGTTCACTTCCACGTTATAGTTAGAAATATCTCTTGGCTACGATAATGCATCTTTATTTTCCTTTTCTCCCTGTTGTTGCAATGGTGCTGTGATCTGCTGGGTGATGAGCCATACAGGCCTTCCTTGATCTGGTGAGATAAGTGCATGGTGGATGCATGAGCTGTTGCACTGAAATTAACTATTCCTGTTTTCTTTTATTGCCCCTCTTACAAGGCATTTAACACTACCTAGATCAGTAGACCTTGCTTCTATTATTTTCCAGTTCTCTTTTTTAATATTAGCGTGGAGTGCTCTACTCACAGTATGATGAATGGTAAAAGACCATGCGCAGTTATTGGTACTGCTGTTGTTATTGTTTTTACTATTAATAGCAATAACAGTAACTTGTTTGAAGTCCTACCGATCACTCGATAGCTATCTTCCAAGAACAAATTAAAGGGACAGTCTCTGGCCTCACAGACCATGGCACTTGAAGACAACCAAACGAATAGTTCAGTGGGATGGCACAACGAAAAGGATGACTGCAAAAATCAACAACTTTCATTATAGTCAGCTTGGCAAACAAGCATGGTGAGAGGAAATTTAAAAGTGGAATTGAAAGACAATTTCTCAAAAGCAAGACCAGAGAGAGGTGTTGTATGGAGTAAGGCATGGAGGTGATTTGAAGGATTGCCAGAAAAGCAGAAAGCAGTGGGAGTACTGGGAGAGTAACATAAGTTTATGAAGCCAAATGACCAGTGGTCTTCCGGTGTTTCTCAAACCTAGGGCTTCTGAATCGCTTTTTTGCCTGCAGTAGTGGGTAGAACAGCACTTCTTTGTGCAAAGGGATGCTGAAGAATCATTGCTTATCATCATGTTCGTACTTGCTCTGATATTCCAGGTTGTCCGAAGTAGAAATCACACCCAAACAGAAGTTGGCTCGTTTATTGAGAGACTTTTCCCACAAAGGTTACAGTGTTATTAAAAGTCTTTCAGTCACTAATGTGGAAGCACTGCTGACAAGTTGCTTGTGTGGCAGAGACAGCTGTCTTTTCTCCTGACAGGAGCACAGCATTAGTGGCCTCTTGGTATCAAGTTTAGTAAATGGATGGTCTTCTGTAATACTTTGGTATGATGAGTGTTCTATTCAGACCAAGATTAGAATATTGCAGGGTTATTTAGCATCCATCTGTAACACTTTTGGCTGAATCAGTTGCACAGGGTGGTTCAAAACCTCTCTCCAAGCTAATGAATCAGGCTTTCAGAATGTGCTTATTAGCTAGACCTCACAAGGGTTTGTGGCATGTCTCAGCTTGGACCTTTTTTTAAAAAATACAACATTTGAAATGTATTCAATTAGTATTTCTTGTCTGTAGGGCAACTGTGATAGTTTTATGAGAAAATCAAAGGAAAATTCATTATGAAGGTAATTAGGAACTTCAGAATGTCCAGATTGTATTAAAAAGAAAGGATATTAATTTTGTTTATTGAGTTAGAATTAGTAAAACATTTGGAAATGTTTGTTCATTAAGTTTATTAGAGTATGCAGTTGTGGGGAAGAGGCATCTAACATTTTTTCCAACTTGGGCTGTGGAAAACAAGGAACATGCAACACAGAAAAAGCAAATGCTCAGTTGCCATCTGTGAAATGAAATGGGTAAGACATAAGTTGCTATGCTAATAAGTGTGCCATTTGTGCAGCTTCCACAGATGACAGTGCGGCAGAGAAGAAAGGTGGAACGCTTCATGCTGGCTTAATTGTTGGCATTCTAGTCCTGGTCCTCATTGTGGCTGCAGCCATCCTTGTGACTGTCTATATGTATCATCATCCAACGTCAGCAGCTAGTCTCTTCTTTATAGAGGTAAGACCAAAGTAACATGTTGTGATACTAGTCCTGTCACTTAGCTAGGATAATTGGGGTTTCCAGAATAGAACTTTTTAAACTAAATCTAGAAAGTATTGTTGTGTTCATAGTGTAAACTTTGAAGAGAGGGGCCTCTCCTAGCAGGTGATACTGTTTTGTTCTTATCAGGTTTGTCACTCAGCTGCTTCTTTAGCTACCATTGCTATTATTTTTTGGGTGTTTTACACAGGACATATATCTAAAAGATATATCTCAGATACCACTCCACCTCTCTTTCCTATCCTTCATTTTCCTCATGATAGCATTTTTCCATTAGCTTTCATGTGCACTGGCAGTTTATTTTGGGACATACATTTTTTCTGTTACTTTCCTGGGGAAAAATAAAATGTATGCATTCTTAATTCTCTAGAAGAGCTGACTTAAAGTAAGTTTTCAGTTTGAAACCTGTGTTAGCTGTTCCATACAATCATTTGTTGAAATCTTTGAATGCTTTGCCTCAGAGTGTGGGAAAGATCCTTTTCACCTAATTTTAACATCTAAATCTAGTATTATCTCGCCTTGCTCTTTTTATTAGTGTAGTGAGAAGACGATTGGTTTAGACCATGATTCATCTGACCTATTTGAGACATCTTCTTCAGAATTACATAAATAAGCATTTTTCTTCCTCAAATACCAATAACTACCTTAGGTGTAGACACCTACATTGCAGATGCTGACATTTAGTCAGCTCAGCTTCACTGTACGTGACAATATGAGAAAGAAACATTTGCCATAGGTGTTCGATTCTACAAAAAACTGTGAATACCTCTACACCTACTTGTGGTTTTTTCAACTCGACAGTTTTCCTCTACTTTATGATAGCCATAGAGTGGCTAAACATGAAAGAATATGCTGACTGTTCATAAACCTCACTTGCAGTACTCCCTTTCTTTTAAGAGCCTGGACACTTTCTAATGGGCAATAGTGAAGGCACAGAACTACTGGAAGTGTTAGTAGGGATGTATCTAGGGATTGCTTAGGTAAAAAACTGGACCAGGAAGATACAGACATTCATTCTTAGTGACAGCAGTGTGAATTGAAGTGAGACATGAGCATGGACAGAATGATTAATCTTTAAAATTGTATTATAATAAATATACTTCTTAGATGCAATAGTAGTGACAGAGATCAAAAGGAATGGTTTATCAGTATTCCAGGCTCAAGCGGTGTAACTGTGTTAACCACCAGGGAACGGCATCCACGTAATAAAATCAATAGTTTTCTTTCATGTCTATGCAACATTTCAAGCCAGTTCTCTATTGATGTAGACAAACAAAACTCCACTGAAGTCCTTGTACAAAAGAGAAGGATTTGTTCCTTTCTTTTTTTCACACACAGATTGAATTTCTCTTCTTTTACTCTAGTAAAAACAAGTTTCTTATCTGTTATTATGTGACTGAAAAGGCTAAGTAATTGGCAACACCATTTTTTGATGAGAGAAGAATACCAAATTAAAACACACATTTATTTATTTTTGTTCTCAGTATAGTAATGGTATGTAAATTTATTTCGTTCATCAACATTGTACTCATCATGCAAACAGTGGTGCCTCAATCAGTTTTGTTAAACCTATTCCACTGAATTTAATCTTTAGGTGGTATTAATCACTCTTCGCAGTCAAAGCTAAAATATCTCTAGCAAGTAATGTAGGTGTTTAGAAATAATGGAAAACATAATCTTTCTGTTTCAAATAAAGGGGAAATAATTGAATAAGGACAGGATGAAATAAATCAGTCAAATCAAGTTTATGCAAAAGTTGGTATAAACTACATCCTCTTTTGGTTACTAGAAAAATAGTGATACTTGTGAAGAATCAGCCATTTAGCAAGAATTGTAAAAAATTCTAGCTGTGAAGGAGTGGCCTTTCCCTGTGAGTGGTAAAACCACTGATGGAGTGGTAAAACCACAAGGGGTGGAGAAAGGGATTACTCTGTATTTCAGAACATTTCCACAGATTCAAAAACTGTAAAGCCATTGTTGATATCATAAGCAAGGAAGACCGGAATAAGGTAATCCTTTCTTGAAATAAAATTCTTTTAAGTTTAATCATTTACTTTCCAAACAAAAAAGAAAATAATTTGACCAATTCAAAAAATAGAGACTAGAATATATGATTCTTATATTCATCTGATCTATAGGATGTACATGATTCCAGTGCAGAGGAGAATGTATCTTCTCAGACTTGTATTTTGAAAGTGAAGTACAAACAAAAGTGAAGCATAACTGGTATAAATAGGTCACTTATAAAAAAGCATTCCTTATTGGATTTGTGCAATTGAAAAAAAATTGTGTAAGCGGCTACAGATAACATGGTACCCCACATACCACAGCAGACAAGCTGCATTATTTATGGGAAATGAATGAAATGTGGATCTGATGTTACTGTTCTGGGTAAAGAGCTCAAGAGGATTGCCATGGACTTGTCATGAAATGAGAACAAGCATGTAAATATTTCACAGTATGATACTGTTTTGTATTAGTCTTTTGATTAATAAAGCAAGTTGCACAGTTAAAACAAGATGTGACAGATGGACAGGCAGCTCCTTCATGCAGTTATCTAAAAAATTACTAGTACACTAGTCTCCCATCAAGTCTTCTAGCTAAATCAAGATCTGCATCAGTTTATCATGAGTAATTAATATAAATCTAAGGCTGGATAGAATGAAGAATGGGAACCTGCCCCATTTGTGTTTACTTTTAAAGAAGCTACTTTATAGAGGCATCATATTGATGTTAAGCATAGCATTCATTCAAAACTTAACACGATGAGTAAGTTTTTTTACATCTAAGATTCTAGGATGCTGTCATGATTTTGTAGGTAAAGCATCATATTCAGTCAGATTTTGTTGGGGTTTTTTACGTTAAGGGCTATGTAAGGAATTTTGAGTTGATTTGGTTTATAGTCATGACTGATTACTGAATAAAGAAAAGTATGATAAACTGATCTCATCTCTGAGGCTTTAAGTCTTTCTTTCTTTCTTGTGTTCTCTGCAGATATCACTCAATATTCACTTACGTCCTCACTCAGGTTTTCACATAGCTCATCTCAAATCCCAGTTGTGATGCCCCTCATATTTGTTATATAGTGAGCTCCCCTAGACAGGGATAAGTACACCTACATTTTTATTGCAGTGTTTAACTTTGCACTGATAAATGCAATCCCTTGTGACACCTTTGAGCACCATGAAATGACCTTCTGAGTGCACTAGTTGGTTTAAATAAGCGATACACAAAAGCCAAGAAAAACACAATTTATTTCAAAAACAACTATTGTCTCAGAACAGCGTAACATTATTCTGTGATTTTTTTACACTTAAAGTCTGAAGAAAATGTTTTCTCTAGTGGTTTTATTCATAGCTGTTGAACACAATGCATATGTGCAGCCCCACAGGAACAAAAATAGCTATTTTGAACAAATAGCTTGAAAAGTCAATGCTATTCAATTTGCCCACGATAGTGTATCATTTTAAAAGAATAAGATCGAAATAGTTCAATACTTTTTCACAAAAGTTCCCCTTTTTCTTAAGTGCGTAGAAGATTCAAATCAAAATGCAATGTTTTCCTGTTTCTTCCAGCCCCCACACTATTCAACATGTGTTTCATTGTTTAAGTTGGACGCTTCTCTGGTGACCTAAAGACAGAATTAATTATCAACTTTTAAAGTTGAGGGAGTTTAAATTAAAGTTCTAGTGAATGCAGGCTCTTTCTAAAAGCTGAGAGTAAACACTGACTAAAGATTAGCTTGTGGAATGACAGAGGAGATGTTGTATGCTTTGGTATTTTATTTATTTATGGTTATCTCTATGGTATTTTCTGTCCCTTGAATTTTACTTTGTTTCCAGTTATTTCGCCTTTTGAATCAAGCTACATACCTACTGTTACCAAGGAATCTTGTCTCTCTTGAGTATACTTTGAACTTACTTGCACTTGTTTTTAAAAGCAGTGTACATGTCAAATAGTGCTTTTCATGTGTTTTTCAACAAAGTGGAAGCTTATGTCAGAAATCTAGCTGTAAGACATGTAGCTACACACTAGCTATATCACTATTAAAAAGTAAGTAATTTATTCACTAACTTGTATAGTATACTTGCATTTGGGATTTAAGGTTAGGTGGCCAAGAAGCCAGCATGATGCCCCTATTGTCGTGCATTGCATGCCTGTGATATAGATCATAGCAAAAGGGATATAGATATCTGGAGCTGAATGTAAATAGGGGCAAAGAAATTCGATCTGAGTCAGATGGATTTGGTCAAATTTCAATGAGTGGTGGGCCAAATAGCAACCTTAGTAGTATTCTGTGTTTTACTTCTTCCCTTCTTTTTCTTCATGTTCTTTTTTTCTGGTGGTTTTTTTTTTTTTTTAACCTTTATTGATTTGCATTTGTGTGTGAACTTTGACACTGAGAGCCGTTAACATCCAGGGAGCATTTAGCAAATCAAAAATCAAGGCATAAGGCAGACTGTGTTTTACTCTGATGTCTTTTGCCTGTTTGCACCCAGTTATCTGTGGACACAAAAGGTTGCATGGCACAAGTTTTCATGCACATGCTTTTTTTGTGTTTTTCTTATATTTCTTACATATATGTTAGTCCAAAGTCTTTTTAATGTTTGAAACTTACCTCAGCTGTCATCCCAATGCTCCACCTTTGGAGAACAAAGACAACATGATGTGGCCACAGCTGAGGAGACAGCAGAAGAATTGCTGGACAATATGAAGGCAGGGAGTCAGATGTTGTGATGTCTTTTTGCAGCTGGACACAGTGATACTGTTGCCAAACGTGCTTATGTAAGGCTCAACAACAGCAGAATAAAATTCCATGACAGTTCTCCGCGGGTAGGGGATTTCAAGGAGTCAGAACTAACACTGCAAATTGGGACCATCTTAACCTTAGGCAAAAAGCCTTTCTTTTGTATTCGGCTTATAGGTACAAAGCCAAATCCAACTTACTAACACATGTAGGCTCTGAAGCTGTAAGGATATGAGTGAATTCAGAGCCTATGTGTTTCTTAATAGCGGCTGTGTATGCCTTAGTAGTAGTTAATGTCACACACTGAAGAGCAGTGTGGGTGTTTGTGGTTACAAGTTATCATTCTTCTGAATTAAGATCCCATTTTAAAGGTCACAGCCTTTGCCTTGATGTTCCCACTCTCCTTGGGGGTTTTCTATAGCTTTATTGTGCTGATTCAGCTGCTTTGAAACATGCATGTACACTTACACACACATGCACATACCTGTGTCTTTTTTAGTTGTTTGCTTTACTTCACTTCGTATGTTTAAGCTGGATAATTTCACAAATCTGTTTTTCAAATGGTCACACAGAGAGTTGAACTGGTGCTATGGAGCCAAAGAGTGACCTTGGGAGAAAAAGAGGGAAGAAGGAATGAGCAGTTATATATCTTTGGCAAATAAAATATTAGCATGTGATCAGAGTCAGGGGGGTGCACTTCGACTCCTCCTTGTTTAACTTGAAGTATATCTTTTGTAGTAAATTAAATAAGCCTGGGACTGTTTTTTAACATAAAGACCAACCAGCACAGAAGGATCTGCATTTCTGTTTTCTAACTCACAGTAATTCCTGAATCCTGAGCCCTAGCTGGGGTGGTCTGAAAAAGCACTAATTGTTGGGTATTCTTCTAGTGATTGAGCTGTATAGAGGATTTCAGTATCTGGAGACATTCACTGGCATGCAGATGTAGCAGTAGATTTTCTTCAGGTTTTGACCTTCTGCTCATCCCCTGTCTGCTTAGAGGAATGAAATAAAAGGATAAAATAGTCAAAAAAACTGAAGACAGCTCTTGGAGTTTCAGAGCTCAGGGATTAATGGGCATTTCTGGCTCACTGTTATACATCTCTGCTTACAGCAGCACTTAACAAATAAGAGCCATCATTTAACATCCAGCCCTGTTGTCCATGCACTGTTTCCAGGCTTCTGCATTAATGTCACAAATGCAGTGTATGTATTCAAACAAAGGAGAAGTACATAGGAGAGAGAGTAAAAAAGAAAGAAGGCATTTTAAAAAAAGAGTCAAATCCTCAGATGGATTAGACGGGTGATGAAGCTCACACAGCTCTGCTGATTTATTCTGGGATATGGCCCATTGGTGATTTGGGTTTTTTTTCGTTTATTTTTGGTTTGTTTGGGTTTTTTTACAGGGTATTATGCTTTTAGTTTGAAAAAGGCTTGACATGGTCATCAATTTGGTTTTGCCCAGAAGTTCAGGCTCAATTGTGTTTCATGAAGATGATGATGAAAAAAGAGAACAAGTATCTTTTTTTTCTTCTTTCAAAGTCCTGCAGTGTCCTGGCATTTGGGGTGTTGTCATTGATCTCGCTGTCATTGCCTTGTACTGATAGTAAAGTTATTTTTTCCAAAGCTTATCCAGCTCAGCAGGAACCAGCAGCTCAGCAAGGGAAGCCTAAATCAGCCACAAGGGAGAAGCACTAAAATAAATAATCAACACTGACAATAAAAGTCAAAGGTGTTGAGGAAGGAGGCATTCTGTTTCTCATCCGTGAGCAGCCAGCTACTTAGATGAACATAAGACTGCAGAAACATTGTTACAACAAGAAGTGGTTTAAATCACAAAGATTAAAGAGATACCTTAAACAAGCACTTCTATCAAAAAGAAAAATAAATGAAGCTGGTAAATTATCCTACTGAATCTTAAGTCAGAAGCAATCTTTATTTCAAAACAGTTTCTTCACAATATTAGATTAACATGGTGTCAGACAATGAATCTTTTCTTATTCCTGGAAATACATAGCAGAAGTACAGTTTCAGATATTTGAAACCTCATCCATTTCTGACTGTGTTCTGCCAAATAAATTGAGTGTTTCTAGAAGATGTTGAAGACTGATGCACAAATTATAATTGCATAAACAATATTTCAGGTAACTTTGAGCACAAAAATTCATTTTATGGGCAAGGTAGTTGGTAACAGAAAGATATTTCCTTGTTGTAAGAAAGCAAAAGGCTTGGCTGCTGAGATAGATTAACAGTGGACCAATGCACTTAGACAAATGGGTCTTAATGGTATCAGGTTAACGAATGGTCATTTAGTAATAGACCTTACTATAGTTTTTTCCCTTTTCATAATCCACTTAAGTCATTACAATTTAGGGTTTTGACAATTGATCCAGGATTTGGATAGCTCTGTGTTTACATATTTTCAGTTAAGAGGGTTAAATAGGCCTTGTTGGCGAAGTGTGGTTAAAGAATACGGCTTTTAAATAGATACAAATGTCTTTGTGACCTTGAATTGGACAAAGAACTTGACAGTGATGGAAATGTAAGATGCAGCCTTCAGTAGAAACCGTGAAACAGTCCTCTGAATGATTGAAAGATCTGAAATACAGGAAAATAATCAATAGATAGAGAAGAGAAAGTTACATCAGAGCATTTAGCCTAAAAAGGGTTCAGTGACTTCAGCTTTTGTGTAGTTTAGTGGGAAATCAAGTTTGCTAGGGAGCTCTGGAGAGTCTTTCAAGACTTTGAAAGATTGACCTTCTCATGCTAATTCAAGTGTTTATATTCATGTAAACTCAGTTTGGAAGGAGAATGTGTGCATGTCTTGGTGAAATTTGCTGTTCAGGTTTGCTGACAAATAGGAATGCTGAGTTGATCCATGCACAAGCACTCTGGGATTTTATGCTGGTTGAAATGTACAAAGGAACTTTTTGATAATCTTTTAGAAAATTTTCAGAATGAGGTCTGTGCATGTGGCAGTATTGGGAAGATGACAGAGGGCAGATTTTTCATTGTTTCCCCTTCACTGCTCTTATGACATTGCAGATCTGTACAGAATCATACTCATTCCATTTTTCTGTACTGAATGAAGGATAGGATGAGGATGGGATGGGGATAGTAGAGGGTAGGATGTAATAATATCAAATACGTAATACATGTTGCCAAGTTCCTTCTGTCCGTTACTGATAGAAACTTGTCTTCATGCATTCGTCTTCATAATATTTTTGATGGATAAAAGAGGTTTTATAAAGCTCAAAATTCCCTCTTGTTGAAAGACGTCAAAAGAAGAAACAGGTTAATGACAAGAACACACGTGGAGACCTTTCTATGCAACAGTGAGAGGATACTCCAGTGCCACCTTTTAGTATTCATACATAGAATCCTCTCCTCTTTTATTCTCAGAAGACAGATTGTATCCATTCTGCCTCTACTGCAAGATTTCCACTGCAAGAGTCCATCTGAATATGAGGAAAAACTTTGAGGGTGACAAAGCACTGCCCAGAGAGGCTGTGGAGTCTCCGTCTCTGGAGATATTCAAAACCCACCTGGGCGTGATCCTGTGCAACCTGCTCTAAGTGAACCTGCTTTAGCAGGGGGTTGGACTAGATGATGTCCAAAGGTCCCTTCCAACCCTGACCATTCTGTGATTCACATAAAGACACTTACTCTAGACTTAGTATTACTGTAGGAAGTCAATTAAACTGCACAGCCAGCACCAACGGTGTAGACAGACATAATGTAAGAAATATGAAAGGTAGATCTCACTTTCCACTGGTAATCCAACTGCTAGTTTCTTTCATGTTATCTCACTGATCTTCAATAGGAACTAACTTTTTGTTTGATGTGTATCATAAATTATTCTTCTACATCCTGACATGTATCTTCTGCATCCTGGTCCTGTAAGGTCACAAGCTGTTTTTCCTCACAACTTATTTGCTTAAAATAATGAACCCAAGGAAGCTTTGGTCCCGTTAAAAAAATCCTAGTCCTGGTTTCCCATTTTGTAACGCAGTGAAAGGAAGCAGGAGTTACAACTCTTCAGCCACAGCTCAGAGCATTTCCTTTAAGAGTTCTAATTCTAGAGGAAGAAACATATTTTTTCATGTTAAATTGGATGACAAAACTAAGGAATTATTTAAAATACCCACATTGCTTTCTCCCTGTTTTGTTTGATTGGGGATTGGCATTTGGGATTTTTTTGGGGGGTAGGGTTTTTGTATCTTCTGATTACTCTCCTTCACAGAGAATAAAGGGGAAGAATGCATTAGGCATTTCCTGAGCTGCTTCAGTAACACAAGGAGCTTTATATCTCCCAACATCAATGAAGTTGCTTTTTTTTTTATTGATTAAAACTGTAATATCTGCAGCTTTTGTGGGGTCAATACATAAGTCAATGAATTGATAGCTTGTCAGTGCTCTCTTTTAAGACTGGCAACCACTTACATTACCCACATGCACACAAAGAAGTTGAGATTAAAAGACTGTCACTAGGAATGGAAAATCTCATCTCAGGCATGAAGAGAAACCACTGAAAGCTGTAACTGTAGTATTTGGAGATAACCTTTGAATCTATTGGTTTATTTCTGAAACAACAGCTGATGTTTATCTCGTATGGCATTGTGTCATTAGAGCTGATAGACATCTGTTCCATATTTCATCATCTGGAAAGGCCAATTAAAAAGAGTAGCCCAAAATGGTAGATTTAGCAACTAATCATGGGTACATCTTAAAATGAAATTAGGGAAGAACTTAATAGATTAAAACTGAGCTCATCCTTACATGCTGCCATTTGAGACTGTTTCTAATTATTTTTGCTACTAGTTTTCCAGTGTTTTTTCATTTTCTCTTTTCATTAGAGACCTCTTGGTCAAATTCTTTTCTCTTTTATACCAGTGTAAATCTGAAATAAGTCCTTTACATTTAATTGAATTATTCTTGATTTACTTCAGTGAGTGTGAGAACAGAATATGACCCTTTTTCTTTAACAGTAACCAAACTGTCCTTCTTAATTTTGAAACCACTCTGAAACAAGCTAAGGTAGGAAAAAGTTTCCAGAGTTTGAATAGACAAAGTTTTCTTATTAGGAAAAGACATCCATTAAAGAGGACAGTGTCCTGCCTTCCTGCATTGTAGGAAGCTGCTGCATTGAAAGGCCTGGGATTTTAATTACCTGCCAAACATAATTTAACTCTGAATGCCTCAAAAGTAACCTGATCCTGCAATGGGAGAAAAAGGAACCAGTTGCTTTTATAGTGTCTCTTCCTAACGGTGATCTCTGAGGATGACTTTGTGCTGTACCCGTAGACAGCTGTGTGGTTTATTGGTAACAAGATTCAGTGGTCCCCCAAGCTTGCTTTGGTGGCTGCTGCACAACAGCACCATGAGTCTCACCATAATGTCATGGCGGTAGCTGTTCTGTGATCCCCAGCACCACTGCTCAGCACCATGAAATATCCTTGGTGACTGGAGGGCAATCAAAATGGGGTATTATGGCAGAAAATCAAATGCAATGTCTATTTTCGGGGAAAGATCATAAAGTAAAATTGTTTAGATTTTGAACTGTCAATGGAAATATAGGCTGTAACTTACTGTCATTGTTTCTCCTCTCATTTTCCTGCAGTGTTTCTATATAGGTTGATGCATCTTCTAGGCCTCCTTCCAAGCAGATTGTAACTGTTGTCAGTAAAGAAAAAGGAGTATGTGTCAGCATTTTTAGCAGATAAGATTTTCAATAGGGAATAATCATTTAAGGAGAGCCTTTTCTGTTACCTGGTTTTAAGAAGGAGTTTTCCTACTTTCCTGAAAATATTCCCTTTGACAGAATCTCAGCTTGGTCACGCAGTCTGAGACTTTCCAGACATCAATTAGTTAAAAAATACAGGATTTTTGAAGCATGTTTCCTTCCCAGAGCATCATAATCATACAGGAATTGTTTTATCCACCCTAGAAAAGATGTTTCGTTCCTGTTTATTAGCTGTTTTTAAAGCAGGCACCAAAGATCCTAATGAAAATTGATTAGGACTTCTAAGACCCTTGTACCCAAAGGTCATAAAAGTTTAAATACAAAAGGTTGCTTCTACTTGAACCATCAAAGAAACTACTCAAGTAGAAATTATGGTACTTGATATATTCATTGTTTTGGCAGTCCTGCATGAGCATGCCAGAATTTTGTCCTAAATATTTTTTTAAAGTACGGTTTCTGTTGACTCTGCTACACATTTTCCCCTGGAGTAGAGTATGTTAGCAAATTTTTATGCAGAACTAGGAAGGAAGAGCAGTGGACAGATCCTTTAGGAGGTGGTGGATCAGCAGTTCTTATTATATGACAAAAATCACAGATCCACTGATAAACCGTTTTAGACAGGAGCTGTTTCATCTCCTTCATTGCTAGGACTTGCAGTATTTTTTTAGGTTTTTAAGAACAGCCATCAGAAAAAGGGATTAATTCCTCTGATTTTTGCTGCTGGTGAACTGTGCTTCTCCATTCCTGTAACAACTACATGGAGTGGGTTTTAGTATGAGACCAAAATTACAAGGCATTGTTAAAGTGTTTTATTAATAATTTATTGTTGTACCCTTCATATTCTGAAAGTTTATTTTCTTGTTGTTGCTGTTACAGCGACGTCCAAGCAGATGGCCAGCAATGAAATTCAGAAGAGGATCTGGACATCCTGCCTATGCTGAAGTGGAACCAGTTGGAGAAAAAGAAGGGTTCATCGTATCAGAGCAGTGCTAAAATTTCTAGGACAGAACACCAGTACTGGCCTACAGGTGTAAGACATTTACTTTGCCTCTCTTTAAAGAAAAGAAGCCCTAAGCTGCTGTAGTCTGATAGAAAGAAGATTTTGGATAAGCTTTGTCCAAGAAGAAAAACTATCTAAGGTACCAGATTACCACTGCACAGTAGTTTTTGTTAGTGGACTGAGACACAATGGTTCATGCAGAACACTTGTCAGTGGACACCGACGGTATCAGAACTATGGCACAAGTGCCATGTTATTGGCTTTAGGTATGGGGATGCACAGTAGTAAAAAATACAATAAAGCTTTGGTGCACAAGGGTATTGCCCTTTGGTTCAAGTGTTCTTCTCTGGTATCTCAAAGATGAAGTGACAGATCTGTACCCTTTCAGTGAAAAGAGTACCGATCAGTGTTCACAGCTGAGTGAGAAAAGTATCTCAATGTAATGCAGGTAAAGAAGAAAAAAAAGAATTTTCCAATACTTCTATAAGTGGATGTGAAATACACTCACTTTTCAATTCTAAATTAACCTACCCACCTAACTGAGTGAGTCACAATGTATATGCTTTCCAGGAGTAGTACAATGTTTCTTGTACATTGCTGGTTACTATTCTTCTGAACAACTCATGGTATACAAATTGGTAAGAAATTAAGACAACAGAGAATTTTCAGTGGTGAAATTATTTTCATTCATAGGAGTTCACAATGAAATTGGGCTGATTTTCAGTTTCAATGTTTACTGAAAATTAATTATCAGGTTTGCTTCAAGGGATATCTTTCATTTCTGAGCATTAGGTTGAAGTAAAGGCAACAGATCCTTTTGGCTGCCAGAGATCTTATGGACCATATCTTAGGCAATGTGAAACAAAAAATAAGATTTTCAACAAATGGGTTTCTATCCTTTGCCATTTCATTGTGAGTCCTTACTGAGAAGCACCACAGACTTCAATGCACCCCTTCCAGACATTCAGATACAAGTGTTATCGAACCCTGCTGATTCATACAGTGATTTTGTTTAATGCACATAGTAGTTGCATAAATATATATATAAATATATTTTTTTTTATAGCTAACACAAGGCGGGCTCTTGTGACTGTTAAGACTGCATTTTTGTCATCCAGACAAAGGAAATGGATTGCATTACTGCATATTTCCACGGAGTTGTAAAATAATCCTTAATATTAGAATATTTTTATGTTGTGTAGGGAAGGTGGTTCGTGTAGTTGCAGTGCCATAACCTTTCTGCCTATTGGAACCACTCTTTCTTTAGTGTTGACCCTTTCCCTCCATTATAGGGAAAGACAAGACTACAAATTCACACCATCAAAACAGTTACTCCTTTCATGGAAGGGGTTAAATACACACTGAGACCCAGATCTTCCATGAGGAGTGGGAACCTAAATGCTTTGACGATCTGGGCCTGAGCTATTAAAATATTAAATTCAGGTATTGTATGTACATTTCATCATAGTCATTGACTATTAAATTTTTTACATAATGTACAAGTCACTTGAATAATTTTAAAGTGAGGTATACAACATTTGCGGTTTTGGATCTCAAGCAGTTAAAAAAAGTTGTAGATACCACCTTAATAGTACAGTCATTTACATTTCTTGTTGATGCTTGTATGGTCTAAAATTGATTACTTAATGCTGTTTTAAAAAAATCAAACATGATTTTTACTTGGTATTTTGTTCAGTAAATAATACAATACTGTATTTTCTGTATTCTTTTCTTTTGGGTAACACACTTTTATTTTCATCTGTTCTAAATCATCTAGCGTGAGATTGAAACTGTTCAAAACCTAACTGGTATTAATCTGGAGGTACTAACAAACACATTGTCTTGAAGCCTGGTGAAAAGCCTGTGGCAAGTATTCATTTCGATTTGTGTGGGTCTGCTGAGCCCTGTTTCTAATAGGCTTGGATTAAATTGCAGGCTGTTAATTCCAATAGCAATAACCAAATGTATGCACATATATATATGGTGAAACTAATTTTTATTAAATAAAAACGTATCAGTGCACATCATTTAGACACGTATTTGGTGTGCAATACTTATTATTAGTTTTTCTAGGAATCTTGGAAATCATCAGCTAGGGTTCATTGGCCAAATGAAGCAATTGTAGCGCTTCTATTTGAAACATGCTGGAATCCTGTTTGAAATAATTTTTATTTCAGAGCACATCTTGGCAAATTATACTAAGACATTTACAAAAAATTTAGACAGTACTGCAATAAGTTCAAGGGATGTTCCATATAGGTGAAGAAGATTTATATTGTTATGGGTTTGCAGGTCTGCACTTTGGCTGATTCACTCACATTTTCCATGGTTTTACCCATGTATGTAATACATGTCATGCAATGGAGCTGACAATGTTTGTAAAATAATTAGACAAACACAACAATTTAAAAATCCAGAATTTTGATTAATTTTGTTTTAAAGCCCTCTTGCACAGCTGAAGGATGTTAGTGTTTGCAAACTCAAATTTCATACTCCTTTGTAAAATAATAGAAGTTATTTTTTTCACTCTTTGTCCACCTCATAATTTGGTGACCAATTTCACTGGTTTATGGGGAGCATCATAGTGTACTTTTAATTTTTGCTATGATGTTATATGCTATGGATTATAACATGATGAGTTGCTGGGTTTATTTAGTGAGACTGATAGGCATATGTTTATGTCTGATAAGAACTGATACCGAAAACTTCCTGCATACTAATGGATGTATAGTGTTTCTTTGGTGTCTGCTTTTATATGTTCTGTGGTATGTTCTACTTATCCCACTAGGCAAAAGTTAAGTAATCTGTTGCTGTTTTGTAAATCCATCTGGTTTTCTAATTTTTTAATAATTAAAATTGCCATATTAAAAATTATACAAATATTGATCTATAGGTGTGAATAGGTGTGATGAAATACTGATATTGAGAATCCTATTCTTATCATTTTATAAAGCACCAGGATAATTGATCCAGACCAAAAAAGTATCATGTAACCCTCTCTCAGAGATCCAGCTGAAATATTATTCAGCAATTCATAAAGAACTTTCCATCCAGGTCTCTGAAACAGTGGCTTTACTAGCATTCCCACTGGTCCTTGAAAATAATTCAGAATATTTCATTTGTTTAAATGCTTACTTACAGTGTCATTTATTCTAACAGTTATTTTAACTCTTAAACTTTCCTGTAAATTTGTGTATCTAATGCATGGAATGATTGCAAGATTTCCCAAATTATCATTTCTTATTATTTTCCGTTTTAGTGTTAAATGTTCCATAACACCTAACACTCATAGTGCTATGCTTCAGCTCATCCTGTTTCACAGAAAAGAGGAAAGTTTGAACAGCAAGGATTCAAAGCCCATTACTAAATAGCTCTTTAAATCTCAGTAAGATGAAGCAATAAATCAGATACATGTATCACACACAGAGATTGTTGAAGAAACACCCTTACATTTGCAAAATTTTATTCAGGCATTAAGAAATTCTGGAACTGTCGAAGAAGTGCAATTGTAATTTCACTCCCATGCTCATAGATATAATTATGCAGTCTTATTTGATCACCTGCTATGTTTCTCAGTGCACCCTGTGATGCATTGTACATAGAGAATGCAGGCTGTTCTTA
>JAVJGI010000050.1:71048619-71083886 GCA_035590275.1 Ibycter americanus | reverse complement strand
GGGGCGGGTTGCCTCTTAAATGTATGAGAAAAGATCCTGATATGCTATGTTTTCTATATTTTTTGCTATTCAATGTAGCCTCTTTAAGCAGGAAGTAATGAGTCAAAAATAATAATTTATCATAGTCACAGAAGATATATTTGATCAAACAAGGTAATTTATCAGTAAGCCCTGCTGAATTATGTACAGACTTACATAACATTTAAGATGTTGTATGTATGTTAAAAAATGTTACCTTCCCCACATCTAGTATTATATGACTGCCTCTTATTTTTACTCTTACTCAGAACAGAACTGACTTACTGTGAATCTTCCTTGTACAGATTTTTTTAAAAGAAATTAATACCGTATCTTTCTAATCTTCTAGTTGGTATTTTATAAAACTTCAGAATTATAAAAATTCATCTTATCTCTGTACTTATATATTCAGGTAATATTTTTTCTATTAATCAAGCTGTCTTGGTATACTTCTCCAGTGCCGATAGGGTAGTGAGTATCCCTCCTCCAACAAAGATATTAATCAAATCAGTAATTCTGCAAAGCTTTCCTTTATTTCTTTCATCAATTTTGGGGGTTTTTTTAAACAAATTGTTTCTGTCATAGTGATTTATACCCATAGTACCTCACACTAAAATTATTATATTTGCTGTGTAACCATCTAACAGCCTAGCTATGCCATGTCAACCATCAGGGCTGTTTGAATACCAAGTCAAGACATCCTGAATTCAAAGCCCAGGAGTTTGTCAAGCTCTCAGTCTGGCCTTTAGGCAATGTTTTTTATTTTTATTTTTTTATACACCTTTGTTTGGGGTAAGAAGCCAAAACCCAAAGCCAGGAACTGAGGTTTCGGTAGGTTGCTGGGGAAAAGCACATACCACACAAGGGATGCCCAAAACCCAGCGTGCCAGCCAGCAGGACGTGTCTGAGCTCCGACTCTTCTTGTGAGCTCGGAAACCCAACTCAAGGCTGGCTCAGGACACTGCGTTACTTCTACTGGAAACACCACTAACACATTCCATCTCACCTCAGCATTGAGACTGGGCGGTTGGGAGAACAAACAAACTGTAATAGCCGTAACAAAGCTTCAGTACAAGGACCACAGCTCGGACTACAGAACAAGTCTCCTCTCGCTCGCCTCCTGGCCACAAAGCGTTCGCTACATGATGACAGGATTGCATGTTGAGACGCAGGATGCCATGCTCCTCTCCTCCACCCCAGCTCACACCTCAGTACCTAGGTTGTCTCCATGGAGGGCTACTTGAGGCTATTATACAAAAAATTAGGGAACTAATGTCACCAGCTGCAATTTTTAATTGAGTGGTCAGAGCTACTATAGTTTGCAGGCTCTGGTAGATAGAGGAGTACTACCTAAACAACGAAGACAATTTTTTGGTCATTCCACCTTGAGCCAAGTACCGATCTCAGCATGTGCTTTTCCCCACCAGAGCACCAGGCAAACAGAAGGAAAGTCCAAAATGCACATCCAAGATTACCAGCCATAGCCCCTTACTTAAATACCAGTCTCCTAATCTTTATCAATCCCTTCCTGTTTGTCTGAGGAGTCCAGGCTGCCTGTGGGATGTGCTGCAAAGTAAAATGAAGATGTAGTACCCAAGAAAACCCAGGCAGGCCCCAAGGGCAGTCTCAGCACTGCCTTTGTGCCACACGCTGCAGCTCACGGGCACCAGTGCCATCTCCCCACCACGCTCGCTCCCGGCCCCCTGCACTCGCACTCCAGCAGCTTTGGTGCGTGGGGTACATGAAATCCAAAACCTATTGACGACTGCGAGTGTCAAAAAGTTAGTTCTCCAGACTGGAAGAGCCTTTGGGGCGGGAGGGGGGGAAAGAAAAAGAAAAAAAAAAAAGTACTTTGGGGGGAGAGAAAGAAGAAAAAAGAAAACCAAATAGACATTGTTTTGCTGAAAGAGAAAAAGAATAATTCATTCCTGCTTCTGTCTCATCTCTCCTGATATGTTATGGGTTTTGTTTTCATGCTGAACAACTGAGCTTTACTTATCCTCAGCACTTGTGCAATTCTGTTACTTTGAACTCAGCCTACTTCAGTTTAAATCATAGACTTCACATTTCACTACACGGAGCACAGGCAGATTTTTAATTCCTACAGTTTTTAGCTGGATATAATTCAAAGGAGCGTTAGATACATTTTCAACTTTAGTTTTAAAAATAATAGCAAAATTAGGTGGTTTATGTTTTTGGATGCTTCTGGCTAAATACATTTAAATAAATCAATATCTACAACAGGAAGCACACTTTTAATGTAACTTATAAAACAAATAGACAAGAACAGCTCAATAGATCTGAAATACAAATATATGAGACATAACAGACAAACTAGCACAAAGTCAAGAGTCACTTGCTACACTTTATTTTTAGGGATAATGATAAAAGGAAACACTTTGTATTAAAGATTGTTGTTTAAATGAAACACAATTTGTAATGTTGGAATACCCCATCCATGAAAAGATTGAATACTCATGCAACTTTAAAATATTTTCAAAATAGAAAACCAAAAGTTTTCAAGTTATAAAAATCATTCTTAAAGTTTCAAACGTGATCTTCATGTGATTTTTTTTTAAATAATACTAAATACCATTTTTTTACCTGAAACATAAAAATTGCTAGAGCCTCTCTTCCTCGATAAGCTCAGTCTCCCAGTCAGATCCAAGAGTGACTTTGCCTAGATTGTTACCATCTGCTCCCTCCTGCTAAGAAGACTTTTCACTTCACATCAGCTAATTGATATCAACACAAGTGTTTTATTTCTGGTGCTTACTGCTGGCTGATACTAACCTTCAGCTGTTTTTCAAAGGAAGAGAGGCACTTGGAAACAAGAACTAAGGTTGAATTTTACCCATCTGAATCTAGTCATTTTGAAAGAATTTTTTTCAGTGTTCAGTGACTTTTAAGAGTTCTAAAGTTATACTGTAAATATACACATTTAAAAGTTGAATGGAAAATGACAATTTTCCATACAGAAATATGCACAGATTTTTTTCAGTCTAAATGATTTATATTATTGAAAAAAAATCAAGCATTTTTATGTTTTTGGGTGCATTCTCGTCTAATTTTCTAAAAAAGATCCGACTACCAGTAGTAAGAAAGGGGAAAGAATTCAGATTAAATTCCCTGTGTTTATTTTTCTATTTTCTGGATATTTTTCAGATAGGAAAGAGATGTGTAGCTTTCTCTTTAATTAAGAGAAAGTTATTTTGTCAAAGGTATAATTATAAGAAACAGAAGTTGCTTTCTCTCTTCTCAGGAGAAGAGAAGGTGAAAACAGATAATGCTTTCCCACTCTCAAGCCAAGCATTTCCATAAATACAGGAATGTATCAGGATTTTTCTGAGTTCACTCACTTTTTGAATATTTAGAAGCGTTGATGTTTTTTTAAAGAACACCGAATAATACTCCCTTTTTTCTACTGAGAAAACTTTTTTTCGTAGGGGGGAAAAAAGAGTTCTGATCAGGACAGGGATTTCCAACAGGGATGTTAGAGAACTGTTACCTGGTTTTTATTCACAGAATGAAGTCTTAAGAGGACAATATTTTTCTGTTTGACACCATATAGTCTGCAATTCAAATCTATATTACAAGTGTATTTTTAGACCCTGGAGTCACTTAGGCATTATGAGTAACTCATTTCTGTTGAAAGGTCAGGGAGAACAGAATTTAAATTAAAAAACAGAACTCTCTAATCACACCTTACACATGCACAGAGCTTGTTTCATTTTGCATACATCCAGGGATAGAATCAATCCCTTATTAAAGAGGATATGTAAAATAAATAAAAAAAATCATGCCTGGAAAATATTTTTATTGTTGGTGTACAAAGAATTTCTTACAACGTCTTTGTAGGAAACTTTTTTAATAACGATGCAAGTGGAAGTCATCTCAACCCTTAACTCTTTCAGAGTATGATATGTAATTGTGTAGCCTGAGCAATTTGCCACCCTGTGTTGCTAATATTCTGGTGTGCACCAGAAATTCAGTAATTCCAAGGCAATCTGGAATGCAAGGCATTGATTAGTTTGGAGATGCAAGTTCTAATGCAGAGATGGCTGATTACATAAAAATCAGCTAATTTTTTGAGAAATATTTTGGCAGCAGCAGGCAGCAAAGCAACAAATAAAAAAAGAAGGGAAAGTTTTCAGTGAGAGATGGACAAAATAGTCCAGATGACCCATCGACCTGCATGACAAAAAAAATCATGGACTTGACTGATAAATTCTATTGTGGGGTTAGAAAAAGTACATTTAAATTCATGTTTGCAAATTGCACAACTGTATTTTCTGGCATTAACTGGAATCAGAAGCAAAATTACTGGAACACAGGAAATTAGCTGAAATGAAAAAAATACTGCTGACCTCAGGCTCTGTCCAGAATCAAATGTTATGATCTTAGAAACATCTGGAAAGAAATCAACACTGGTTTTTACATTCTTGAGGGTTGTGTTTTCTCCTCCTGCATAATCTGAACACTCTAAAGAAGTTAAACAAGGCAATATTTCAGCCTTATGCCTTTTCTGTTCTGTCACTCTTTGCTGGGTAAAAATAGCAGCATTGGTGTGCAGAGAGAAAGAATTAAAAGAAAAAAGCGTACTGTTCAGATACAACCCCAGGAGAAATCACAATACCAGACTTTCCTGGGGGGGAACTGGGGTGGTGAGATTTGCTATGCTGTTCTAATCTGTACTAAACAGCTAACTATGACAATGAATAACCCAAAGTTTATGCCCTGTGGCTTGAGATACTGGAGTCGCCCCAGCCTAAAAAGGCAGGATTCAATTTTGTTTGTCTGTGTTTCTCCACCTGATAAATTGGCTGGTTTGCTCCAGACATTAGTTTGCAGTATAAATCAATAAACAGGCAGTGTAGACAATCAGGTGTGTGGATGCAAGTGCAAGCTGGAACCCTAATTTAACACAACAGTGCAGACTGCAATAAAGTCTGGTCTGGAGTGGAGTTTCTTAACACCAAGCTCAGTCCTATGACTAACCACGTGGATTCCTACAATGAATCTACTCATACAGTCACACTAAGAATTGTTTTATCTGTGAAGGATTAAACCTGCTGCCACAATTTGTTAATCTAGAAATTCTGTATTATCCTCTTAAGTTTTCTGTTTGTGTTGCAAATAAAGTGCTATTACCCTTTGCTCATACCTACATAGCTGAATAACCAGAGGAAATTTAAACAGTGTTCTACTTCAGTTTCTTACTTTGTGGCGTTGGTTTGAACTCCTAACTATAAAAATGAAACATGAATGGCATGATAGGCAAAATTTGTCAGTGATGACATCTTCTTATTGTTAAAGCAGAGATTGGATTAACCTTTATAAAGTCATAAAATACCGAAATACACAAAAATTTTGGAGTTTCTTATGCTTCTTAGGTGAGGCGACATCTGCTGTTGACAGTAAATTACTACCTCCAGGAGAGCAATGGGGTTACTACTGTGAGGCAGTGCTGTAAGGGCTGGTGAGGAAGGCCTGGCATGAGGCTATGAGCAGATCATAAGCACTGTCAAAACTGCTCTTCACTTTTCCACCCTAAATTATCAGCTTCAGGCTACTGTCGCTGTCAGCATCAGGTGTCCCACAGCAGATTTCTAAAGCAAATACCTTGTACGTAGTTCTAATGAGTACTTGCAGACTTTGAGGGGAAATCTCAGATCCAAGACTTTCAGTGTAAATGTTACTTTTTGGAGTACCTTGCTGCTCAAGACATGTTTCCCTAGTTCAAGATGATTTTAAAATACTTCATTTTCAGTACTAGTGATCAACGTTTTTGGCAGCTCAGACCCTGCTTTAACATACTGATATACTAAAATGGAAACATTTGTAATGTCTGTTAATGCCAAAACACTATGCCTAAATATAGGGAAAAAATCTCTTTTCCTGCTTGCTTATCATCAGTCTTACTACCACCATGTCAGACCTGTGCCACGTTATGCCTCTCATGCGAAAGGCCAAAGGGGAGATTGGACACACAAAAATTTTCGTAAAATATACTCTTCCAAGAGCCTTTCAAGACACAATGCCCTCTACAGTAGTGGTTATAGAAATGCTGCTTCAGAGAATAACAGATCTAGGAGATTAATATTTGCACGCAGGACTCCAGTTCCGCCCCAGTGATTTGTATGAGGCTACAAAGACAAAAAACCTCTCCGGCTATAGTTACACCTGTTAAGGATGAACTATTTAAAGAAATAATTCTTTATCCATGATTTTTAATTGCTTTCTGACTGATACAATTGTCATGATGTCATAAGAGAGCGAAAACATTTATTTCTATTCCCCAGTTCCCTCTTTCACTGGTCTGCAAATTTCCTTTGCTTCTTAGAGCTGTGGCCATAAAACATGTCAGTGTGGGTTTTGCAGAGTTCATCTGTGAGCAATGTCTCTGCAAAGGCATCAGATCCTTCCGTTCTAGTGCCAGGGAGGATCTGTCCCGTCCAGACAACTGTGCCCTCAACAGGCAAGTAGACACCCACCAAAGTGACAGCAAAAACCTACTCCACTAAAGTAGCAAGTAATGATGTTTTTCATTACAAGGCTATTTCTTACTTTCAGATATCTCATAAATATTCATATTTATTTTTCCACAATTTAATTTGGTCACACTGCTGATTTCCTTGAGCTGGGTGCATCAAATGATTTGATGCTCCTATCTCTCTGTTACAAAGGATCTTATAAACAACAATCTGGTGTGCAAAGCTATAATTTTCTTTTATTTATAACTCATAATTTTAAAAAACCTTTCTCCCTTGGTTTAGCAAATCTTTCAGGGTCACCCAAGACATTTTTAACCTGATGTCAGACATTATCACAGTTCGGATAAATTAATATAGTGATTTAAAATGCTTCTTGGACACTTCTGCTTGTTGTGTGACATATTTGAATGCACGTTTAGCATAATTATTAAATGCAATTTATGTTTGACATGGCTTAATATTCAAGCAAGCTTCACAAAAACAATTAAAAAAATAAATCATGTTCAGTACTAGCACAGACCACTCTTGGAGATTGATAAAAGGTATTACACAAAATGTAAGGTGCCACTAATAATGATGAAAAAAGGTCTCTTCACTCTACCTCACCCGTCTGCCTGCTGCAAACTGCTGGCTATTCTTTGGAAGATATAATTCCCACCACTTCAAGGTAAAGAACAAAAGGATGACGTTTAAGGTTTCCCATTTAAGATACTGCTTTTTTATCTAGGGTTAATAAATATCAAATGTGTCTTCTCAGCACTTTTTAAAATTCAGGACGACGTACTGATGCTTCCAGCTTCCTTTGTGACTGGCTCTTAATAAAAAATGAAAACTCAGCTATTTCACAAAGCAAAGTGGTTTTACAGGTTCAGAAAGTTCTCAGGAGTAAAGCGATGACTAGTTAACTTACAAGATTGCTAATGGGACTGGCTACAGTTCATACACAGATGGAATGTCATATACCATAAGTCATAATAACATTCACTCTAGATTAAGTGAAGCAGCCAGGTAAGAAAGAACGAATGTCAGGCCCTTGGAGGCAACAGCGAGTTTCTTATCTGGTGTTTGTTGTAACAGGGTTTTCTCACAGAATGGTTCCTTTTGCGACAGTGACATCCTATAAAGATAAAGGTGACATGAGTGAAAATGAAAACCATTGCAGTTGTACGTTTCATGTATAATACATTTACCCACTATATAAACATGAATTATGTACATTTCTATAATCACACTAGAATAGCATTGAAGTAGCTATATACAATTAATTTTTTTGAGTGTTTCTATAATTGGACTTGTAAAGCATTATATTTCATTATGACCATAAATGTCTGGTCCAGAAGTATCTTTACTGTCCCCCAGATCAAAATGTGAATATTTGCCTTCACGTCTCTGTAGCAATATATGTATCTCACTTTTCCCTTTCTAAAAACATCCTCATTACTGGCAAACCTGTTCCCTTTCTGGAAGTTTCTAAGCTGGAGCAAATGGTCATCCGATTTCTTGATTATTTGTCATTTTAATTCTGCTACAGAAAACATGGACTGCAACAGTCCCCCAAAAAATATCCTTCCCTGAACCTACTCCTTAGTCAAGTCATGTGTACTCAGGTTTTAAAAACACATCTACTCTACTGTTTTCTTAGGTGTTTTGCTAAAACGCAATCCAATAAATCAAACCTAATTCATATCTGACATTTGAGAAATAACTTTTCTGGAATTTTCTGTATGGCAGAGTATTGATTATTTTTTTATTCCCTGGGGTCCTTTGAAAGCATCTGCAAAAGTGTTCTGCTAACTATCTGATACTGTTAGCTGATAAGCAATAGACAGAGTGTGCTTTGCTGAATTCCTCCTTAGGAGTATTTGAAACTCTTCATGAACGGACTGAGGACCTTTATCTGAAATAATCTCTTGAGCAGCAAAGGCTATGTCTCAGCTCACCTCAGCAACTGAAACACTTACCTTGTGGACTGTGGCTGGCCACCCCAAACCCAGTTAGGTGGTTGCCTACACTTTCCAGCATACGATTCAGTTACAGGTGAGAAGAAACAGGGTCTAACCTGTTTGGCAGCTCCTAAATAATTCATTCAAGTATGGTCAAGATACCTCTGTAAATACAGCTAATTCACTAGGGTCAGTATTGTCTTGAAAAAAATCTATAGGATATTTTTTCGTTTGTTTCCAAAGCACAAAGTGTTCCCACTCAACCAGCACCTTAACATGCATATCTCTCATATTAAAATTCATGTAACCATAGTAAAGAATCTCTTTTGCCACTTAATATAACGATGAGAAGAAAGTATAATATGTTGTTTTAAAAGACAGTATTTAAATATAAGGTACAATCTGTTCACCTGTCATGTCTGTCTCAGATGGAGAAAGTATTCCTTAATGTGAAATGAGCGGTCTAATCCCCATGTTTAAAGTAATATTTTTTTCTCAGCGTTACTACATTCAATAGACCCTCTTGTTACCATTTTTTGACTGAAGCTTATTAAAGAGCATATAAACAGAAAGTTCCTAAATAATGGAAACATTTACCTTTCACAATTTATTAATGATTATCTCTTCTTTACTTACAGAGTCAACTGAAAGCTAAAGGAAACTTTTTTTAAATGTGGAGGGTGGGCTTTTTTCAAATCAAATAATGCAACTTGTTCCTTGGTTGACCAGCTCTCTTCTCTCAGGCTCTCTGGTATCATTAAGCAAACATTTTCTCACTTTTCCCACAGAAACCAATTCAACAAGGAAAAGAGCTCTTTGGATTTTTTAAAAATGGCTGGAAAGTCTCATTTTTCTCTCAGGTCTCCTTTTAAATAAAACCAACCATTCATCTATAAGGTTTTTGCTAAATCTTCATAATGAAAGTGACACAGTGTCTACAGAAAATTTAAACTTCTTCATAAAATAAAGGTCGCTTTTCCCACTAGAATTCAGGCAAAGATTTTCCCTTACTATTGTCCCTGAAAACACATATATAAAAATTCTACTGCACATCCTGAACTTGTGTTTCGTGTTCTTACCATTCTCATTACACTGAAAATCTTCCATGCTTTTGTGTGCCCTTTCCACTATTGCTATTTTTATTCTTTTGTAATAACAAGTAGTCCTTCACCACTTCATTTTCCTAAGTCATTTGGTTTTGCATGTCCTTGCCATCAAGTGTCTTAACAATTTCTAACATACAAACAAACAGGCTCACACTTTTTCAAGTTATACTTTTGTTGCTAGAAAAAAAACCCACAACTATATGGGCCTAACTTTACTCACAGATTATATTATAATGGGGAAGGGGTAAGGACAGCACAAGATAAGAGGACACTTTGGAATTACCCTTTCACTCCTCTGGTTGCCCTCCATCTCCTGGTTTGTCTGCAAAAACAGCTGCCCACCTCTCCTCTGCCAGGGTAGCACATGGTTTGGAGATCTACACCTTCGTCCAGAAATCAGCATTCCCAGCTGCTACAGGAAATTATACTCCCAGACGTCCCAGGAACTTGGTGGTGGTGGACTGTCCAGTCTTTTGGTTTTATGTTGCTGTGAAGCAGCTATTTTTAGGGTTTTAGGCACACTGGACATATTTTTTGCCTAAGCCCACATGTCAATCCGAAATGTTAGACTTGTTCACCAAAACAGAATGATTTTACACTGCATGATCAATGAAAGAGGATTCACCACATTAGATGTACTTCTCTAAGCAACATAAACTGGATAGACAGATAAGTCCAGACCATTTGGCATTGCGTCCTTGTGCATACACCGCCTAATGCACTGTGGGATGCCTGTTCTACCTGGAACACCAGGATCTGAGTACGGTGGGACCATGTCTTAAAACAGCACTGGGGAGAACCAGTGCCAATAATACCACTTGTCTGGATTATTTCTTCACTCCTTCATGGGAAGCTATTTCCACCCGCATCACACAGTCTTCTCCAGGTGTAAGCATAGATGACTTGACACTCTTTTCTGCCATCTGTCTACAGCAGAAGAACCAGTTAACCTGTAGAGTAGTTGCTTTTAGGAGTGGGAATATAATGAGAGTACATAAAAATTATGGGTTGTGTTTGAACTATGGTATATGGGCATCCTTGTTCGTGGCCACCGGTCCTACCATATTCTTTCTGCCTTTTAGAATGAGATGAGTATATACCAACCCCACATGTCCTCGGTGTCCTTTGGACCACGTGATGCCTATGTGGCACGTGGCCCAAATGTTCTCCTGCCTAAGAAATACCAGCCTGTACATCCCAGGTCTCCTTGTGCCACCTGGTCAAACTGTGCCTATCATGTATCTGTTGTCTTGTCCTCCCTGGTAATAAGGGGAAGGACAGAAGGAGAACAGAACAAAATCAAATGCCATACACTGGGTAGCTGGCCCGGCCTGGCATATTGTGTGTACAGGTGGTCAAAGCTCTGGGCTGGATGAGGCAGTGCCTCCAAACCATCCATACTGAAAATGAGAATTAGAGCCATAATGCTGTTAATGTTTGTTCTAAATAAAGAAATGAAAGAGGGCACAAAATAAAACAAATATGAGCTTGGATTTAAAAAAAATGTGGTTTTTATTCCCTTTCTCGTTGTGCTCATCCATTTTATTTTGCTGAAAAATATGTGTTCTGAAGCCAGATATGAAGTACGATATAAACAGAGACAAATATAAATATGAGGTGATTTGCCTTTTTTCCTGTCCTTTTCATAGAAAGGTAGAAAGAATATTGTACAAGCATCATGCTGAAATGTACCTCTGTCTTTTGCCAGGAATCCCAAAGATTTTGATGACTGGTTCATTTATACGTAGCGGGTAGGCCAATACTTCTCTTCCGTAGTTAGAGAAATTAATACTAAACTTCTTTCCTGATTGTTTGAAATTGAGATTTTTTTATATCAGAAATGCTGTTCCACAGAAGACTGAGCCTTTAAAGAAAACAGGTCTTCACACCGACAATTTGATCAGAAGGAAACAAAGCTGAGAGGAATACTGACAGCAACATGCAGACACCCTCAGCTAAGCATAACTGCCTAATTAAGGTCTTATCACCAGGTATGTCACTCCAAATAGACAATGAAGCAAGGAGTATGTTCTGTATTTTGTAGCACACATGATGTTAAATACACACTTGTTACTGAGCTTCGGTGACTAAGAAGGGCAGCCGTGCATATCATACACCTCTCAATCCCTGTCGCTAGTTACTGCCAACCACACTTTTTCTTCCCTCACCCTTGTAGCCTTAGGGTAAAGCAACATGTAGCATGACTTCCAACCCAGTACTAGCATGGCTTAGTATTAAAGTGGGTTTATAACATGCCCTCTGCTTATACCTCCCACTATTTAGCATTCACAAGAATGACCCTTGCCCAGTGGTAGTACAAGTTTTGGCTGTCTAAGGCCTAATACATAACACTGTGCTCTATTTCTCTGTATGTCATGGACATTAGACCAAACCATCCTCTTTAGTAACAGAAACACAGGGTTTTGGCACCACAGCCCCGCCCGCCCCCAGTAGTCACTCTTCTCCAACCACTGTAAAGAGCTATATTTGATATAGCATGTAGGGAGAAATTACTTAACAGAGGTGACAGGATTCTGGCTGAGGGGTATGTACACAGCCTGGAACTCATTAATGGTGCATCACACACATGGCCCTCCACGTGCTTGTGGCTATGTTACAACAACAGCTGCCAGTACACTGTGTTATTTTAAGTAAACATGATTTTCAAACATGTTCCTAACGTCTGGACTTTACAGAAACTTTAACCTTTCCTGTTTCTTCACAATAATGTTTCAGGTGTTTTTTATAATAGACAGTAAATCTTTGGTTTTGCCACTACTCCAAGCCAGATTTGAGCCCATGCCAAAATTCTCACTGAAGTCTGCTCACTGATCTGAGCACACTGGCAGGCAATCCTGAGTGTCTGTGATATTCTGAGTTGCCTATGGGTGCTAAATCAGGAAGCTGGTTACCTTTTTCATTTCTGGTTCCTTTATAAAATCCCAGGCAGAAATCCATCAGGCCGGGAGGTGGTATACCTGTCATGACCACAGCAAATTATTCAGTACTTTGACACAAGAAGAAATTAGCGCTAGAGGCATCTAGGAATTTCTGGTTGAAATAAGACCAGAGCACTTTAATAATTATCTACAACGTGCAAAAAAAAAAGTTGCTAGGAATGGTGGTATCATTTATTAGCTACACATAAGCTTCATAATAATGTAGTTAAGCTTTTTTCAGCACTTCCACTACAAAGGCTGTTTTTCATAGAATCATAGAATCATTTAGTTTGTAAAAGATCTATAAGATCATAGAGTCCAACCATCTACACGTCTTTTAAATACCTCCAGGGATGGTCACACTTCCCTTGGGCAGCCTGCTCCAATGCTGGATAAACCTTCTGGTGAAGAAATGTTTCATAATATCCAATTTAAACCTTCCCTGGCACAACTTGAGGTCATTTCCTCTGGTCCTATTGCTTGTAACCTGGGAGAAAAGACCTACCCCCACCTACCTACAACCTCCTTTCAGGTAGTTGTAGAGAGCAATAAGATGCCCCCTGAGTGTCCTCTTCTCCAGGCTAAACAACCCCCATTCCCCCAACCGCTCCTCATAAGACTTGTGCTCCAGACCCTTTACCAGCTTCATTGCTCATTTTCTTGAGATGATAATTTAGCTAAAAGCTGTGAAAGTCTCTTGCCTGACAGGAAGTGACTCAACAATTTTTGAAGAACAAAACCTATGAAAGTATTGAATTGAGTGCCAGGAAGTATTTGCTTGCCTACACATTGACTTGCTCTTTTTTTTAAGCTTTGCCTTCTGAATACGTGTGTCGAAGATTTTCCATCAATACCTGCTTTTTGTGACACTGCTAAGATGCTTGAGCTAAAGGTGCTAAAAATGATACCCACATGTCTAAGCTCAGCAAAAATGTACATAAATTTTTGCAGAGACACCAACACCGACCACAATTGTGGTCATCTTCACTTACAACACGTGGTGAAGGTCACCACACAGCTCAATACACTTCAACAGCAGGGTTATAGCTAGCAGAAATGTTGAGTATTGTGTGGGTACTACTGTTGTAACATTTCACCATGGCTGGAATTAGGCCATTTTCTTTTTATTTTATTTCCTGTAACCCAAATATAACTGGTCATACAAACATTTTCCCTGTTTCTGATTTTAAAAATTAAATATTACAGGCCATCCTAACTACTACACTTTCCTTGGAGCAATTACCCCTGAATTTTACAAACAGACATTACTAAATTTACAGCTTAGACCACTAATGAGATGTGCAGATTTTGTGTGATGGAAATTAACGAGGTAATGGAAATAACCAGGTAATGACTACTCATAATTATATTACTGATCTCAAAGGGTAGAACTGTGGCACTCATATAAAGGTTTAATTTTAGTGCCTTTGTTGAAATTAGTAAAGGAAGCACCGGGTTTTAAAAATGTAATGGCCTAATGAACCACAAGCTGATAACAAATGGAGGGAAACATAATTTAGCATTGACATGACATGTGTCTCTTTCTTAATAAATTAAGTTTTAATGTTGATGTGATGCATCAATTCAGTAAAATCAGAGTATCTTCTTTTTAACTAGAAAGAAAAATAATTTTGATAGTTATAAATGATATTTCATGAGACAAACTATTTTAGCTGAACAAAATGTGTGTGTGTGTGTGCGCGCACCCACATGCATGTCTATACAGGGTTAAGTATAGATGATGCTGTAATTTGACATATATTGTAATGTTTTGCTAATGGAGGTAAGCCAATGAAATATTATATCCCAAATTTATTGTCGGTTCAGAAATATCATAGGTATTTAATGAACCATATTGATGACTCTATAATTAAGCTGACTTGAAATGAAAATTATATTAAAAACAACCTTCAGAGTTTTTCTACAAGATGATACCACAGGACCTGTCATTCATTTCATTTCCAGCACTCCAAGAGTGCTGAAAAAGATTGATTTTTTTGCAGTTGAGCTTTATATGAACAATAAGGATGATCTCTTTTCTTGTTTTTTGCCATATTGAAAATGCAACTTAATGCAATAAATTTTTGTGGAAAAAACCTAACAAAACTAGCCATTGTAAAAAATTGAGGATTTAACAAAAAAGTTCCAGAGTGAAACTCTACTAGATTTTTTCCTGGTGGAAAGGGAGGTTGTTGATGATGTTTTTAAGGTTACAGGCTTTATTAAATTCTACAATGAATTTTACCACTAAACATGGGATTGTCTTTTTTGTCACCTAGATAATACCAAAAAAATGGGGTGGAACTTGATGTTTTGCCAACTGTTAAGCTATGCCTGTGTTAGTAAATTAGACATAGCCAGAATTTTTTCTCTGGCACCAAGGCCAGCCAAAATGGAATGCCTTTGGAGATGTAGGTAAAATCTCCATCCTATAGAAGAGTGTCCTCATCCAAACTACCTTTGGAAACCACCACAACCATACATGAGACCATGAAAACAGCTTACTAGTATAGACAACAGATTCCTGGTGCCCCAGAGCATTCATTACCTGCTACTGTTTAATTTATCAATACATAGCATTATGTCCTGGAATCTACAGATCTGTAAAGTTCCTTATTATATGTCTTTTTCTATGAATTATTCCCTGTTCCTTGTGACATGAATAGAACCAAAGTCTTCTAGACAAGCTGCCGAGATATACCTCCTTAAATGCAAAAAAAAAAAAAAAAAAAAACTCAAAAACCATAATGATGCAGGAATTTAAATGGGCAATAGATATTAATTATCCTTATGCTATTGACACTACTTCCAGCCTTATCCTGTTCTGAGGCTAAGAATTTGAGGAGAGAAGTTGTTTGGAAGTGATCAGTTATTCCTTTATTGTTAGTTGGATTATATTGCCGCGCCCTGGCAGCCAAGAGGGCGAATCACATCCTGGGATGCATCAAACACAGTATAACCAGTTGGTCAAAAGAGATTATTATCCCACTGCATTCAGCGTTGATCCAGCCTCACCTGGAGTACTGTGTGCAGTTCTGGGTCCCACAATTTAACAAGGATGTTATGGTCCTCGAACGTGTTCAGAGGACAGCAACAAAGTTGGTGGAAGGGCTGGAAGGAATGTGCTGTGAGGAGCAGCTAAGGACTGTGGGTTTGTCTAGTTTGGAGAAAAGGAGGCTGAGGGGCAACCTCATTGCTCTCTACAGCTTCCTGAGAAGGGGAGGGGGAGAGGAAAATGCTGAACTCTTCTGCCTGGGATCCAGTGATAGGACATGTGGGAATGATTCAAAGCTGCACCAGGGGAGGTTTAGAGTGGAACATTAGGAAGCATTTCTTTACTGAGAGGGCTGTCAAACACTGGAACAGCCTTCTTAGAGAGGTGGTCGATGCCCCAAGCCTGTCAGTGTTTAAGAGGCATTTGGACAATCCCTTAATACCATGCTTTAATATTTTGTCAGCCCTAAAGTGGTCAGGCAGTTGGACTAGATGACCGTTGTAGGTCCCTTCCAACTGAAATAGTCTGTTCTATTCTGTTCTGTTCTAAAGGTTCAGATTTCTTAAGCAGTTCCACCTAGGCTTGTTTGTGCTGTTTTGAGAAGACTCTGCTAGTGCTACACTTTGAGACCAGGCAGCTTAGCAAGAGTCACTCTGAAAGGCACTGAAAGTCATCCAAAGGCACTGAAAGTCATCCAAAGGCACAGGACCTCCTCATCACAAACAGAGATTTCAGATCCCTGGGCCATCTCAACGACAAACTAGAGACCCCTATGTTTCAGCTATTGAATTGAGACCTCCAGATTTCAAGAAAATGATTAAACATCGGGGCTTTGCATACATGCAGGTAAATTAAAACATGCTACACAGCAAAGATTTCAAAATTTTCAATGAGTCATTAAATGTATCTGAACAGGTTTAGGTTCCAGAAAGCAGACTTAAGGTGAATAAGGTTTGGATATCCTGGGAGTACTTATAAATTTTTCTGAGTTATCTTAGAGAATGTCATCTCACAGGGATGCCTCCTTATTGCATTGTTTGCATTTTCCTAAATGTGCTTTTAATAAAAATCTTGGAGAAGAGGAAGCGTCTGCCTGGAATGTACCTACTACGTGGACTGGGGAATGACTCATCTGTATAAACACCATGTGACACCTGTGTGAAACACACCCATTCTGGAATGTAATGTGAGGAAACAGGTGCCTCACCATCAGCATCATGTAACAGAGCCTTGGCCTCAACATATGTCTAAATACAAAACTTTTCAATAAAAAAACAAGGAAGATCAGGACAAAGAATGCATTATGCCATGAAGACTATGTACAATTAACCCAGGAAATACAGTTAGGAATAACAAACGATGGATCCTAATAACAGAATACTGCACATCCTGTTTTCTATGCAGTGTCCATCTGTCACTGCGTAATGCTGCAGCAAATTCAACAAAAATTCTATTACGGTCAGTCTAAAATTACTAGAAACCAACTAATTAAATCCACATTTCAAATTGCCTGTGGAATGAGAATCCAACATCTTTAAATAAAGAAGCTAAAAACAGAATAGCATAGCTAAACATTATACATCTGTTGTTTTACATTTATCAAATGTTTAATTCATATTTCATAGGATAATGCTGTAGCAGATAAGACTACTTACTATTCAATAAATTAAGAATTCTGATTAGCTATTATTTATAGTGCAATGTTTCCTATATGCCTTAGTATTGTGTATTTCAATGACAGCTTCACAAAGAGCAAAAAAAAAGAAGGTAATTCAATACTTTTTCAGATAGAAATAATCAGGATCAAACCTGAAAGATGATAGCTAAAGCTCTTGTTTATAAGCATCCTATCGCATTCCCAATTTCTAGAGACAATCTTACAAAGAAAGAGGCATTAAAAGTACTCAAAAAGAGTGCTCAAAAGAGAGAGATGGTGGAATAAAATCAACTGGGGGCTGACAAAAGTGAAGAACAGTGAGGACCAGAGTCTTTCCCTGAACTAAAAAAAAAATGAGACTTGGAAGGAAGCAGAAATCATATAGATAGATTAGTGGCTTATGATACAAATTCTCAGTTAGTCTTTGGTTCTAAATATGCAATACTTTGCTTTAAAAAGGCTATGTGCCACTGGCAGCACTTGAAGTGTGAAAGCGTAGAGAAGAATATTATTCTTCTACTTTTTTTATTTTTGTTAGTCTGATTGCTTTAAGACAGACACATATTAGTTTTTGAGGGATAAAGACTCCATTAGAAATGTTTGCTGGAACCCAGTTTGAGCTTTTTTGTGAAAATTCTGAGTTCACCAAAGCCACAATACCCAGAAGAGGACAAAATCTTGCCTCCATGCATCAACCTATCATCCAGCCTTTAAACATCTTAGAACACATTGGGCCGATGCTGCTGCAGCTGCACCATCTCATAGCCTACGGGAAGCTAAGTTTCCACGGGACCCTCAGAGGGCTCAGTGGGAGATTAATTTCAGAAATTCATTCCTTATCCAAACTAAAACACTAATCTCAACTGATTTTCTGATTTTGTGTACTTTCATAGAGCTGAAGTGACTTCCAAAGCCTGCTGAGCTCAGGTGTAGCACAGCTTCACAGTCCAGCTCCTGCTGAGCTGGAATATCTTCCTTCTGTTTTACCCCATGCTGACCCCTGGGTTTTGGATACTGCTGCCACTGCTGCAAGGAACAAAAGCGCACACAAGGAACTAAGTCTTTCTAAGGCGACCATGAGGGAGGAACCACATCTTAGATTGACCTGTGGGAGGACGAGGTCCAAATAACAAAAATAACAAAGTGTAATATGTTTTTTTGAGTTGAAGTCTCAAAATACATGGAACATGATACATTGAAAAGATTAGTAGAAAATCAGTACTCAGGTGGCAGTAATTAATAATATTTCTTCAGGCTGGCATAGCAATTCAATAAACAAAATGTTGTCTCTAACCCAAGTGCCCCAGTCTAGAAAGATGTCAAACTCCTGCTGACAAACAGAGACAGAGAAGGGGAAAAAGTGAACTTGGGAATGAAACAGAAAACAAAGCTCATGGCTTTAACAAGATCATCACTCATATAAAACTGAGCTCTAATAAATATCCTCACAGGAATTAAAGCTTTATGAGAAGTAAACCAGGATGTTGATGTAAGGCGTTCCAAGAAGAGGTCAAGAGGTACATTTTCTTCAAGTAGTTTATTAATTCAAAAAATACGAATTTTAAAAAATGAATCAAATGTAACCATATGAAAACTACCTGTAGAGCCCTAAACCAGAGAGTTTGTGCTATGAATTTCTAAGCATAGTTTGACACCATCTGCACTTGCACAAAGACACGTACCCCTTGTGAATGCCAGCTTTGAGAACCTCCCACCAGCTACAGAGTTAAAAAAAAATAAATATTTCCTTAGCCCTAGTGCTGCTGTATGCTCCAGGGTATAGATTCCAAGTATTTGTCAGAACCTTCTAAAGAAGACCTATATAAGACTATAAGTAACAAACACTAGTCACTTTTTCCTTTTATTCATTCAAGCTGCTTTAATTCAGAGCTGAGGAACTTCCGCTCTACTTTGGAGCCTATGATATGCTCTCCTCTTTCTAGCGTATTCCTGAACAAGTCCTTTTCCCATCCCAAGCTCACATTGTACAAATTTATATTGTCCAGCCATGGCATTCTCTCTACTTCTCTCTCATCTTCCTGAAAGTTTTTCTTTCCTGAGGACTTTTAGCATATGCTTTGCATTGGATCCTCCCTGTTTCCCAGATGCCTAATAGTACGTTGCCATTGGCTTCACCCTTAATATATTCTAAATATTTCCATTTTTCTTTCCAGACAGTGTTAAAAGATTGTTGAAATTTCTAATAAATCTGAGCATTTGTTGTAGATTCTTCCCATTTACTACTTAGTTCTTCCCTGAGATGTCCACTTTTAATCCATTTAGACATGTGTTTATCCCTTTGCTATTTCCAACTTTCACATCCATATGTTGTAGTGGAAATAGTATCTTGATTGAAGATTTGCAGTAGTTTTGTCTTAAGGTTGTATATTTTCCTGTGAGCCAGTCTTATCGAAATCAGTAGATACACCAGTGCCTTGTCACCCTGTGATTGTATTTCCTGCTGAATTACCCCATTGTCATATATATTACTGTCAGAGCATGTGAAAGGACTCAGCCTTTTGTTGGCCTTACCCTTCTGACATAATGCTGGGGTTGGTTGTTTCTGAGACAAACCTGAAAAAGTCTGAAAATTTTAGATGGAAGTGTAGAGTGGCTGAAGGGAGTTATGAGAATTTCAGCCCCATTGCTCTCTGTAAGTGCCCAGCAGTGGAGGAAATCGCTTGTATTTAGTATAGGGAAACATCTGCCTCTGGATTACCAGCCTTGGAACTGAAATTACAGTGGGAAGTGCTGATATGTTACTTGCAGCTCATGGAAGAACTATTAAAGTCTGAGTTCTGAGTTACATCAGGCAATCTTACTTCTAAGAGTCATATTTTTTGGTGCCAGCCCTACTACAATCAATTTACAGAAAATACTGGAGCTTTACATGCCATCAGATTGATTTGCCACCAAAAAACTTTGCTGGAAACTATTTATAGTCAGTGCAGTTATGGTACTCCACACTGTTTTCTCGTATTTTCTGATTGTGTACAGTATTTTGTAAAACAGATTATAACATGTCCTTCGATGAAAATTTGGTTAATCCTTTTACTCTGTTTGTCCTTAAACACAGATACAGTGCTCCTCATTGCTTCTATTAGTACACAATAAAATAAAAAAGTTAACAAAGCACCTAGACTGAGCCAATAGTATACACGCATTTTCTCAAAAGTTTGCAATAGAGCCATAAAAGATATGCCCCATTTAAGGAGAGTACTTTTAATGAGGAAAGCATTTCATTTTGGTAAAATATGTTTTATGTAAATTGCATAATAATGGCTGTCTGATCATTTCAGCACATTCCCACTCCCCAAGAGCATTATTTTGTGTTCTTTGTGTAACTCAGAACCCCAGACTTGAGGCTTGGAGGCTGCAATGCAGGTGCAGGAGGGGTGCAAATCATTCTAATGCTACAGCTTATTTTCTAAGATAAAGAGATAAATATGGGGAGTCGATCATCCTTACACTATTCTGATATGTCCTTGGGGACCCTAATCCAAAATAAAGTCTTCTTTGCTAAGAAGTAAAATCAGGTTGTGAGTGTGCAAATGGAAGGGTACAATAAAGCCTCCATGGTGATCTGAACCCCACCTTTGGGCCCTGTGAAAACAGCTGTTGGCAGAGAGTACAGAATCTGGTTCCAGCTGTTACATGAAGCCTAAATTGCAGTCAGCTAGTACCCATACACTCAGCGCACGTCTCAGAAAGCAAAAGAAAGATCCTTCCCCTCTCTGACCAAACAGATTTTCAACCTCAGTTCTAACTGCAGCTCTAGGCGCTCTGAGAAGCCAGCCTCACACTTCCTAGTAACCTTTAAAGCAAATATAAACATATGAGTAACAGCTTTCCCGAAGGGCAAAAATGAAATAGCAAGTGTAAGAGTAATTAGTTGAAAGATCTTCCACTGACATACATTGTCCTTTTGTATCCCACTGCAGCAAAGTATTCCTTCACTTCTGCAAAGTTTGCTTCAACCTTATAGTTATTCATACATATTTGGTGTTTGAGATTACATTAAATTAACCCTGTAATACGGTGGCTATTACAGTCACTATTGCTATAGCCCAGCAAGTCAGGCACCCTAGTCTTCTTCCTCTGTGGTAGTTGCTAATAGATGATGATTTTTTTATGGCAACCACTATAGAAAGGACCCATTACCCCTGCATATTTTCCAAATCTCATGGAGAGCAATTGTTGCTTCAGCAGTTGAAACCAGCTACCACTGAGCGTACTACATCTATTTTGGAAATGTTACCATAGCAGTGTTTTTTCATAAGGATAAGTAAACTCACGTCACCAACTCCAGCTGTGCAGGAATAGAAGGATACTTATCCACCCAGTACACATAGAGTTACTGTGCTGCCAGAAGCAGCATAGCTGTGAGCACACCTTGCTGAGAAACCCATGAAAAGCCAAGTTCTGAAGTACCTACGCTACTTGTAGTGCCCCAGGTAACAATCCAGAGCTAACTCAAGTATCTTGGCACTGTGCTGCATATATGCAGAGTCAGCTATCCAGAAAAAGGGTAACTACAAATCAGCAGTATTAAACGTCTACTCATTGTTTTAATCTTTTAATTCCAGAGAAGTCTAATAAGGTACCTTCTTGACTTTTCAGGTTCTGGAATGGGACTTACCAACATTTTCTGCCATCAGTGCAAAGGTATAATTATTGCTCTAATTTTTTGTTCTGATTCACCATGAGATAGATCAGCAGATGTAGGTACACTTCAAGTGAGAATCTTCACTACTCGTAAAACTAGCTAGTGTTTTATTATTATTATTATTATTATTGCTATGGTTCTAAACTATTCTGCATAGTGCTATACCTTTTTAATCTGGTTTGCCAAAACCAGCCTTTGATGTATGAGTGGTGCCACATGAGTAGTTATTTAATAAATAATGAAAAGGCTTGCAAATGTTACAGTTCTGGTAAATATAGCTAGCTAAATATTTACAGTTTCTTCTTCTGAGGGCAACTGCTTTTGCTGGTAGTCTGGGAGACACACAAGATAGAAATCATCACCCCAGGGACTCAGTCACACACTTGAAAACAAAACAGTATTGACTGCTCAGAGTCATAACTTCAGAAGTATGCAAAGAGAACCTCACCTTCATTCTGGACAAACTAATCAGAAACAGAAATAATGATATAAATCAGTCAGTGTTTGAGAAGTTATTTTCCTTGATATGGCATCCAGAAGAATAATCAGAGTTAAGGAATCTTGCTAAATCTTTATGCAAAATTGTGCAAAATCAGTTTAGTCCAGATTTCCATGGAAATCAAAGCAACTTACAAATCTAAATTTGGCTTCCACTGAACCACTCACTTTTCAGGTGCCAATAAAAACTTCAGGCTATGAGAGGCTGACAGCTCTGATCTGCCCCTAAAAGTAAGAGGACTGTTGCTAAAGTTACCTTCCCTCACAAAGCCTCCATAAGTCTAAGCGACTTATACAATCCCAGTTTCTATAAAATATTTTCTGTTTCTAAATTCAGAAAGACAGAAACATGAATGCTTGATTTTAAATAAAAAGTGAGGACTTGAACTCATTTTTTGCTGAGAATCTCATTGAGTGTCTGCTGTGTTTAGGAAAAAACATTGCTCTTTTTCCCCAAGGTACACCTGCTCTTTCTGTTCAGTTATCAGTTTCATCAAGTTTTGTGAAATGGCACTCTTAATCTCATCTCAAAGTTGGACTGGTTGTGTCCAAGTTTGCCAAATCTGAGGACAATCAGATTGGATCTCTTTCACTGAATATGGACTGTTTGTGCCTTCACTGATTTTTGTTATCACTGAAACTCTGTAGAGATTATTTACGCAAGCTTGCTTCACTGGCTTCAGAGATCATTAAAGTTTAGCAGTTTGAATTACCTTTAGTTCTGCTGATATTTGACTGACACATAGAATATGCCTTTACTTTACTGCTTCTTTTCCTGCCTTGGTGCTTCCACGTTCTTCGTTCTGCTGCCATACAATTCCTCTCTAACCTGCTCTTGATCTTATTTGTAATGTGAACAGAAAAGTCTCTGTTAAGTGGGTGTGGAGCACACACATCTGTTTGTGGTTTAGTGAAGGATGATGGTAGTTCAGGATGTGATATGGCCACTAATCAAGTCATGAGTAATATATCTTGGAGAACATAAAACACTGAATTACTGAAGCAGCAAAGATGTTTGCAGATGAGACTCTCAGGGCATTAACTCAAGTAGTGCATTCAAAACTATAGAGACATTTGTGACTTTGTAAGTCTGGAAAGAGGCAATGGAAGTGGTTCTTCATAATATGTGACCTTTGGACAAAAGCATCCCTCTGTTTACCTTCTTTTTAAGCAGGAGTCACAAGCAAGTGTTCAGTTTGTGGGACTTGGTGGAGATTGTCTATCTGGGTAGTACCATTAAATAACATCAGAATTTATTAATTGTGTATCAAATACGACCATAGTGATTTAGCTTTGCTCTTACCACAGTAGACCACAAGACTGAGATACTCTGCTCTGCACCTTTCAGTTGTTAGTTGAACTGTTGGTTGTTCAGGTTTTCATATTTATGCATGAAACTCTGTAAGAGATCACTCTTGGGGGAAGGGCTGGAAGGGACCTCTGGAGATCATCTGGTCCAGTCCCCTGCTAAAGTAGATTCACCTAGAGCAGGTTGCGCAGAATCATGGCCAGCTGAGTTTTGAATGTCCCCAGAGAAGGAGACTCCACAGCCTCTCTGGGCAGCCTGTTCCAGTGCTCTGCCACCCTCACAGTCAAGAAGTGCTTTCTCATATTCAGAAGGAACTCCCTGTGTTGCAGTTTGTGCCCGTTGCCCCTTGTCCTGTCGCTGGGCACCACTGAAAAGAGCCTGGCCCCATCCTCTTGACACCCGCCCTTAAGATATCTGTATGCATGGGTAAGATCCCCTCTCAGTCTTCTCCAGGCTCATACGCTTATATAAAAGTGGTCACACTCATACCCTTCTAATGATGAAAATGTCTCCCTAAGGAATTTTACCCACTTAAAGATGCAAATCAAGAATCCTACAATTTTGCATGTAACTTGTATTTCCTTAGTATAAATTACATCTAAATCACTTCTGTAAGTAGGTCACAGACTACTATCTTATTTCATGCATTAAAAATGTTTATGATTTGAATTTAAAAGCATTTTTCCAAAGTAACTTATACAAAACATTGTTTTAGCATTGCTCTCTACAGCATTCTGAAAAATGAAAGCTGTCTGCTGCCCTATTGCCTTTTTCTCTCTGAAGTGCAGCAGTTCCCTGCCAGGTATTTTTCTGTTCCAAACCTGATCATTAGACTGGCCCGGAGTTTAATAATAACTGATTGCTCATGTTATGCTTAGTATTTCTGTGAAGCAATGCTGTAGATTACCCTGTACGCCGCACGTCCTCCATTTCTTTTGCTGCCTTCTGAAGCCCACTGTGACAGCAAATTTGAAACAGCTATCCTTTTACAGAGACATCCTCTAGAATCTTGGTGTGAAGGATTAACTTTGTGTATATCTGCATGGTATGATTATATGTGCATACACACACGCATCATTGTAACCCATGCATTTCTATATAATTTTCTATAATTCTATGTTCAAAAGTCAGGTAATTGGTGGAGAACGATGGTCAAAAGGTCTCAGTAAGAACCTGCAGCACAGGTCTAAGCCCTGCTCTAAACTCCAGCTGAGGGCTGGCTCTATGCATGCAAGCTGTTAAGCATGCACTGGCTTGCTGAGCTAAGGAATCAAAGGTGGCCAGACATCATGCCATATTATTTTTTTTACACATGATTCAGGAATAAGCATACCTTAACCACATTAACTAGATAGGTCTTTGTCTGATGTTGTTGCTAAGGAATATTATGAAAGGCTTGAATAACTGTAGAAGAGAGAAATGAATCAGTGAAGTATTTCGTATAATTCCTTAAGGTCTCTACTAGGTTTCTGGAAAGTATTGTTGGCTCATTCATCTTCAATGCTACACAAATTTTCCACAGGATATATCTGCAGAGAATTATTCTCTTCTCTTTTAATACACATGCTACCCTAGCTTTTCTGTGTCTTCCCTCTTACCCTAATGTCCTTTCCTGAGCTCTGTTGTCCTTAGAACCCTATCATACTACAGCTCCTGCCTTGGTGCAAGGCATGTCTGATTTGAACTCAGGATGAGGGATGTGGCATTTGATGTCAGGTGTAAACCCCTTCCTCTGCACTCAGCTGGAATTCTTTCTCTCTTCCCTCATCACCCAGTCACAGGATGTAAAATTAACTCCACTGGGAAAATAAAAGATGTGCATGAAGTAATCAGATTTGATAGTCTACTCGATAAAACAGTATTCTTATTTGCTCATGTGTATTTTATAGGAGGCAACCTCTAATCGTATAGAATCGCTGAATTTATGTCTCTCCCATGGCAGGAATAGGGAATTCAGCAGTATTATCCTTCACTATAATGTGTGCCCCTGCTTAAAATGCCTTTACTCATTTCCTAATAGTTTTTCAGCCATCACAGGATCTGAAATAGCTAGTGAGGTAGAGATCATGATGGGTTTTCTGCACATAGGACATCCTGTCTGTTCATTAACTATATGGCGAAGCGACCCAAGAAATTGGTCCAGTGCAGCTGCGCTGCAGCTTGAGTTAGACTGGATATTAGGAAAAATTTCTTCACCAAAATGGTTGTCAAGCATTGGAATCGGCTGCCCAGGGAAGTGCTTGAGTCACCATCCCTGGAGGTATTTAAAAGACATGTAGACGTGGGGCTTAGGGACATGGTTTAGTGGTGGATTTGGCAGTGCTAGCTTAACAGCTGGACTCTATGATCTTAAAGATCTTTTCCAACCTAAATGAACCTACGATTCTAAGTAAACCTTATTACACAGCCTTGAGACCTGTATTGAAAGCAAAGGGCTTAATCTGAGTGATTATATATTTATGTCCCAGCCCAAGAGACACATTGGTATTGGTTTCTGTTTGTTTGTAAAGCAATACTGTGCTAGCTGCCAAGCCATTAAAATGCCACAGGCTTCAATCACTACTTTTAAGAGCATTTCTTTGTTTACAGTTTGTTGTCCCAAAGGTGATTAGTTCTTTTGCTAGAAGTCTACTTTGTTATTCTACTGCAAGGTTCCAGAATGAACTTCAGATACGATTAGAAGTTCCACTGTAGCCAACAGAAGCTCTTGCAAGCATTGTTTTTATGCAAGCATATGACAGCATTCAAGCTTTGGCACTAGTGCTGATAGTCCCTCTGCACTCTCTTGTCATGTACTCCCATTTGCAGAATTTCATCAGACTTCACTCACTGATCATAAAAAATAAAATGCTGAGCCATTCACTGCCACCTCAGCTCAATAACTGAAGATTTCTGGGGAGTAAATCCAAAAGGTCTGTAGCATTGCGTAGTATTTTTAAACTACTATTAACTTAAAGAATATGACTAGGTAGCATAGAGAAAATTAAAAATTAATATAAATTGTTTCTTTGTATTTAATTTTTAAATCACAGCTGAGAGATTAAAACACTACTCTAAATCCACTGGTATGCCTAGAATCACTGATTCCCAAGGCTTTTGTACAATCACCACTTTATATTCTGTCCATACTCTGTATGAATAAATGTCTTTAGAACCCTAAACTAATCTGAAATTCAGTTTGTATAGGCACACCAAAATATGTTTGCTCATCTAAACTATTATTCATCTTAAAACTCAAGTCACAGCCCTGTTATACTCTGAAGTGAGTAAATTTGGGCTGAAAATCTTGGGAAATAATGTATTCTTGTATTTCATGCTTCCAGTTGTTCAGAAATAGCCCAAAAGCAAATATATAGAAAGACAAATGTAATGAGGAGAAGTCAGCCAAGCTCTCTCAAAGGCTCAAAAAGAATTTAACTTACTTCCTAGATGAAGGCTTTTATTTTATGTTTGGTATTGCTCTGTTTTCAGATGCTTTGTCCTGAAACTCAGTATGCATAGGTGCTTCATCAACACACACTTAGAGCACTATCATATGGATATATTTAGGATCCTTTGAACTAATACTTTTATGTCTTTTTCTCCTCAAATATGTATAGAGCTGATGAAAAACCTGAATGTACTTCAGATGCTGTTAGACATTGACGTGCATATGAATCTTGTACTGAAAAGTACCTCTTTAATAATCCTAAAACATGAATTAGAAATTGAGCAAGCAAGAATCAAAAATAATTCTTGGGCTATAACATTCTAAATAACTTTAGTATCCTTTCATCTCACCATGGATACATAAATGCTTAGTACATACATGCCCCTAATGCCTCCTACACACTGCAGATTCCTAGCTTGGACCACATTTTTATAGCCAAATACCTGAAAAACAGTTGATTGAACCTAAAAAAAAAAAAAAAAAAAAGTGGTGTACATAGAAGTAAACCAATAATGACAACATTTGAGATAAAATTTTGTGATTAATATTGTGCCAAGGTACATTACAACATTATTGTAAAAATAAATAACAAACCTTCCATTTTTTAATTTAACAAGACCACTTATGATCTGTCTTATATTCTCAGCAGACCTGGATTCTATTATTCTGCAGCAAAATATTTCACCTGAAGTGCTTCCCTATAGCTTTCACTTCTTTCATAACTAACGACACCAGATTTGGAAGATTTCCTGTAACACGTATTCCCATGGTTCCTGACCAAGCTGAACTAAGTTAGACTGGGGAGGCTTTCTTTTACAGCCAATGACAACGTTTTACATGAAACCTTCCAGGCAGAAAAATGCCATGGCTTACAAAGAGTCTAGGAATCACCTCAATTATTATTACACTGTAGCCATATCAGTAGAAAGTAATCTTTTCATCTTTTCCTTAGAGAAGTGTTTTATTTTGAAGGGGATAAACAAAATGTTTACTGTGAAAGAAATACATCGCATATTTTAGATTGATCCACTTAATTAAATTATACTGAAGAGCAGAAAGAAACCATATCTTGAAGTGATTTCATCTAAAAGGACTTACATTAAATTAACAAAAGCCTGGATCTCAAGGTCATTCTTTAGTTTTTCATTCAAACGAATGTTTAAAATTGTAGTGGAGATAAGCCTATTTATACACAGGTAAACAAAGCCACAATCTGAATAGTTTGAGACAAAAATGAAACAAAACACACAAGATCCTCAGCTGGTGGATAACTCATTGCTTTTAGCTAACGTTCTTTGATTCATATCAAACAATCTCCTCTCTGGTTTTTTTGTCCTCTTTCTACTAATCCCCTGCAGATCCAGAGAAAACATGAATTGGATTTTAGTCTACATGAATTTTGCCTTAGAGAAAAGCAAAGAAGATTTCAATGTCCACCCAACAGAGAAGGTAGGCATAGATTTGGAATGGAGTTAGGGGCTGCAATGATCAGCAACACATTGCCTAACATTGACTTATAGGATAGAATTCACAGTCCTATACACAATCAATGAGTAAAGGGAGAAAAGCACCTCAGAACTCAATCCTCAAAAACAAAGTATGAAGTAATCCCAAGTTAGCTAACAAAGAAACACTGAATTAAGGCACAGGTCCTAAATCCCAACCATCGCTGAGGCATCATTTCCATAAAATGAGCTTTAGTGAGACAGCTGAGCCAACTTCAGATTTAATTGCTAACGGCTCCCACGAATGAGGGTCCTACCCCTCCTCTTCTCCTCTCCCTTCCTCCGGTTTTGACAACTACCTGGTTCCCCAGTGATCAGCTGAATTCAGTAAAATGCTTGGTTTATTGCTCTGTTTTCTGCCAAATTCAGTGAAATGAATCAGTGCTCTGACAAACTCCAGAACTAGTGCAAGGTACAGGTCAGGAGTGTGCACATAGAGCAGGAGAGGGGAGAATAAACAGGATGACCCCTTTTACAGCACCACATTATTAGATCAACCCTGCTTGGCTCACCTTTCTTTGAACTTCAGGAATAAACCTTCCTTTGATCAAGATTCAAAGCCCTGAACTCTTAAGTCCACAGAGTGGTGTGAAAATGGGTGTTTGGCTGGTTCTGCTACACTTTTTGACTAGTGACTTTCAATGTGTATTTTATTCAGACCCCAAACTTCAGACAGCTCTATGACTAGGCAGCTGCTCGGTAAGATCCTGAGGACTGCAATTTTGGACTTCAATTTTTTAATCCTAAGAGCAGTATCTGAACAAGACATAGTCTCATAGTCAGTAAAACTTACAACCTTATTTCAATGACAATATCAGACATTGTATTTGATCTGTGTTTCTGAGGCTTTTAGCCAGCCACCACTCAAAGACCACAGTGCCTCAGTGAACTGGGATACAGCATCCCTCCAGGCAGGTCCATTGCAGCCCACCATAAGCAGAGCGGCCTGGTTCCAGGTCTGAGACTGTTCAGACAGCACGGCACTGATGACTCTTTCACGTAACCCACACAAGAGTAATAAAAGAGACAATACCAATGTAATAAGCAAGATACAAGTATCTAGAGAGAGAACAAGTACAGACTCCCTTCAGGTACACTTCTAAATAGGAAAGAGAGCTGCAGAAAAGGCACAAATCAAATAAGGGTGATGATGCAGGAATCATCAGTACTAAAGCCTCCTAACAAGCACAATTTATATCAGGTAATTTACTGGCCGAGAATAGAACAGAGCTACCAACTGAGGAAGGACAAGACAACCCTGTATGATCATGTGTTTCTTAAGACACATTTGATTCAGTCTGTTGCTCTGCAAAGGGGAAAAAACCCTGTCCAGAGGCATCACTGTTAGTCTTAGGATGAACACTTAGCATTTACAAAATATCTAAATAACTTCATCTAATTCAGAGAACTCCCACTGGCCACCTGCCCTGTTGGGAATACTTCATCACTGGTATCTTCTCTTCTAGGGAAACAAATCTGGTACTGCTCCTTGCATATGAATCTTTAGACACTGTGTGTGGTGGTGAGCTGGTACAGGAATCTCAGCATCTGCATACAGAATATGTAAGTAAACAAATGTGTGAGAGCCTGAATAACATGCTGACATACCCATTGAGAAAAATGCCCTGAGGATCCCTATTTGAGATCAAGGGCCTGACACCTAAGAATAATGCAAGGTAGCCCCAAATGAGGATACTGTCTATTGCCCAGCATTCTTAACCTGAGACAATTTTTGTTACTGCATTCTCATAAACTTCCTCATTAAAAATTGGAACACAATTCTGAAACAAAAATAGGAGAAAACTGCAGAGCAACACCCACCTGGATTCTAGGCATGAGCAGCTGCAAGAGCCATCTGCACATACCTTATGTTTAGTGCTTGGTTTAGCATGAATTAACAGGGATTGGAGGTAGTCTCGAATATCTACAGTGCAGTTAAGACACTGCTTTCCTTCACACTTTCTTACTTTTAAATCTCCCTTTTATTTTCCTGTGATGTAATATTTTTTCCGCCTTTCTATTGGTAGCAATCAGTGCATATGAATAAAAACATCATCCAGTCCCAGCCTGCTGCAGATCAAACACTGACTATTCGACTCCTGTTTCAGACAATTGGCAAGTTTGGTTATTCTGAGACACCCCATTTAGTACAATGTTTTAGCACTCTCCTACCTCTAAACAGAAAAAATTAAAATAAATTTAAAAAAGTAGAAGAATTTGTTAATGAAACCAAGTGCAGTATACCTTGGCTTCAAGTCATGCTTAACTTTATACGTGCTGTGAATAGTCCTAAGTCAGTTTTCAGAGTGCTGCAGCTCTACTATCAGGTTGCAGAATGTAAGCTCAGGTTCACCCAAGAGTTTGGAAGCCACATGTCAAAGTTGGCTCAAATTTCACATGACTGCAGATCAAAAGATTCAAGGACCTGAAAGCACATTTTAAAAAAAACAACTCTATGGATCCAATGGAATTTTAGTTTGCATGTGGAGATTTGTTTAAATCCCAAGTGCATTCAGAAATGCTGGCGTACGAACCTATGTGAACAGAAGCCAATAAATTTCCTGTTAGCTTTGGATTCTCTCTCTCACACCAAATATCAAACATGCTTTTTTCCTTCTGCCAGCCAGGATTGTAGCTTGTTAGCAGCATCCTGAGCCCAAGAGATTTTCAAGGGTTGTAGATGAAACTGCTGCATTTCTTACTCTGCTTGCAAACTAACAGCATGTTGTGAACACCTACAGAAACAATATAGTAATAATTATGTTATCGGTACTAATAATCCAGCTACAAAACATCTAAAACCTAGTAACTACAGTATATGCAGTATCTATTAATAGTTTTTCAAATTCATAGAACAGCCATAAATGTAAAAAATTTTAAATCATTTTAATTCTTGTTTAATTACTTAGTATAAACCCAAAGCAATTAAATTGAATACAATGAGGACAGACTAGACATAGTGAATAGTGTTTAATAACCATGTCTTTTCAAGATGTTCTTAACAAGCTACAGCTGTGGCTTTTGGAAGAGAAATGGCTTGAAGATTTGAACAAGAAAGCCATTTGGTGCAAAATAAAGAGACCAAAAAGCATATGCATATGAGTGTCTAGAGATATGGTGTTTTGAAAAGTTTTAGAATGTAAATGTCAGAAACCTTCTTGCCAGGAATTTTATCAGAAGTAGGTATCAGCCACATGGGGGGGGTGGGGGGCGGTGGGTGTGTGTAGAGATAGCTGTGTGTTAATTCTAGTTGTGTGTGCAATCTTCTGTGTGTGTGTGTGAAAGTGAATCCACTCCATAATCTGTGCTTGAAATCTCCTTAGTAATTCTTATAAGATTTCTTGCTCTTTGTGGGATGATGTTCAGAAATCTCACAACAAAAACATTCAAAGATTTTCACCATCCTGAAGAGAAGAAATAGTACAGTACCACCTGGTTTTGCTTGACTGTAATAACATTAAAAATGGCACTTGGAAAATTATTGTATTTTCTGGATCCTTTTAAGCTAAATGCAGAAGTCTTAATAGGTGCATTTATATCTGGAGATTTGATGCTACTTTAATCATCCTATAGCAAATCAGAGCTTTCTGACCAAAACTATCATTTTCAGTCATTTTCATTGCAATTGCCCTACACTGACAGAATCTATTTAAATTCTTTTATTCATTCACAAGGAAAACTTAACTACATAGTGGTGTCACTTCAAGAAATGCAAAACTCAAAAAAATTTCCTGTTGGAGGAAAAAAACTAAATTTAGTACCTTGTGTCCACATTGTTCTATCATTTCACCTTAGCTGATCAGAGAGTGGTTTAAATCAAAAGGACCCAAACAGGTTCCCTCATGCTTCACATTTTTCTAGGGCAGTGTGCTATATCTGTATTATTAAAATTTGTGTCTCAACAGCACAACTCAGTCTGCATGCCAAAGAGTGATACTTTTCAACAGTCTTTTCAAGCCACATCCCTCTCTCAAAAGAAAAAGTGATTTTTGTTAGCCTATACAGCTCAGTAATACCACAAAGACTCATTATCATTCGTTACCCAATCGTTACCTTGTCAGTCCCTTACACTTCATTGAGGCCTGCTGTAAGCACAAAGAACACAAGCTTCCATCCTTCATCTCTGTTTCTGATCCCAAAACATCCCAAGCATCCTCTCTCTGGATGCCTGCACAAGTATTTAATGTCAAGACCAGTGTATTTCTCATTATCACATTAGAATCAACAAGTTGACAAGCAGCTGCAGGTGATGACTGCTACTGAGCTAAACTGTTTCACAGCTCGGCTCTTGGCACCGCTTTTGCTGCATGGGCTTTCAGCAACTGGTAATGGCCGATTGCCATGTTTAGAAGGCTGTTTGTTCTTTCACATGTATTTGGGACTCCAGCCAAAATTTTGAAAGGTAAAATCCTGAAAAGTGTTAGGCAACCATTTCCATTTGCAAGAGCCTAAGCAAATGCTTTAAAATCTAACTGATTCTGTTGATTACTGGATATGGATATAGCCACCTTACTTTTTAAGATCCTAACGCTTCAAATCCCGGCTAGCTTCAGGCCTTACAGCATTACCATACAGTCTTCCAGCTACGACAGACACTGCAGCCTGTGTCATGTGCAAGACAGAGACCATGCTATCCTGGACACAGAAGGTACTCACGGGCTACTGCTCTTTCTTTGACAGGAGTGGATTGGGGAAGTACTTAAGAACAGAGAGCCAGAGACTTGAATGGGATGTGTCTGTGCCCAAACTACTAAAACACCCCAAAAACCACATTCACCTGACAAAATAGATCCCCAGCCCTCTGTCTGGACTTGTAACTTTGTGCAGACCAGCAAGCTTGTAGAGCTCAGCAGCTAACTTAATTGTCTAAACCTGGTTTGATTCAGATGACAGTCATCACCCTATTTAAGTCCCTTTGATAAGCGGTCTAGCAGATATTTTCAGAGTACGCCTCCTCCACACAAAAAGAAATTAATATCACAAAACTGCAAGTGTCTTCTACATTCCCTTAAAATGCCACAGAGAAGGATAGGTCTGTTGTTGCTTTCATATAAGCTCCTGTGCTCATCTTGGCTGTGGGAAGCAAGGGTTCAATAAGCTTCTCTGCCAAAGGAGATAAGAACCTATGTTTCATACTGTCCAAACAATTAGTGTTTCCCAGGAAAACACCCAAACTGTTAATTCTAAACATTTATGAATGGGAATGCAGATCCTATTGGGTATGTGCTCTGAGTTGAAAATGAAAATTTACAGGATCAGAGAAAGAAGAAGCTATGTCAAGTGAGGGTTTGATTTTGTGATCTAGACTTTATGTCATTTAGTCAGGGCTGGCATATTTGTTTGTGATCACAGCTTCTATGGCTATAGTTTAGCAACCAACTGTTTAATGTCAAATGCAGAAACCACTCAGGAGAGAAAGACAAGGGTCCAGGGCAGTGAGCCCCAGGACTGAATCATGCTGCTTCTCACACACACTGTCTTTCTGTAAGCCAGTAGTGATGTCTCTGTAAGTAAATTAAATGTGTTCATGATCATCACCTGGCCCTGAGGTCCAGTGGCATGGGACAGTCCACATTCATGCCTTCTAACTTCCAAAACAAAAGGGCCACATGCAAACTGCCAGCTGGGAAAGGTCCCTGGCCCACACTAGCTCCCAAATCAGGTAGGAGAACTGTCTGGGAAAACAGGAGGCCAAAGCCACACAGTTGCCCATGTAGAGGACTTAAGAGTAAACACTAATTTTTCAACACCCAGCAGCATTCCTTAGAATTCACTCTTACAGAGTGTGCTGCTTGATTCCTTTTTGCCTGTCCACACAGGAAGGAGATCTGTGAGTCAGAGCCCTCTGGATGCAGGAGGGGACAGACTTGGACTCCCCAGTCTTCAGAGTGCCCTAGTCCCAAGGCTGTTAGGTAAATCCAACGTGTCTTCATCAGGCTTAGTTTTAACAGGATGGTATGGTCTGCTTTGTGCAGGGCTCTGGACCAGATGACCCCAGAGGTCCCTTCCAACATAGATTACTCTGTGATGCTATGATACAGCTACATTTTCTCAGAGTTACTAACCTATAAGTGTTAGGTGTGCTTAGAGATTATCCAGTGGACTGGAGTCCTTTATCAGCCTCTCCACTCAAAGATACTGCATCCCCCACCCCCAAAATCCTCTGTCACGTGAAAGCACTCAATGAATGACCTGATTCCTGGAATAGGGCAGCTGGGCACAACCCGTGCCATGGGGCAAATACAGACACACAGGTCTGGAGCAGAACAAGGACATCTACTGCAAGTCTATGCTCCCATGGGCTTGGAAGGTCACCGCTCAGATTTTTCTGAGGGTACTTTATATGAAACTGAACTCTATTTAATTCCCTGTATTGAATCCTGGGTTTGTATCTAAATGTTGGATCAAAATTACTGGAACTCTATAAAACTGGGTTTTGTTAAGCTTTGTGAAGAGAAGGCTAAAAGGGGAACCTAGTTGCAGTTACGTACAACCTGAGAGGGCGTTACAGAGACGACACCTAGACTTCCACTTTAGTGCACCGCCAAAGGAAAAGAGGCAATGGTTACAAGCTGCAACAAGGGAAATTCCAGTTATACATAGGAAAATATCCTTTACCATGTGAGTGACTGAGTGTGCTGGTTTAAAAGTAAACCGGCAGGAGAAATGAACCCAACTCAAAAGAGTTTAGAAGTCAGAACTACAAT
>JAVJGI010000050.1:71035728-71048519 GCA_035590275.1 Ibycter americanus | reverse complement strand
TCCTGTGCCCCCCCAGCCCTCTGGCTGGCAGGGCCCAAGGAACCGAAAAGTCCTTGATTTAGTATAAACATCACCCATCAACAACTAAAAACATCAGCACTTTATCAACATTCCTCTCATATCACAGCCAAAACACAGCACTGTACTAACTACTAAGAAGAAAACTAACTCCATTCCAGCTGAAACCAGGACACTGAGCCACTGGAATGGGATGCTAAGAGACACTGTGGAACTGCCATCCCTGGAGATTTTCAAACCTCTACTGGACTGGGCCCTGAGCATCCTCATGTAGATTTAAAGATCGCTCTGTTTTGAGAGATGATTGAACTTCAAGACCTTGGATTCTTTCAACCTAAATCTTCCTGTTCTTCTATGGTATTTTCTATATAGCCACTGAAAAGAAAGGGTCAATAGGACTTGCTTACATTTGGACAACAAAAATGTCTTGCAGAAATCCACTTCGTTGTCATCATCCATATTCTGCATTTTTACAGCTGAACTTTTTTACATTAGTTCAAATTCTCCTATCAATTAAATCTTATCACTGAATTAAAATCAAGGGGAATGTAAACTGGATTCTCCTTATGAGAGAATTTTCCATTCATTATTTATTGCCCCACGTTAAAAGCAGTACCTCTGTTTCAAAACCAGGATTCATGAGTGACAGACAACACAAAAACAGAGACTCAGGTTTAAGAAAAATATGCACATTTACATTTCTTCTTCTCAGATCAAGCTATCATTTAATAAATAGTTGCTTAATAGTCTTTCTTCTGGTAGGATCTGCAATTTAATCAAGTAAATTATCATTCCTGGGAAACCTGCACATTCAAGTTGAAGTTATAATGATGTAAGCATTATTAGAGCAACATCTCAATTAATGAAACAACTTGAAATAACAACATTAAATTGGACGTCAGTTTCATGTTCAAGAATATGAACAAGAAATTTGCAGACTGGTTGTGGTTCAGCCACTTATGAACTTGTTTCCAATGTCAACTCAGCCTTCTTTACCTGGGTCAATAAATTTTGTCATGTAATTTTTCACTTAACAATCTTTTTCCAGTTTGCTTATGTTTGTTACTCATTTTCTCCTATTTGCTGAAATATTTATTTTGCCCCTCTGTTTTCTAGGCAGATTAACATTTTGAATTATTTCTACCTTTCTGCTTTTTATTCCATATGCACTTCATTTGTTTTATTTATCCAGCACATCCCTCTTTTTTTCTGCTGAGGAAGCACTTACCTACAACAAGGAAAGTAGAAAAAAGTAAACAGCCCTTCTAATTAGTTGAACAGAACTCTCACCATTTTCTTGAGAAAGCAAAACTTTAAGGATTACTTTTGCAAGAATAATATGTTTCTTCTTGACAAAAGACAGCTCAATGCTTTTACATACCAGACATGTTACAACAATGTAGGAATTGTTTCCATAGGATTCAGTGTTTTCAGAAATGGAAGATATTAGTGGTGCATCTAGGTAACTTTCTGAACATTTCATTTTGAAATGTGAGAGAGGAATTAAAAGAATGTGGTGTTTATGAGGGAGGGAACACATAAGGAATTTGACTTTCAGACCCATCTATAATGAAGTCAGGTTTTGCCTTATTTGCCCTTACCAAAGCTTTGTTATTAATCTTCAATATTCTGCTTATCACAGATCTTTTCTGCTGCACTGATTCAAAGACTGCATATGGCCATTAATTAGTGTGGACCTCATCACATGCTTTGACAGTAGACCACAATTAAATACTCATTGGCTCATTAAACTGTCACAGCCAACAGTGTCTGCTGAGCTTAATGAAGCTAATGTGAACATCTCGAGTGATGTCACAGTAAAGGGAATATTCTACATGAAAATGTCCACATCTGATTACCGCTCTTTGGAACTCATTATGTTTCAGCCTACAGGCTAAGGCGCTTTTTTAATGCACAGTTCTTTGGAAACTGCTGCCATGAGTTTGTTTGCAGACCCTCTGCAAAATCAGTGTTATTGATTCTAAGGTTAATAGCCAACAGGTATAAACAACCACAGCTTTAACTTTTGCTTCCCAAATGTTTAAATGCCAGTTTTACACAGATAGCTATGTTTCTGAAGAAATCTCTCTGAGGAAATATCTTTTCCATGACAATATTTTAAAAAATGCTGTACACCACTCTGGACAATCAACCCTGCTACCTTAGCTTCATGTTCAGCCTTACCTAAACAATGACTAGTATTCCCACTACCTAGCTGGTTTAAAGACAAAAGTCATAGTTCATGCAATATAACACAGAAGAACGCAACTGGATGAGGATTCAGAATGGAAGGAAAAGGTGTGAGGCACAGAGTGGGACTCCTTCCCCCAACATGTAAATGTGTTCAATGTAAATGTATGGCAGTCACTTCCAAACCTGCAGGTCAGACTCCTTTTCATGTCAGTTGGGAACTACATTTAGATTGAAATTGATTGCACCTGAGGATCTAAGACCCCGAGACATCTAAAGCAGATAAGTCGAAACACACCTCAGAAATGCTCATTAGTCTCCACTGACAATTAGCACAAACATACATCTCCACTATAGGTGTCCAAACTTAGCCAAGAGCAATTCCACTCTGAACATTCAAACACTTATTGCAAATCAAGTTTAATACTTCTGTTTCCCCAGTATTGCTTTAAAGTAACCTCATACTCACACTCTCACACTCCTCTTTTTATTGGCAAAATTCTAGCAGACAGAAAGTGACTAAATTGGTCAGCGATAGGAACATTTCTAATATCTCATATCCATAGATGATTTTATAGCATTAGAAGCAGAGAACAAAAGTAAGAGAAAGGCTTCTGTCTTCAGGAAGGGAAGGTGAACTACAAATTAAAACCTGTAGCTTCTTTTAAAATTCCAGGGGCACAATATGAAGATGTAAACTTCCTCCATTTACAAATTTATTTCAGGCATCAGGGAAACAAAGGTTGTTGTGATTTTAGTAATATATAGCCACATCTTCTCAATCTGCAGTCCAATAGATTATTTTCTTTTTGGTAAATTTTTTGCAGGATAAGAGGAAGAGCTGCTCCATTTTCACTTCTTTATGTTTCAATTACCACAACTAGTCTAACCAGCCTTGAGACTCCTGTTGTACTACACACTGTAAAAACTGTACATGTGGTAGAGATACATCATTTAAAATAGTATTATACAGCTACATTACTTCAGGTACGACTAGGGCTCTGTTTGTATGAAATATTACTTCTGCCTACATTGCTAAATATATTTACCATAATTTCACACAGAATTGTCATAAAAATACATGCAAATATGTACTTAGCTAAGTATCAAGAGGTTTATGACCTTAGAGATACCCTATAGAGATATGAACCAAAAAAGTGGCTCCAAAGCACAAATCAATTGATATGAATCACTCCGAAGTCTGCTCCAGTACCCAAACTAAGTGGCACTTGTAAATTGTCACTCCAATACATTTTGGTCACTAGGACTAATATGAGCAAAATTCTTTAAAATGAAAGACAGGAACCCAATTAGGAGATTATTAGCATTTTCATTAGTTAAGAGAGATGCACTGAATTAATTCCACAACCGATAGGCATTCTCCCCAAATTTTCCATCAAAATAGCTGTGACTCTCCAGGGTGGTGCCTGACTCACTATAAACAAACAGAACTAAGATCAGAGAGACAGGCATTTTTTCCTTAGCAAGCACAAATCACAAATCTTTGGGGGAAAACCACCAAAAAAACCCAAAACCAAAAAACAACAACATGAAAAATTGTTCTTTTGTGACTTGGATAATAAATCTGTGAAACATATCCCAGAAAATCTGTTTTCCACAGCAGCAGCTATACCTGTTTTGGAACAAAATATGAATTTCAGATGAAGGTTGGGGTATTTTTTTAGGGTTCCTTGTATATGTCACCAACATGCTGTTCAGTAATACAAGATTATTTGACAAAAATCAGCAGTTATCCACTGCAAGTGCCATTGCAGTCACATTTTTAAAGTACGTGGAAAATGACACTTCAGCTCTTTTATACTTAGAGCCAGGATTGCCTGTATATATTTCTTGGGATAGAGAGGCAAGTAGAAAGCAACAGATGATGCAAAATCAGAAACACAGAGCTTGGCATTTTATGATAGGTATGTGGATTGCATCATTGGCTATTACTATCTTTCCACTGTAAAACTCACGAGCCTTTTAACTCATGGATGTGAAAGCCTGTTACCACACTGAGTCAATGATCCCTGCCCAGCGGCACCCTTTTAACTACTGACAGTCCATTCTCCCACCCTCCACTGCCTCTAATCATTAAAAGAAGATAAATTCCCCAAACGTGCAAAGATGATACCAAGAAAGCACAAACAACCAGGCAGGTCATTGATTCTCATTTAAGGTTAGAACTGAACAGGACACACGGCCCTACAAATTTTACTACGTGTCAGGTAATTATAACTTCACAGGAAAACCTAAGACATAGGAGAACTGTTTTGCTTTATCCATTCTTGGCACATATGTAGGATGCGGAAATCTCTCTCTCGATGACGTCTCCTAGGATGAGTGATCTCTACAGAGAATCTCAATACACAAAGACTCTTGTGCAACACTTACGGACAAGAAAAATCAGCACAGTCCTCTTTTTGAAGAATCTTTGAAGAATCAGACTGGTGTCAGCTTTATTCAGCTAGGACCTTTCATCTGAAGTATCTATTTTGCATTTTGGATTTTTAGAAAAAAATATAGTAAGCAAAATCATTTGCATTCCAACCTACTTCAAAAACACTGCATGCAGAAGACAAAGCTCTTCTGAAATGCTGATATCCCAATCCAGCTTCCCAAGATGATACTGTATTCCAAAACTTGATATAATTAATCAAGAGGGTCAAAAAAGACTGTTAGGCAACAATGCAATCCCATCCTCACAGTCTGCCTTGACCCACTCCTCTGGGCTGGGATGGCAGGAGAAAACTTTGCTTACAGCTTCAATGTGCACATGCGTAGTCACAAGGGAAAGCATGTATGGCTTAAAGCAACTTCGCACTCCTCTGATCCCAGGCCATCTGTGTACCAGCTGTCCTCTGGTGCAAACCAGCACATACTGAATATTTGCTGCAGGGCTTTTCACACGTTTCTTTGCCTTGTCAGCAAACTTGTTATAACATGAAAGATTTGGTCCCTCGCTTTACTCTGTTTCTCTCTCTCTTCCAAATGTATATATCCACAGAAATATCCTATCTAACAGGCAGGAGAGGACAATCACAAAAGAGAGAACAGAATTATTAACGTATTGTGTGGTATTGCTGCCCATCACCACTGTGTCCAATTATCTTGAAATCTGTATCTGTGTCTAAGGTATCCAGATAACTTTGTGCAGTATTCAACACTTTTCCTGTTTCCATTGTCAAAATGCTGTTAAGAGTATCCTTGTAAGCTGGTTTTTGTGTTGGTTTTTTTATGATTGCCGTATTTTCTTTCCTCTCTTGTTTGAGTGGATTTGAGATAAAAAGGGCTGCCAGTGCTGAGAGGTTGAGAGCATCATTCTCACCATGTTAGAGAGAAGCATTATGCAGCCACTTCTAGAGAACAGTTGGACAACCCGATTTATCTATTCTGCTCTAAAATTTGGTTTCATAACTCTTTTTTTTTTTTTTTCCCAAAAGAGAAAACTTTGATCCAGGTACTTATAAACCTTGTCCTTATTTCTCGGTATGCTATGACAGTTAAAAAATCAAACTGGAAAAGACCTTTTAAAATAACTGAGATTTGCTGCACCGATAGCTCTGAAGAGTGAAGCAGGACACTAAACGGTCACCAGGAGTCCAGCAATCACTATGGGAACTGGAGTATGTGGTAGCCTGAGCCATATTGTGTACCAGCAGGAAGAGCATTATACAGTAATCCCAATTGGAGCTGACAAATGGCTCACTGTGACAAATGTGCTCATTCAGTATTTGCTGTGGATAGCTCTTTGCTCAAAAAGAAGGGCTGTTTCTTGAGAAGCTGGAGGTGAGAAAAGGCAATTTTAAACACTGACATTTCCCAGTTACCCCAGCTTAACGAGGAGGCCAGCAAGATGCTGGGCTCTTTGATGAATAGGAGCTTCAGAGGAAGACAAACAAGGTCCCAGGTAGTTTCCCAATGCCTTCTCTCTCCATTTCAGTTTAGTTTAGTTGAAGCAGTCACTGCTCAGCCAAAAGGTGATTTCTTTGAGCCGAAGTGACCTTTTAGCTGCCTCATTAGTGAATATACAAATAACTGAAGGTTGACTATTTGTGGATGTTAAGTTCATTGCGTTTCATCCCATCTCTAAACAAACCAATGCACATTCTGGGATAGCAGATCCCTGCAAGAGGTTTTCAAAGGAGGTGTTATCAGCCTCCAGCCTGGGGCACAGCCTCCAACTGTCAGCATCCTCCACCCTGAGGAAGCCTATTGAAGCCACTATTTAACATTGTCTCCTCAGCTCCCAAAGCAGCAATTTAACAAAGGCATGAGAGAAGTTCAGCATCATGAATTTAAAGGTTTTGTCTACAACCCTGCCTGTAAGGAGGACATGTTCACTGCACAAGAATTCACAAACACAGACCACATAGTTTTGTATTAGGAAGCAAATACTTCCAGAAAAAAAACTCCAGGGAAGGCATACAAGGCGATCCGTCCTTGTCACAAGTCGAACCCAGGAGTTTGCCCCCAAGTCACACATAGCTTCAGTGTGCCTGTGACTTTAGGTCATGGAAATACCATGAAAGAACAAAACAGCGCTTTGGCAAGGGTTGATGCACACAGTGATGCTGTGTCAGCCACTTCAGACTAAAGAAGCCATGAAAAGAAGGCAGAGGCACTAGAGACAGAGGCTTTCCCCTTTTATTAAAAAATGCTCTATCTTAAGAGAAACTTGGTCCAAAGGGGTTCCTAGCAAAGAGCTCTGTGAAGCAGAGAAACACTGGACAGGATATAAGAAACATCAGGAGAAAAAGCGATGTTAAGTTTCACTGCAAGTCAGTTCAGCTCGAGCACCAGAAAAGCTTTTCTCTGCCTTTTGATACCATCCAACTTTGCTTCAAATGGAAACAAAGGAGAAACAGCCATTCAGAAAGGGCTCTTAGCCATGTGCTCATTAAAGAATAAAATTTAGCACCTTTTCCTTGCCAGCAGCCCAACCCTAACATTACCAAACATCACTCACACAGTTCACACTGGGGTCATTCACAACCACCTTGCTGCTACCAGCACCAGCAGCAGGCTACTAAGCATGTAGAGCCAGACTCACTGGTGTATGCCGGCTGCTTTGTACCACTCCAGTGACGTAAAGCAGCTGTAAACCAGGTTTAACAGGCCAGTTAAACTAGCTTTGTTATTGCTTTGTGTTGCTGACACAGTGCAAAGCTGCCAGAGCAACCCAAGGAATATGATCCTCTGCGTTTGTTTTGCAACAAAGTGGAAGTGTTAATCCCAGCTTTGAATCCTGTCCAAATATTTAACAGTCCACTGGGAGGATCTTATACAGTGACCACTTTAAACTGAGCTCACTAACTCTTCCCTAAATACACCATTTCTGTCAGTCTCTCTCAAAACACTGGACATGTCCTCTGTGTGAGTGTCCATTGAACTTTTTGCAATAACATATATTCATATAAATCAACAACTAAAAATTCAAAATTTGCCCTCACTGACAACAATATTTTTTAATTTTATGATGACATAGTAAACACAAAACCTTCCAGGCTGCCTACATCATGATACATGGTCTATTCAAGCAAGACTGTGATACATAAAATTATTAATGTGTACATTGATAACTTTACGTATACATAACAGGCATATACCTACACACTAACCCCAGAGCAAGAAGATATTGTGACAGCACGGTTTTTATTACAGGGCAAGAGGCAAGAGTTCAGACCTCCTTTCAGACTCATGATGAAGCAAACTTCTGCTCTATGAAGCTATAAATAGTACAATGTTAATAGACCTGAGGCATCAAAGGCAGCTGGATGTGGTGATAGCCATACCGGTTTCTGTGTGCTGTCAGCCACAGTAAACTGGCCTTTCTGTAGCTCAGTGGGACACCTTGGCTCAATCAGATGTTCAACTTCCTGAATTCTAAACAAAGGTTTGAAAAGAGTCCTCTACCCAAAGAATCCTGTTAAAGTGGATGAGCTGCAAATTTAAATACTGAACTGTGGAGATCATTATGATTTATCTACACAATCTTCCAAACCTCTGCCACATAAAATCTTACCAGACCCCACTAGAGAGCAAAAGCTCCTCCTTTCATTGCAAAGTTGTATTTGCATAATTATGATCATTCTCCTTTACCCCTCTCAAGTTTTACCCATTTATTTTCAGCTTGACATAAAAACTACTAAATAAAGCTATAAGGTACTTTTTGTGGAATAATTGGTAGTCTACAATACACCTGTTAAATATGCTATTATCAAAGGAAAAAGAAGACTTTGTCCTCCTGAATTCAAAATTGTATAATTATGCAACGTCACTCTGAACAATAATGGCAAAACTGTTCTATAAAGCCCCAGTTTGGCAATCCATTAAAAATATATATCTTTATAAATTACCTATAACATCTACATACAGAACTTTAGAACTTTCCATTTCAAGATTAAATCCAGCCACTCATAAATCCCTAGAAACCTGACATTAAGATTTAAGTCATGAGCAGCATAGTTTTTTGTATACTGCTTTTCCCATCTGTGACTGTGCCATGGTTTAACCCCAGCCGGCAACTAAGTGCCACGCAGCTGCTCACTCACATCCCCCACGCCCCAGTGGGATGGGGAGAAGAATTGGAAAAAGGCAAAAAACCCCAGTGTCCTGGTTTCAGCTGGGATAAAGTTAATTTTCTTCTTAGTAGCTGGTGCAGTGCGGTGTTTTGGATTTGGTGTGAGAATAATGTTGATAACACACTGGCATTTTTAGTTGAACCAGAACAGACTGGAACAATATAATTCACACTAGCCACTTAAAATGACATTTTCTGTATGCAGAGACTGAAATGCCTTAAAATAAATTTCAAAATAACCTGGGAAACAGCTAAGGAAATAAGTTTATGTTACAAAAAATCAATCTCACTGCTGGCAAAAGAAGGGCTATACTGTGGCATGGGAGGCAGGGGAAATGCTCAGCCAAGATACTCTGGGTAGCACCCAGAAGCACATGAAGTAAAGCAACCATTTAGGGGTAGCATTTTTGGCTCAGTCATAGCATTGGGAAACTGGCATAAGAGGATGCATACTATCCCAGGAAGCACCAACTGAGTTTAGGACTGGTAGGGCTCTACCTAGATGGTCCAAGCATAGGCATTTAGTGCCATGTGACATGCCCTAGAATATATGAGATATCCCTGGCAGATATGACAATGCCTGTGGCGTACCTGCATCGCTTTCAGTCTGACTGCTGGAGCCATTAGCTTCCTAGAAACTCTTGATGAGACCCTTATTAAAAGTCACCTTTCTTATCCTAAAAAAGCCATTCAAAACAAGCCCCAATTTGCATATTTTTCTCCACTGATTGTAAAGGAACTCCAGGATGAATAGCTCAGGTGTAGCTGTTCACAGCTGCTATGTTTAAAGGTAGCTGTGAACAAGAAATTGTGTGTTTTCAAAAGACAGGATAGCGACTACTTACTCTGCTGCATGTGGATTACCTGGTGTCTGAATTCTCTCTGCAGTCTTTTGCTCAATAAGGATAAAGCAGGGCCTGTCTTTTCAGCCTGGCTGTATATTTTCTTAAACCACATAAGAAATTGTGATTCTTCAGCATTCTTCCCCTTTTTGTTACATTGGATTGATATTATTCAACAGACTTAGCCAGAGGACGATTTGGAAAGCTATGCAAAGGCATGCAGTGTGTTACTACAACCCTTCTTCCCCTAGGAAGCCACACTAAAGATTTTTTAATTAAAAAGTCTGAAAAAATAAGAAATCCATTAGAAAAACTGTAAAATAGCAGTTATCATTCCATGGCAGCCTCCAAACAACACCTCCTCTTTAATAAGCTGTCTTTTGTTTCATTTATTTTAAGGGAAATCAAGAATTGAGCAGTGAACTGAAGCAGAGCCCATTCTTCTCCACACTCCAGCAGAAGAGTCAACACCACCAATAATTCATGTAAAATGTGCCATACAACACTGACATCTGAAAGAAGCCCATCATTCTTTGATGTTGTTTTCTTTTATAGAGCTTCTCTCTTTCCTTAGCCTAACCAACCTTCCACGTCAAATCAAAATTTGACAGCAAAGTACCTTAATGCATGTTAGCCTGAAACTGAAGACAATCTGGAAGATTCAAAGACTAGAGAACCTGAATTTTTCTCCTCATTTGCTCTTTGTAACTTTAGGCTCATCTTTGTGAAACATTACTAAGACAAAAGCACTATGGCAATCTTTCACTGACCAGTACAGGAATACAATTCTCCTCAGCAACTCAGAAGTAATACCTGGTTCCCATACAGCAGACCCAGAGGAAATCTTTGCCAGGCAGAATTTTAATTATCAAGCAGGATATTAAAATCCTGATATCAATGTTGTCAACATTTCAATAACAAGTTCAGTTCCAAGAATCATTGCTTCTTGGAATGTATCTTTAATCACTTCTAATGTAGTAATATCTCTTCAGCAAGGCCTGTTAATATTGGTTAAGTCAGCAGCCATATTAATCAGTGGTACAAATGGATAAATTCTGACTGAAAACAGCAGCTGAACTGATTACAAGTTCTTGCCAACTTTATGAAGGAGAACTACCTCAATTCTGAATTTACACTTCAGAATTCCTCTGGTTCTACAATGGCCAAAAAAGGAATCAAAAATTCCTAAAGAGCAGCTGAATATACTGCACTTGGGGAATCTTGTGGCAAGCCTCCTCCTTGCACACCGGCTTGCGCACAGAAGGGATTCTGCAGTTTAATTCAGATGTAATGCAAAGTGGTGTCCCAAGAAACCAATAACAAAGTGATATATCAGCTGCCCCAAACTGCTCCAGGCTGCTCTGTGCTCAGTCACGCTCAGCGAGATTCATATGATTAACAGCACATGCCTCCAGTGTAAACACACTAGAGCTAGCCTTCCCAGCCTGCTTCAGTCAATGGAGAACACGTTAATGCTCAACAGAGTCCAGGGTACAATTCTTCTCATCCTAAGGTAGACATTTAAAATAGGTCCAACAAATCTCACCATACAACTCTGCTCCTTGCATTGACTATAAAGAGTGCCTTATGGTGATCAAATCAGCTGAAGCTGACATCTGCATGGCTGATTCCTAGGGCAGAATTTATTTATTTAGGGCTATAGATAAGACAGAGGATCTAAGAGAGACTCACGCCCCACTGCACTGGCAGTCCAAGGCCATGTGGGAAACGCAAGGGCATGTGAGCTGTGTGTAAGTGTGTGAATCAGGTCCTAAACTGAAGTAGAATGAATCTTATTCCCTTCTCTCCTTCTGTGAAAGGACAGGTGTCCAATTTACCTCGGTCACTTTTGCAGCAATTCATGGAATAGCATCATAGAATCATAGAATCATTTGGGTTGGAAAATACCTCTAAGATCATTGAGCCCAACTGTTAAGCTAACACTGCCAAGTCCACCACTAAACCATGTCCCTAAGCACCACATCTACACACCTTTTCAAATACCTCCAGGGACAGTGACTCAGCCACATCCCTGGGCAGCCTTTTCCATTGCTTGACAACCCTTTCGGTGAAGAAATGTTTCCTAATATTCAGTCTAAACCCCCCCTAGTGCAACTTGAGGCTGTTTCCTCTTGTCCTATCACTTGTTACTTGGGAGAACAGACAAACACCCACCTCGCTACAACCTCCTTTCAGGTAGCTGCAGAGGGCAATACAGTTCCCCCTGAGCCTCCTTTTCTCCAGGCTAAACACTCCATTTCCCTCAACCACTTCTCATAGGACTCGTGCTCCAGACCCTTCACCAGCTTCATTGCCCTTCTCTGGATACGCTCCAGCACCTTAATGTTTCTTGTACTGAGGGACTCAAAACTGCACACAGTATTTGAGGTGCGGCATCACCAGTGCCAAGTACAGGGGGACAATCACTTCCCTGGTCCTGCTGGCCACACTGCTTCTGATACAAGTCAGGATGCTGTTGGCCTTCTTGGCCACTGTGGTTTAACCCCAGCCGACAGCTAAGCCCCATAGAGCCACTTCTCACTGCCCTTACCCCCCTGCCCCGGAGGGATGAGGGAGAGAATCAGAAGAGTAAAGTGAGAAAATTCATGAGTTGAGATAAAGACAGTTCAATAAATAAAGCAAAAGCCATGCATGCAAGCAAAGCAAAATAAGGATTTCATTCACCACTTCCCATGGGCGGCAGGGGTTCAGCCACCTCCAGGAAAGCCGGGCTCCATCATGTATAACGGTTACTTGGGAAGACAAACACCATAACACCACATGTCCCCCTTCATCCTTCTTTCCCCCAGCTTTATGTGCCGAGTATGACACCATATGGCATGGAATATCACTTTGGTCAGCTGGGGTCAGCTGTCCTGGCTGTGTCCCCTCCCAGCTTCTTGTGCCCCCCCAGCCCACTGGCTGCTGGGGTGAAAAGCTCAAAAGGCCTTAACACTGTGTAAGCTCAGCAATAATGAAAACACCTCTGTATTATCAACACTGTTCCCAGCAGAAATCCAAAACACAGCCCCATACTAGCTACAATAAAAAATTAACTCTATCCCAGCCAAAACTAGGACAGCCACCTGGGCACACTGCTGGCTCATGTTCACCCAGCTGTCAACCAGCACCCCCAGGTCCTTTCCCACCAGGCAGCT
>JAVJGI010000050.1:70904805-71030503 GCA_035590275.1 Ibycter americanus | reverse complement strand
TTATGGCCCCCCGCCGCCCCCCCCGCCCCCCCCCCCCCCCCAAAAAAAAAAAAAAAAAAAAAAAACCAACAAACAAAACAATGAAAAAACTTCAGTGTTCCTCTCCTAAGCACATAGGACATCTTCACCAGCAAATCAAGGGCAGAAATTAATGTTCCTCAATGAGCTCTACAGTCTCTGAATTTCACTCTCAAGTGTTTGGCATTGGTATAACTCAAGGAAAATTAAGCCCCGGACTACCTTGCTTTTTGGGCTTATTAGATCTTTGTTTCTATTTTTCCCCTGCCACATGATCAAGGGAAAGAGCCAAGCACACCTTCCCACCCACAGTCTCTACTTCAGCTAGCACACCATCATCTCAAACTGTAATGCCTTCCCTAATCCCCATGAATCCCATTAAATTTTGCTGATGCCAGAACTTGAATTGTTGTTTATCTTCTAATGAGTACTTTGCATTATAGTTTCTCTTATATTTGCTGGAAGTACACAATGGGCATGTCTGCTGGAGTCCCTGTGGTTCAGGTAAATGTGTCCAAGTTAGCTCTGATGTAGCTGAGTATTGACAACTATGGTAGGTAGAGTTCAGCACAGCAAAACACTGAAGCTCTCACCTTGCTCCTTGATCATTTTACTTCACACACCATGGCTTCACAGCTGGCAGGATCCAGGCTAGCTATTTCAACATACCTCAAATACATTTACCCAAGCTGCACAGCAAAACATCCCATATTTATCTTAAGAATCTTAGCCAACTTCTTTCAAACAGCAGGCTGCTTTGCTTAGAGAGTAGGAACAAGCTCAAAACATTGTGAGAAGAATTTAAATTCTGATTCTGATGGTTATGTTTCTACTTTATGTTTCTATAAAACATTTGGCTTTAAAAGTCTTACTGATATTGGACTATATGAATCAGCAGCTATGCTTTGTCTCAAACCTCATCTAAATTGGATAAATGTACCATGACAGTAACATGACAATCTCCACTGAAACACCACACCACACCACACCACAGTTTCCTGCATGTCTACATCTCAAGAAATTAAACTGGCATTAGCAAGGTAGGATGTCTAGCTTTTACTATTCTTGTTTTCGTTTCAGTTCTTCTCCAAGACTGAAACTCCATTGCTCTTTACTGTAAATACCCTAAAGAGATGGGAAAAAACCTTTTTTTAAAAAAAAAAACAAACAACAAACTCTACACATTTCTAACTAGATTCTTTATTTTAAAAAAAAAGAAAAAAGGAAGGTGTCCTACACTTTGGGAAACAGCAGTGAAAACAATGCTATAACGTCACTGAAGAAAGATTCTCTGTCCAGAAATTTATCTTCTGCTACTAAGCTCTGACAAGTTTTTGGTCTTTCCTGGCTGACCTCTATTCCTGAGCAGTAGCTTGCATTCATCAGCCATGCCAGGACCCGGGATGGGCTATTGATCAAGGTTGAAACCAACTTCTTTTGTTTGTGAGTTAGCTGTAGTCATGCTCAGATGCTGGATTTGGTTCACTGTATGGCTGTACAGACACTTCCGATGGTGTTTTGATGATGCCCAGAGGTCCCTTCCAACCCTGACCATTCTGTAATAGTGAGGAGGGTACAGGGCAGAATAAATGGCTGCTCGGGCAGAGCTAGATCCTTTTCTCACTGACATAGTTCACATCAGGTAAAACAACCCACAGAACTGCAGTTATCTCTGCTTTCCACTTTGACTTACACAACTAAAATTAAATTCTAAACAGCAAAGTTCCAGTTAGCTCTACATTTATCTGTTATAATGGTGAGAGGTAAGTGTACATATGTACACACACACATATATATTGGAATACACTTCAAAAAAAGCTGAAGCAAGAGCTTCTGAATCCAACTAAAGCAACATCTTTACTACAAGACTTGTTTATAAGTGAAAATATCAAGAGTCATCCCTACTAGTTTATACAAAAGTACACAACTCGTCCGACTTGTATATAAAATCTTCGTAGGAACGAGAACCTAGGGAAAGTAAAAGGGTCAAAACTTCACCCGATAATGTTCTTCCAACAGACAATTGTGTAATAACCACTTGATAATTTTAAATGACAGCTAAAAGACATTAGTCACTGAGGAATTTGTTTTGCATCCATGACGTGTACTGCCAAGAAAAGCTAGTCACCAATAAGCTATTAATAAATTATGATTCTTCTTCCAATTCTCAGTATTTCTTCCAAAAGAGAGTTGACATAAGATGCTTCTAAGACATAGTAAGACAGTCCTGATCTTAGGTGTCCAAACATATTTTGGCATGGCCTTTTACTTTTTGGCATTACTTTAGGTTTCATTTTGGACAGCATACATCACCTTCTTTGTTATATGTAGGACAGAAATTAAGGATTCATGAACCTCAGCATATACAATGGATTCCCTTTTTATGCCATTGTAGATCTTGTCTTTAACATATGATACATAGTGCTACTAGAAAGATCTCAGTCAGTAGAGATGTAAAAGTATGATTCATTTCACAATAAATTCAGTCCATGAGCAAAATGAAACACTGAATATTTGCAATCAAGAACTGGAAGAGATATCTACAGGCTATAATATTCTTTCCTGTTCTGGGCCTGAAAATTAGTTACCACCTCTGATAGTTGTTTGGCAGTGGTGATGTTTTCAGCCAGGGAAGCAAGAGGTGAACCGCCAGCTTTGTGGTGCAACTTCAAAATACCTGTCACATCCTCATTGAATTCCGCGGCACAGAGTCAACAAGGCTTACAGAATGAATTCCTCTAAATTATTTGACAGGTGATGTTTGAAGATCTGGCAAAAAAAGGAAAAAAACATCACAAGCACCTCTCAACTGTGTAAGACACATACAAGTTCTGTTGTCCTGTTTCCCTTCTTCCACCTGTCACTTCTCTGAGTTTAAAGCTGGGGCTGACTGAGCAGATCATCTGTCTGCTTGCTCAGGAAGAGCTTTTCAAAGCACAGATATACAAACAGGAGGAATAGTCACTAAAATCTTCAGGAAACAAACGTCTAAGTTTTCACTGGAAAAATCAGTATTGTTTCATCCAGACATTTTCTAGTCTTTGCATATATAAGTTTCTTATAGCATGACTTCTAAGTCATGGCATCACCACAGATAACTATTTAAGCAAAAGTCATAAAAAATTCTCAACGAATTGCTTGTGGCTTACAAAATGTACCAACAAGCCATCTTGGGAAGCAGCAGCAATTCTAGTGTAATAAGGAACTCAACAGCCCAACTCTGTACCAGAGAAAGGGGGTCAGTGCAGCAGACTGGACCCTCTTAGTATACTTAAATTGTACAACACCAAAATCAGTGTCCTCTCCACTGAAACCAATAAATTATTATGAAAATAGAAAATAATTAGTGTTATGAAAACAGAAAATAATGACGTAAACACAAATTGGGTCAGGACACAGGGAATAGTACTCCTCCTGTTCTAAAATGTACTTTAAGAGCATGTGCACAATTTTAATGACTTGATTTTATGCATGGCAGAGTATTGCTCTACAGCACTCTGTGTCAGGACCTTTGAATAAACCAGCCACAGAAGGTGGTCCTTTACTGAGTCACCATTCATAGTTCCTACAGCATGGCCAGGCAGTGGAGAAATATTCTTAATTTGAGGAATGACAACATGACTGTAAAACTGTCTGGTTTAAAAGCTTCACCCAGACCTTCTGGGATAAAACTCCAGCTTTTTTCTTGAGAGGATAAACAGCTACCACATTTAGACCAGCTTGTGTTCATTAGCTAATGTCCAGCTGTGAAATGTGTTGAACTTCAGCATCAGTCATTAGTTGAACATAATTTGGTGCTTTACAAATACTCAGTAAATACAGTAATGTTTATCACAAAACTTCCACTAAAATTATTAGCAAATACTGCTTTCCGTGTTTTCAGAGGGCTGAGGTCAGAAACAACTTGTACAATATGCCAGGACAAAGATGATCAACCTACAAGAATGGATTGGCTAAAACTAGCTGTCTGGCCAAATGTAGGTTAATAAACACCAACAACTAAAATCTGAGAAAGAAAAACTAGGGTTGAAAGAAGAAGTAGGGGAATTGTTTCAATGACAGAAGTTTCCTCTTCACAGACTATAAATTAAGTCTTCATCCACGCAGTTGGAAATGGTCTTGATCATATTGTAAAAATAATGTACAAATATTAAAACTGCTTTTATAATGTTAGCATGTTTCCTGTGGGACCGGATCATGTTGCAAATAAACCACTTTTACCCCAGGTTTACAGCAGGTAACCGGAATTTAAAAGACTGACATGCTAAATAGCTTTTAGTACCCAGTCTTCCTGCTTTCAGTAATGTATTTTTTTATTTTAATCAAAGGGTCTCTGTAACATCTTGGCAATGCCCTAGCTATAAACAAAATTAAAAATCTGAAATTAAACTAAAGCTCTCATATCTTCTGCTCTGCTCTTTATTATAGTCACAAAACACAGTGGAGGAATCCACCAATTCTATAGTCAGAATTAATAAGTAAATTTGCCTGTAAAGATTAAAAAAAAAAAACCATAACAGAAATACAAGCTGAAAGCAACTTTGGAACTCTTATTAGTAAAATTATGTAGAATTAGGTAATTATCATAACTGGAAAAGAGAATGCATAGAAAAAATGTTAAAAAATGCATCCCGGTAATATTCAGGCTAAGGAGCTAGGGACATAACTAGGTAATTTAATGAAACACAAGCAATTACTTTGAAAATTCAAGGCCGTGGAGATTCCTTAAAAGTTACCATAGCATCTATACTCAAAGCTTGAAAAAGGGCAATCATGGCAGCTAACCACTTAGCAGCCACTTTATTACACTCTCACATAAAGGAGAGGAGTCTGTATGGTGCCATACAGAAAGCAAGGAGAAAGAGGCCTTCAATGCACAGCTTCCCAGAGGCCCATTCCCAGGGGCTAGAGCCAGTCTTCAGTCCTACTCAGAGAGGTGAAGCCACACAGCCACATCTAGACCTCGATCATGGCCTGAGTTTGAATTCACTTTCATTCCAAATGCTCTGATCATCAATATTTTTATTTTTTTTTTTACATTGCCATGGTATCCAGTTCTAGTTTGGAGCACATCAAATGGATCTCCAAGACCAGGATACCCAAGTTCAGGGAAGAGCCACAGAAGACCCAGGCACATGCACCCAAGGTGGAAGAAAGTGGTACAGGATATGTAATTTTGTAGAGCTAATAAATAAACAAGTGGAGCTATAAGAGTGCAGATTTCCTACAATGGCCCAAGGGGAGCAGAAGCCAAGTCCTAGCAGTGTCTGATGCCGGAGATGCTGCTCAGGGTCTTCTCTCCATCACAATCATGGACCTCAGCTACACCCTACATAACTGGCTTCACTTCTTAGAGAAAGGTAGAAGTCATCCTTCTTTCTGTGCTTCTGCTAAAGCTTTCTCAATCCTTGCACTCATTTTAGGCAATGAGAGAAACAAAAAGAAAATGGAGGAATTTCAGAGGAGAACTGAAATTATTTGCAACTGGCATATGAAGAAATTTTTAAAAAAATACTACAGTTGGCAACCGTGGAAGAGAGATTAAAGCTACGCTCACGTAGAAAGCATCTATATAAAGAAAAGGCAAAGGAACTGCTTTATCATGTCAGTAATACAGGTCAGTAGGTAAAATAAAAAAATCATGTATTTAGGGAATGTCAGTCATGGATGATGTGAGCGATATCAACAGTCTGGAAAGGAACATCCTCATTTTTGACCTGGAACAACCCAAGTGAGGCTGAGGAATGTGCTTGGAAACATGAAAGGCAGCAGGGAAGTACCATCTACTCACCTCTGCATTGTCTTCAGCTGAATAGAGCCCCCACCACTTCAAGGCAAGTGTTAATCATTTGCTGGCACAATGGTATTATAACAATAAAACAGTGGGATTTTAAACAGTTTTGAGCGCCTTTTCCTTCCAAGATAAAGTCTCCCAAATTAACAGTAAATTGCAGACTCACCCTGCATACATGTGTGAGTAGGTTCTTATTCTCTTGTATTAATTCCATTAATTTCAACTTGGCCACAGAGAAGTTCCCATGAAATACCCCTGTTCATGCAAAACTTCGTCTCTGTGTCTTGCATATTGAAAAATTTCAGATGAATCTAAATAGGAGATGATTTTGAAGTTGGCATTGTTTGAGCAACAAAGTGCTATGTTAAGTCCAGCCAGCAATAAAAGTTCATTTTTAATGGACTCGCATGAAATAAAATCACTACTTTTATCTCTAGCACTTGAGTTTTGTCTTTTAATATGGAATAAAAAAGTATCAAAAATATTAATTTGCTTTGGATGAAATGTGGAATAGATCAGGTAATAAAGATGCAGTGTATGTCACAAAAAGGAGAGAGGTTTGGGGAGGAAAATTCTGTCACTGCATGAGTAGTTGCCTCTACAGCAGACTGATTTGTCTTAATAGCATAATGAAACCTCTGCTGCTGCAGCATCTCTTACTGCAGCTTTTCCTTGACTATGCCTCCTGCACTGGTTTTCTTCTTGCAGTCATATACAGCATTTTGTACACACATTAAACTCTGTGAACTCCCAAGACACCACCATAGGCACCAGCACAGGTTTCTAAGTAATTATCACTGTTCAGGGAGCACATATGCATTTTCAAGTACTAGGACATTTTTAAGCACCATACAATACAGTGCCAATATGTTTATATTCTAAGTGTTGAATTACAATAGTTCAATGGCTCAGCTCGTCTGATCCAGTAAAAAATATTAATGAAACATATTTTTATTCCCTAGTTATTTCTGCTATTGATTTGCACTGGAAATCAAATTTTGCAATCAATTTGTATTACTAAACCCTTTTGATTTTATGTAGATATTCTAATTAAATATACACTACAATTTTACTTAAAACACAATTAACATAGCCATTTATGCATGTAACAAGACAGTTACCAGACTATGTCCTGCAGCTAATTCTGATCATTCATAAACACAATTTCAGTCTTAAACTATAGACTTTTTAATGGTGTGCATCTGCCCCCTTGTGCCAGTTTTACTTGACTGCCTTTTTTATTGCTAAGGGGACTAATGAACTATGGCTCACCCAGTCCTGTAATGCTGTGTTTAAAATCTCACATGCAGGTATTTTGCTCCTCAGCTTCCCTTTCAGTGTAAAACAGAAAAGAGGAAAAGAGATATTGTTGTACACCTCCATCTCAGCTCCTGGACATTTTTTTCTAAAAATGCAGAGAGGTTTAGAAAAATGCAGAGAGGTACACAGCCATTAGTGGTATGTTTATCAGGATTACTGGAAATGACTGCGGCCAGTGGCAGTTTCTGAATGTCTTCACCACACCAGGTGAAAAGACCTTTGCTCCCATCACAGCAGGAAAATGCCCAAATAAAAGAAGAAACAAGAGGAAGTCTGCTCTGCACTTCAACAAGAAAGAAAAAAAAGAAGCTATGAAGGACGGTTTTCATGGTAAAACTTACCACGCTTGGAAAACAGTAGGCCAAGGGAGGCACTGAGTGCTTTCAAGGATAATTTGATTTAAAGGAAAAGAATTAAATTCTACTCCAGAAATGCTCCTTCTGTTCCTCCAGGTTTTGTAGTTGGCCTGGAGACTATGAAAAATATTCATCCCAAGTGCTCACAGATCCACTTAGGAGAAATGGTGCTTGAACTTCCACCACCCCTTCCTGAGCTCCCTTCATGAGCAGGAGTGAGTGGTGAGGCTCTGTTCCTGGGTGACTTGGTCTGTCACAGCCCACAGGGGTACCCCTGGCTCTGCAGCTCCTCCTGCCTTCCCCAGGTCTGTATCCCCTCCGGGTACACTGGCTGCACCACCTCCATAGCTGCACTCCCACCTCCAGATAACACACCCGCGTCCCTCCTGCAGCAGCTACTGCTCTGCTGCCGGAGATAAAAATATGCAACAAAGTATGAAACTTACAGAAAAGAAAAAAAAATAAATAAAAAGGAGGGCTCAGAAATCTGCTGGTACTGAGCCAATGCTGAACAGCAGGGCTGAGCTGCAGGTTTTCAGGAAGGTGCCCACAAGGCCACCCACTTGGAGTGACTTGCTCCAAGGAGGTCTGTGCTCAGGACCTGCTGACACCAGCAGAGGTGCGGCACCACCAGCTCATCGGGGGCAAAATCTCTCACTTCCTCAGAGGCTGGTGAGGTGCACCCACACCCTTAACAAAGTTGGGACCGAAAGTTAGGATTTGGCCTTCACTTTTTCCAGGTGGCCCGTTTCTGCTTGAGGATTTCCTGTCTGTTGAAAGCCAACATGAGCATTGTCCCATCCATTTCACACAACACAATTTAAAAATGACCCATGACATGTGTCCAGCCACACAGGACACGCTGAGTCAGAGCTATGTACTATCTATCACCCCTTCACAGTTTCTTGATAGCAGGTAGGAAATGCTGAGGCCAACACCAGGTCTCAAATATCTCCAAGCTGAAGCACCTCACCTGGAATGGCACAGGCAGTCATCCATCCCTGCTCATGTCTCATAGCCCTGAACACTTTGCTGAGGGTGTATCTCAGCCCTATTATAAAAAATCACCAGATGGTCTTTCAGAGCATGACTAGCAGGCACAGTTAGCTCTCTTTTAATCCAGTAACTTAAATCCTTATCCAGGATTTGCTTGTTCTTCTCACCATTGCAAAGGTTTGACTAAGTGTCTTGTCCAAGAATAACTAACTGCCAAACCATGGAGAATTCAGAACTGATACCCATTTCACTCATGATGTCCCATTTCATATAGCCTAATTAAACATTCTTTAGACTACAGAGACAGAAAGAGAGTCAACATAGCTCTAGTCTAGCTGTTAGATACTTGGTTTAAGCATAAACAAAATTTTTGTGATCCCTAAATCAGTGAACATTTCGCTATTTATATAGTTAAGTCATTGAAAGATGATGACTGATTTCTTGAAGCACACTGGAGTGTTAAAATGTTCAGTGAAATTTCCAACATCAGTCTGTTACCAATGCTGATGATTTCAGATGCAATTTGAAAATCCTGCTTGCCTCTCTTCTTGGTTCTGAACCTTAATATATTATAAATTCTGCCTCTTCAACTTTGTTTTTGCCTCAGCTGAACACACAGCATGATACAGAGAAGAAATACAGCAGACTAAGAAACTTGAATCTGGACTAAGAAACAAGGTTCAGTTACTCTGATATGATCCATGGTTTCCCAGTGTTGCTTTCCGAAACCACATAAAACTGTTCAGTCCTGTACAGAACCCTTCACTGCATATTTGTACAGAATTCAAAGGAGAAAAAGCTTTTTAAAATAAACTAATGTACAAACTAGGTAAGCTTGTTCCACCTACCTTACTAAGCTGTGAAGTTCAGTTGCAGGTTCCTTACGGACATCAGGGTTAAAACATGTTGCAGTAAGACATGAAAAGCCTTTGTCATTTTACAAAAAAAAAAAAAAGTCTGTTTCTCAGACAGGATTCACACAGCCCTAAAATACATGGTCACTAGACCAGCAGTATTTAGAGGAGGAAAATTTTTTAGGGGCACGGGACTATGTGTCCTTCTTAGATCATGTGTTCAGCTTATGGAACAAATTAGTTTGATTGTGACCAGTGAATGTGCCCTTGTCTTGAGTCATTTTGTATCAGCTCAGATCACAGCTCTGGCCTTCTTGTAGGAGGGTGAGTACATTCCTGCATATATTCTTGATCTTTGAGAACCAGTTTGGCAGCACTAGGAAAAAGAAAAAAGGCTCAAAATAAGAAAACATATATCTCTAGACTGGCAGAAGGCCCTCAAATGAGCAGATGTGATGTATTCTTCCTGCTTAGCCATCATACCATGAGAAGCAGAAAAACAAAGCAGTAGAACACCAACAAAAACATAAGCAGCAACTAGTCAAAACAACATCTAAAATCAGTATGTCCAAAAGCAGTTGCAGCTGTGTTTACTTGATAGCATCCAGAAAATAAACCAAGTTGCAAAGTTGCAACTTTACTGATCTCACAGAGCACTGGTACCGTAGTAATGGCTACTATTTTCAAAGGAGTGGCAAGCTGAGAAAGCTCTCACAGGAGTCTTTGCTAGGTGCTTGCTCTGTGTCAAGATTGTACCTGTTGTCATTGTAGCATGTGTCCTCCCTTCCATAATAATCACAGCTGTGCAACAGAGCATCATGGCCAACGGCATCTGAACAGTGAATATGTTACTTGTTTTGATACGTTGCTTAAGGGTGGAATAAAGAGCCTTGGAATGGAGGTATTTCACAGGTGTTATTTAGCATAGCAAGTTATCTGAAGTTATCTGAAGTACTCCCAACGTTTCTGCTCTTTCTCCCTTGTCACAAAGATAACTGCCACAAGGAACGCAACGTTGAAAGTAGAGCAGAGCACAGTAATTCTAGTGGCTTTTGAGGGCCAAAAGAAAATGCAAAAAGACCAAAGTAAAAGTTTAACTAACTTTAAGATTTGAAAGCGTTAACTGTAAAATGTTGTCTTCTAAGACCTTACATCTGCCCTTGAATCTATTCTTCCATTAAAGATTAATTTGTCTAACAGCATGCTAAGTCACGCTGCAAGGAGCAGAGCCCTTCCATTTCTTTTTTTAAAAAGTTAGAAGGAGGAAAAATGAAGGTTGGAAGTGCATGCATGCTGAACGTCAACCCAAATGCCTAGCCCAACACTCAGCCTGCTTGTTTGCTCTACCTTACACATAGTTTGCCAAAACTATCTGATCCACCTTCTCCACTTCCATGTTGATGGAGGAATTGTTTAAGCTGCACACCTAGTTAGTTGATTATAAATAATTGTCACCCAATTCTTGTATTTGCTTTGAACTGCTGGAGTAGAAATGAAAATGACAGTCTCCTGAATAGCTGGGTCACTCAAATAAATACATGAACTCAGTTCTCAGCTGAACCACTTCCTAGCAAGACCTGATATGCCATTTATCCCACCTAACTTCAGATATCCACACTGTATAACAGCTGCAGTCATTGAAGTCTGCCTGAACAGTCCCTTAGAGCCTAATTCATCCAACTCATTTTACATGTATGCTTCCTATGAAATCAGAAGTTGTCAATGTCATCTTGAGAAAAAGAAAATATAAGTCAGGAAAAAGTTTTTTTATTTTATAATGACATATTTAAGTATAGAAAGGCTGGATTTTGGTACAGATAATTGTGTCTCACAGAGATCCTATCTCACGAATTCAGAATAAGCAGTGCTAAGAACTGAAAGGTTCCAGTAAGCAGGATAATGCCTATCAACACAGCTTCCACAGTGAGCAACACACTACAACTACATGGCACAAGATCTTCACTCTAACACTGATGGAGAGAGAATGACTCCTGGATCAAGAGTTCACCCCAAAATCAGGGATACCATAATGGAGATGCTAACCTTCTGAAGAAGAGAATGAACAAGAACTGATTTGGGTATTGATGGGACAGTGAAAAATGTGATCTCCCTCTTTTTTGAAATCAGCAGCTGAGCTCAGAAGCCAGAAGCACCCTGAGGACAGTGAAAGCACAGCTAAGAGGACTTTTCACAGATAATTGTTCATAGCTGAGCCACAGAAATGTAAATGAGCACGTGTCCATATTCTCTGAGTTCTGCTCAAAGGTCTTGACAGGAGAACTGGTAGGTGAGCCATGCTAAAGTTCCAATCCTGAATGCAGGAACTATAGAGGCCAGAGAGTGGTCTGAAGGCCTGCCTGGAGATGCCTCAAGCCCGTTGGGTTCACCGCCAGAGATGTCACAGCCTGGCTGAAAGAAGAGGAGGAAAAGGCCAAGATACACAGTGAAGCCAGTGTAGAACTGCTGGGGGAGGGAGGGTTTAATACAGAGATAACACTAGCAGTTTTCAAGCAATTCAAAGTCTTCTCAGTGCCTCCAGAAACCTCTTAAAAATACCTCCTTTGGGTCCTGGAAAAGCTGCTGTCCAAAGAAACAGTCCCAGAGGCTGTAAGCATGTCAAGAGAAGAAAAATGGAGGAGGAGGAAAAACACAGAAAAATTATGGCTTGAATCAAAGAACAATCAGAAAAGCTACAAGCTGTTTGTGAAATCATTGAAAATGGATATTTATATGCCAAGCAATATTTTAAGAGCCAGATGTTAATACCTGGAGGATGTCTCTTTGTAGACACAAGTGGTCAAAGCCACAAGCCAGTAGTCTTTTACATGAGACCAGGTCTCTCCATACCTTGATTTTATAAACAGCAGGCAGGTAGGTAAGAAATCAACCTTAAAATACATAAAATCAAGGACTGCTCAGACTCTGTTTAGGACACAGTGCATAAATACGAATCTCCAGTTTCTGCTGTCACTGTTAAACACGTGCCCAGCACATAGCACATCATGCATTATGAAATTTGTGGAGCAGATGAGCTCTGTGTCACATCACCTCACCCTGGTATTTACACAGTTCAGAGTCAGGAACTTGCTGTGGAGCCATGGAGCTCAATCTTCTGACTGTACACTGGGATTTCCTTTCTGCAGGGCACAAGAATTCATTCTCTCTGTACTATCTGAAGTCGCATTTTCTGGAAGGATAGATTTGCCCTTACAAATGCCATATGCCAGTGGATGGCATGCTGTTGGGATTCAAACTAATTGCTCAAAAGCTGGACTAGGTATCTGCACACTACCCCATAGTCACCTCTGACACTACAGCACTACATATGCACAGATATAGGTCAAGCACATCTACACAGCATTGTTCAGCTTACAGATTAGTTGTTCAGTCAGCACTCTCAGACATATGGTTGACTTGTACTAACCTCTGCAGCAAAATCCAAGTAAGAAATCTGTGGCTTTTCACTTCAGCCGTGCCTTCCCACCCGTATCATGCTTTTCTTACGCTGATGCTATTGCTTTTGAGGTTGTGCAATAAACTGAATCACCAAAAGCATGTTGACAATTTGGAAGAAAAAAACAAATCTGGATCATTTGGTGATACCATTTCAGTGTGTCCCCATGGGTAGCTTCATGGAAAGAAGAGGATGGTACACTGCAGGACAGGACTGGAAACATCGGCAGGCTTGGTGATTTGAGTGGAAGAAGGGAGAGTGGGCAGTACTTGCCACAGTCAGTGCATTGGGCAACCATTTCCTCAGTACAGAGAACTCTGTAAAATTAGCTTATTCTTGCTAATTAACGCAACAGAGAAAATGAAAAGCCCAGTTCTGTGACAGAGCAGAAATGAGGGCACCCTAAAGGCAGTGATAGCTTGAAACTCTCAACTTATCCAATATACAGTATGGAGGGTCTCCACAGGACTTCCAAGTGCCAGTACACAGATACTTTTGATGATGATACTCTATGGGGTCAATAAAGACAGGAAAGCCCTCTTCACTTCAGCCATTTATTAGATTTGACACTGCTACTGAACAGGGACATAACCCTTCAGATGCCAGACACATGACTCCTACCAACTTCACATCAGTGGTTCTCAGGAGGAGAACTTTCACCTGAATTATATATTTAGGACAGAAATAAAAAATCAAGTACTCCAGCTGCTCTAGCAGATTATGGAGGGATTTACAAATAAAACACTTTCTGAGTGCTTGAGGTCTATTTCGGCCGCTCCTAAATCTTTTTCTTATTGAAAACTCCTGTTTGCTACAGTATATATAAAGATTGGATTTTGCTATACTGGCAGTATTTTAATATATAAAATCACTACAGATCATGGAATCAGAGCTCTATAACTAATTAAACTTCATAAGAAATGCTAACGTGTTTCTTAAGGAGAAAATTAGTGTGGTAGCAACTGTACATCACTTACCTACAATGAACTAACCAGCTCCATTTGTAGCTGCCATCTGTCCTCATTCATTGTTAACATCCTTCTTCAAACTAACACTTGATAAAAATTAAAAGATTCTAATGCAGTCCATTGGACTGCATGCTCAATACTCAAACAAAACATGTCCCTAAGCATAATAATCTTCTTCAACTACAGGAAGACCAGTTCCAAGATACTTCTGGCTTTTAACTTAAGCCTTCTTACAATGTTGTAGAAATAGTTTACTTGTGTAAATGAATAAAGACAACCCAAGAACCACATTTGTATATAAAATTGTCTTAAAGAGGCCAGTAATCCGATTTGTTTTCATTAGCATTGCACTGAGAGCACGCCTAACCAAATGCCCATTCAAAAACCAGCAAACCAGTATTGGTCATATCAGCAGACCTCCTTCATTTGCTACCTTTGCTTATTTAAACAAATCAAGGGACATGGAATGTAACTCACTGTTCTATTGAAGATTACAAATACAGACAGAAAAAGCAAATGAACCCTCTGAGGAGAAGGCACTTCTGAAATAAAATGGTGTTTTGGGAAACTATTTTTTGAGATCAAGCTTGAAGAATAATAGTGCTAACTATTCTAATTATGTTTGAAAACTAAAAGCTTCCTTAGTTAAAACAATACACATCCTTGATCGCTTATATTAATGGGTATGGTAGCTTTGCAGAGTATCGTTTATGAATATAATACATACATAGTGCTGGGTTTAATATTTTATTTGAATGACGTTTAATGTTATGCAAAATAAATTGTTATGTTACATCCACTGTGACATCAACTAAAATGTGAACTAGTTTGCATAGGTTAGTACTTTGGGCAGCATGATGTTGCTCTAGTCCACCAAGGCTTAAATATTCACAGTGTAGAGGAAGAAACAGGAATTAAAGCATTTCTACTAAAATATATTTTAATAGCTGGTGTTAACTTTCTGCATAACAAAAGCCAAATTAAGATGATACATCATATGATCCAAGAGTAAGTATATCTGTCCTTTGAAAAACAATTGTTACCTTCATAACTGTATACTCCCAAATACAGTACAGTTTTGCAAAATAACTAAAACTTTACACACTTTAAAGCAAACATAAGCCAAACTGCACAGCGGTTCATTTTTGCTTTTTATATCACACTGCAAAAACCAACAGCTGAGAGGGTTTCCACATCATGCTAATCAATGTCAATACAGTCATTGCTGTCTTCCAATGGTCTAGCAATTTCTAATAGTAATATTAAATACACGATTGAAATGCTACAGTATAGCTCATTTCCCCCCCTAAAATAATAATAATTAAACAAATGTCAACAACAACTGGATTACAACTTAAGTACAATATGCAAATTCTATTTATCAGACACAAGAAGCATATGAAATTCCTTTGAATATACTGTTGTAGTGCAGGCAGTTTAGGAAATATAGCTTTCAGGTTTTCTTTCAAAAGGAGAGATGGGGTTCCTACGGCATAAAGCTGGAGAAAATCACCAAAAGCATTGCAAAATGTTTTATTCTTCTACAGCTCACCAGTACTTTGTATTTGCCAGCACATCAGTTTGGAGAACTTCTTTCAACAGCATCTTTTGTCTGTTTCAGTATACTATTTAAACATTTACTAACTAAAGCGTATTCTGTATTTTAAATGGAGTATTAATCAACATAATTAAAATCTAACATTTTATACCCTGTACCACTTTCTGCCACAGACTTCTGTATTTGTCATTTCCGTTTCATTGTACAAGATGACATGCAGTCGGTGTACAATAAAAACGAGAATTATTACCTTTCCCAAGTATTGGAGACCTTCCATATCCCCGAGGAACACTTGGGACACATTTGTCAAAAATATAATCCATGGGAGGTGATTCTCTGTCAAATCCCAATCTGCTGAAGTGGTTTATGGTATGTCAAATGTAATCAAGAAAACCCTGTTTCATCAAGATTAAATGCTAATGTTCCATAATGAAAAATTACAACTGTGGTATCTGTAAGTAGCTTTGTTTAGAAAATGAAAATTAGCCAGGCAAGAAAGAGTAATGAAAAGCAAGGCACCCATTTGTTCTTGTATATATGTATGAATATGCTCTATGTTGTTTTCTACATTTATACTTGTGTTAGCAAGAATTACAGCACATTGTATCTTCTTTATTTCTAAAATGCTTAAAATGGGAATGTGTGAACTTCCAACCTGAATTCTGGAATATCTTGTGAAATTCAGCTCCTTAAAAGTCTTTTCCTTTCCCCAGAAAAATGTTGTCTGCATGAAAAAAGTACAGTGAGGGCAACATGCTGTGTTTCAAAGGAATTTAGACTTCAAAGGTGATAAGATAGCATACAACATCTGTTCACCCCTATATCCCACTGCATGTAACAGGCTCCAGTGTACACCTTGTAAAACCTGAGCTGGCACAATTTAGTTGCTGACTTACTTTCCCTATCTTACAAATTTTAGATCTTAAAAACATTTTTATAATTGCACTCTGATAATTTTGGGCCTTTGATAGCACTGCTAAAACAAAGCTGCATAAAGACACTAAAGTTTGTTTTACATCAAAAAGCAGGAACTGTTCCATATGAACGTGAATTACTATGCATATACAACATAAAAACCTGACTACATGAATGAGTAGCTTAAAACAGTTCTTAGTAATTCTGCTGACATACCATTCTCAAGAGAAATACAATTCACATGTTGTTTTGTTTTCCTGACATTTTTATTTTGCAAATTGCTTTAGCTGTTTTGCCAGGCTAATAAATATTCAAAATTCATAAAGGAAATTTTATTTCCACTGTTTAGCATAACAGAGTCCTCTAATGTCATCAAATGCTCATTTCATGATTTCCTGTTCACTACGCATACAGTGCTCAACACTGCAAGCTGTCTCCTCATTTAAGGAGAATGCTAGTATATTTATAGGTGGAGACTTTCTTTTTTATAAGTCACTAAAAATTGCAACTTGATGCAATAAAATTATTCCCTATGTATCTTTTTGTTCATATCTGGTTAACAAACTGACAAGTTGTCTTTATTGTTGTCAGCATTACACAGCTAATAGAGCAGCACAGCAGCAAGTGATAGCCAATTCTGCATCAAGCATCATCAGAAAATGTGCCAGCCATTGTAAGACGAGATTCTTCTTGCTATTGATGGCTGGTGATGAAAAGCAACACAGAAACAGACTGCTTGTTTCAGAACTTCTAGCTCAGCTTACCATATCACCCTTTTGAAAAAGCCATTTGACTTGCAAATCTTGCTAATTTAAAGTGGGAGTCACCAGTAATTCATAAGGGTGTGTCGCAGCAGCAGCTCTATAAACAAAACTTTCAAGAATTTTAAATGACAGCAGTGCCACCCATACAGATTGTATATTTGCAGTATCGCATCCCTGGTTTTAAACCATGCTTCTTGAAGTTAGATGCTCCCAGTCAGCTTTAGCCTTGAAATTACACAGCTGACAAGAAAGCACCGGCAATTCCACAGTCATGGACATTTTTTAATTTATTTTTTTTAATACAGTCATTCCACACTCTTTGGCATCTGGGATTAGCCCTGTGTTAGCATCACCTAAAAATAATTGCAAAAGCTTTCCAATTCCTAATTGTATGCAAAAACAGAACTAGCAGGTATTGGCACTGACAACTTCCAGTTGACACAATAAATCCATACTGCCCTCCTTCTTTATTCTTTAAATAGATATTGCAGGCTTGCTTGCTTACTTTTGTGAAATGAGAAATATAAAATTGCCTATAAACTCTGTATTTAATCCTACTTTCAAAATTTCAGAAATAGAAGAAAGCCAGCGCAGGTTCAACATTCTGAGAGCCACCCCAAAATTAACTTCTCCAGCACATGGCTGAACACCACAAATGATACTATCAGCAAAAACATTTTTTCCTTAGACATGTATGCATCCGCATGAGTAAGTTCCCACGTGAAACTTTAACTCTTTCATCCTTCCTCCCAGAGTTTCTCCCTGGGAGGGAACATGGCATCCTTCTGGCACCCAAGTCAAAGCAAAAGCAACTTCCCTGTGACCCAAGCCTGCTGACACAGTCCCTCTTAAAGATCCATTATGTCACCAAGTATTTGATCCTCTCCCCAGCCTCACAGACTGAGACCTGGATCTCTCAGTCCTGATCATAAGGTAATGGACACCAAATAGCATATGTGAAGGTTTGTCAGCAAAATATTGTTACTGTTTTCTACAGATGGCTAAACTGAAGCATGATGGCATACAGTATGTTGGACTTCTGTTTGGTTAGTTTTCCTTTCAGTGTCAGTTATGAGAAAGATTAAATCAGTAAAAGAAAACATAGTATTTCTCCATCATTAATCATTTGGCAAGCGTACAACCCACTGCTGGATCACCAAGATTTTTTGAGGAAACTGAAGCAATAGGCCACTGAGCTGAAATGCACTACAATAACCAGAGCTATCCTCTACTCCTCAATGGAGGTGCAAGTATTTCTGCAGCGGGGTAGGTACATTAGCTCATTAGCAAAGCAGCCATTAAGCGAGTTACCTGTGGTAAGGAGGAGGGATGTGACTGCAGGCTTTGTGTGACTGCACAGCACAGGGGCCTCACACAGGATATTTATTTACAGCAGTACAGGTGAAGGTAAAAGAACTAACATGAAGTATTGGTTGTACGTTGCCCTAATGGAAGTTTCTATTTAAATGCTAAGTATTACTAGAAGGACACAGAAGAGTTGACAGGTTTTATACTCTAGATAGTCTTTGCAAGGAATTTTCTGTGGAAAAGATACTGAAGAACCATGAATCCAGATATGGATCTAACTGATGAACTGGGATGCAAGCAAAGCTGATAGAAGACGTCACTGTTGGAAATAAGAGAAAATGGGTAGTCTGGGAATAAATGTGGGTATGCAAGAGTCAGGAAATTTTTGCTGTCAAAATAGACCTGCTTATTGTAAGGCTGCAGGGCAGTAGAGTGTTTTATTTGTTGGTGGGGTGTTTTTTTCACTAGCATACTACTTGCCATTATTTCAAATGACTGAATTATCCACTCAACATTTTTATTTTTATTAGGATGCTAACTGCTCAAACATTAAACACCTCCCTAATAATTTGAAGATGTGTTCAAACTCAGCATGTTAACCTCCTGTGACTTCAGAGTGCCGTAAGAAGTGAATCGATTTTATGGTTGTTATTATAAAGAGAAATAATGTCTTTGAGGTGCAGGGAAAAGATATTTCCCCTTTACAGCTAATTGACTGAAATCTTTATAGGACTGGCAGCACCAGGCTTCCATATATGTTTTTCATTTTGAGGAACCACTATTATAAGCAATGCTGTTTTCAAAGCTCTGAGCTTCTTGTTTGATTATTTATCTTTAGTTTAAAGGACTCTAAAATTGGATTCTGAGTGAGAATGCAGACTGTTACAGCAGTGATAAAGTCATGAACATGTAAGCTTAAAAGATTCTTCTGATTTTTTCTAAAAGGTTAGATTTTGAGTAAATCATAATAAAGCTCAAAGGACTAGAGACAAAAATTAGTTAACAAACTCAATATAATTTGCTGGAAGCATTCCCGTTTTCCCAGTTCTCTGAACAGTACCATACATCCAGCCATCATCAATCGGTTGCACATTGATGATATAATCACCATCCCTGAAAGAAACTTCATCTTCATCTTGGGCACTGTAGTCATACATAGCTCTGTATGTTCTCTGTTGAAGGAAAGAAAACAAGGCTGTAAAGTCTCAAGCTTAAACAGAGATAGATTTCTTCTCTTCTTTGCACAAAGAAAATGAAAAAAAGCAGTAAAAAGAACAGAGGGAGCAAGGCAGAGAAATCCATTGAAAAGAAACAGTCTGTCCTGTTTCTTTTCCTCCAACCTGTCAAATATACATCGAATACAGCCCCTTCTTCTGAGTACCAAAATAATTATTTTTGTAAACCTACATTGTCCGGAGTCCTCATACAAACAGATTTCAAGCCATTCACTGCCTCTTTGAAATATACCAACCGTTGTTTCATATATTCACTAGTAACAGTTCATTACATCCAGCCATGGCTAGCTGTGCTTCTGCTCCCTATTTGCATGATTCTCAAATAGCTTCTCCTGTGTCTTCACTACAGAAAAGAAGCACAGTCTTCATCCAGGTCATTAACTTTGCTATTTCCCTGAATGTCCTTCATTTCTTTAGGATTCTACCCCGAATTCAAAATTAGTAATATATTATTATCTAATAAAAAAAAGACAAGATTTCAAAAAGCCTACCAAAATAATTTTTATGAATGCTCATTTTTGGATGCTCAGATGAAAGATTGATCTAAGCAAAACACAAAATCCTATAATTTGCTAAGCCAAATTTCTCTACACCTCTGTCCACTGTAAGTAAAGATCTCCATTTTCTTTACAAATAGAGTATTTCTTTCCACTCATAACCAATAAAGTGCTATCATCTGCTGGAATTCAAAGTCAGAGGGAACAGTCTCCCCTTGTATCTTAACAGCAGAAAAAAATGAGTTCATTTTAAAATTCCCAGGAGCACTTCCTTTTCCTTACCCTATCTCTTGACAGAAGTCAAGAACAGTTCAAGCACCACTGATAATATTCAATTTCCCTACCAGTAATTTTTGATATGTCACCATATCTAGCTGAATTTTTCTGGTACAATGATCTAAAGAGAAAAAAAGGTAAAAACAACGTTTGAGTTAATGCCTAGTACTCCTTGTCTGAACCTTTCAAAAGATAGCAAACTTTGATCTGCTTCCCAGTTGAGAAAAACAACTCTGGATTAGTTTTAGTCCATCTCGTATGGTTTTTTTGAGGGCTTTTAATGAAATTATTTTCAGAGAAGATGGAGATTTCTCCACACACTGTGAGTAGGTTAATTGTCACATGTTGAAAATGTGGCACCATCTAATTCAAACACTATAGAGCAACTGATTATTACTGTTCACATGCTTGAAACACACTTCTTGTCTTGATTCTGCCTTTAGCATTGGTAGTGCAGATTAAACACTACAGAGAAATCAGCTCCTGGTTAAACACTGGAGACCACTACCGCTCCTGACAAGGCTACTCTGAACTGTATTCAAGTCTTGCTCTGTATAATTGTTCTCTGTTGTGCTTTGTAATGTTGCTGCCCTGCAGGCTGTGACCAAGAGCAATTTTCAACTAGAGCTATGTGGTTTCTTGGTGGTTCCTTAATGTCTTCCAAGTGTTCACAGAAGATGATGAAAAAAGCATCATTGTTTATGCACTACATCGAATCAACCAATTGGGAGGGTTCTATCATCACCAAAAATTCCTTAAAGATTCACAAACTAGAAAACTAGTAGTCAGAAGACCTTAAGGAATGGTCTCTGCATTTGAGAATCTTATTACTTCCAACTGTTTCCAATGATTTCTCTACTGAGCCTTGAAACTAACTAAAAAAAACCAGTGAAAAATATTCTATTACAACAAGGTCAGCAGCAGTTAGTCCTCTAAACAATTTATTTTAAAAAAAAGCTCCATTTAAGAAAAATTGTAGTAAGTCTGTATCTGGCACAAGGCAGAGAATGGATTTTCCTCTGAGCCATGATTGTATGTCTCCCTTAAATGGGCAAAGACTGGGGAAAGAGATTAAGTGTTTTACTAAAGTACATAAAATTGGAAAAAAAACATAAGTTTTTGCTCACTCAGAAGGATGCTCACTCATCCTTAGAGCATCATGGCATACGACATACTACTGCTGTCTCCTTTAAGGCAGCTTGACTACATCACTCTGGTGGCACAGTTGTGAAGACAAGCTGGTAATATCAAACTTTAAAAAAAAAAATTATTAAGGCCCTAAATGTTGCTGAGAAACCTAAATTTATGGCCTTAACACCTAATTAGGTGTTAAATGGCTGTCAGGAGAAATCTCCATAATAATCCTGTTAGCATTTAATGCCTAATTATCACTTCAGAGTGTAGTCTGGGCTATATAATTGAGAATTACAATGCTTAAAGGATTCAAAGCAGGGATTTTTAAAATGCATTTTAGTGAATTATTCCTCTGTCAGTAGTGAGTTTAGCAGGTACTGAGAGTACAAGAGGGTATAAGAAAAGATTGGGATGTTGCAAAACAGTTACCAGTTAGGTAACTTTCAGTTTGCTTTGGTCCCCACTGACTGGCAAATCTCCTGGCACAGCCCAGGACTCCAGGTCTCTCACCTTTTGCATTCTGGCCCTTTTGGAAAGCAGTCAGCTCCCCAAGTGCCTTGCAATATCCTTGGAAATCTGTGGTTGATTCCAGTATCAACTGCCTCACAGCTGTCATGCAGGTGTCCAATGAGTTTCTCAGGTTATTGGCTCACCCAAAGATGCAAGTATATGAATCCCAGACTTCCCAGCAAGTTAGCCCCCTTCAGCCCCCAAGCAACCGAGAAACTGGCACGCCTGAAAGCACTCAAACCTCATAGAACATCATGATCTTTACAATATAAAATGCCATAGTTTCAGTCTTTAAGAAAAATGCAAGTTTCAACTAATCTTGAAAACAGTTTTTTTCAGTTCAGCAAGATATAAGTTTTGTTCATAATGAAGTACTTCATCGCTTAAAAAGGTGATAGTGGTAGTAAATACACATTCATTCAAAATAGTTTAAAATTCAAAATTAAAAGCTGGTATTTTTAAGTAAAAGGTTACTGGATCTGGACTATGAAATCTTTAGGCAGTGATATGATAAAAAAATGTCATAACCATTAAAGTTTAGCTTAATATTTAAAGAGTTCAAAAAAGAAAAAAGCAGCTCAATTTCCTAAAAAACCCAGCTGAGGACCCATTCAGCTCTCCTTCCATGACCAGTTACTTCTAAAATGAAATATTCACTCCAGGTTTACATTCCCATCCACCACAATTAAGAACTTCATGATATGGCCATGGCTTCTTGAGAAAGCTTCTTCTTAGTCACCCAGCAGTATAACTTGATTTTGATCAGGTATGAGTGGCTGCATGACTGTTCTATTGAATTAGAAAGGGCACACCAATATGGAGTCTGAGCTAGCTTTATACAAGCAGAGATGAGTAATACGGATAGGCACAAAGCCTGCTAGTACAAAATCAGCAAGTCAAAAAAATTTGAAACAAATTTAAACCAACTGGGTGATCTTAAGAGATCAGTGGTTTTCATTCAGTGCTAGGAGCCTGAATTCATCATAGAGTATAATATCAAAGCTCAGCCTGTGAAATACTGTCCCAAGTGTTTAGCATCAGTTTTAAGCAGGTAGGAGATTCAGTTATTTCTTTGACTTCTGGAGATCATAAACTATTTTTTTTAATGTATTCTGACATAAAAGTTCTTGACATTGCCCTCAGTCACTTAATCTTTTTTATACATGAGGACTACCACTTACATTTAGGAGTAGGTCAGCCAAACAGTCCAACTATAGAACTCAAGGGGACCAATCCACTCATATTTAAGTGATTTCACAATAGTTGATGATGCTGCTCACCAAATTAAATCGTTCTTTCAAATACTCACCAGACCTGCTGAATGAGGCTGTGAATGCATGGACCTCATGGATGACATACTGGTCTGGTGCATGTATCCGTATCCTTGGGACTGGCTTTGCTGATATGCCCCAGGCAGAACAGGGGCTGTGTGTTAAAGAAATACAGACATATTAATTAAGTTTTTTTAAAAAGTCCTTATCCAGCATTTTGTAGAAACTGTAGATTATTTGCACTGTAAATAACAATTTGCCAGTATGAAACGGTTCAGAATTATTTCCATATACAACATAAGGCTTTTCATAGGTTGAATTACACATAAATGTAGCCAAAGCTACAGCAATATATCCACAAACACTGTCAAGGTTAGTTGGAAGAAAAAGCTTAACATATCTTAAGAAGTCTGACCGTGAAAATGTGTACAAAAGCTTGTAACTAACTCAATTTTGATACTACTATAGATGACACACTAAATATCATGTGCCATATACTGCCATTTATTAAGGAAAGATTGATGAAAAAAACTATATATTAACTGTATTAGACAGTTTTGAAATGTTTCAGTAGGAATTCTCTGCAATTAATTCTTAACTCATTGCAAACTAACATTTATTGGGCTATGAGCAAAGAAGGACTGTGATTCACAGGGAGTAAAAAAGTGAGCCCACAGTTGGATTTCTTAGTTTATTCTCATTCCACCAACATTCTTAGCCAAACACAGAGGTATCAGTGGTTACTTAAATATTTCCAAGTCCACCTTTTTCAGTATCTTCATCCTACCACACAATTGTTTTATCTCTTGCACACATATTTTATTCACATTATTTTAACAATTACATTATTTTACCAATTCTGTATGCTAATCATTAATAGGTTGACTTCTGTTGTACCAAGAGCTTCTGAAAGAGTTAATACGACCAACCAAGGACTCCCTACCTCTATTGCTTACTAGGAAAGCATTCATAAACCTCCCATATCTGCTCGAACACCTTACTTTGGCAACAGACCGGAATAGAATGTGTTAAAAACATGGTTGGTTGATGAAAAATCTGTGAGAAATAAGCACAGCATAAGTGACAACTCATCATTTTCCTAGCAAGCCCAATAAGCATTTTTAAAGCAAAATAAAGAGACTGAAGTGGTTTTCAAAATCTGAAAATTAAAAGCTTAGTCACTGCGTATTTGTGTATGTTTTGCAAGACTCTTATGCACTCTGAGAATAAAGACTTCTGGCTTGTACAGCAGTTATTAGCCCATCTCCACTGTTATTTACCAGAATTTCACTAGTTCAACTGGGAATTCATTTAGCTACACTGAAAAGAAATTGCTTATCTGTTAACGCTTTTTCAAGTGGTCCATTTAGCCGGTATTCTACCTAATTCCTTTGACAAAAGCCATCTTTCGCCTAAAGGAGATGGAGCCCATGCAGCCCATGAGTCAAAAAACGTTCAAACATGGAGTCATACAGCAGTTGGATACTTTCTGAGATACCTCGTGGGCTTGCTGGAAGTGAGAACCACTTCTGGAGCAGTCATAACACAGAGATTCAAGAAGGAGCAAAGCTAATGCAGGATTTAACGGGGTTCACAATGTATGGAAGGATCCGGGCCTTGTAAAAGCAAAAAACATTGGAGCAGCAGGAAACCAGTTCAAGAGATATAGGGAACTACTGGAGAGGGTCCAGCAGAGGGCTATGAAAACGATTAGGGGGCTGGAGCATGTCCCTAATGAGGAAAGGCTGAGAGAGCTGGGCCAGTTTAGCCTGGAGAAGAGGACTGAGAGGGGATCCAACCGACGCATACAAATATCTTAAGGGCAGGTGTCAAGAGGCTGGGGCCAGGCTCTTTTCAGTGGTGCCCAGCGACAGGACAAGGGGCAATGGGCACAAACTGCAGCACAGGGAGTTCCATCTGAATATGAGGAACAACTTCTCAACTTTGAGGGTGACAGAGCACTGGAACAGGCTGCCCAGAGAGGCTGTGGAGTCTCCTTCCCTGGAGACGTTCAAAACTCGGCTGGACATGGTTTTGCGCAAGCGCAACCTGCTCTAGTTGAACCGCTTTAGCAGGGGGCTGGACTAGATGATCTCCAGAGGACTGTCCCTTCGAACCACAACCATCCTGTAATTCTGTAGCCACCATTAAAACAAATTGTAAGAAGTATTCATAATTACAGTAATGCTTCTTCAGTGATCAGGACAATAAATGTGTGTGAAAAAGGATTACTGAGAAAATGTTTGCTGAACTATTTCAGAAAGAAAAGTCAACCTTGTGCTTTCATCAAAGTGTTTTACCTATCCTGCTTCCCCAGCTAACAAAATCATTGAGTTCAAACAAAGTTTTTCTTAAAACATCCATTTAGTCTATGTAGCATATTCAAATGCACTAAGTATACAATTACAATTTGGGATGTTACTTTTTGCTCTACTATACTTGTAAAGATAAGTAACACTGTATATTTAACCAGGGTTTTTCTGATTCAGAAAACACGTTTCAAACTATCATAATGAATAAATTGCTTTGTTGAGTGAAATTAAAGTGATACACAGTCAAGACGCAACACTGGAACATGATGAATAATGGATGTTTTAGAAGTGCCAAGTTCATTCTAATGACATATGAGTATAAAGACATTTTAAAGCAGTTCAATCATCAGAAAACTGCTGCTCGTTAACATGTTCACAGGATTATCATGCATTAAGTGAACAGTACTAAGTAGTTCATCAAGTAATTTATGTTTCAGTGTTGTTACAAGCTATTCTACATGACCACGAGCCCTTCATGAGAAAATAGAGAAAAGCATAATTTAATCAAAGGTTCTGTGATCAAGCCAGAATGAATATATTTTGCCTAATTCACCAACAGCATAAGCATAGGTCAGTTCATAGAAGCCAATGGGGTCTCATCTCCTCATACCAGCAGTAAATTGGTTATGTGGGTTGAAAAGTGAGACAGATTGAAATTTTAACTTAATAGGAAGTAGTATCTTAAGCCGACATTGGCTGCTGACCAGTCAGCACCCTGCCTGCTCTGCAGCAACAAAGGGCTGGTAGCTTCTCCCTGGTCCCTGGCAGGGGCAGACACCCTGACAGACCCTTTCTTCTTCCTAAGAGAAGTGAAGGCACTGGTAGAAACTTTTTACTCTTGATTCCTTCTCCACAAAACAGATCTTTCTCAGTTCCTACCAATCATCCGTTGTCAGCATAAGGCAGCAAACCTACTGACAGTCAGCTTCATTATAGCCTCCAAATCCACAGCTTTATTTTGGGGAGGACAACCCACGTCTCCTGACTCCATGACAGCCGTCCACAGCAGGTCTGAGACGTGCTTCCCTCTTTTGCAGCCCACTTCTCACAAGCTGAGAGAACTCTGTCAAATTGTCTCAGTGAACGTTTGCTAATTTACCTGCAAGGATGGAAATCATAAGCTCAGCAAAATAAGCATTTCCTCCAAAGCAGGAAAAAATTTGGGAACCATTTAAACCTGAAGTATTAGAAAAAGATTCTATATAAACAAAAACAAGGAAATTCTAGGATTAGCCTTGCAAATTATCTTCTAGTCCTTTACCTAGTTATCATATAGATGAGCATATACATCAGCACAAGTATGCTGATCACCTGATTGAATAATTCCACCCTTTATTCCATTAAAAGAATACTGTAGTAGGGCTGCAAAAAATGATCTATAGTTTTTAACATTTTTTTACAAAAAATACGTAAGAAATCTCCAGATGGTTGTCTATTTGGAACAAAATTTGGGAATCACATAAAAGAGCAGATTAGTGAAGACACAGCAGATCTGTCTGTGTTTCTGGCAACATACAGATAGTTCAAGGTAAGATTGAATAATGCAGAGAAAGAGTTTGACTTTTCTTCATCATCATCACCCATAGTTAACCGCAATCTTTGACTCAGACCAAACTATAAAGTTCTATAACATCCTTGAGCACAGCAGCCGCAAAAGCAATGGTTTTAGTTAACCTAAGGGAATGATAAAACATAGTGGTGGAACATGAAATTCATTTAGCTGAAGCCAGATTTATTAGTGAGGGAGCTGAGGGCTGACCGTTGCTCCCAGAAGTACAGGTGGATGCTTTTTCTTGTTGCGTTAAGACTTCGCCAGATGCATTCTGATGTATCAAAACTTACTTTTTTCTTGTTCCACTTACCAAGCAAGCCAGATATTCATTATCTACTTGAAGAAAGTTATCCTATATCTCTTACTATATCTTTATAGGCTTCCCCAGAGAAAAGAGAGAGAAAAATGAATGAACATGATGAAAGGCAAACAGAAAGGAAGCCTCCAAGGAAAAGATGAAGCTGAAAGAATGATAGTGAGTATCAGCTGGCTGCAGCAGACAATGGGGTCTGCACTGTGTGTACTGATCAGGACGTGCTTTGAGAAGGACTGGGTAAGAAAAAGGTCAGACTGTAGGAACAGAAAGGAACAATTAAGAGAAAACTGTATAACTACAAGGTTAAAAAAAATTTATGTTAAAAGGAAAAATCATGTAAAAGTTATGTTCCAAGACATATTTTATCAAGACCATACATAAGCTCTCTTTCATTGTTTTGTACAACAGAACCTCAGCAGTCAATGGTAAAACAATGTATCCTCACCGCTAACTACTGCAGTTTGCCAGTTACTGCAATACATGCCATTTACTGGGCCAGATGTGAAGTAATAACCATGTCGCTCACCCTTACAGACGTCATGCAGTTTTAAGCATTTATTTCACTTCCTATTTTGATGCTATCTCAATTCATGGTTTCACTACTAAGACTTCAGAGAACTCACAGAGAATATTGCAACATTTTGTAATAACAACAATATGAAACAGCAGGAAGTAAAAAAAAAAAATAATATAATTATTATGTGCTTAATTTTAGCATCTGTAAGACGCAAAAGATCAAACTGCAGATTTTCTGAGGAGCACAGAAGTTGCAACAGAGCCAGAACACAGCAGCAGCACCATACATTTTTGTGTTACTAACAGCTCGACTAGCTCCCCTGAAATAGATGAAGCTGCTCACGGGACTCATGTTCCTCCACATATATTGAAGTCTTTCCCCTGTTTTGCCTTGCTGCTGCCTTGCCTGCTGCTGCAGGTTGCAACATCTAGAGCAGGCCTCGTGGCCTTACTTTAGAAGGCCTCTCCCATAGCTTTCAGTTCCTTCTTTCTTTGGCCCTTCCCTTAGAAATTACTCAGTTATGTCCTGTGCAGCTGAAAACATTGTCAAAGTATTGATGCAATCACATGTGGGAAGTGCAGGCCTAGCGTATGCTCCTGGGGCACTCAGGTACACCCCACATGTTGTTCATGCGGATGGATCACCACCCGGACTGCACAACCCCCTTGACCACTTCCCAGTCCAAGTTACAAGAATACACAACTAAGGAAATACAGCCTTAGGGTAAACTGCTCTTGCTGTGTTGAAGCTGGTGGATAATAACAACGGATACCTTTTTAAAGCCATCTCCCAAAAGTGTCATGGAGGTAACTTTTGTTACAAATTCCAGCTCGGTACTTTATTTTTTTGTTTTCTATCATTTCCCCCAGATGTTGGCTGCTATATTTAAAGTGATATGGGTTGGGAGAGACCTCTAGAAGTAATATAGTCCATCCCCCAATTAAAATCATGGCCAAATTTGCAGTTAGGTTGGGTTTCTTTGGGCCATGTCCTGTCAATTCTTAGCTTGGGCTGGAGATTTCACTACACCTCTTTAGGCAACCACACACCCTGTAATTCCTCCTGTCTCCCATACTGTGTATATGTATGTGAGATGAGCTCAGCCCAGCGTTGCATTAACCATACAAGCATCTTGAGAAACAGTTTTAAGGGGAGACTGGAAGAACTTTAACACATTAATTCCTGAATTAAGTTCACATCCTGCCCAAACACAAACAGCAGGATAAACAAAACATAATTGTTGTCCACCAAGAATTTAATGAGCATTTTAAAGAACGCCTGTATCACAGGTTAATCAGAAACAAGAATCTTGATCCTTTGGCTGCAAATAAGACAGGATAGACATGATGAGGATAGGAGGTGAAAGACAAAAGGAGAAGAAAGGTAAGTTGACTGCTACGACAGATAAGCTTTTAGCAGGCTTTTAAAGATGATGCACTAAACATCATTCTGTGCTAAAGTTAGAGTGTTGGAAGAACTCAGCAGGAGTCATGAGGTGATATGTCTCAAAGAGGCTATAAAGCAGTCCATCCATGATTCCCACTGCATGTCTGAGGGTGGTGCTCCATCAGCTGGCTGAGGCAATCTAACACTCTCACCACCTTTTCTCTTCCTCTCAGCTGGGTTGTTTTGCTGCTGGCTTGGTGAGATAAGTCAGCTCAGGAGGGACCAGACCAGCGACAGCCGCAGTGCAAGGAAGGAGTCAGGATCAGATACCCAAGGAAGGCCACAGGCAGCAGAAGGCAGCAAACTACTAGATCAGCTCAGCTGTCCCAAGCTATGCCCCCCCAGAGCACCTCACTCCTGTGCAGGATTCCTGAGTTCAAACCACAAAAAAGCTGAGCTTCTCATATGCTTCCCTCCAGATGTCCCGGCATGCAGCTCTAAACAATGCATCCCATGTAATGCAGACACTCCTGTGTGCTAGCATGTGGCATGCACTGCTCAGCTACTTGTATCCTAGATCTCAACAGTATTTGAAAAAAATCATAGTGGAAGTTTAGAGAAGATTAAGCCTAATGCAGCCAGCAAGAGAGTTGTTTACTTGACAGTAAAAATAGGTATCAGAGAACTTGAAGACTTTAATCAGTGTGCAAGGACTGCCTAGAGATAGACATGGTGAAGAGGTTGAGATGAGATACAGAACACTCTGCAGCACTCCCATGGTACAGAGCAAGGGGATAGTCTCTAAAGTACATGATGAAAAAGCAGTAACAGGAGTATAGAGAACAGCCAGAAGAGTACAGATACATTAGACACAAATAACATGAGGAAAAACTCACTAATTTTCCAGTGCAGAACTGATTACCAGGAATGCTCCTGTCCCAAATTGGGATGAAAAGAAAAAAAAATCTCAAAGGTTCATGCAAAAAGATATTTTAAAAATCAGGTAAAGAAACAATTTTATGTCAATTATTTCAAAAGTTCTAGGTTTCATTTTGATAATTTTCAATGCTTATTATAATTTCTGTGACTTGAAAATTAAACATCTTTCAACATAAAGCTGGATTCGTATCAAAAATGTCAAGCTATAACTTTAACAATCTCAAAACTGAATAAAATGGAAGTTTTTGGCATTGAGATATTAATCACAAGCAATCCATTCCTATAAAGTCCTTCGGCGTTAAACTGTTATCTTCTGATGAATATTGAAAAATTCCCAGCCATCTCTAAAGTTAAATTGCTCAGCATTAACTTTTCAGATAAGCTAGAAAATGGAAACACATACTCTAAACTGATTATAACTCTTATCTATTATAGTTTTATTATTTTCTAGTCAGAAATAGTAGCACAGCACAGTCAAATTTACTGGGAATAGGTCAGACTGCATAAGCATATAAAAAGCACTAACCTGAAGACTGCAGATGGTGAGACCTGATACAGAACAGTGCTGTTTTCAGAACAGTAGAAAACAACACGGTAAGGCATCGTGGCATTTTTTCTTGGAACAGTAACTTTCCCTTCATTCCTTTTCTTTTTTCTTTTTTTTTTTTCTCTTTTTCTTGCCCTTTACTCAGTCAGGCTGCTTTCACAGATGCCTGAGCTACCGGGCTTGTTGCTCTCAATAGTGCTGTCAGAAGCAGCAGTTTGCATACTATCCATTACAGGAGTCAGTGTTAGTTAGTAAATTGGAATATCAAACCCAGGTATAATTAGGTTGTTGAAATAACAACCTGAAAGTATGGCCTAATTCACATACACTGCTAATAAATATCTGCCATGCTCACTGACCTCATTAGAATTGAAGCTCTGAACTACTTGGAGTCAGTGGCAAATTCAGAACATTACAAGCTTAGGAAGTTTCCATAACCTAAATTCTAAAGATATAAGAAATAAACCATGCCATCTTCAAATACTTGGGGGAAAAAAATGCCGGGGGGGGTGGTGGGTGGGTGTCAACAAAATTAATTATCTTGTATTTAAAATAACTAACATTAATTATTCATGATGCAAAAAATCAAATTGTCTCTACTTTCAAGACTACTTACTGACATACTACAATGAATAAAATAAAATCTTTTAAACTGAACTTCATTAGTGTCATGATTAGACTATTTTAAGCACCATTATTTTATAACACCATCTTATCAGCTAGCAGTAATTAAGCCTAACTATACGTATCCACCAAGTAAGGTGAAGTAGATTATTATGGGAAATGCAGAATCATACAATTATAACCCTTAAAAGCAGTTTCAATATAAGGAATTAAGATTTGATATTGAATGAAATTACAACAGAAGATCACACACAGCTATTTAGCATATGTCAAAGAAAACAAAGGAATTCTGAAAGTCACGTCAAAAAGAATGTCTAATGTGCTCATGCCACATGGAATCCTGTATTTTATTCATAATTTGTTTCCCTTTTAGGGGGGGACTATCTCGTATTACAGTTATTCCTAAAAGCAAACATACAAAAAATTCACGTGTTCCAAAATTCCTGATTTATATGAACAGCCAATATCATTAATACTGGTTATACCTAAGTCCACCATACACCCAATAGCAGATGGAGTGGAAATTTGGGAGTACTAGCTAGTCTACTGGAAGAACTGTTGGCAAACTGTCTCTCTAGTACATCATGGTCTACGTGTCAGGTGATTCAAGCCTTCTCCTTAATTCTTCATATTTTGAGTGGCAGATCAGTCAATTCCATTATATTGTTTTTCAGGGCAATCTAATTCTTGAGGTCCATTCTGGCTCAAAAGCCTTTGCTATCATTAACATATCATCGTTGTTGTAAAACATGAACAGACTTGTAAAGTTGTAAAGTATTAAATACACGTCATCTTGTGCTCTGCCAACAGAAGAGTTGAAGAAGCCAGATCTCAAGCAACCCATAGAGTCCCTGCTTGTAGCTGTGTCCGACAGTGGAGCAGTGAGGTGGTGAGAGGCAGCCTTACAGCCTGCAAAGAGCACAAGCCAGTCCTGTCCTGGCAGAGCAGACGATTTTGATGAATAGAAAAGGCCATCAACTTCCCCAGGCTGCCTTTGGAATGGCTATTTAGGACTGTAAGACCATAAACACTCAGAACAGCTTTGATAGATGTAATTCCATAGCAGCCCTTAAAACAAAAGCTTTTTCACACAAAAGCTAAGGTATTTGTTGTAAAAAAGGGTGGTAAATGATCTTCCAGGAAATTCAATAAGTAAAATGTTTCAAAAGGTTACCAGCCTTTAAAAATATAGGAAGAGGCTGTTTGTAGTGTTCACTCATACTGACATGTTTTTGTGGGTTTTGCTAAAAAACAGGATAAAATGGAAGTGAACACAACACAAAATTACAATTTAGAATGAGTGACAACTATTGTCTTCATCCAACTTCTATGAACAGTTGGTTTGGGGATTTTAAAAACGGTATGAAATCTGTATCTGACATTTAGAATTTTATGGGCAGTTACAACAACATACTTCACTTAAAATTTAATTCACTTAAAATACAAACCATTTATCCCCCTTCCAGATCCCACTGACTAGTTCTTACTACAGCACTGTAAAAATAAAACTACCTCAATTATTTGGCTTCTAACCCTGAAACTGGAGTCCTATTTGTCCCCAGTTTTGAATCCTAACATGTCATTTTAGGGTTATTATGACAAACACAGAATATTCTAAACCAGTTAAGTATAGTACAACTGACAAGAAAATTACATTTTGGATACTCTACTACAAAATCTTCTCTAGATGTTTAAAATTCACTCATTTTCCTCACAAAAGCAGATTTAATATATTAAATACTCTGTTGCAGCCTAAGGACAAAAGAATTACTAACTGGGACTACAGAAGAAGGGATTGTATATTTGGAGCACAGTTTATACAGATACTATGGAAGCAGGAGGGCTTAGCTGGTTGTTTTTTGCTTTGGCAGACCCATTAACCTATCTAGATGGTGATTTTTTTTAATTTTTTTTTTCACTATAGTTTCTAAAATAAGAGGTCTTCAACTCATCCCTTGTGCTTTAACCCCAGCCAGCAACTAAGTACCACACAGCCACTTGCTCACTCCCCCTGCAACCCCGCACTGGGATCAGGAGGAGAATCAGAAAAAGGTAAAACCCGTGGGTTGAGATAAGAACAGTTCAATAACTGAAATAAATTTGGAAAAAAAAAAAAAAGACAATTATAATTGCAATGAAGAGGAGAGGGAGAGAGAGAAATAAAATCCAAGTGAAAAAAAACCAAGTGATGCACAATACAATTGCTCACCAGCCACTGACTGATGCCCAGCCAGTCCCCAAGCAGTGATCTGCAGCCAGCTCCCCCAGTTTACATACTGAGCATAACATTCTATGGTATGGAATATCCCTTTGGCTAGTTCGGGTCAGCTGTCCTGGCCCTGCTCCCTCCCACCTTCTTGTGCCCCTCCTCACTGGCAGAGCATGGGAAACTGAAAAGTTCTTGACTTAGAGTAAGCTCTACTTAGCAACAACTAAAACACCACTGTGTTATCAACATTACTCTCATATTAAATCCAAAATACAGCACTGTACCAGCTACTAATAAGAAAATTAATTCTATCCCAGCCAAAACCAGGACATCTCTACAACCTCTAATGCATATATTTTTACATATGTCTTAGAAATTGTTCTAGCAGTTCAAAACACAAAAAGGACTACCCTCATTTATTATATAGATTATAAGAGAAACCACTATGAATATTATTTTGGAATTTGTCTTCAGTGGCAGTCGTACGAGACAAAGAGTTTAGCTTACGTATCTATTAACAGCTGGTATATCATAATATTTGTACGTATACTCATTTCCTCTACTGGTATTGTAGCTGGGACATAACCAAATCACAGGGCATCCTACTCTGGAGTTCTGAGTATGAACTGCAGTCAGGATTTGGCGTCACTGACAAACCTTATTGCCAGCTGACCGTTTTGCCTGACATTCCACCTAAGCTGCAGCATGTCTCAGCTGAGAAAACAGAGCAGAGTATGCCTTTCCTTTCCTTGCACAGCGCACCACATTCTTTTATTTATGAAGGCAAAAAATGTCTGAAAGCCAGCCCGAGGCACCCTCAGTCCTAGTGGGGCTACAGTGTACCACAGGAAGCTGCCATTCCTTCTTACCTTGTGTTTAGGCTGGGTTTTGCTCTAGGCTTCCTCACAAATAGGAAGAGTTAGTAAAATGAAGGTTATGTTAACTTGTTACAATTAACTACACACCTTCAATTACAATTTGAACTCACATTTACTGAATATCAGCTGTTGCCCATTTTCACTAAAGACAGAAGCCTGCAAGTTCTCATGGAAGCTGTGCTTTGACTTCTGTGCAGCTATTTATTTGCACAGTAGGTATAACCAATCTGAGCAACAGCGGAAGGACAGCATCAACCAGGATCAAGTACGTGACTGCACATAATTCTACTAATGATATTTATTGCCTGCTGAATATAAAATCCTCTGAAGTGTATCAAAAGCTGCTCTAGGGGACCACACTGAACAACTCCTTGCCAAGGGAGCCATTAACACTTCCAACTGTTGAGTCACTTGGAAATTTCCTTTCCAATTTCTGCTCACTAACTGTTTAAAGGAAAAGGGAACATCAAACTCAGACAGCTGGCAGGGCAAACAGAAGGATCCCCTGAACTGTTGCCACACTACAAAAACTGAAAATGGGATCTCTTCTGGATTCTGCTCCACCCTGATGTGTGGGAATTGCTTTTTGATGCTGCCAGATGTCAAAGGTGTGGGAGAGAAGCACAGAATCAAAGACAGGCAGAGAGAATCTAAGCAAAATTATTTTGCAAGTGCAAAATGTAAAGCTCTCCCTGGAACATTAACTCATCCCCAATGAACAGACATTGAACAAAAACGTGCTTTCAGATGAATCACAAATTATATCTTAATATATTACAACCAATGTGGGATATTTAGTTTTATTCACAGAGCCCTAAATCAAACCTTAATCAAAACTTAACTAAGCCCTCACTTGGAGTGCTGTATGAAGCTTCAAGTTTTACGGTAAAAAATAAAGTTTTACAGATACTTTATACCTCTTTGTAGTGGAAAAGATGTCATCTAATTTTCTGGACTAATTTCTCTCACATTCTGCATTTACAAAGCACTCAGCAGAGGACACTAGAAGTCCGATAGTCCAGACTAGGACAGAGAGATTCAATAATGCTCAAGACACTGCATAAATGTGGTCCCATTGCCATTCTGGATTCCTACACTTACATGGTGTAAAAGGCTGATACGGATTATTCAGAGGAGACCAAATTATATATTAAACAGTCAGAAACCTTCTTTTCACAGAAACTTATAAAGAAATTAACACATGTGTAGGGAACACACCCAACCTGTTTCTAACTGAAATCTGAATGCTCACAACTAACCTTAGATGTAATTTTCCTGCTTACCTCAAATCTAGAGCTGAAAAGGCATTACCTTTCTAACATCAGGAGACCTCCCACTGTTTTCAAAAGCCTCTCTAACAGTAACGTCATTATTCTTAATCAGGAAAAAAAAAAAAAAAAAAGCCTTTGAATATTAGGAATCACTGCAAAACAGGAGGCAGAGGCAGAAGCTGAAAAAGCAAAACACACCACCTTCAAATGAAAGGTAAAGTTTTCAGAAGGGAGAGAGCTCTGCCTTGCTGCTTGAACAAGAATTGTCCTTTTGGGGTACAATGTTAACAGCACACTTTTACAAAGGAAACTTTATCATTTCAGCAAAAGTCTATTTGAGAATGGAAGACCAGAATTCACCAGTTCTGAAGGACTGTACACTCTCCAGCAATGAAAACTGTTTACGCTAAGTAATTTGTGGTATCAGACAGGTACCAAACATATGCATGGACTTGTGCCCGTATTACTTACGCAGAGAACTATTCAGCCAAATTAAAAAATATCACAAGAGGTTTATGTGTGAGGTATTTATTACTTGACTGCAAGTATTTGTACTACATTATACACTTAAGAGCAGAAAATCATCTGATTATCAAGATGGAAAAGCACAGTTTTACCATGATGCTGTTGAGTGGAAGAAGACTGTTTTTTCCTACACATTAGCTTTCATGTTGGCAAACCTGCCAGAGGCTTGCATGTAAAAGTGGCAAACTGAAGCACCATCTAGCCTGAAATAAAAAAATGTCAGAAACAGATGTAAGAGTCTGGTGGTTAAGAGAAGTGCGGATGTGACTCTCAGCAAGAAGGAGTACACAGAGTGTTGTTTTGATGTGTTCAGCCTTCTGTGGCAGTGTGGCCTGCTGATAGACTTGAAAGAGGACAAAATAAATCCACAAAAGCCTATAGTTTTCCTGTGAAATCTACAATTCCTCTCCCTCCGAATGCCACATTTGATTACCAGACTCTAAGGAACAACATTACAGAAACAGAGTTCAGCTACCTAGCATGAAAGAAGTATTCTTCCTTGGCTGCCAGAGAAGAAAATATAACTGCTGTGTCATTCTGCTTGACCTACTTAAAATGGCAAAGCTTAGCAACCGAATGTGAATACGAAGAGGGGTGAAGGATTTCCACCAGCTGCACCTGGAGATGGAAGACAGATCTCTGTATTACAATATAAAGATCAGTCAGGTATTATTCCCTCTTTTTTTTCTTTGACTTGTCTTTTACTAATGGTGATTTTTCCCATTCTCAAAACCAGAGGGGTTTTTATAAAAATTAATGGAAAGGACAGAGCAAGGAAGAGAACCAATTCCTGTTTCCTTTCCTCTTCTTCCTCCATCTACTGGCACAAGAGTATCACCACTGTCCCAACACAAGTAGACTCCTTAGACCACGTACCAAGGAGCATCTCTGCAATTCCAGCATGGGAAATGAAGAGGTTTTTTCTCCATTTCATCTGACTAGTTTGTCTTCTGACCAGACTAACCAGTAGCAGACACAGTAGCAGAGTTCCTTGTCCTACGATCTTCTGTGGTAAGTATGGGTTGGTGTCAAAGCCCCAGGCAAATCCTACAAATAAACATTTTACATACAGAGCCACAGATACTGGTGTCTGCTAGGGGGAGAGAAGGAGGTATCTGTGAAATCAACAGTTAAAATGTCAGTGTTGGGCTGAGGAACAGAAGGCCTCTCCATGAGCTGGTACACAGTGCAAGGCTGTTGCCAGTGACAGACAGTAATACATAATGTCTACATCTGCTCTTTGCAGGGCTGTGTTCATGCTCTGCAGTTCAAACAATAGTTCTTCTAATGGCCTACAACACGCGTTCCTGCCTTAGTGAGGGAAGGAGAAAGGTAACTGCTGGAGTTTGGTGAAAGCGGGGGGAGCAGGCTCAGCCAGCTGCTCTGGAGAGCTGCTGTTCAGAAGACTCGTATCACACAAGGAGGACACGCTACTAGGGAGAGAGATGAAAAGACTTACTGTTTCTCATTGACTTGACTTCCATTCCAACCTATATAAAGACTTCAAAACTTTAAGTATTCATATTCCACAGGAAGATACCATGGTACTATGTTTTCTGCTGCCTTCATAGACTTTGGAGTCAACTGCCAGCATGCCCATTTGCCATATTTTTTTCTCAAAGTTTATTTGCAGTAATCTTTTCTGGATCTGACCAACTGTTATGTAGTGTCAACAAAATACCTAATACAAATTTTCTGTTTCCTCATAGCAACCTACAGGTTACTTTTAAGATTGGTAACAAAATTTAAGAGACTACCAAGATAGAAGTGGAATTTCATGGTTTGTTGAAATTTGTAAAAGAAGGTAGCTTCCTAGGCAAAGGCAAAGTGACAGCCCTGAGTGTTAGCAGCAGACCCTTTCCATCAGAATAAAGAAATACCTTAAACCTCAGATCAAGGCCTCTTTACGTTAATTCTCACTGCTTGTCTGCTGGCAGCAGGTGAACTGAATCTGAAGAACTTAGTCTGAAGGAGACAAGCATAAATAGTGAACATGCAGCCAATCAGTAACACACTGGCTCCGACCAAATACATGAAATTTTAGCACTAATTTTTAAAATGCAACAAAAGGCACTGGAAAATTCTATCCTAATATCTGCTCAGGTTTCCTACGTAACATGAGCTTTCTGGAGTACAGCAAACCTGATTCCTGTCTCCTACAGACTGACTTCTATATACTTTTTAAGATCATATGATAATGACTTAGAAAATAACAAAGAAATCAAGTTTTTTCCCAGCAGAGTAACAATAGGTCCATGCCTGAAAGGAACTGTAACTCACCCTTGACTTTTCTCCATCTACATCCTATACACAATTAAAAATAAGAATAAAGGGACACTTTAATACACTGAAAAATTCTGAACATAGGGTAAGGAAAAACGTATACATCAAGCCTACATGCTGATGCACACCAGTTAAACCAGAAATTAAGAGGAAATAGAAGACAAAAAAAGGGAAGGACAAAAGGAAAAGGGGAGAAAACCAACCTAAAGAGTTTCAACTAAAAAGAAAAAAAAGGGTGTATCAGGGACAAAAAAAGTTAAATTAACCTACTGCAGGATGTTCATTAAGATCATTTTAAAGTAGAAATCTTCAGACTGAAAGCAAACCTTGGTAATATTAAATAAAATCCTGCTGAGTTAAATCAAAGAAAAACAGGAGAGATGAACAGAACGCTCCACAGAAATACAATAAATTGAAAGATAATTAAAGTAAAAACTGAGAGAAGAAAGAATATTAGAAAGTGAAATGAAAACTCTGCATTTGAAACAGGATTGGAGGAAAGCAGCATAAAAGGACTTTCGATAACTAAAACAAAAGAAGGAACCCTAAGGAAAACACTTTCACCAAAGTATAATGAAAACAAAATGTGCACACAAATTATTGCATAATAAAAGACAGAGAGAGCATGAGTGACAGTGAAATGACAGTAACAGTGATACTCTTTTGCAGATGGGTCTCCTCATTCCAAACACACTAAGAGGAATTCTTCACCTCAAAATGAGTCAAAGACCGATGCAAAACAGAAGTGACAAAACCAGTAGCTCTAGTAGCAGTGCCATGGCTCATCTGCTATCATCTGGGCAGTCATCAGGACACTCTGTTCCAGTAGTAGACAAATGTGTACAGTCACTTCCCCACTATCATGGCAAAGCCTGGAATTTGTTCCAGTAGTAGCTGAGTGACCCCTGTAGACACTAGGTTGACTCCCTTAAGGACAAGTTTCTGCACTCTCAAAGACTTAAATTGTTTGACGTTTTAATCCTAAGCCAGAATTTCCTCTGGTTGTAGTATTTTATTTCTTTGCTTACTACAAACAATGGGCCTGAGGAAAAATATTAATTAACCTTAAAGGTTTACTTGCAGCCTTTGCCTCATCTTGCCACTCTTTGTCTATTCTTGCACACGCACAGCTCTGAGCAACTGAGCTTCATTTCTCTAACTGGCAGTGGATCATACACCACAAATTCATTTCTGTATCTTACATCGTACCACATATTAACAGTCCAGTGTTAAAAAGTCCTTTTACCGCCTCAGTTCTCTGGAGATGGAACTACTGTGAAGAATACATCTAGAAAGTGTTCTAAAATAAAATAAAATTTAAAAAAAAAAAATCAAACTCCAATACTGTGAACTCATGCTACTTTTAAGCATTTTTACTCTTGCCTTTTGGGGAGAATGGAACTAAACAAAACAGTCTTGAGCCATGACAAATGCGACCTAAATGCCATTTTCACTTACTGAAGTTAACTAGCCAAAGACAGTAGGTTAATTTTATACCGATACCTTAAAACAGGAGAAGATACCTTTATAAAAACACATGCTTTAGCACAACTTCTGAGAAACACTGTAGACTGTGAATACAAGAAGTCCAGTTAGGTGATACCTGTGTTTCTGTTGTCAGACACCGAAAACTCTGTAATTATACTTACTAAATGGGAGTTACATGTAAGAGCAATTCATCTCCTTCATGGAGTAGATAGTTGAAATACAAATAGAACTGTCCAAAATAATGCAAAACTGGAACAGGTGTTGAACCACATGAACCAGATCATCCTCTCCTAGTGCCTGAATGCAAACTAACAGTATGGGACCTTACTTGTAGGGGAGAAAGGGGACAGAGTGAGTGTGAAAAGAACTGGGTGAAAAACAATGTGTAAGACTTCAGAGAAAATCAGGACAGACAGGAAGGACTTTATAAAGAAACTCCCCCCAAAAAATACAGTTGAGAAATTTGTCAGACAATGCTGTTTAGAAAGATCTGAATTGAAAGCAAAAAAGCCCATCTCTTGTTGCTTTTTTTTCCTACAGTGTTGTGGGAAGAAGGAACTGTCTGGTCTGTCTTTATAAACAAAAATAAACCTGATATCCATATATCTCAACTTCTCTTTTTGACAAAAATAATCTGAAAAACCTTCCCAAAAATGAATGAATAACTCCATGTCTGAGAAGTTGCAACACCAGTGTTAAAAGCAGGACTGAAAGACAGAAATCATTAGCTTCTGTTCCTCTTAGCCAAGCTGAAAATAACTACTTGAAAAACAGCTCAGAATTTTGCAAGAACTAATGTGGCACCCAACAGTTTCTGGGAAGTGCTACAGAATGGCTTGCAGGTAAAAAGGAAATCTTTGTTAGTGCAGTAATTAATTACAAAGCTTTTAGGCAGACTGAGAAGCTCTAGTGCAAAACCTTCTGTCCAGTACAGCAAAAAAATTCAATGATATCATGAAGTCATAAAGTCGACCCTGAAAAACACTACTAAGAGGGAGAAGCTGCAAAAAAAGACAGACGAAGCTGAAAAGTAATTTCAAAAAGAGCATCAAAATGGAAGTTCATCACCTCCATCAAGCTTGCTGGAAAGTATTAACAATTGTTTCCTATCCATTTTTACATGCAGTAGTCTAAAAAGGAGAACAGGTGTTCCCTGAACTTACACCACGCACAAATCTACTGATTTTGTAGGAAAAGCTCCCTGTGAGACACACTTGGCTCAGCTTGATGTCGTCATCTAAAATAATCGTCAGGGAATTAAAAACAGGAAGAAGTAATTGTAGTGAACAACATTAGTAGCCTCCCTGTGATGTTGATACTGACACTTCCCAGACAAGAGAGTTATTTAGAAATAAGCCTTTAACATCTGGTATGAGGCCAGGGACCCAGGTAAGGGCTGGGACAGGTGGTTATGGAACAATTCCACCAGCAGCAGCAGCGGAAGACTTGAATTTTGGGTCAGATATCAGTACAGGTATCTAGAATAAACTAGTAACTGAACAATGTAGAAATATCTGAAAGATGATGAGACAAGGCCAAAGACACTTAGAGGTTATAGAATTGGTCACAGGTCTTCAACTGTCTTTCCTGTTGGCATGCCGCCAGATCGAACAATTGCCAGTGAGAAAAACTGCTAGATCTAAAAGTACAAACTCCATGAGAAACAGCCATGAAATCTCAGCAACACTGATTTGGTTCTCATTTACTGTGGTATGCCATAAAGGATACTGTATAAAGGTCAAGGGTTAACTCACCTTGTGGCTCTGTGCTAAAGACATTTTGGATGGGATGCTACCATGAAAAAGGTTGGTATTTTTGACCAAAGATGCTATCTTCTCCTGGTTTTTTCTGAGTATGTTCACAGAAATGGCATTTTCTTGTAAATCATTAGAGATACGTTAAATTACTTAGCTCTGGCATTTATTTCTCACCCTGCAATGGGAACTGTCTGCAAGTGCTCAAACCCTGGCTAGCCAGCTGGGTCAAAAGTGGAAACAGTATTTTGCTAAAATACATTGATCTTGGCAAGGATCTATTCAACACATCACCACAACAACAGATTTAAACAGAGACACAAAAAGCAAGTTTGCTAGTGCCAAAACAACAGGGAAAATCAAGCCCATTTCCTATTCTCAATATGGCAAGTAATAAAAAAATATCTGTTAACAATCAAATCAAGCTGACAAAGCAATTTAAAATGGCTTGGAATACAGCCAAAAAAAGATCTGAACAGACAGAGACAGACAATATGCACTGGACTGAAAAGCCCACTTCACATCATCACAGGAAGAGACAAAAACCAGCATGATGTGCATTATTGCTATCATATATTGAAAGAGTTGGGAATATAGTTAAAATATCAAATAAAGATGGACAGACGTGATATAAGGGATTACAGTTCTGTCAAAGACATGTGCTTCTTTCTTTGTTCTGAGTTCTTCAGTCTGAACACTTTCTTCCTCACTCGTTCTTAACCAGAGATTAAGATTATGTGGCACCTAACACAACATAGACTCCCTAAACACTAGCCACTATAACAAATGAACAGGGGCAATCTACAATTAAGATACCTCAAAATCTTCTAAAAGCATGGGTAATTCAGGGATGCCAGGCAACTAAACGGTAGCAATACTTTCACACCTTCTTAAAAAAACATAAATTAGTAACCCTTTGGATGACCTTTTCAATGCACCTTCTTTCACAACCGAGCAGAAATCACTGGGTTTTTTAAAATGTATACTTAGAATGCAATCTTTCTGAATATTTACAATTCACCAGTCAAGTCTAGTACACATTAATGCCACTAGGATGACTAGACCCTTATTCACAATTTTCATAATTTTTTTTCTAATCTATGGCATCAAACAGACATAAGATGTGGTTTTGTACCTGGGAATACAGGTTCATCAAAGTATTCTAATATTAATCCATGTTAAACAATATCACACTATATAAGCTTCCCAGCTGAACATTAACCCTGGTTCCCAAACTGTTGACAGTATAAGAAAACTTCCATATGTGAGAAAGTTGCCAGTTGATACACTTTTTTTTTTATGATGGAAACAGGGAGCCACAAGCACCTGCACAGTTTAATGTGAAGTACTTCAGTCACTAAAGTACTATTATATGCTTGATGTGCACACCAAGAAGCACAAGGTAATATTTTTTTTTTCAGTTCCGAGGTGTATTTTTTTCAGTTACATTGTGTCTTTCAAAAGAAAAAAATAAAACAGATTAATGTACATTCTGCAAAAACACAACAACCTCTTAAAGCACCGTAAATGGGAGTTAGCAGGGCGTTCGGACTGCCAGTGTTACCAAAATGGTGAAAGGAAGCACACAATAAAGCAGTATGGCATGCAGGAAAATGTGCAGCCTTGAGATTTGGCTTTGCTTCCTCAATCAATCAGACGATACCTTACATAGTTTCTAATGATTTGTGACTATACAAGGATGTGGAGTTAATACAGGCCTGTGAGGTCTCAACACACTGTGATAGTGTCATTAGTGAAAAAGGTGGGAATAAGGGGTACCTCCTTCATCAGATGGCTTTGTTATCTCACTGCAGTAAGAAAAGGTAGGGTTCGTGTCAGAGCCATCTGATTTATAATCTCCCAAACTGGTAGAATGTAAATACTGCTTACTGTAACGGCTTGCTCTTTCTACAAAGGCAGAAAGAAAGAAAGAAAGAATATCACAGTAAACAGGTGACAAAAGTGCAAAGACAAGCAACAACAAAACCCCCAACACTGCTGACATTGATATTCATACACTGATGGCATTAAAATTAGAGAAAAGTAAATTGTTCACTACTTTTTATCCATTTTGACCACCACCAGTTCAAAAGGTTGCTTCAGAATCAGATACAGCTAAGCTTGTTCTCTGCTTTAAGATAGCAGAAATGGAAGGTAGGATTGAGATACTGGAAAAATAGGGAATTGAGATAAAGCATATGAAAATTTCCAGTGGAAAATCAAAATGTTCTTTCATCCCAGCATGCATACAAGTGCATGTGGAAATACTGCTGCATGACATTCAAAAGAATATTTAAAAGTTCCACTAGTAGTAGCAAAGAAAATACATGTGCAAAACTAAACATTCAAAATAAACACTTGGGGGGGGGGCAGGGATCCATAAACTTCTGGAGCCAAAATACTGCTGCCTATTATTACATTACTTTCTCTCCTTCTCCATCCACCCTTAAATTAGGAACACCTTGCAGTTGCAAACAATAGCACAAGGCATAATAACACATGCCTTATAAGCGAAACGTGCATAGAAAAGAAGTCAATTTCATAAACAGGCCACCTTCTGTATCTCTGAAACTTTAGTAAGGTCCAGCTATTCCAAAATTCTATTTATAGTGAGGACCAAGTAGGTCAATGCTTTTTGAGTGACTACTTGTAAGTGGTATGAATAACTGTTGTTTATGATAAGATTTATTTCACTATTTCTTATCTGTACATGTGATTACAGCTGAAGTTCTTATGAAACACCACTTTTAAAATACTACAGTGTGTTATATATATATATCTACACACACACACATATATATATATATGAAAACATACTTATAAAACATATGGCTGGCACGTTGACCTGAAAATTTACTATCAACTTAGTTTCACAAACACAAAAAGCTGAACTGGGGAAAAGTCAAGATACAAGCAATACCAGAAAGCATATGCAGACTCCTAGACTGAATATTGTCCTCCAGAGGATCAATGTCGAAGATGGAGCCAGGATCTGTGCGCCAAACTTTAAGATCTTTTCCCAAAGCACAGAAATTATAGGACAGACAAACAACAAAGGAAGTAAAAGCATGAAAGTAATGAGTTTTAACAATCAGCAACCAATTTCTTTCATGTAGAAATTAACCAAAATATCTAGATATTCACCTGAAAGGATCAGAAAGCATTAATCTCCTGCTTAAAAGAACTTAGTGCATTCATTTTAAGTGTTGACGTTATTTTAAGGAGATTTTTTTTTCCCCAGTTTTTGTTTTCCTTTCCTAAATACGACCATTGTATTTTCTTAAGTCTAAATAAATGGAAACAAATTAAGTATCACATACCAGAGCTCTTTTCCATTAGCAAAACCAAAATCATCAGAGCTACAAGATTATTTCCCCAGTTCACCAACAGCATCCTTCCTCCATGGAGATGCTGCAAAATGTAAACCTATAGCTGACAGTTGCCAGTATACATCTCTACAGCTGACAGAGGCACTACAGGCCCTCCTTTTCATACAGTAGAGATCAAGTCAGATTACCAAGAAGAATCAGGGGCATAGCTCATCTTGTACAAAATAAATTTCTACAAGTTGCTCAATTCATATAAATGCAAAAGTATCTATCTTTCTTAATTAATACAACAAATGTATTAGGGTGACAAATTCAGCTGCAGAAATCTTCATTGTAGACCTCTACAGTTGGCAAAATGAAGACGTGTAGATGTGGTGCTTGGGGACGTGGTTTAGTGGTGGACTTGGCAGTGCTAGGTTAACAGTTTGACTTGATGATCTTAAAAGTCTTTTCTGACCTAAACAATTCTACGATACCTGCCATGTCTAAAAATGTAATAATCATTAAATCTCTCCAAACAAGTTTAAAATAAAACTTTGATGTAAAGTACAATTGGTTAAAGAACAAATCTACCAGATCACACCTTTTTACTAGTGGTTTGCTTCTTGGGCAAACCCGTCTGCAAGATTTACTCAATGCATTGGAAGTGGGAAGAGTATCTGTCTTCCCAGCTTGGTCCTTTTGCTTGTTTGAGTGGTACCAGGCTAAATAACAGTTTGGTAAGTAAAGTGGGACTGTGGAGACACCAAATATGTCATGTTTCAAGTTATTAATAGCCTAGAGGCAATGGAAAGAACAGACAGAGCTAATAAAACAAATCCCATAGCTTTAGAGTATGTTCAATGTATGTACATGATGTGTTATCTACTGCAAATCCCAGAAAGTGATGCACAGTGTAACTCCCTCTTGACAAGACAAATAAAAGCCAATGCAAAATCTTTTGTATCTTATGTAATCTTATGATAAACTAGTCCTAACAGTAATAAATTATGCAAGTACATAAAGAACAGACAGGTATGACAGAGGTGGAGGAACTGGTGAATGCCCAACTTCTCCTGTTTGATCACACCTTAGTAAATAAAAATATAGTAAGTACAGTTTCATGGCAGCATCAATGCAGCAGCCATTGATTTGTACTGATTTTATCCATCTCTGCAGTCTGAAACGACATGCTTTAGCATGGTTAAAACTAGTACCTATTTTCCAAAGCAAAGGCATTCATTTTAGCTATCAGGCATTTGAAAAAGTTGTTACAGCTTCAGCAATAATACTTTGAAAACCAACAAGATGGGCTCTAGCACAGAGATATGTTTCCTAAGTGGCTGAACAACTATCAGCTAGGAAAAAACTCAAGAGAGTCATAGTTGTTTTTTTCAGTCTGTGATTTTTTTTTCTAGCTGCCAAGGACATTCCACGAGCAGGTAGCTCACTGCTTCTTTTTAAACAAGCAGATATAATTGCAGTTCACTCTGAAAAAGCATTAGCTGAAATATCACTGGGTATTAGGCTCACAGGTTTGTCATGACTCTTTCCTTTAAACAGTTGCACAATTTTTGCTGTTTGGTGGACATCTGGAGTTAAGAATTCCTGTGTGTTTTGATACTGGAGTATTTTAAGGTGATAAACAGTACTAATATTTCAGTTACTTTCAGCTCAAGAATTTATCTCAGGGATGTTCTTAATCCTAATTTGTTTGTGCTGGCAAGCCTTCAGCTATTGAACACAGAATTGCACACACGAATCTTACATATGGCTACAGCACATGTGCAATGCAGTACAGAGTAGGAGGTTCGAAGTACGCGCTAAGAGGCATATTACAAACTGTATATTAAACTGCAATTTTGCAGGAGCTTTTCTCTCTCTCTGGATGCACCACTTCTAGCTATGGAAGTGAGTTCAAGTGCTTGGGTCTCTACAGACGAGGATTTTCTGGTCAAGTTGTTGTCCTAGATCCAGAATGTGTGACCCTCTGAGACGTGCATGGTCTTAAAAGCATCAGTACCTTCCCCAGGCAGAGTTCTCTGAACACTCTGAGAAATCCCTTCTGATATAAGGCTGTAGCTACAGACATGTAAAAGGTGGCTACAGAAAAGGAAAGAATTAAGTTTCTTTATGTGGTGGAGACTTTAAGGAAAACACCAAAGAAGCATCCGCCAGGAATGATACAGATACAGTTAACCTTGCTTTAGGCAGGAGGATGGACTATATGATCCCCCAGTTAGTCCATTTGACCTGCCATTTCTCTGATTTTTGAAAGGTAGATTTAAAGTCAACCCTTGCTATTATTACTACATATGAAGGATTTTAGAGTGCTATCTCAGCATGTTTTTCCATATGTAAACCCTCTGGGGTCTACACAGTTGTAAAGCACATAAAAACAGAAAAAGGACACACCAAAAGAAAAGGAAAGGAGAACAAAAAAGTCAGGTTACCATTTCCTTTGCCACAGCAGACTTGATAACTTTTAAAAGATTTCAGATACCTGTTTTGATTTTGAAACAGTGTTTATTATGAATACCCCAAATGCAATCTTAACGCACTACTTTCTGCCTACAAAACCAGTCCATATTCTACCCCCTGAATCTTGGTCTTATCTTGGACCATCTTTTAGAACGTCGCTTCTGAACACTAGTGTTTGGCTTACCAGAGATCTAATGAGTTACTGATGAATTACAGTTTGAGGTATTTTGAAAGCTGTGTGAAATTCTAAAACATTCCAAAGAGGTAAACGGAGCATGTGCAGCTCTGGAGAAATTGCTGACTGACAGAAGGGGAAATCTCAAACTGGTCTGCAACATTTAAACATTGAAATATTGGAGAATCACAGCTTTAATCTTCTCTTTTCTGTGCAAAATGAGGATTATTGCAGATATTCTGGCCTTTCTTGAAGAGTCAAAATTCAAACTTCAAGTAATAGCAACAACTATCCATATTTAAAAAAAAATTACGGAGCAAATGATAATGTATCTCCCATTCATTCCCATTATTACTCTGCTAGAAGCTGGCATTGAACCAGTAGTTCAACACAAGATTCATGCTGAGAAAAGAGTGAAAATGAAATCTGGGAGTACTTTTGGATATAATTGAGGACACAAGCAGAGGCTTTCATCTTCCCCACAGCGTTTTCAACAGCAATGGTATTTAGCAACTTACCAACAATTATTCCAGGTCTTCTATCCATTTCAACGATATGTGGATGTACACCTTTATATGCTGCATCACTCACAATTTGGGTGTTTTTCCGCACCCGTTCTGTTATAGGATCATCTACCACCGGGGTAAAGCCTCTTCCCTTTGTCTTCTCAAAATCTTCATGGTATTTTACCTAGAAAAACAAGAAGAATTACATTTTTCCCCAAGCTGCAAGTGGCATCAAATGGTTATTCACGCAGGAATGCATATGTGTTTGTTTTATGAGGCACTTAACATTCTTTGGGTTTTGTATCATAATAGAATTGTTACACACATGAGATAGGCTGGATGGCCAGCCAAGTCTTTTCTATCTCCCTAACTTGATCTCCTGATATTTTATTACCATTTTTGCATTTATTTTCCCTTGCCACTGAATTAGGCATTAACTCAAGCAGCAAAGCATCATCTTACAGTCACACAGAACAGGAAAAACCCTCAGGAGGTCATCTGGTCCATTCCCTTCTTCTCTAAGATAGAATAGTTCTCTACTAATGTAGACAACTACATCTGTCAGTAAAAAACATTCCAGCAGTAATTGTTCTAAAGAAATCAAGTATTTTCATTCACTAGGAATTTTGATTATATGCACAGTTTCATACAAAAGTTACTCTTTTGTTCTATCATATGCCAGCTGGTTTTAAACATAGGTTTTTAGGAAGAATTGCAGTTACTCTAAGCAGCCTGCTCAAAAAAACCCAAAAAACAAAAAGAAAAACAAAAAAAAACCACAACAGGAACATTAGGGTAGAAAGTGTTATATAACCAGGTGTTGGAACAAAACCAGTATTAGTATGAGTTATAAAGGTAGTACCCCCGACTATGCATATTTACTTTTTAAATAGTCTTAATCATCAAATAATTACATTGACAAACATTCTCACACAAGCAAATGCACACAAAACAACTCATTCCAAGACAAAAGTCACATAGAAACCAGGAACGTGCACAGGCACAAGGTGAAGTGTGTCACCTAATCCAGTCAAACTGTGATGCTCAAATGAGGTGTGTATTTTTTTGAAGGAAAAAAAAAACCCAAACAAAATAACAGACATTTAACTGTTAGAAAACTGTTTATTAGTATTTTGAAAATATTCATTACAGTCATATGCAGTTAGCAAACACTCCCTCAACAGGCATAAGAAGAAAATATTCTTTCCATACTTAAGCAGAGAGTTTCATTAGTTACCTATATTAATGGAGGGGAAAATCCAATGGAAGTGCCATTCCTTAGCATACTCTAGTTATAGGAAGAAAATACCCTACCATTGAGATGTTGTTTTGTGTTTCTTTGACATGCCTTAGCTCAGGTGTGTCTAGAAGCACACTACATCTACCTTTCATCTGCCTCTGATCACTGCTGTACTTGACCTGCAAAACAGCAACAACAGCACACATGAAGTTTTTGTTCACAGTAGAAAGGATGGTGAGAATCACACCATGCAACGGTATCCTTTCCAAATCACAATGCCCAACGTTTTTCTTGTTTCTTTCTTTACATTCATTTTCTAATAACTTATTTCAGAGGGAGGATACAGATGAGCTAGTATTTTGGTAAGGCCAAAGGGCACATTGATTCCATCAATCACTTTAAAAAAGAAAAGTATTTACCTGAAAGCTAAAACTCTTGACTGTCTAAATTACTTAATTCATTTATCAACTGAAAAATAAGATAAATAATAGGAAAACACCACTCTGACTTGGACATCTTTAAAACATATTTGTATGGCTGATGATAAGCTACTTTCTTATTATCCAGGCATACCCAGATTCTGTCCTCAGTCTGCTTCTAGGTTGGGATTAGATGAGAACCCCTGGGTCCCTAGAGAATTCAACCCTTACAAGTGTGTTAGTCTTTTGGCAGCCTTCTTACTTCTATTCGGTAGTTAGTCTTGGCTAGCAGCACCAAAAGCAACATGTCTGGGGCAAATCTGAATATGCTGCTTTCAAAGAGAACATTTGGGCTCTGTGTTATGTGCATCAGTAAGTACAGAACCTCCTATGCCACATTTCTCCTAATTAGCTTCTTTTGTGGCATTTTACAGACTTGTAATGATGCAAGGTTAATTATTTCTTTAACAAAAAAAAGCCAAAAAACCCCACACTCAATATTCTAAAACAGTAGAAGTAGTTGGTCCTACTTGTTGGTTCTAGAGTGAGCACTCTTACAGTTTCTTCTGGCTGGTTGAATTTGGCTGCTAATGGAGTTTCTTAGCTTCTACACTGCATTGTAACCTGTGCACTGAGTGTTAGTAAATATTTTAGATTTATCTATATATTCAAACTTAAAGTATTACCTCTCAAATCAGTTGTGCGAATCTATTTCAACATGCATTTGTGATGAGAGAAACCAAGTATTGAAATTGCCTAACGCTCCTTAAAATTACATATTAGCTAAGCACCACATACCTATGAAAATATGAGCTTTGGTGTCCATGATTCATAGGTAAGTTTGAAGTAATGTACAGAGAAACAGAAATATATGGTACTGCATATTCTTCAAACCCTTCTTAATTAAAGAGTAAATTTTCTTAGCAAATATATTCAGCTATATATGCTTTTGAATATAAGGCATTTTCTGGACAGAATAATTACAACTAACATAGTTTGGGTTTCACCTACTTCTCATTAACATAGAGGAGTATTTATCCCTGTAAATCTTGAGAAACAAAGTGAAAGAGTCACTTGGAAAAAATGCCCTTCATTTTCAGAAATAAACAAATTCTTTAAAGTCTAGAATTGTTGTGAAGTTTTCCTTTTATTTTTAACTATGCACCTCAAAACTAATTGACTTTGGTAAACATGCACAAGCATTTTAAGAACGTACTTAAGACATATGTAGTTACAAGGTCAGATTCTGTTTCTTTATCCCTGGACGAATCCTCTGATAAATCCAACCTACTTTACTTTTCACTCCTACACTCAGTTCTAAAGTGTTCACTACTATTAATTCTCTTCTGTCACCTTGAAACAGTGGCTCTGCATGAAACCTGTCCTATTTACCATCTGCAAGGGCTTTGTCATTGATGTTGTTTCAGTGTTGAGGACACAGACTGTAATGTAACTAGTCTGGTCCTTTTACTTCACCATGCTGTTTTGAGTTTTTCCTTGCTTCTTATTAGAACTCTCTGCTGCTTCGTACACCACTGTAGTGGCCATTAAAAAAAAAAAAAAAAAAAAAAGTAAGTATTATAAAAGCCAGTAAAAGTATAGTATTTCACTCTTTAGTATTTATTTAGGACTACTCAGGTCTAGTGTAGGTGGCATGTCACAGAGTGGAATGGATGAGTATATGCTTCTGTGCTTTGAATCATAAAAAAAACAGAATTTGCACTAAAGTTAAATTCTTACTTCCTTTGGGTTTTATTGGCATTTACTCCTGCAATCTAGCAACTAAAACCTGGTAACAAGAGACAAAGATCCTTGAAAGAATAACTGACCTCTACTGACTCTCCCCTTGAAAAATACTGGCGCCAACACCACCACTTACTTTTTTTGCAAGAATAATCAAGCAAGTCTGAATATTTGTTGCCCTTATGTGCAGTGCATGTATTCAAAGAATAAAAAAAAAAAAAATCATTCAGTGTATAATGCAGTTGGAGTCCTTTGACACATCAAATCTAAGTGGAAAAGCATATCCTTGTTATATTCCAACAATGACTGAAAATCTAAATGACAAAAAGATTCAAACAACTTGCCGAGCTGATATTGTCTTGATTCTTCTTGACTCTCTCTATCTCAGGAGTGACACTCACAGCAGTAGCTTTGCCAGGCTGTTCTCTGTAGTGAACCTATTATTTAACAGAATGAAATGGTACATACTATTTCAGCTAAAGCAGTATCATATCGCTTTACATAAATCACACATTTTTAAAAGGTCATCCAGGAAACAACTGAAAAGCTAAAATGCATTTGAAGTTTATTAAAGCTTATAAAACTGATTTTTGAAGCATAACCTTGAATTCTTTCTGTATAGTTTTCTTACTGATGCATTTGTGTGGATATATACACACATACGCACACAACATCTTGACATTTACCACACTGGCCCTTGGCTGTATACAGAAGTACCTTATATTTGGAATGGGGTAAGCCACAAATAACGCAGTAAAGTCAAGCAGAGGACGCGAAAAACTGAATTTCAGCAATGCCCACTGTAAATGTATATTTGTTGAGACACAGCAATTCCATAAGGATACCATCCATGTTCTAGCTTTTATACTCTATATATTCAAAGGTGATTAAACACAGAGGATGCAATACATCAGACAACTGCCGATTGAATCCAACTACCTAAATTTCACCATGTGCTTACTTAAATGTACTGTAGGAATATCCCCTCTATTACTTTTTAACAAAACACACGCTCAAGGCAGGATCAGTATCTAAAGAAGATAAAGGATAGGACGTGGCATTGACAGACCAATCAGTCTAATGTTAACCCTGGCCCCAAATACAGGGAAGTCAGACAGGGTGAACATTTAGTAAATAATTAGAGATTCTTGCATGATTTATGCCAATCCATATGTAAAATAAATGTTTCTATACAAACCCCCTTTTTTTTTTTTTAATAAGCTCTTAGTTTTGTGTGATAAGGATAATTGTGCTGATACATTATGCTCATAATCGTGCAGTGCACTGCGGCAGTAATGTACATATTGTTCAAGTGACTGTCTTCCCACACAACACAGTTTTGGTCTGTCCACATCAACATATTCTAACTGAAAAATTAATGTCTTATAAAAATTATGGTAAGCTATCAAATGGATCAAACTTGAAAACTGACATTTGTAAAGGTAAAATGATTATTCAAGACTTAATGCTGCTAGAAATGCCTGAAGTTAAAGAATCTTCGCCCAAAGCTATTCTAGTGACCTGAAAGAGAATGTAAACTTTCCAATGAAATCTGCAAGACACAAAAATTGGTTAAAGGTAAACAATGATAAGAGAAGAACTACACAGAATGGCTTGAATCACCTGGGAAAACAGGTTCGTTTGAACAGTGTGCATTTTAGGAGAGCTAGATTTATCAACATAAATCCAGGAATAAATAACATATACTTAAGTTAGACAGACAGTATTCTTGAAAACTGTAACTCTAAATTAATTTGGGGAACGCAGCAGAAAACACTGCAGGGAAACACTGTAGCTGTTTATAGCCCCATGAAATACAGCTGCTGATGGCCGTTCCCAGCGAGGAGAATGGCTGGTCTCTCAAAGACTCATTAACAGGGTACAACTTCAACAATGCAGGAAGGCAGTAGTGTGCTCCAAAAGTCCTTGCCTTCTTCCCTGTGCTCCTGCAAACAGTATGACTTTCTAATGGTTATGTCAGACATTAAATACTAAACTCTGATAGAAAGGGTAGTGAGGAACCAGAAAGAAACAGGTAAGAGAGCTGGAGTTTGAGTACAACCATAGCCACTATTTCACAAAGCCAAGAAGAAAAAAGAAAAAAAAAAAGGGGGGGGGGGAGGGGCTGGAAAAGGAAATTATGTTAAAAAAAAAAAAAAAAAATCTGTCAAGATTTCCTGCAAATATCCAAGGCAGAGAATAACATTTCAAACTATCACTGCCATTTCTTTAACTGAGTATGTGATGCTTCACATGCCATTTCCCAAACCAAGCAATGGCTTTTCACAGTTGTTTCCTAAAAGAGGGTTTTCAAATAATTCCATTACTGAGCCCACACCTAACCTAGCAAAAGGCACCGCTTCTGGAGGCAAAACTTTGTACTCATCATCGGCACCCAAAAATTATACAAAGGATTAAACGAGAGCAACTTCCCATGCTGACATTCTCTTGATTCCTCTTGACTCTTTCGATCTCTGGAGTGATGCTCACAGGTGTAGCTTTGCAGAGCTGCTCTTTGTACTGAACCTAGCAAACATGGCAGAAGGTATTACACAGAGACTTCCAAGTGACAGAACTACAATAGTGTGTTAGATATTATTAAAGAGCACACTGCATTTGGATGGAAAATACCACTCCTTTATAAACACCCACATCTTCCCACATGATACTTAGTACTCACCCTCTTACAGTTGTTCTATTTCAGACACAGACAACTGATACTTCAACAGGAATACTTCACACTCATTGATATTAATTAAAGTGCAAGGCTAAGAAGTTACCATTTTACCATTAATTGATTAAATTAGTCTTTGTGGACAAACAGGAACTAGCACAAATGCCACAGACATTCACTGAGGCATGAACACATTTAATACAGCAGAGTGAACTGTGCAAGCAATGAAAATGGGGCACACATTGCTAATATTCTTCTGGTTTTCCTTAACTCTCCTTAGTTCAGGTGGATCAGAAATAGTTGTTGCATGCTGAATTTCTTCCTTGTATTTAATCTGCACAATAAATATTACAGAACATTATCAATTTAAAGAAGATACAGACAAACACTAAAACACAACAAATATTTTGTCATCTCTCCCTTACACATACTGCACAGCTAGACCACACCTATCAATGCTATTGACCTAAAAAGAAAGTGTTGTATTTCATTTCTGAATCAGGCTGCTAAGGTCCCTCATGCACTTTGTTTGATACAATGCAGCAGCACATGTAAGAAGCCTAGTATCCTAAAACTCTTACAGTGGAAATATACATCACATGGAATTGTGGCTATCTTCACGATAATTGGGATGCTGCATATACTACTTAGAGATCTGCATCATTCTGACAATGACTTGGTCTTGCTATCATCTTGCTACGGAGTCTACCAGTCCATTTCATAATGAAACATTTCACAGATGTATTCTTGAAAGTGTGGATGACTTCAAAGCCTCATTCAAGTTTTCTAAAAAACACACAGACACATCAGGGAGAATGCAGATGTTTGGATGGATGATGCCTTTGAAGATGCTGTCAGATATTTACTGTTGCTTTTGCCACATTTAATCTCTTCTAAACAGCAGCATGTTTGGATATTGTATACTCGACAATTTGAAAGATGCACAGAACTAGAATTTCTTCAATTATACACCATGTGTACCAAAACTGAAATTCAACTTAAGGAGCAAGAATTTTAAGGTTAAGTGGATGTGGTACTAAAGAGAAAGGCATCATATTTTCTGATTTTCCATATGCTATTCAAAAGGGTCTCGGACAAATCTGTGCACTGTCTTTGTCTTACTGTCTGATATTAAATACCTGTCCAGTACTCAGCACATTCAGCTTCAAATCTCTTATGCCACCATTAAATAAACAATACTTGTAGACCATGCCATCCTTTACAGTGATGGCATGCTTTCTTTTCTTTACAATGGTAATAAAGCAGCGAAATTCACAAAAACATTCAAAACCATCTGTGCAGTGATACATAACAGTTGGAAACATTTTTCATTAGCAAGACTCAAGGAAGGAAAAGTACTTTATGAACAAGGAAACAGCATAATGAATCAATTTGTACAATTTTATATTAATGTGGCATACAAAACTTCTGTTAAATATATTTTAAGGCTGCAAAATCAAAGACTCAAAAATCAGAAAATGATACAATTAACTTAAATGTAACCTTAGTTTTGCCCCTTGGACATATGTGCTCCATATACAGTTTTTAATATATTTTACACTACTTTGTTCTTTTCCTCTTTACGTGCTTCATAACCTTATCTATTACAAAAAACAGGTTTTCTGCCTCATTCATTACACATATTCAATGACCCTTACTTAGTGAGTAGTTCGCATGCAGACCATGACTGATGGGGGATTTTTCTTTAACTGGTCTAAGGTCTTGCTTTGATGAAAGAATTACTGATTTCTTCAGGAACTTTTCTATGCTGCTCCTTGCTACAGCATCTGAGTTTTTCACATACATTAATTCACTAATTTTGCTGCAAAATGAGGAAAAAGGGAATTGTGACAAGTAAAAGTACTATTTTTACTATAGAGTACAGACAAGTAACAGCTAATCTGGCTACATAATTTTAAAAAATATAGGATCGTACAGCACCTGCATTCAAATGAGAATTCCCATTGAACTGTCGTTCATAAAATGGGAAGCCAGAGCAGGTCCGCCTCCTTGGCTAAGTATAAAATCATATCCTTTGGCAATGGATCATCAGGTCTAGACACAGGGACTTGCATTCAGGTTCTGCTTTTGAGTATTGACTTTGTGACCTTAATAATATTCACTAAAGGTACCTCCTGGGGAAGCAACTTCTCATGATTTAAAAAACTACAAATGTACATTTTTTCTTGTGCCTTCATCTTAAGTCCCTTGGGGTTTGGTTAGATTGACTGCACAGACCCATGAGAACAATCATCACCTCCATGAACACCATCATTAAAGAAAGGGTACTTTTGACCAAGGGTACCTCAAATACACGCTGATCACAAAGGAGTGATGAGTTGAAACAACATTGGGTTCTGTTTCAGCTCTTCTGGAAGGAAGCACCTATGCACAGGAGCACATCACTGCCTGTCCTTCCTCACAGCTGGCCTGCCCACTTTGACCAAGCCCTTCTACACTCAGTTCCTCACCCCTAGCCTCTTTATTCCCAAATCCACTGTACCAAGTGTTGCTTAGTAGATAATTTTCAACTCTCTTCAAGACATGGTACCTCTGCAGAGTGCCAAATCTTTTAACACAGACAAAACAACTTGTTTTTCTCTAAGCTCAAACTTGGAAGCTGCTCTAGCTGAAAATTATAAATAAATAAATAAACCCAAACCAGCCCAAAGCAAGACCAGGAATGGAAAATTTCAGTTCAGACAGTTTAGGACTGGCAGAAGTACTAAACCACTGGAAAAAAAGGTCTTTTAATAGAGACTATTAGGTAAGCTTAAGAATTGGCAGTGCTACTAGTCCTTAAAATGATTCAAAATATCTGTTGCTTGAGTTTTAATCAGACCCCAGCTTTGTGCTGGTGACTGACGTATCACAGGGGTTTCCTCATGGATTTCACACAAACAAAAACACAATTACAGTCTTCCTCTAAAAGCCTTCTTCTCAGTGCTGTGTCCAGCTCTGCCTGTCCCTCAATATAAACAAGTTTTGAAAAAATCCTTAGTTATTTCTAGCCTCTTGGTTCAGATTCAGTTTACAGCTCATGGGTGCGATGTTTGCTTTTAAAGTTCTGTGAAATCTTGACTCCAACTATTTAGGAGGCTGCTTCTTCCAAACAAATCACCACAACCAGTGAGATGAACTCAACTGCCTTGGCTGTCACCACCTTGTTTTTCAGAATCTGAAAACAGACCATTCTGATCTCTCTCTCCTATATCTGTCACCTGGAAGAATCTGATCACTTTCAGAACATGATGCAATGGACTTTTTTGTATGGTTTGGTAGCACAGTGAGTGTTATGGTTTGGTGTTCTGGGATTTTTTGCACTGCAGATGTGCTTCACATTTATTCCATAGCTTCATTTAGCTCAGCAAATAAAGCTGTCCTAAGTCCTTCTGGTTAAATTCAAAGATATGTGTAAAATGTTTAAATCTAATGGAGTCAAAATGGGTGTAATTTACCCTTCCTTTGGGACTCCTGTAAATTACACAGTATAATTTCCCTCTTACTGAACAGTATCATTTCCCTTTTACTGACAGAGAATTTAAAATTTTCTTGCACGTTGCCCTTAAATTTGGCATTCTACACTTAATAAATATTATACAAGACTTAAGTAATCACAGGTACACTACATGTAATAAAATATCTTTTGCAAAATATTAACTCTACACACAGACTAGCAAGGAAAAGGCCATGCTACTTATACCACTAAAGCACTAATTCATTTTGTGTTTCTCTTGATATGCTTTTGTTCAAGCACGTTTACTAGCACACTGATCCACTTTTCATGTTCCCCTCTTCACTACTGTTTAGGATTTCTAAAACAGAAAGAGCACTGTACGCTATTTTCCCATTTCAATTTGAAAGGTATTGAGAAAAAGCATTAGAGCAAGACTACTCTTAAATATGTGCGTGTGTGTGTGTGTCTATCCTCGAAATAAATGTCTGTAGTCACTGGAAATCAAATAGGTAACAGGAGATTAGGGTTTTTTTCTAGAACACCAGTACAAATCCGGCTATAAAACCCCAAAACTGTAATTGCACAGGGGTGGCGGTGTTGGTGGGGAACAAACGAAAAAACAACAAAAAAACTCCACTCTCAAATCAAGAAAACCTACAGCTTCCCAACCAGAAACACTATTTCAGGATCTAGGACACGATAGCTTGCACTGAATCTTCAAATTGCACTGTGACTCAGAATGACAAGATGAAAAGTTATGGATGAAGCCGAGAATTCCAAAGAAAGTATGAGTTTTTCAAAATTTTATGGGAATTCTCTACCCGATCTTACTTCGGTGGGAAATGCAGTATTTAACATTACTCAGTAAATGAGGAAATTCTGGTACAATAGGTGTCCAGAGTCCCTATTTTGGATTTCAATGCAATCTAGTATGATGTCTATGCATTACTTTCAAGCTTTACTTTTAAAAAAGCATCTAATTTTCAGAAAAGTCATGTAACAAACATAAAAATGGCCCCAGAGGACTCCACACCAAAAATTCCAAACAAGTGAACAATGCAGCTACAAGTGTTTTCTTTCTTGGCAGTCACTTTTCCACTTTTTCCCAAGTTTTGCAACATAGTTATCAGAAGAACATGTTGTTTCTACTTGTAGAAAACTCTCATTTTAATGTTTTATTTTTAGTTGCCCATTAAAGTGCCAAAGACATTGGGCATCCATAGATAAACATCAATTCGGAATCAGTCTCATCAGATCCACAGATCAATTTGTCATCAGCACGTAGAGGCACAAACCCTCCATCTTTTCACATAGGTCAAGTTCGGACATAATTTTCCTCTTCTTGAAGTGCAAACTTTACCAACCCCTATGTGATACATGCAGGCTCTACAGGAACTTTACAGATTTTCTTTTTTTGTGATATGATATTCTTCTAAATTGCAAATTAAAACTGCTGTTCAGTCTGTCATATCAGGAAATACATTTCATGTTTCTCACTCCTGAAAGACAAAATTATTTCCTCAAATATTTAATTAAAAAATTTTCCTATTTTTCACGATGCTTCCATCTGAAGCTCTACCTTTGGACACAGAAGAACTACACTAGAGTGGAGCTTATCTAACTCAACTAGAATGGAGTTCGATAACCAAAATCCAGTGGAGTAGCATTTGAATGAGATATGTGATACGAAAACATAGAATTTTTAGTAAACCAGATGGAAAAAAAAAATTTACCATTTATTCCCATAAGAATAACTAATGTTAATAACACTTACCGAACTAATATTCTGTTGATTTTTCTTTACTCTTTCAATCTCTGGAGTCTCTTTCACAGCTGTGCCAGCTTCTACTTCCTTCTTATAAAACACCTTCATTCCCCAAAAGAAAAAGTAATTATGAGACTGTTAGCAATGCAAGTACAAGTTCTCATAAAACGGCTGGGCTATTTTCCAAGTTCCAAATTGGTCTGACCATAAATCTTGCTAAGAAAGCAAATACTTCAATATTTCATAAATCAGACTAATTATCAATAACTACAACAACATTCTGTTTCTTTTCAACTATAACCCACATAATCTATTATCATCCTTTAGACTAACCTCAAACATTTCTAAGTATTTGTAATAATAGTTTTAACTTTGGAAATACTAAAATTTAGATCAAAATCTATAGACGTTTACAAATGCAACTTTATGCTTGAGTAATCTCATTCATTTCAATGTAATTGAATGTGCATGTACATGCAAGATTTGAATTGGTATTTTAATCTTCAGATCTTAAAATGCTTTGAGAAGTGAACAGATATTATTATTTCTAATTTAACAAACTAGAAAATTGACATATTCATGACAAAATAACCAGAACAGCCAGAGCTACAATCCAAGTCACACAATTTTTGACTGGTTCAAGCCACAAAGCTGAGGACTGCAACTAAAATCAAAGCTCGCTTCTGAAAAGATACACATGCTGTTTATATAATTCTCATCTCTATTTCAATTGTTTCAATAAAGGATAAAACACACAGCGCATCAGTAGAATCAATCATTCAAAGTCACTGAGAGAGACAGTAAATAACTGCTCCACAAATTCCAAATGTGTCTATAATTTAAGTAACCACGGAGCACTAGTTCATGCTGCAGAACTCCTAAAGAAGTTTTATTTGAATTTCAGTATTTAGTGTCACAGCTGTTGCCATTCCAGTAAGTATTTCCAGGCTGATCCTGGAGTTCATAAAATAAATCTTTACCATGTAGTATTTTTGCCTTTCTTAAACCAAGATTTATTTAACTTTTTTTACCTATCAATAAACCTTAAACAGTCAAATATCATTCTTGATGCATTTCTCCTACTTCCTTGAAGTCCTCTGTAACCTAGGGTGATGAGTACTGCCAAATATTCTAGAGGAGAGTGAATTATTTATGTCCGCAACTCATTTTTTAAATATTCAGAAAACCTTTAACAATTTAGAATTTTATTTTACCATGTGAGAACAGAGACAGTTTATGAGTAAGAACCTGAACATTTTTCTGCGCCAATATGTCAGTACAAGGCAGAAAGATTTATGTAGTGGACTGAACTAAAATACACTTCCCTCCTCTATCAAGGAAGGAATGGTAAAAAATGTTGGAGTCAGAAATTTTTCTATGAAAGAGATGATTGTGCAGTAAATATCCTATTGTAAATCTGCCAAATTAGCTAGTGAACTAAAAGCAGCAGTGCTCTTATCTGCAGAGCTGCTTGAGACAAAATCCAAAAATCAGAAGTCTGTTAGGGGTCATTAATTTTTTTACATTGGGGCTGCTCCCAGCTATATCTTAACTTAGTAAAAAGTAACCTACCTTTATAATCTAAATTGCACAGAACGCTGAAAGATTAAAAAACACATAGAGAAAGGGAAAAAAAAAATCATAATTCAATCATAGCTATAAACTGCTTTCCTACATTTGGTGGATCCATTTCAGAAACAGAGAAAGGATGATCACAAAATAAAGCAAATACAAATCACCTCAAAGACAAAATATTTTTATTTCATATTATCTAGTAGACTAACAAGAAGGATAATTGTCAGTCATGGCACTGAAAATTCAGATTGGCCTAAAGGGCTGCAAGGGGTTCAGACGCGTCAGAGGCTTGTCAAGGCTTAATTAAATAGCGGAAGGTTATTATATGCCTGGTATCTAACTGTTAGTGAGTCTGCACTGTCAGACCCATTGACCTATTTGAGGACTCCATCAAAGCTACCACAGATTGGAGCAGGGAGGAAAGCAGATCAGTAGAGGAAAGCCTGAATCCCCTCTGTTACACAGAGTTTTGGCGTAGCATGTTAGGATGCCAGAATTACGGTGCTAATCGCCATCACACCATGCAGCAGAGCACCATTCAAAACCTACAGGCAACAGGTCACAAGAAACAAAACTGGGGCCAGTGGGCCTGTCAACAGCTCCTATTAGAAAGATGCAGCTTTAAGCTGCTCTCATCCAAAGGAAGAAAAGGAGCAGGTAATGGCTGGAAGATGTTACAGGAGAGACCACTGTCTAGGGCAGCCTCAGAGACGACTCCTCTCCCACAGGCTCTTACTCCCCTCGTGAAGCCGCCGTGTTATGGTTATGGTTATGAAGCTGCAGGCAAACACCTCCAAGAGAAACTAACTGACCTTGTACTCATGTGAAGATGGAGAAGCTGAGAATATCTCTATGTTAAAGAACATCATCTCTGTCAGATAATACAAAGATATTTAAATATCCTATGTTCCTTTCTCTCAGTTTCTTGGCTTTATTGGTATTACTTAATCTGCCATAAAAAACAGGCACTAATTGGACAGCTTTTAGTTTTGGAGGCTGTATTTACTCCTCCTTCTCTTCTCTGTTACATTACAAGCAAAGCCAGAATTACAAACAGGAGAATTAATGGGCCCAAAAAGGAAATGCAACTGAATGCATCCCAAACTGGGCTAATTTAGAAACCTATGCTCATAACTTATATTTAAGGATAAACTGAAACTTAAATTTAGCATAAAACTAAAAAATAGATCCAGTATAACATAAAATCATTAGACATATATATTTATGAAACCTGATCTGTTCTGATTTTATACCCAAATCTTGATGTTCTGTACATATGATAGGAAACAGATGAAAAATCTTACATGCACAGTAACAAGCCTTAAGATTTTTTCTGTCCTTTTAAATGAAGTACTTCCTGGGGCTTGATGGAAAAATAAAAATAAAATAAATCTTCATTTAAAAATAACTGTGGCTTGGCAAGGTGGTGTACATGGTTTAACAACTCAAAATAACAGTGTCACACCTAGAAATGCTGGATTTTTTTTTACTGAAAGAAATGAGTGATACAGCTTTTGCCAGGAAAATTATGCAAATGGTTCAAAGGATGTTTACTCATAAGTTCCCTATTTCATGCTGTGGCACAAGAGAGCCTATTGAAACTTAAAAATACCTGAAAAGTTGCAAGCAAAGAGAGAAGCACTATTACTCACTGAACTGATGTTTTTCTGAGTACTTTTTATTCTCTCCATCTCTGGAGTGTCTGGGACAGCAGAATAGTTACAGAGCATCTTCTCTGCTTCATCTTTGTACATTTTATGAAAAATAATTTTTAAATGTTTATTTCCTGCTTTCTCGGGCTCAGAATATCTAAACTGCAACAAAAGATGCTTACTGCTGATGAGCCTCGACACCCTTGTACAGTGTTTATTTCAACCTCTCTCCTCCATGATATTATCATTGTCTGTGAGACATCTGACAGTGTCCCACACAGAAAATATATAAAAAAATATATACAATATATTCTCATATATATTATATATTTTCCCTTCACTGTCAGGATATATATAACCTTCTCATTAGGTAATGTAAAAAGACCTGCAAGCAGATGTAAACAATTAAATTAAATTCACATGGTGTAACAGGCCTAAATACAAATAAGAATCAGGCAGTAAGACTTTTTACTACATGTAAATTAATTTAATATGGGTATTAAAGGCTCTGCAGAGCCAGAGAAAAAGTATTTTGAGCAATGTATGTCAAGCACTCATTGTTACACAGAATGAAAACATTTAGCCTTTGAACTATGCCTACCTGACTTGCTATTTCTGAAGCCCTTTTGACCCGCTGTATTTCAGGTGTGTATGGGCCAACTTGCATCCCTTTTCCTATAATTTCAGTCTCCAGATCCTTTTTATATTCTTTCTGAAGAAAAAAGAAGGGGAAAAAACATAATTAATTCTACAGTTATTTGTACATGCTGTCTTCAAAGCTATTCTGATAGCACTGAGCAGACTATGAATAAATTCTTCAGTTTCTTTAATTTAATGTTTTTACTGTGCACTGTTTATTCCTTTTAGCCCATAAGGAATGTTCAAGTATGTTCAAGAAGATTCTATGTTTTCACATTGTGTTTTACTTCCAAAGGAATCTTAGAGAGATTCATTGTGTACTCACCTGGCTTACAATTTCAGAAGCTTTTTTGGCTCGTTGGATGTCAGGGGTATCTGTGCCTACTCCCATTCCCTTTCCTTTAATTTCATTCTCCAAGTCTTTCTTGTATTCTTTCTGAAAAGAACAGCATTGGAAATACATGTCTGACAGCCAAATTCTTAAATTGATCCTACTTAAATCTGTGTGGCTCCACTGAACAGCATTCTTAAAACACCAAATAACTTTTGATTCAACAGCATCAGCTTTGTAGGATCTACCAGAGACACCTATGCTGTAGCTGACGACCAGTTAAAAAATTCTTTTAACAGACTCCTTACTTCGGATCTGATGTAGCCTTTCACATCCATCTGTCTTTGCAGCTTCGGTAGCTGCAACCACAGCCACACATAGGTAAGACTTTCTCCCGCAGCTGTGCTTTGCAAGACTGGAGTCATAAGGCTTTAGCATCTCCAACTCTATTTATCACTTGGCCCTAACTAACCAACCAGCTGTTTAGACCTAAAAGCAGTAGGGCCCACAGCCACCAAACACAGCCAGGCCAGGCATGGCTCATGAGGAACAAGCACAACCTGCAAAAGATGATGGAAAGGTCCAACCAAGTTCTGGCAAGTCTTAACTTTCTTCTACACGCTGATTATGCAACTTCTTGACTCTCTGCAGCTCAACGGATCAGGTATTTGGGAAATTTCTGGCATTGCTACTGCCTAGACTGGTCACCACCTGGAATTCTCAGTGACAATAATTTGTTGCATTCTGTCAAAGGAACAGCTTGTACCAGGTACATTACTGACCGTGCTTGCAATTTCAGAAGCTTTCTTGGCTCGTCTTATCTCAGGAGTATCTGGACCAATTTGCATGCCCTTCCCTTTAATTTCAGTTTCCAGGTCTTTCTTGTATTGTTTCTGTGAAGATAAAACTTCATACATTATATTCAGAACAGCCAGAGAGTTACAGGTAAGATTTTTGCACAGGAGATCCAATTTTAAGATTTAGAGTCAATCAAAAACCTCAAGAGTCCCAACTCTCAAGACTCTTCATAAGCTTTTCTTAGGAAAATACATAACAAACAACCAGAGAAAAACTTCAGGAGGTACACAGTGAATATACAAAACTCTACCACTGATTTTTTTTATTCGGCAGAGGGTGACGGGAAATCGGTCCGTACAGCTTGCTACAATTATCCTCTAAAGTAAAGGGGAAGTTTAGCTCTGCAGAACATAATGTAATAATCTGGTACTTGGTGCCAGCCGAATTGAAACACATTTTACTTTTAAAAAATATTTTATTTATGAAAAGACTACATGTTAGAAATTTAATACCATACAGAATTGTTTCCAGTGAATTTTCAGAGCGGGAAGTTGTAATTTATTCATTTAATAGGTCTTTCCTGAAACACAGCCATTAGGCAAGTGGCAGTACTCATCCATGATTGCTCCTTTTTCCTTGCAACATAAATTATAAATAACCAAAAACCAGGAAACAAAATTAATATTTCATCTTCAGCTTATCCAAGCAAGGATATATTTCTTGTTCATCAGCAAATTATATTAAAATGTAAAACTGAAATATTGTATACAATAGTTGTACTTTTTTTTTAATAAAAAATTAAAAGATTCTCAGGCAGTGCTACTACAGTAGTAATCACTTTTTTTATTCTAGTTTATCTCTGACTGTGGAAAACGGGTTGATCTTTTTCAAAATAAATGCACAAAATTAAAAAAAAATCTTCTTGCTTTTCTTATTTCGTAATTATTTTTTTGGTTATACATTACTTAGAAAAAAGAAGGAAAACATTTTTCTACTCAATACAATGGTCTGATCACTTACAAGAACAAGAGCAAAAAGACTCAGGCTTCCATCTCTGTCTCACTCCAATGTAGAAATAAACATGATAAAAACTCTCTACTTTGCAAACCACAGTTTTTTGCAAAAAGTAGATGTTAACCTGTGAGAAGACATCATCCGTCACTTCATGTCTGCTAAATGTGGAATGGCAGATGTTTCCTCCCAGCTTGATATTGTGTAGAACACCAAGGAAAAGATAATCCTGGGAGTTACAGCTATGTATTTAAGCACTTCTCTACAGTGGTCAGATTGGCCCTGTGCATGGCATTCCCTCTGGTTCTTACAGTTATGTATATGCACGTGTGCAAATAAACACACACACACAGAGATATATATATCTACACACACATATTATATGAATATAAAATAATTACTCTGAAAGAATGACTCCCCAAAGGCATGAAGTGCAGCACAAGCTTTGCGTTCCCTCTTCCCTCCCCACAGCCTTCAGCCCCACTGCTGCTTCCCAGGCAGCCTGTGCAAGCCCATCCACAGGAGCTGCAGATGCTCCAGCGTTGGAGCTTGCAGCTCTGCTGGGCACACGGGCCTGCCAAGCACACGAGTTCCTCAGGATGGTCTTCAAGAGACACTACACGACCAAGGAGTCTTCCACTTCCACTCCCAGCCCTTCTATGGGAGTAGATTGCATACTTACGTGCTTCTATGTAACCTCCAGAGCAACTTAGACCAACACAGTTAATACCAATGTACAGTTCTAAAAATAGACTCTGGAAGGAGCCTTCACCTGTCTGTTTGCATTGGATGAACCACAAGCTCAAGAAAATCCATTTCTTCAGGAACAACCCTACTTTTGGAAAAAGGTTTTCACAAGCAGAATAGTTTGTTTGGATAAAAGATCTTCCCAAGATGCCTGGCAGTCATTACCAGTATTTATTTTCAGAGAGCAGGTACACGATTCCAAAAAGCTCAAGATTATTCCATTGATTTTTCTTTACAAGCCCATTAACAGACAACTCTTTTCCCATTACAGTATTAATTATACTAGCCAAATCAATAAATAGATGGAAAAATTAACCCAGTTTTAAATGGTGTATCTACTGACCCCACTAACAATTCCCATTGACCTTTTAATTGTCTGAAATATTTGTCATAATTTTTTTTCCAGAGCATTTCTATATTCTTAAAGCAAAACGGAAACAGCCTTCAATACTTACATATTTCATTGCAGATTATGTAAAAAAAAAAATAAAATATTTTCAGTCAAGTATAACATAAAGAGTGAATCTTCCATGACATTAATAACCTTGACTAGCATAACATACCTCATTTAGGATCTCAGCTGCATTTTTCACTCTAATGAAATCTGGCGTATCTTCAAACACTGTCATTCCTTTTCCTTTCATCCCTTCTTCCAAATCTTTTCTATACTCTTTCTAAGGGGAGAAGGGGTGGGGAGAGAGAAGAGAGAATTTCTCCACTTAAAATTGTGTGCAAGATCTTTAAAAGAAATGCCACTTATTAAATGTCTGAAAGGTCTCTTTGAAATTTCTATGAAATATGAATTAGCTGAAGTATAGGTTTCAGAGTTAAAACAGAATAGGAAATTACGAAATCAAAAGGTACAATGTTGAAAAAGTGAAAAGGTTTTATTGTAGTCATGTATTCTCCTGTTGTGCTCTTGAAAAAGTCCTTTCCTATACAGTGCCAGCACATTGTATAGGGGCCTCAGCTGCCTCTCTAGAGACATTTTAACTGCAGTAGCATTTGTTTTTACAGACCAACATATGCTGTGCTGTAGTTTTTACCTGTGTTCTGCTAATGGCATCACAGTCAGGATGGATGCCCTGAACACTACTAAGACCTGTTAAAATGACTGCTTGATAAATTATAATGTAGAAGGAACATTCCTACCATATCACTTCTGTGCCCCTCAGACACTGGATTGATATGATTTATCAACATGTAGCAACTGCAGCCTCCAGAGTACTCAAACGTTCAGTAATAAAATTAAAAGCACACTAGAACCTGCCCCTGGCCATTTGGTTCTTTTTCCTCTTCCCAGTTCCTAGAGAGCTGATGTAAGTCTACTGAGGTTCAAGATCTTTAGGTTCTGTAAGGATTTTTCAATTGCTCTTCCCATCTCCAGGTTCGGGTTAGGCTTTTTTAAGCAAAAAAACTTGAATAAAATAAAAGAAAATATTTTTCAGAAGAAATTATATAGACATGAATTAATACTTCTAATCATGTATTAAATTTCATAAGCAGCAGTGAGTGCCTTTGTCTCTGTGCAAGCTGTTTATTTAAACAAAAGGAAACCAGGTATTATTAAGGAAGCTTCTCTTGATCATCAGAAGTATATTCTACAACAAGCAGGAAACAACTTTTATTGATTTAGAATTATTAAATTCAGCTATCTTGTCTGAAGCAGTTTGAATGTGGTTCCAGAGAAGAAAGTCCTTACTGTTACAAAATGTGAAATATTTTCAGAATTCTCTACAGTGGGAAGGCAACAGAATAAGATGGAACACAGCTGACAATTAACTTAAAAAAAACCAAAAAAGTAATTGAACAAATAATTCATTTTTTAATAACTCCAGGTTCTCCTTCTTGTTTCATGCAGTATCTGTTTAAAGTTTATTATGAACCTTCCTGCAAAAATTCTGAGCTACATCCTTGACTATGAATATATACATAATTTTGCTGAATCTTGAAAAATAATAAATTTGACCTATGTAATCTTTGGGTTTGGAATCTGTTCCTTGAATATGGATATAAAATAATAAGAAATTCATGCAGGTATGCATTAAAATACCATTTCCATTTTCTCATATTCTTCCCCTCTGGCTTACTAGCATGGTTTACTCCCTAAGTAATGAGTCATAAAACTTGAGGAGGTAAGAGTTAGGGAACACCTTAATGCATGTAGCACTATGGAGAGAAGTTACATCAAAATTTTCAGTGAACATTTACAGCTGCAACTATGCATGCACTAATCACTCCTGTGGACATTCAGCATGCAGCAAGATTAACTCAATGAAATGCAAGCATTTGCATTTTCCCCTAGTCAGTAGGCATACATGAGACACGTACACGCAGAATGATACTGCACAAACTAGATCTATCTTGAGACTTGTCTACCTGACAGCCAAGTTTATCAGAATAAATTATTTATTAGAGGATGAATAATAAAGAAAAACCTGAAAAGAAAACCTTTTCTTTACTCATATGAAATCTAGCATAGACTAGGATAAGTTGTTTAAAGAACAAGGAAAGGAACAAGGTTTGAGGGTTTTTAATTCTAGAATCCTCAATTTGTTCATCTGGGCCACAGCAAAAACATCAATTCTTAATACAATAAATACAAATAAGGCACTGTTGGCTCCAAATTCAAATGGAGAATATGTAGCACCTCTGGTATTTCTAACTATGAATTTTGCTGATACATTTACTTCAAATTTGGTCAAATAGTATGCCGAAGCTATAGAACCAGCCAATACTCAAAACCTAACATGAAAACAGTTTTGAATAATAATATAAAAAGACTAAAGATAGAAAGATTCTCAGTTACAGAAAAAAAATTATTTAATTTATACTGCCACATGTATCATACATAATTTATACTGCCATATCATGCAACTGAAGAACATTAGACAAATCTTAAAAGAAACAGTGGGCATTCAGAAAATCTGCACCTTCTAACAAAATTTGCTGAAAGCAGATTATGTAATATCATGGCTGTATTATGGAATTTTGGTCATCTTTATTTTCATCCGTAACATGTATGATAGGTAATTATTTCAATTAAATCAGTTAAAAGTGACTGCACGCAGCTCAAGGCATCCATATAATGACAACAGACTGTCATAAACCTGAAATAATTACTCAAAAGGAAAAACTGCCATCTGGACACCAGAGAAATCCTCCTTTCCACCCCTTCATCTATCTGGAAAGAAAATTCTAGGTCCTCTCCAAAACCCTATCAAACAGATGTCTTTTGCAGCATGCCTGGAAGGTCACCAAATTTGCGCTATTTGCATCCAGGGGAGGAATACATTCCAAAACTGAGGCCCTCAGAGGGAATGTCCCACCAATGATCCATTTTCTATGGAGTCACCTGATTTGTTCATTTAACTCTGTGTTTCTGGTTCAGGTATGCTGACCTTTATCATTTCCTTATGTTCATAGGGAAGCTTCAAAAAGTATCGATTCTTACTGCAGGACTATTAAGAATATAAAATGACATGCAGCAATTTTTACTCATGAAGTCACTTTTGTATTTAGCTACCAAGTTTAAGTTGTTCAGTACTCAGTAGCTTTGTAGTGATGCTGCTTATCGCTCATTTACAACTTAACAACACACACAAAAAAAAACGCAAATAAAAATCCAATACCTCTTTCAGAAGGTTAGTGACTTCTTTTATATGCAAGAACTCTGGGGTCTTGTCTAAATCCATTGAGGGTCTTCCCTTGATGCCTTCTTCAAAATCTTTGCGATACATTTTCTATTGAAGCAAAACCAACAATTAGTGGTACATGCACATGCGTTTCCAAGCATATTTCAGAAAGAACACTGTAAACAGACCCAGAAATGAGCCATGCCATAAATCAGTTTTCACATTAATAAACAACTTGAATACTCATTTCATTACCTAGGCTATCTGTACAAGACACACACAATTTAGGCAAAAATATGTATGTATGATATTTCCAAAGAAAATGAGACACACAATTTAGACAAAAATACCTATGTACGATATTTCCAAAGAAAATGTTATAACTTGATCTATGAAAGAAACAGTTTGCTTGGTAGAGAAAAGAGAAGACAAATGGCACACAAGGTAATGGTTATAAACACATAAAAGTTTCTACCAAGAGGAAGAAATCCTGACACACAGCAAAAATAATGGAATCAAACTGCAGCAAGGGAGACACAGGGAAATACTCTCTCAGGATGGATGGTGAAGCACTGGACTAGATTGCCTGGGATGTCATGAAACATCCACCATTGGCATTTTTTTGTTAAAAAGTTAGAAAAATATGGCCTGACATAGGACAGCCAGTGCTGTTCTGGAGTCTGGGAACAGTCCTTCCCCCTTGCTGAAATCTCCAGGCTGAACAGGCAGGAGCACGTTTCAGTTAAGGCACAGGGTGGGACTGGGCTTTGCAGCTTCACTTGCTCCCACCTGAGAACGCTCCCTCATTAAAGACGGAATTAAAGGCAAAAGGTAAAGAAGGTAGTAGATGACCTCTCGAGCATATTTGCAATTAAATGATGCTACATACAATCTCTGCCTAGTGTTAGCACCAATGGCCTTTTGAGAAAAAACAAATTTGAAAGAAGACTGAGCTACAGAACAGCAAAGAGAACTACTCAGTACTAATTCTATCATATACTCAGTTTATAAAACCTTTATAATCTGCTCCATCCATTTTCTTAACCTGAGTACAAGATGCCTGTTAGCTGCTCTGTTGACCTAAATTTTACTAGTTCAAGCACACATTTTTACTAACCTCACTTTGCATCTTTTGAGCCTCCTTTGAAACTTGATACATTGGTGTATCCACAAACTCCAGCATCGATCTGCCTTTAGATTTTTCATAATTCTCTTTGTACTTGACCTAGGAAAATGAAAATAAAGGCTGTTAACAGCTGAAAGAATGTGAGATCTGATTGCTTGCCATAGTGACAGAAAAATCCTGTCTTAGCCATACCCCTTAGAGGTTTTGACTTGGAAGACTCCTCCCAAATTCAACCTATCTGAGAAATAAGGGCAGCTAGACAAGGAGATTTTTTCTGGAGTCACTTATTCCTTTGCTTCCAAATGCCAGACCTAAAAACGGTGAACTTTGAAGACAGCACAAGTGAGGAGCATCAGTCAGAACCCTTAAACTAATCGCATGATTTTGGCTGAATGACCTGTGTCTGAACAGTTGGCAACTTTTTAATACCATCACCTGTCATGTTTCCATTAAACAACACATTTACTGTAACAACAACAAAACCTGTCACAGAGCCAGGCCCCACAGGGCTTTCTTGCAGGCTCAGAAGCACATTCTGAACCGCACTTTTGTTTGTAGCTGTGGGAGGGAAAAGGGAAGGAAAACTACTGCCTCAGTAGTGTCCAGTCTTGCACCAACATTCCCCTCACAGCTACCAGTGACCATGACCTTAAAGCTAGTGGCAAAATCACCTTGAAGGACACAAGGTTAAGACACCAACACGTGACTTTCTGCTAAGTCATAAAAAAAATACACTTTGTTTGGAAACCCGGAGAAGCCTTCTGAATTCATTCATTCACACTCTTTTGATTACGACTGACAAACATGTTATTTAACCAGTGTGGGGTATGATGCAATATTCTACACAATCCACAATGGAAAGCAAACAGCTACAAATCAAAATACGATTTTCAGACTGAGTAATATCATTTATTTATTTGTCTCTTCAAAAATAGTGATGTCTGAATTTGAGAAAAGTGTTAAGAATCTCTTTCCCTATTAGGTTTCTCCACTAGGTTTGGGTACTGCAAAAACACTCTCCTCTCTCCTCATGGGGTGTTTCTGAATATGCATTGTGCACCACTGTAGTCTGTCATGCTGGTTTGTGCCTGATTTAATCACTGTTAGAATGATGCATTCTTCTTGCAAGATGTATTTATGATTGCATACACCTGACTCTGAAGCACTGCATTTACTTTGTGATGGATTTGTGCAGCTGTATCCAGTGTGTAATGATAAAAGCCCTTGCTTTGCTTAGATGTTTTCTTATATTCACACTGAAATAAAAAATATCCAAGAATGTTTTCGCAAACAAAATTCAGAAGGTTTTTCAGTGTAAACACCATTTAAAATAACTATGGGAGAAACAGCACAAAAGAAACTATATTTTAGGCCTCCCAACTAAGGATTTCTACCACTACATTTGAATTTAAAATACTGTGATGAAATGGAAGAAAGGATATGATACAAAAATAACTTTTATAAGTACCTAGAACAAATGCTTGTCCTGCACATCCAAAAGTCAAATGTTCACGTTCACTAGAAAATAAACATTATTATTTACATTTGAAGTGCAAAGAAACACATATGATGGTCTGGGTTTGCCTCCTAGTGGAAACAATTGTAAGTGTCACACAACAAAATTAGATCTGCAGTGGAAACAAATAATTATATTTAATTATCTCCATCTACAGATACAGATTTCATACTTCTACTCCATTCCTCAACAAAAAAAAAAAAATTAAAAAAATAATAATTCTATAACATTAAATGAGGTAAATTGCATAACCTTTTGCTACACTAAACTACAGGCACCAGATTCAGTCTCTTAAGTCCTATCTAGTCACTCTGTTCCATAAAATGAAACACATTTCAGTTCCTGATTTTTTAGCCTGTAGCTCCTTAGCATCTCAAAGACTCTACAATAGGGACAGATTTAAAATGTACAAAAATATAAACTAGCTGTTGTACATGTATCAAAGTTTTAAATTTTATGACTCCATAGTTCATGTCAAAGAGAATTACATGTATACCTGTTGTGATTTAATCCCAGCCAGCAACTAAACACCACACAGCCGCTCGCTCACTCCCTCCCTGGTGGGATATGGGAGAGAATTGGATGGGTAAAAGTAAGAAAATTCATGGGTTGAGGTAAGAACAGCTTAATAATTGGGGGGGGGGGGGGCGGGAGAAAAGAAAAAAAAAGCTAAGAAATTTTAATGAAAAGGAAAATAAACAGAGCGAAATAAAACCCAAGAAAAACAAGTTATGCAAATGAAAAACAATTGCTCACCACCAGCCAACCGATGCCCTGTGTGCTCCTGAGCGGCAGCCCCTCAGCCAGCTTTCCCCTAGTCTATGTTCTGAGCATGGTGTCATATGGTATGGAATACCCTCTTGGCCAGCTTGGGTCAGCTGTCCTGGCTGTGTCCCCTCCCAACTTCTTGTGCCCCCCCAGCCTCCTCAACATAAGCACTGGTCAGCAACAGCTAAAACATCAATGTGTTATCAACATTATCCTAAATGCAAAACACAGCACCATATCAGCTACTAGGCAGAAAATTAACTGTATCTCAGGCAAAACCAGGACAATACTATATGAGGGGAAAGTTCCACCTTGTGAACTCTCTTCCTCATCTAAATAATAAAAATAGGATGTTCAATCTGTCAAAATCCATCTATTTGTGTCCAACAAACGTGTCCATCAAGCCTTCCCCTTAACTGTTGGAATTTATTCCCATGGAAGCTCACTTGTATACCAGCTTTGCATTGGTATTACAGTGTATGTGTTTATGTCATAAAGTTGCACAAACTTCGAGACTCTAGGTCAATCAGCAAACCAGTTCAATCAACCATATTTCTTTATGAGTATAATTAATCATACAGGTTCCAATGTGCCACACCAGGGCAGGTGTAGCTATGTTACACTAAAGATGAAAAGAAGCATCAAGTATAAGGGAGAAAGATTTACTACAGGGCAACAGCAAAACTGGGCAATTAGCAAGAAGCCCTGTGTTTCAGAGGTAAAAAAACCAAACCAGCCCATAAGGTCAGTCTTTGGAAATCAGTTAACAGCACAGTCAGGAAGACTGTTTCATACAGTGGAAGCAGACTTCAAGAAAGATGTGGTATGAGCTGTGGAGAGACAAGGAGGAGAACACAAAAGTGGTATTGGAAAGCACGGAGAAAGGCAGCAGAGCAAGCCATGTTAAAATCAAAGAGATTACATGGGGAGGCCACATCTGAGAAGGATTTTGAAAATGGGATTTCTGCAGAAGACAAATAGGTAGTGGAGGTCTTAGGGGTTGGCAAAGCATTCTTCCTCCTGCTCACAGCAAGAAAAAATATACACCAGCATCTGGACAACGCAAAAATCAGAGTCTTTACAGAGTCCTCAGAAGATAGCACAGACAATATGAATCAAACTTTCCTGGGCATTAGAAAGAGAAATTTTGCAAGAAGTGAACAGCCTTAAGGGAAAATCCAGGTTTCTATCTCATTAGAGGTAAGATGACGGATTGATGAAGTTCATCCTGAGAGTGTTCATTTCATCAGTAAGGAGAATGCCAATCTTACCTTACACTGAAGGAAACTAGAACTAGGCCAAACTGCACATGAAGAATGGAGGGATTTAAAGTCATTTATTACCCATACAAAAAAGGATAGTCAGTGTTAGCTTCACATATCAGAGCGAGACAAACAAAAAACACCACCAAAGAACACCACAAAAATCAAGTACAGATGGAAAGGATGGATTATTCTGATTATTTTAAACATAAGCTTCCACAAGCAGGCACTGACTCAGAAGATGACCCAGTATACTCTCAGTCACTAGAGCTCCTAGTCATTTGTGTGTGAAGCACTCACCTCCTGCCAACCGTGAGCAACTTTCCTTCCCAACACCACCCACTCACGCCTTTCCACAGCAGTTCTGCGGCCCTTCTGTGGTTTCTGGAGTAAATATGACAAATGCAGCTACCCAGCCTACAAGTACTGGCATACGTAGCATAGGTGCTCTTGGAGTGGGAGAGAAGCTTCAGCATTTCACCAGCACCAGAGGGTTCCTACCCCTTCCTCTCCATTTCAGCCCCCATCGCCATCCTATGTCAGACCGCCAGCCGCCTCAAGGGGCATGACTTGTTACGTGGCAGAACAGAGTGTGTGCCTGTTACCTGATCCAGTGTAGGAAGCCTCAGACATTTAGGAGGGAAAAAAGGTTTAGACAGAGAAGCTCTAAGGGACGGTAGCACTCAAGAGGCTGTATGGCAGAAGTCCAAATATTAAACTAGCATAATGGTCGCTTCTGTACAGAGACTTGCAGATGAAAGCAGTAAGATCTTACGCAAAATGAGATTTGCACGGAGAGCAGTATCTTAGATCAAAGGAATAAACACACAAGGTTTCAGACATATAAGAAGAAACGCTCAAGTACCAGAAGTCTGTGTGATTCTTATTCAGTGTAGTAGTTATACTAATAACTGAAATATCTCTCTCTAAAAGCCCTTTTTAATTCACTACATCCCTCAACTACTATGGTTACAACACTACAATCTACTACATGAGACCAGGAAGCAAGTACCAAAAATATATGTATCCTACAGTAACTATACATACTACATTCCTTACTACATATATTTTTCAGATCATTCTTATAAAGTCAACTTACATGACTATGCATTTTGCTGATATTTAAAGCATGGTTTAAATATAGCAGGTTTGGTAGATCAGAGGCTGGTTCATGTAGGCTTTCCAAATCTTTCTTGTAATTCACCTGGAAAGAGAATTCAGGTTATGTACAATAAAGATTAATAAAATAATTCTCAGCTTTGTATTACAGTGTGGCCGTCCAGAAACAGAAAGCGTTAAGTGCTTGCCTGAACAATCTCTGCCAGCCACTAGATGGTAGTCATTTACTATTATTTGGAAGAAAAGGAAAAATCAATAAAGGATTCATTCTACTGAGCAAGTATTTGGAAACTAGGCAAACTTTTCCTCAAAAAAGACACAACAAAAATCACACTTTGTATGACTTTTCAGACTAGAAAGGAATTTTTCTTTTTTTCTTTTTTTCTTCTCCATCCCAACCCCAAAAATTTAAATCAAAAGTACGTTCCTCAATACTTTGAGTTTACTCATTTTAAACACTGTTGATTCTTGTTCTTTTTCTCTTGATTCAGGAATTACACTGTCCAAATAAAAAAGTTGTATATAAAATAGTTCAAGGGAAGTGCTCCTGGATATTTTATTTAATACAGATTGCTTTCAGCAAAGACAAGCAATATAGTCACCAAAGGCAAAAGAAAATCACTTAATGAAGTAGCAGAAGATAACTTCCTATCAGCCTATAGTACGATTTTCCATACTTTTGATAGCTGGATGTCCATATTTACAGGAAGTAAACCAGCCCCTTACCTATCTTGGATGACAAATCTTTTAAACCAATACCTTTAGTCACCTCCACATATGTATCGTGTTCTTCACATGATTTAGGCAGACTTCAAATCAACAATACTCAGTTGCATATCTCTTAATAATAAGTAGTTCCGTGAATTTTTTTACTAAGCATTTAGATTTTGGAAACAATTACATACTCTGTTGGACCCTTCCCAGAGCTAATCTCTCCTGTTCCCGTTGGGTGGTGCCCCACACTTGGGAAATGCTGGACTGCAGAAAGAAGGCTTGTCTCCTGGCTACCTGGGATCATGGCCTTAAAGAAGACCTCACATTTTTAGCATTAGACACACTGTTAAATATATCATCCCAACAGCATTATCACTCAATAGATGTTTTCTCCAATCCAGCTCCAGGAGCAGGCACCCATTACTGAATCTAGTGACTGCTGTACTTTGTAATACCATTCAGAAGATCAACTGGCAGAACAAAGCCTAAAAGACAGACATCCAAATCTGAGCTGTTCATGCAACCTCTTTCTACAACCACTGGAGAGATGCCAGCACTTCGCTCCTCTAAAGACAGGCATCTACAACAGGTCAGAATAACTGCCCTCTAGACCTGTTTATTTCTTTCCCGAATACAAAGGGACTGAGTACAAGGCCAATAGCTCAGAGTGAGCAGTCATACCTTTTGACACACAAAGTTAAGCGAGATGAATCTCATCTAAAATGATTATGAAAACCTCTGCAGGCCCTTGGAGAAGGTCTTTGTCAGAAGCAGAGGAAGAAATGGATACATTTCTATACAGACACACTGTATAGCAGAGACTGCTGCTCAAAGTAATTCTAAACATGGGAAAATAAATTCTTTTTGAGAACAAATGTTAAGTTTTTCAGAATGTAAATGCACGTAAAATACAAAACAAATTCACTTACATCGCTTGCCAACGTGGATGCAATCCGTGCTTGCTTGAAGGAAGCACTGTCAAGAGGATTGTACTGGTGGTTCTTCATTTCCTTACTGAACTGCTCTTTGTATTTCACCTTCCACCAGAACAAACATATCTAATATTAACATGTAGCACTTAAAGAAGGCACAGAGAATTCAGACTACAAAGAAGCTTATTAAAGGCAATTGCCTTATCCATAAATCTTTAAACAATGAAGATGTTTAAAGAAGCTCAGTTTAGCCACCCCTGTGATTGTCTTGTGCTGGCTTCAAAGTAAGTTTTATTTATCAGCATTTTACTAAAATAAAAAAATAATTTTAAGATTGTCATATGTAATTACTGGTGCTGAAGGATTTATAAAAAGGAAACAGAAACAAAACCATATGACTCACCTGAGTAATCAAATAAGCCAGAACTGTTCGATTAGCAACAATAATCTACTCACTAAGAATCATTCAAATCATAATTGACATTAAAAATGTGTTTTTAACAAAAAAAAACAATTTCTAAGATTAATACATTGTGAAACTTTAAAATAAATCACTTGCAAATTTTTCAACCACTTCAAAGTGGGAAGTCAGAATCAAACTTCCCACTTGCCCATCTTCCCACCACCAGGTTCACATGTCACTCGCGCTGTGCTAGGCTGTCACCAGAGCCCCCAGGTCTATTTTTAATTCTGCCAGAAATTTCCCATGAGACCCCGAGGAATCTCTGAAGTACAGTCCCTTCCTGGGGACAATGCCCACCTCATTACAGTGTTAGAAAGCATAATTAAATGACTTTCACTCTCTTTTCTTCTTGTTCAAAAGAAAAAGGGGTAACGATCACATGTAAGAGGAAATGAGCAATACATAGATGTTGAGGCAATGGCACTAAAAGTAAATAAATCACAAAAATTCCATAAAAGATGCTGAAGAACTGAATACAGAATCTGAAAATATGGTATCGAACAAACAGTAAATCTCCCTCCTTTGCCCCCCTTGTTATGCGTGTACATCAAACATCTGGAGACACTGCACATATGCCTTGCTTCTTTCCAACAGCTGGGCATAATGGAGGAGAATAAAGTTCAGTCTGAATTATGCTGCTTTCATGAATGTTAGTCAGACACCTGATATCTGAGTCTATGTAACATCCATTATAATTTACCATGCTCTGCATTAAATGAATATGTGGTTTATTCCTTACTTTTTTTTTCTCTATTCCCACATGAATGTCTGATAAAGCAGTTAAACGACCTCAAACAATCTCCTTCAAAACTTGGGTTTTTTCTCAGCTTTAGTTGTGGGAACAATTTCTTTTTCTTTTTTTGTTCTTCCTTGCCTCAAAAGACTCTCAACATGGTTTAGCTTACACAACCTCATTATGTTTAGCCACAATGTCCAATATTTCATTAATTGGGATAACAAGAAACTAAAACTAAGCCACCCAAACAGAAACTAACCATCTATGTTCAAGAACTACGTTATGATTCCAGCACTTACATTAATTTTTCAAAGGAAATAAATTCTAAAACATTGTTACTTTTAAAGAGAAACTTCATCTGAACACATGATGAACTTCATAATCTATCACACTAACTCTAGAAAAGAGTATCTACTGCCTTCTGGTAGATTCATCTGGTTCACATTGTTTGATATTTGCCTTGGCTTTGGATCAAGTGCAAAAGCATGTATCTGAATACAAAGACACTGCTTTTGTCAAAGGCAAATCCACATTCTGTACAACTAGTGAAGGAATAAATCAGAGGGTTTTCTCTTTTAAAAGGTATATCCAAAACTTGCCTTCTAATAAAAATCAGGCAGTGCTGGAATATGTGATTCAAAAAGTCTCCGAACCCAGGGATCAAGTCAGCATGGTGAGCAAAATCATCTTGTACTCCTTGGGCAACAGCTCACATCATAGCAACATCGTGCACAAGAGTTTAAACATCCAGCTATTGCAGGCTGCCTTCTGCCTCTCCAACAAAGGGCCACTAACTGTGCACACAGACCAAATGCACAACGTGGTCCTTGATATTCTTGTTAAGAGTGAAAGCATCAGTGCCAAAGCAACCTCGCCTCACAACTGGCTTGCCATCTTCAGCTGCAGCCATTTCATGCCATTTTTTAAAACATTTTTTTAGCAATACATTTCAATCTAGAGATTCCAGTACTAAATCCTCATTAGTGTCACTTCAGATCACATCACTACTACGGAAGCAAAGAGGGGGAGCCAGTGAACCCAGTCTTCACAGGGCTAATGTGTCCTGATGCCAATGTGCAGGAAGGTCCCAAACTTAAGGAGACCTCCCACCAATCCGACTGTAAACATTCCTGTTGTAGTGAGGGATGTCTCAGTACCTCTAGGTCCTGCTGCCTTGTCTGGCTGCTCTGCTTATTGCCTTTGCTCTCCTCACCACCACCACCGCGCATATCGCTCTGGGGCAAAACACAGGCTGCACAATAATATCAGATGACCCTAGCAGTATCTCAAGAGCACTTCCAGCAGTAATTTAACTTTGACTTCTCATAAGGGATTCGTCGCATTGAAAGCTACACATGCATTCACTTTCTCTTTTACCGGTATTTTCCTGTTTCTTTCTCCCTTTTGAAAGAAAGCGTGGGCTGGGAGAGGGAGAAAAGAGAAGAGCAAGCCCATGGATGAGTCACTGTGAAGTAACACACATGGTATTTATCCTTCTTTTAAACAGGAGAAAGTTATGAATGCAGTTTAAAGGGGAAAAATACGCCCAAGAGAAAGGGTCCTAATTAAAAACAAGGAAAAAAAATACTTCATCAGTGATTTCTAAAACATCTGAAGGGGGGAGGTCTTAGCAATGCTACCGCATGGTGGAAGAGCAAACAAAAAGTGGGAGTAGAAATGACATTTGTTAGTGGAAGCTTATTTACAGATTTCAACATTAACCAAAAGCTTTACTTTAATGAGTGTTTAAAACAATGGCTACTTATTTACTGTCTTAATTAAAGTCTTCTTAGGGTTTGGTTTTTTTAGAGAGTAGGTAGTGGGGTTAATCTAAAAGAAATGCGTGGAGGTTGTTCTCTAATTGTTGCTGAAGAAAGAGCAGGCTTTGCAGGCTTTAACACAACAACATCCCTGAAAAACCAAACTGGAATTAAATAAGGCCTGGATAAACAAACTTCTCATCGGCCTTGCACAAAACCTATAAAAGTCAGAATTGCAGCTGGACAGAGCAGTGTCTTTTGAAGCTTTGCAGCAACATTCCTAAATCAAATCTGTAGTTCAAAGCTGTTCACACAGGGAGTGTTCAGTTTCAGCAGTGGATGACATCACCCACTGTTCAGATTTACAAAGAAACTACAAAAATTGAATCATTCAACCACTGGGATACCAAGATGAAGCAGACATTTGCAGCTAAAGCATTTCCTCATGACCATATGAAAACATAATTTAAAAAAAGGAAAAACTTGTCAGAACACATAGATACTGAAGGAAACGTAACATAAACAAAGAGTTAAATTAACATATTGGTTGCTAAAAGCACTAGCAGACTTTAAAGCAAAGAAAGGCTGAGAAAATCCTAGGTTCTTTGTGTTGTTACTGATAATCTCAGACGAGGTATGTTTTGAAAAACATTCTACCTTTAACAATTTTATCCCTGAAACAATAAGCACCAGATTCAGGATAAAATATGAATATCCAAAATTATTCATGATAAAACCAATTATTGAACACTATAAGGGGAATACTTCACATCAGCAGCTGTTGAAAAACCTAATAAAATGCATTAGGAAACATAAACAAGAGCTTGTTTTTATAAAAAATACAAAAAATAACCCAAGATTACAATGTATATTCAGCAAATTGACAAGCTTCATGTTTTCACAAGGGCTAACACAGTTTCTGTTTAAAATTTGGTTTAAAATCAACAGAAAGGGGTTACCGCGTGCTGTGGGTAAATATACTAGTTCTGGGAGCTATTATTTTTGCTGCTGCTGTTGTCAAAAGCTTTGTTAAAGAAAAAAGAAGGGAAAAAAAAAAGCGGGGGGTGGGGGGGGGTGGGGGGGTTACACTGATTTTGTAGAGCCTTGAGTGCCAGTCAAACATTAACACTATTTTCTTCGCTTTGTTTGCCTTCCTGCTTGCCTTGATTGCTTTCTCCCTTCGTTACACCCACACTGCCTGACCTCTTCTTGCTCCTGTTCTCTATACTCCCTAAATTACCTACCCATATGCACCACATTAAAACATGTTATCATCTTCTCTTCCCATTACATCCATCAGAATTGTCAACTTTGCAAATTTACTGTGAGGGTCAAATAACTAATATTTCTCTGCATGTCGCAGCTTACAGATTCATGCTATTAAGGGAGATTATCAACTTTCAGCACAAAAAGTTCATAATGCTCCCATTTGCTGAGAAACAAATGGAAACCCTAAAAGCCAGAAAGTCTGGAGACAATAAAGAGATCATTAACTTTATTATTTTTTAAATCTCGTAATTGTTACAAGCCTGCTTCATGATCTTTGCGTGAAGAGGACTGACATGACTGACCCATATTTAGGGCTCTTCCTCTCCTACAGCACAGGTGCAATCCTCATCCTGCCCCACCATGCTGCTCTTTGGACACAGGGGTCATCTTCATTTTTCTGTGCTCTTGATTTATGATCAGTGTGTCTAAGTGTTATAATGATTCAAATAATATATAAAAACATTAGACAACTCATGGCCACTGCCCTCCCTTCAGAGGAGGTGAGGAATTGCTGAGTGCACCTCCCCACTGCTGAAAGCAGTCTGGTATTTACAGCCTCCATGCTGCTGTATGCAGATGGCTGGCAAGCAGAGTAGCAGGCTGAAGCACTGCTTCCCTTTCTAAAAGTACGTTCCCCATCACACACACTGCAAGTAGCCACAACTGTGTAGAAGACTGAGGAGAGGACAAGAGAAGGAAGGATCCCAAAAGCTGGATCCAGACCCAGTGGCCCAGAGTTTGGGCCACCAAGGTTCAGTAAGAATCTCCTTTACAAATGAGCTGTAAGCAAACTACATTTTGCCAACTGCTCCTCTCTTCCTGCCACACGTTCTGCACTACTTGGACTCTCTTGCACACCAAATGCTCTCTTCTGCAGAAGGATTCTCAACTAGAACTACTGCCATCCCAGTCCCTGGCAGTGAAGAGACTACTATAAAGCTTTTGCAGATGCAGCACGTATTGTCCAAGAGGAAAAGCACATCTAACAAAAAAGAGATGAAAAGTGCATCGATGAAGCCTCTGATGCAGCTGGCTCAGCATCAGCCTGCAGGACCCCATGATCCAGCTGGTATTTTTTGATTGTTGCAATTGTTGGCCCACAACCTCGAGGGTACCAGGCTTGGTGAGATGGAGAGGGCTATTTGAAAGGGATCTGCTTTGGTCCCATTTGCAATGACAGGCAGCTGCAAACCCACTAGATTCTAAAATAGGCTGCAAAGAAAGGAGTGTATACACAGCCACTGAGTAGAAATAAAGGATACCACACACTGAATTTAGATACAAACCCTTTTAAAAGCCACTAGAGGTGTTTGCTAAATGACAGACAGCTCTCTTTTCCATAAGTGACACCCAGGTCTAAGCAGCATCGCACTGGGTCTTCCTAGAAAGCACAGGTTGACTTCCAAGCCTGCATGATGCTATACACAAAAGAATTTCTCAGCATCTCTTGCCATTACAAAATGGATGAAAGAAATCTGGAAAACACACATTTTGATTCTGAGTATGTCATCAACAAAGCAATAAATCTTTGTGTAGTTTCTTCTTTTTCCCTTTGTGCAGTATTAATGCTTCAAAATTAACGATGAACCAGTGTGAAATAGGTAATCATATAGCAGACATCTAAGGACAATGTTCGGTGATAGCAACAGTAGCTCAACCACTTGCAAACAGACACTGCACTGTTTTGCAGCTTGTTCTCTACGACACTTCTCATTTTATGCTAGTTCTAGGGAAGTTGTTTACTGTCTAGTCAAATCACAAGTATTTGTTACACAACATTGATTTTCAGATTGTTCCAATGTATACACTACTACATTTGGGTTTTTTTCCTAGTTCCAGGAAGGCTGACATGGCCTCCTCCAATCAAAGCACGCTATCTTCCTCCTACAGGAGGGCCGAATTTGTTCTGGGTTTACAAAAGCTGTAAGTGTAGCCTGACAGGATTACTAGCGAGGATTATGCAAGGCACTGTTAAAGAACTACTCCAGAAAAAAAGAAAAAACCCACCAAACTAAAACAAACAAACAAACAAAAAAACCCACCACCAAACTAAAAACAAACAAACAAACAAAAACAACGAACAGGTCAGCAGTCAAAAATCTCTTCTCATGATGTCAGGCTGATCTGTAGTAGAGTCTTATGAGTAGAAGACTCATAAGAGGAAAAGAGGGAATATTTGTGCTTCCAGTTTTTATTTTAGTTATGGACTAAAGTAATCTCTCTTTTCTTTTTTCTTTTTTTTCCCTGAGGTTAATATATAACAGAAAGTAGTACATAAAAGGTTCAGTTTCAGGGGGAGGGAAGGAGGGTGGTTTTCATGTCAGGCCAAATTCAGATCCCATTACTCAAATTAGCAAGCAGTTACACAAAAGACCCCAGTTACTCCAGTGGGATTAATCACAGGGTAAGGTTCCACTCAAACTGAATGAGTAGCAAAATTTGCCTCTGAATTACATACAGTTAATATTTCACAAATCCTAAATAATCTGTATAAATATACACCATCTCCACAAGAGATGAGTTGTACCAAAGTTCACTGTATTTTTGCATAAAAATGCATATTCTGTTTCCTAAGAATCTTAAATTTACCAGTCAATGCCATACTACATGAAAAGTTTGAGAATATAATCTTCATGCAATTAGAGATAATCATCTAAAAATCTAAATATTTTCTTGCATTACTAGGAATGAGATATCTGAATGAAGTCATTGTAAAATGACAGAGAATCTTACTTGGCTTAACAGTTTTGAAACTCCTTTAGCATGTTCAAAATCTGGTCTTCCAAGTACAGCAGGCTCCTTATTCATGTCTCCTCTTCCTTTCTTGTACTCAGCCTTTAAAAAAATTAATATGAATCGCTATTAAATTATTTGCTTCTGTTTTATCAAGAGAAATGTAAGCATTAAAGCTAGTAGCAAAAGTCTCATTTAGTGATCTGCATTGACACCACTGTTCTAATCAGCTCCAAAAAAAAGCCCTTCTCAGGCTTCAGCTCCTTAACAACGTGATATTTAATTATTGCAGAACACAATGCACAGCATTCACAAAATTCAACTTTCACCAAATGCATAGCTTAAGCTTGAGAAATACTGTTCTCCCAATCAGGGCAGAATGAGTTACAGTGGCTCAGCATTTCTTATGACAGGGTCTGCAGTTTACACAATATTATTTGTAGCAGCTGAAAATAGTCTTGAAACAAAACTAGGCTGAGGGGCAGCTTTTTTGAAACGTAAGGTCAAATTCCACTCTCGGTTTTACCACTGCAATCTTGCTGGATGGCAGTGAGGATGCATTGGTGTAACAGAGTGGAATTAGTCCCACAAGGCTGATGTTAACATGATCTTTCCAGCTGAATTGCCTCCCATGCAAATTGCTGCATTTTTTCCCCACAATGCATTAGAAAACAGCACGGACTAATTCACAATAGGTGCTCTGCGATATCACTAACTAAATTACCCATTGCCTAAAATAAGCATCTTGCATTACTCAGGCACTGTGAATCAGCATGGACACATCATAACAACAGACTGAGAGAAATCAAAGTCCCAAAGCCGTTCTAACTCAAAGGAGGCTAGAACAGCAATTAGTAAATTTGGGTGTTGATCACGAGACCTAGTAGAAGTTCTTGGTTTTCAGAAAATCCTGAGTATTCAAAAGGTGAATCTCAGATCTCTTAAAACTGTCTCCCCATAGGTGCCCAGTCAGTCTCACATTAAACTATCAGCAGTTACTTAAAACCTCGGCTCAGGCCTTTTAATATATATATTGTTTGAATTGTCTACATTAAAATATTAAACTGCATCACACATTGCTGCTTCTCAAATTGCTCCTTGACCTATCCATTAGCAGATGTCATGGTGGGAGGGCAAAGAATTTGAGAGGGGAGTTCAGGGAGGAGAGCCCCCATGCAAGCAGCAGCATGTTTGCACAGCTCTCAGAAGGACAGCGGGGAATTGCATTTCCCTGTCGCAGCCGGCCAAGATGGAAGGAAGAAGGGGAGTCCTGGGATGCAAGCTTCTCTTGTACTGAGATGAAAAAAGGCTTGGTATGTCTTCTGACGTGGAGTATAGCATACAAGCATATGACTTCTTATGAGAATGTTTATCATGAATAAAGATGAAACAAAACCAACTTTAGTAAGTTTAATGTCTTTAGATCAATGACCAGTAATTGTAAACGCCATACTGTCAACATCAAAATAGAAGAAACCCATACTTTGTAACATACCAGGCAAGAGTGGGGTTTTTTCTTGGATTTTTTTTTACTTTAACCAAACATCTATATCAGATTTGGGGTTGCAGGTTTCCTGCTCATGACATTTGAGAATTTCAGCAGCATTCTAAACAATTGGACTGAAATTGGAATAAAGTCTAAAAAATATAAATAAAGTAACAGGAGAACATACATCACTTATTATCTTTGTTATCTCAGTTGCTATCTTTATGTCTGGCCTGTTCAGCACTTCAGTGTATCTATGAGTATCTTGGACATCCTTCTTATAGGATACCTGTCAAACAAAAAACAGTTTTGTTTAAAATAAACAATCAAAAAAGTCTGAAGTTTATAAATAAGCTTTGAATGACCTATCAACTCAGCCATCAAATCCAATAGAACTCTGCCTCATTTATTCCAACACAGTCCAGCTTGACAGGGATTATTTAGCAAGACCCACACACAGGTTAACAGGATAAGGAAGAAATTCAGAAGCATAAAATACAACATTAAAATGAAAAATGGTTTTGCTTAGAAGCGCAGCAGAATATGAAAGCACTGCAAAGACCCAAACATTAGGTTTTATCATTAAATTTCAGAGGACTTCTAAGTGTACAGCATTTTTTCTATGCTGTACACTTTCCTAATATAAACTAACCCCCCTATGATATCATGAGCACTGCAGCCTAGCAGATTACAGCTATACCGAACAGAAACTGTAATTCTACCACAGTGAACATCTTTCTCAGTAACAGGCAGCCGTGTAGCTGGTATGTAATTCAATGACACAACTCCACCTCAGCATCCCCCACTCCCCGCAATTCCACTTATCTGCTCCTTTACACAATCATGGGAACAAGAAGGCTGAGTGTTCCAGCACATGAAGTACAAGACTGAATCTTCCTGTTTGTACAAAAGCCACTACTGTAATGAATGGGCTCTGAAAACTTTGGCCAGAAGGTTAAACCACAGGTAGGAGAGTCCAAACATTCTCCATTTAGCAAAACAATCACAGGAACAGCATAGACCTTAAGTACGTTACAGAGCTCCGAGACCACAAGTAATCCTTCTTCTCCCCTCTTCAGGGTCTGTAGACTTTTTCCTCTCCCTTGCTGTAGCACATGTGCCAATCTAAGCCAATTTCCAAGAGCCGTCTTACTGAATTATTCTGAATGATTAAGAAAATCATCCCTGGTATTCAAAAGTGTCTGACAAATTGAAGTTTCAGACAAAAGTTAGAGAACATAAAATGAAGTCTACAGGAAATAGTATGAGAATAATTCCTGCTTCACTGGACAGTCTTTCAGATTTTCTTCTGTTCTTTAACAACATTAATCAACCTCTCAAGATAGTATTTCACCATCAAGAAAGTCCTCAGCTTGAAGCTTCACTTATAACCTCCACATCTAGTTCTTAATTCCTATGTAGAGTTTCACTCTGGGTACAATGCAACAAACTCAAACTCCAGCACTCAATGACAAGATACAATTTGTAGAAATGTTATTGTAAAAATAAAAAATACTTTTTAAAAAAAATCTTACTTTTTGGCAAATATTTTACAGGCAACAGAAAAGTAATTTTGCATCCATATGGCTTCAGATAAGTAGACAAGCTAAACAGGCTTTCACTGTTGGCCACTTTCCCACAAATAGATCATATAATTTTTAACCCACAATGAGTGACACACAAGTGTAATCACTGATTAAATAAATAAATAAATAGGCTGGATGAATACAGCTCCAAGTATCACCTACCAAGAAAACAGAAACTGATTCTTCCAGCTTGTTTAAAGCCACTGGAAGTTTTGTTTTGGTTAGGTTTAGATTTCCTCTATTTTTTTTTAAGAAACTAGATGTACAGACAAGCATTTGCAATTCAGGGCTTTACATGAATTTAGTTAATTATATGCTGTTCATCCTAATGACCACATGAGGTGAGGTGAAAACCACAAAGGCAGCAGAAACAGGTTTCTGAATAGCACCCTATCATCCATGTAAATCGCAAATTAAAGGCCAGCATATGTGCTCAAAATAGAAATTAGGAATGGAGTGAATTTAACAACAGAGAATCAAGAATAGTGGTGATAAAGTTGAGGAAATGTGGTCACTTATTGCTCCCAAATGACATGATCATATAGTACATGAAATAATGGATTGTGGTTAATTTCAGGGGGGAAGGGGGAGGGGGGATAAGACAGTGACAGTCCTTTATATTTCACCGTTTCCAATTATATTAGATGCAAGGCCAATTGCTATAGCTTTCCCTGAGTGAATTATTATTCTTCCTGCACCTAAACCAGTATACCTATTACTTATGTCTGAGGGAACGTCACCTAGCATTTTACAAATGTCTGCAATATATATTTGCTCCATTCTGCAGCTTGTCATACTCCGGTGAGAATAAAAATGTTATGCAGCAGAACAGTAGTTTGTCAGAGGTAGGCCAAAGAAAGAAAAAATATGTTTCCCATTTCCTGAATAACCTCAATCCCTGGATGCTGACCCCTTCCCATTGGGACAGTGTGCTGGCCTCTATTACACAGCTGCTATTCTGTTCCATCCAGTGATATTTTTTTTTATAGTCCTCTGTTAGAACAGTAAAACCAGAGCTATTCCAAGAGCAGGGGAACAGATGTAGACAGGGCAAAGCAACCAGCTTGGTGTGTGCACCCAATGGGCACCAAGAAGATGGAAAGTGGAGAAGCCTATGAGAGGGGAGAAAATAAAGCCTGGTCAAGCAACAAAAGAAAGGAAACATCACAAGCACCCAGCAAAGGGGACACCTTTTCTCCTGAGTTAGTCCAGCCCCTTACCAAGAGGCTCAAATCCTGACTGGAACCTCCAAGCATTACACAATGCCCTTACTCAATCTTTACTTCAAAGCATTGCTCAGGCTCTACCAAAAAACATCACCAAAGGCTCAAGAATTGCTCCTCTTTGAGGACCACAGGTCTATGAAACATTTGCTCAAACTAGCTTTTGCATAGGAAAAAGTAACCAAGATACTGACAACTTAGGAGCAACAGTGAAAGTCCTAAATGGAGAATTACAGCAAACCAGTGGGAAATGCAAGCGAGAAAGCAGCATAGACAAAAACGGAAAAGAATTGTACTAACTCCAGTTTTGAAGTTGCAGATAGTAAATTACAAATACCAACTAAATTTAATGTGTTTTCCTACCCCAATCTGAAATTACAATAAAGAGTGTTTATATTGTTGAATATTTTTAAAAAACAACAATAATCTGAACAAAAGCCATTTCTCATCTTTAATCCCAAATGTGATTACATACTCTGAACTGCCACTAGTTTTCGCAAAGCTGGGAAAATATTCAGGGCTTGCTTATAATTAGTAGACTGATTTTAAATAGGGCCAAGTCTCCAGCTCTCATAAAAAGGCGTAAGGTCCACTAAGGATAAACATGCTGAGAGTCCTGAAGGTGCTTCACCTTTCATGATGGTGCCAGTGCACTGGAATGCACTACAATGCTGCAAAGTAAACAGATTTCTAACAGTGCTGCAAAACAGGTTGTCAATCAACAAACAGAAACTTCTGCCACATGGTAACCTAAGCACACCTATGTCTAAAGGACTGAGACCTTTCCTGCAATTTTTTGTCTTCTCCCCATTCCAATTCCAAAACTATTCCAAGCTATAGGTAATAAATTAAGAAAATACGCACAAGCAGCTGTGAACACGTTTGGCCCTCTTGAGATGCACACACAGAAGTCAGCAAGGAGCTGGGCACACCTATCTGCAAGGGAATTTGTTTCTTACTGTTCATCCCTACTTCGTAGTTTCTAAGAGCTGCAAGTCCACTAACTAATGGCCTGTCAGCTGTGTCGCTGCCCCCTTTTCTCATCTGCACTTTGGGGTCCGTCAACACTAAGAAAATGACTAGCTGGTGACAATCATCATCGGCAACAGCTTTTCTGATGCCCACTCAAATGGTGTTGAAAACTGTTTCCCAGCTCATGTAGAAGAGACAAACACATTTCTGGCCCGTTACAGATTGATGCAGTCATCCTTTCCAGTAACGGGCTTGAAAATTGATTGGTCCCAATTACATCAGGAGTAAACACATCATTTTCAGCACCAGTTGGAAGTGGTCCAGGGGGACCTGCTGTTGACAAACCCTGTCAGCAGAAAGTTAGTCAGTGAAAGGTGATTTTTCTAATGCACATGCTGAACAGAAAGCCAGGAGAAGCTTGAATTTAACATGATCTGCATCAAAACAAACATTGACTTTTTAGTATGTTTTCAATGGTGTTTAAGCACATCAAGTTCAAGATCTGCTGATTTGATTTATCAGAATGTAAATTTTTTGTGTGTGGCTTGTGACTGCACATATCCTGAACATGAAAAAAAAAAGTTTAATGTAAGACAATACAGACTTCTTCAATATGCAAATTTAGATGGTCAGTGAAACATTATAAATTGCAACTACTGACATCATACGGACTGCAAAGAGCATACATATACATCAACAGTTTGTCCAACTGTCAACTAACAGTTTAAAAGCAGCACTGTTTTGTACATAAGCGTAAGAGAAAAGATACCAGGGCTCCAATCTGCAAACTGCCTTTTAAATGTCCACAGATGAGTCTATTGTAGTTGTCTGATTTGTGAAATCAGAACACCACTTCCTTATTTCATACAATGTAACGCTGTGAGAAGAATCAGTAATTTTAACCAAGTAGAACATATAAATTGCTGTACAAATATGTAACATTGTTTTGCTATTCATAATGCCCAGTGATGGACCAGGTCACGGAACAGGCAGAACTGTGATCCACAGCTTTGAGTACCTTCATCAAATGCTATGTGCACTTCTACTCAGGCACAATGCAACAAGTGTTTTCTTTGCTTTAGAAACTTCATTGTCATGTCATTTCAGCATTCTATTAATTACTTCCATCCATGTGACACTCAGCTACACATAAGGTGAACCACTATTTTGTGACCTGATGGTTTTCTAAGGGCCACCACCCAGTTTTGGTCCTGAGTTTGGAAACTTCCAGATGAGCTAAATGACATCAGCCAGCCACAGACATGAAGTAGGCTGATGGTCCCTACTTCAGTTTTCTCCATACGGTTTTGTGTGCCAAAGTCAAATCACTAACATTCACTTCACAAAAAATGAAACGTAATTTATAGAGAAAAGTACTCTGGTTTGGATAAACACGCTTTTGTTCAAGCATTATGTAGTATTTTAATTATTTTTCAAGTAATATCCCTATCATTAAAAAGTCTCTGTTTTTCCTTCGAGAGCAATTTTCTTCTAAATATGAAGAAGAGAAGAATGTTTTTCTTATACATGATCACATTTTTCAGGAGATTTTACAGTATTTCCCTATTACACAGCTTCAGCCCACACTCATAGAGCATGTTAATGATATTCAAAGTGGCGTGAAGGCCTACAGCATATGACAGTTTCAAAATGTCAGCACAAATGTATTGTAAGTTGAATACAGTCTTAATTTTTAAAGGAAATTGCACATTTCACAGAGTTGAGTATAAATGTCAGCCTTATTTTAAGGCTGAGTAAATAGTCTTAAACACATCCTAATCCTGTTAGATGCAAACCCTGCATGTAAAGGTTGAATTGAGTTGGCAGAGCATTGTAGGTAAACATGCATTCTGCTCCCATAGGTATACTGTACTGAGTGGTGGATAAAAGAGCTTTGTCCTTCTATTCCCCCTAGTTTCCTTCCTTTTCCCCTGCACTTTCAAAGCTGTGATTCTACGCAGCTACATAGCCTGAAATAGTTTGGAAAGACAAACGCTCCACATTTGGGATGCTTGCTACTCCATGCTTTGACTCAAAGATGAAAACTCATGTGGCTCTTAATTAAACCTGTACTTACAAAACAAGAAATCCACAGTTATTCACCACAGTGCCCAAACAATTATCTGCAGGAGCTGTGTAACTCCACTGAACAATAATTGGACTTACATAACTTGCTCCTTTATGTGTAATAAAGACACATCCCCATTGCACTGCAGCTCCCCATGAGCAACCAAAAAGAATCTGTTCTTAAACAGATGAAACTAACTGATTAGAGTTTTATGTTGGATACTGAGGGTGTGTTTGATTTTTTTGAAGTTTGCTCAGGCTGAAGATAATTTCCTTCATATTTTTTTATTAATTTTAACATGCTGTTAAAAAGTTCTCATTTATCAAAACATCCTTCCCTTCTATGTTTGTCCTCATTTCCCTTTTTGCTTGTTTTAAGGGTGAAAGAAGATGAAACAACTGAATTTCAATTACTCTTACATCTGTACCCTGCTCTCCTTAATTCTGTTAGCAGGTGATCTACAGCTGTAGAAGGGGAATGCGTTTTGCGCTAGCACACTAATCCTCAGGCCATGATGAATTTGATCCAAAAACTCGTCTCATATTCCTCCTGGTCCCAGCACCTTCCCTGAGAGGGATTCCCATCTCTATTCCCAACATTATTTCCTTCCCTAGTAGTCCACCATCATTCCTACTGCTAGGTAAAAAACCCTTGCTTATAGGAAGAGAAGTTCATGTTCCCAGCTCCTATGCTCTGTCAATCCGACATCCTGATGCTTCCAACAGCAGAGACGGCCGGAGTTTGACAGGAAGAGGGAATTCTGTAATCAAGGCAGGTTGCAAATTACTGCTGGGAGTTCCAATGCAGGTATTTCCCAGCAGAAGAAAAAGTTATTCTTCAAACATAATGCTTCCCTGAAGTTTTCCAGCAGCCTTTTAATCAGCGGCCAGCTGTCAAGATTCTGCACACATGGACATACATCTAACATTGACATTTAGTTTTCAGCCTACATAACCTAAGAGAGTTTGTTACACTGACAGTAGGGAGAATATGGTGAATTAAAGATAATTCAAAATGAACACCCAAGCTTAATTTTCTATGTTAGCAGCAAACAAATATCCCATTTATCTGAGAAACAAGAGTTATAAAATCACATACCTACCTGACTTAACTTGGTTACCTAAGAAGAATGGAAATGGATCATAAATTTAAAGGTATTTACATGTCAGCTGTTCTTACTGGTTTTGTGTACCCTTCAAAATGACCCCACTATTTCAGCTACTCTTTTCCTAAAATTTACTTTTCTCCTAAGTAAGTTTTTACAAAACCTAAAACTAACGTCCATTTTTCTTCAAAGCTGTGTTTCTATCATTCAAGACACTAATCTTGGTAGCATTTCTCCTGCAGCAGTGGTGTGCTGAGCTGGTATAAGGTACCTCAATCATGAAATAAAATCAGACTTCGATACTAATAAAAAATGTAAATACTATTATTAGGCTTTTACATTGTGAAAACCTAAATAACTTACAGAAGTTAAGAAGCAGCTGTAAAAAAAAAAAGCAACCAACTTTTAAAATATTGCTAAATGCTCTAAATTATTTGTAAATTATCTAAGTAAAACTACACGAACAATTACTTTGGTCAATGGTATAAACTAGTGCCAGGCATTGAACTGAACTCTATGGCCCAGATTCTGTAAAATAAGTCATAAATTGTTCTTTGAAACTCATTTGATATGTATTCACGAGATAGGATCAAAGTTATTCATGTGCATAAAAGTGTGCAAGAGCAGGGCAGAAACAGCCCTCTTCTCTCCTCTATACAGAACCCTGAAGAACTATCCAAGTGTAGACAGTGTAAGACACTGAAACCATGCTAGTGTTCATGTAAACAAAGAGTTTTATATACCTTTAAAGTACAAATAGGTACACATGAATTCAGAGAACCTGTGCTTGCAATTTTATTTTAAAGTGATAGCACTTAATAACACTTAGTAGTAACAAATAATAACAAGCGTTTTCCACTGCAGTTCAGAATAAAAGTCACATACCATTCACGTCCCAAATTACTTCAGAGCAAATAACATTAAAAAAAATACCAACTATTCAAATACGAAAATACTCCATGCTCAATTCATTTGAGTTAGCTGTTAGATGTATCTACCCAAAACAAGCAAACTCATTTCAGATGGAGGAGTACTTACATCACTCTGGTATTTACTGACTTCCATGGCATGCTTAATATCTGGAGGCTCCTTCATATGTGCATAATCTGAAGTTCCTTTCTCAGCATCATGTTTTTGTTTATAGAGAACCTGAAAAGAGCAACATTATACTTTCGTGACCTCAGCAGAGTAGGTATAATAATATGAGCTGTGTTAAATCTACTGTCATAGTGTGCCGATATTCAGGAAGAAATGTAGTAAGTAATTAAGCTCCTTAGTGGAGCCAGAACCTTGAAATGAGAGCAGCTTCCACCCAAAACAGAGACATATGAGGCACAGTCAGCAGAGAGATTTCTCAGCATATGTTATTCCAACAGTTATGAGTAGACAGGGGGAAGAAAAAGAAACATACAGAAACAGAAAATTAACTAGGTAAGAAGACAGCCCAAGGAAAAGCATAAGCAAAAGCTTTTCTTGCTCAAAACACCTGGATCTATCAGCTAATTAACTATTCCAGGTTTCATTTCGCCACCCCACCCCACCCACCCCCCGCTTTCAGGGGGAAAAAAGATTTTGTGCATTCCTCATAAATAAACAGGTATGAAATCCTCATAGTCCAAACATCTATTTCTTCCACTGTTAGGAAATTATTAGCACAACACACATTTTTACTAGTCCCCAGGTTCACAAAGAAAAATAATATCTACATTCAATAGTCATCATGGTAAATGAAAATGGAACTGGATGGTGAGTTTATAAACAAATTTATTTTTATAATAGAAACTGAGCTCAATGTTGGGCATTCATCCAGCTTTCACTGTACTGTGTTATACTTACATATACACACATTCATGTACTAGAACTGCCTGAAAAGCTGATCTAGCACTTATCCTTGTCAGAAGCTTTTAGGCTTACATTAATATCACCAGGTTTTGATGCCTGAAGAAGCAGCAAGCATCAAGAAAATTCATTTTCTAATAGCTCTCAGGAGCAAGCATTAAAATAATCCCCAAGAAAACAGTAAATACTAAACAAGACTGAAAGCTGATCAGGAGGAGAAGGATTTGAAACTTAAACCCTGGACAGCAATAAAAGAACACTGTGAAAGTTTTTAGACGGGAACTCTCAACTATGGTGATCTGGACTTTTTTAGGACAGGATACTAGAACTGTGAGAAAATGTTGTATCTGTTTGCATTTAGCAAGATTGCATCTGAGTCACAGATCACAGTGTCCGAGGCAATATATTAGTATCCGCCCTGACTCTATCATATCACAAAATGATATATAGGCTGAGAGATTAAGACAAAAGAAATGGGGGGGGGAGTGTTTCACTGCTACTACATGGATGAAAGTATCAAATTAGGAAACTTAAAATGTGCCATCTCCTTATACAGTGTAAATCCAACATGATCAGGCCTCTGGGGAAACACACACAAACTGAAACAACAAAATGTCTATAACCTCCCTATACTGATTACATCTTGCAACTGGAAAAACAAATAGTCTTTAACCAGACCAAAGCATCACTAACAAATGATCCCCTTCAAAAGCATGATTATTATATAAACATAAGCCACAAAAACTGTTTTGCTACTTCTCCTTCTTCACATTGTCACTTTTAAAGATGTTCCCCACTTACCACCATTCTGAAAAGCAGACTCGTACACTTACTTCCAAAATCTACTGATTCATAGGTATTTTATTACATTGCCACTTTGCTGGTTCAACATCTATATTTTTCTCTTGGTGAAAGCTATGTAACCAAGACAGCAAAAAACAATAGCACATCAGCACCCAACATGAGAAAACTAACAGAAATTACAACTGAGTGTCTACTATCTTGGGAAAAGATGACTGTTTCTTTAGCTTAATGTAGGAATATTTGACTTGCTATTTGACAGCTGTGTTCTTCCTATCTTTTCACATTATTCTTATTAACTGACTTAAGTAACCCTGAAGTGATCACAAGCTAGGAAAAGTTCAATAGCTACTAGTCTACTTTAGTGTTGGACAGTTTAGTGCAGAACTGTTCCCAGATCTGTAAATCAGTCCCAAGGAAGCATGGAAAAATGTTTATGAGGATTATTTCATGAACATTCTTATAACCATTAATTTACATGTTACCACATGTACATTTATTTCCCATTTCATGTTGATTTTCACATTTTAACTGAACTGAATTTTCTTTATCAAATCTACATATGAAACTACTCTACAAGGAGATCAAGTATTATAGGTCACTGATGTAACCTCTACTCTGTAGTGGCACCATTTATTAACTTGAGAAATGCAAGGCAATTATTTAAGTAGGTATGACTTCAGACTGAACTAATTTGTAAGTACTCATTTTTTATTTTTCTTATCTCTCTTGTACAACAGCATGTCAATAGGAAGCTGCATTAAGGAAGGCTTTGCACTCAACTCTGACTGACCCTCTGTTTTGGAATACTTTAAACACTATTAAATATTTATTTTTATATTTCCCTTTATAGTCAATAAGCTGAACACTAAACGTAAAAACCACCACGTAGGATTTTGTAGGAGGAATGGTCAAGAACACAGAAAATGCCATTTTAATCTCTAGACAGAGAATCAGATTATCCAATGTGTTGCTGTAAAACAGAACTAGAGAAGTCCAGAAAACTAATACCTGCTACCACAAAGAAGAGGAAATCTTGAACGTGAGATTTGATACCATAAAAAATCATGAAGAATCACACAGAACAGTCTGATAGTGTGTAATGTGATTGTAAACGATGCAGTAAACCACAAAAAATACCTTTATCATAGTAAAAAAAAAACCCAAACATATGAAAGTAAAAGGAGGATTCTGCCCACAAGTAAGGAAAACTCTGAAACTTTCTCTCTGGAAGTTGAAAATATTAAGATACACTTGGCTCATCATCTTCAAAAACAAACAGAAAATACTGTTGAGCATTGACATATAGTTACTATTTGAGGTATCGCCCTGTGCAAAGGAGAAAATTAAACTGCCTTCAGTTTGCTTTAGATTATTCCTTTCAGATAAGAAGAAAAACAGTGCAATCTCTTCTTATGGCAGAAATAACGTGATGAAAAGAGTGAAACACATACTTTTTTCAACATTGTTTCCCCCAAGCAATTTTAAATACCTTTATCATTGTTTGTGACACCTTATTAAAAAAATTTTTCTACGTAATGAAGAATTCATTCTACTGGCCTTCAGACAAGAAAAAGACTTGGCCCAAAGCTAGCAATGATCAGAATTTTTCCTTCAGAAATATTTTCCACAGGAAAACTGCAATTTTTCCAGAAAATGCCCATATCCTCTCAGGAAAATCAAAATGAGGGCTCCCTGCCTAGACTGCTCTCATCAACTTTGTTTTCTCGTTGCAGGTAACAGGGAAACTGGTGAGAGCTTTGCAGGCTGGCAAGGAGGATAAAGTTACACAGTGGGGACAGGGACTTCTGCTCTCTCCAGCTTACCCTGGGGATAGCTATGACAAAAGAGAGATGGAGGAAATCACCCTCAAGAAAGCTATTTAGAAGGCAACAGTCAAATTTTCTGCATAGAGGGAAACCTGAAATTTATAAAAGTCATGCAAGTATGTGGGGCTATGAAACTACTTCTTCATTCTTCTGAAACATTTTTTTTCCCATAAACAGTGTCATGATTTTTTTTGTCAAAATCTTGGATGGATTTCCTTCTCTGTGGGTATTTGCTTCCATCTTCATGCCAGTTGGTCTTCCCCATGTATCTTGAAGAGGGAATTGAGTGTGAATCAATACAGCCAATATGGGGAGCAAGTATCACAGGAGGAGAACCACAAACGTCCGGGTGTTGTACTCTCCATTATGGTAGAATCCCATCAGTGCTGACATTGTATGGCTGGAACCCTACAGAACAAGGTCCTGGCTCTGCTGAAGTCAATGACAATTGCCCTATCAGTTAACGCATGCAAAAGCAATAGATGATGCTATGGCAGTCTGCTCTGGAGAGAACAGTGGAGGGCAGCTGTAGCTGGGGAATAATTTCCTGTGAGAAAAAGGAAATTTCCCCTTGTTGCCTCCAAGTTCCTAAATCACGGCTGTGATCTGAAAGAGTGTATAAAACTAATAAAGTGGACTAGATCTAGGCAGGCTGAAAATGGAGCTGCTGGGCAGCAGCCGGGCAGCAGCACCATTTCAGGATCAAACACCAAATCACAGGACAGACCACTCGCAGAGGACACACCTGTGTGAGATCACCCGGCAGAGGCATACCAACCTCAGCAGTCCTGTGCCAGCAAGCAATAGCAGGCAGGGTCAGTGGCTCTCTTTCTTCCACACCGTGATCCCCTAGTCCTGATGCACCTGCTTGGCAGATGAGGCTATGGATCCTGCCAAGAACATGGCATCACAGCTAGAGAAACCACCTGCTTCATCTGGCTACAAAAGCATTCAAGCTCAGCCTTGCATTCAAGAAGCATGAAAAGGAAGTCAAAGGTGTAAATTTGTTCTAATGCAGATGGGGAGGAGGACATGTACTCGTATTTTCCACCTCTCAGGAAATCAGCACCTATTTAAAATCAACTTGCTATAATTGAGAGACAGACTGCAGTCCTGTGCCTACAGCAGCCTTTTTGCAGGAGGGCTGGGCACAATGGCCAGCTGGTGCTGATCTCTCTCCTTCCTATGGCATACCTGCAGTCTCCTCTCGCTGAAGTAATGACCTGCAAATTCTCAATCCCAGCTAGACAGATGCAGCAGAAATCCCCTCTGCCATATCCTGACCTAGCTGAAATCTGAAATCCTTGTATTAGCTACTTAGGTACCACAGTGATAGGCACAACACGGATTAGATTTGAATACTGTAGAGAAGATTTTCCACTAGAAAATCCCCTAGGATCTCTCTCAAAGTATCATTAAATTCAGGTCCACTGCAACAGAAACCACAAGCTGGAAAAATGTGTCAGCGTATCTTTTAAGTTTTATGGTAGTTTATGATTTATAATGCATCTGTTCCTAATGGAATGGTATGAATTTTACAAGAAAAGTTTCTGCTTAGATAAAACTCATCCTATATGCATATTTGTTTCTCTATGACTGTTGGATGATTGAAGAAAACCTGCAAAAATATCAAATGAAAATGTCAGTCTTTTCCTTTAAAAGTTTTTTATTTGATGAATCAAACTGTTTCATTTTTAGTCTTATTTATTTTTCTGCCACATCACTGATGTTAATTAACCTCAGTTGCGTAAACTAATGTAGAATGTACTCATTTGGGATGAATCCAGCAGTAAATCTGCAGCAAACTAGTTAACTAGTGTTTTATAAATCAAGCTAACGGTTTAGAAGTGTTATACAAGTTTAATTCCCAATTTATTTCTACTGTAATTCTTCTAATCACTCACTGTACAATGAAATGTCACATTAAGGTCATTTCAGCTACGGTGCTGCTTTAACTTGAGTATATATATGTTCAATTTCAAACTATGAAAGTCAAAATATACTTAACTTTATAATATTTGCTTAACATAGCCTTGATGAACAAATTGTTCTAAATTAAAACACTTCTCCCCAAGCAGTCCCGAGATTTCAGTGCTTTCTTTTGCTATGAATATTTTCCTTTGTTTGAAAAAAAATCACTGCATTAGAAGAATGCATATTGAGATACAATCAATAATATGGATTTAGGAGTGTGTTTACTTCACAGAGTGGCTGTATTAAACTATACGTAGTTAATAACTTTAAGAGAGGAGAAACGCAAAACCAGAAAAATGTGGAAATGCTTGGTGAACAGAAAGTCAGGACCGTCTATCAGCTGTAACTCTCACGAGTAACAATGAAAATCTGTAACTTCATTCATATTACACATACTTTACACTCAATTCCACTGAGATCAATGGAAGTGAAGGGTCACCTGCCTACATTAAGGGCATTATATTTTTTAAGCCCCTGGAGGCAACTGACCTCAAATTTACTGTTTTTCTGGTTGTTTGCATGTTTTACACTATGCTTAATATACTTTATTTCATATTTTTAATTCTATAAAATTTTTTGTGAGTGGTAGTATGCAGACCAACAGAAATACATTTACTGCTATCAGTAAGTGCCTTTAAAAAACCATTATTTATTTGTTCTCCTTTCAGCATCAAACATTTTATAAAGTTAATACAACACCCAAATTGAAATGCTTGTTATATAAGATCCATTTATTCTATAAACAGAGTGCAATGTCACTGAATTCAGTAATTCCTTACTGCATTCATGGATTTCTAATCGGTTTCATTGGATTGATGAATGCACTAGCAGTTTTTAAATTTATATTTAATAAAAATAACAAGTAAGATTGTCAACATTTTTAAAGTGAGTAGTTCTTGAAGTTAAGAAGGTATAGTGATAAACTCCGGATGATAAACTCACCCAAATGAATAAAGCAGGCAATCAAGTATCTGTTCAAATATATTGTTCAAATTGGTCATATTCTGTCACACAATTCATCTAAAAATCATTTTTGTGATTCTAAAATTGTACCTTGCTCTGAAGTTGCATTAATTCTTTTGCAAACACACTGTCAATTGTGGCTGGCATCTGCTGATAAAGAGAGTTGGAAAGGTCTTTCTTAGCAGCTCCTTTATACTTCACCTAGAAGGGACATAAAGGTGACATATAATGCAAAAATGAAGATACGGTTATCATACTACTTATTTTTTCTATTAAATAAAATACCATAGACCATTAGAACTGGGAAAATCTAATGCTGTCATAAACTTTCAAGCAAAACCAGATCTTTAAATAACTAAAAAACTTTAGGTGGATGTGTCTAATTCACCAAGCAATGCACAGCATCTCCTAATTAAATTCGATAATTTGGGGGGAGTATAAAATAAGGTAAGCAAAGCAGTTATTTTTCTATCCTTTTTAAAAATTGTTTCCAAAAACTAAAATTACCTTTTTCCTTTCCATTTCCCCAAGTTCTGCACAATGAGTACAATGAGAGGCCAACAAAAAGTATTTTACTGATTAAGTAGTAGCAATTAAATGCAACTGGAAAGGACAGGAACATTGGGGTTAGCATGTCTGCCATCACTTCTACTTAATCTTTTCATATTACAGACTCATTTTTAAATTGCTTTTTATTTATCCTGTACTTTCTCCAGTGTTCAGTACTAGCAATTCCTCACAAAACTGTTTTATGGGACAGGCCAGAATAATTGTTCAAAATCTGGGAGGCTTTTGCTTCAGATCTAAGGTTTTCAAATCCATAAAACAACATCAAGTAATGCTGTGAAAGTAATCATAAATATCAAAGATACCCTAAATGATACTGTCTAATGTCATTAATTTACTGTGCAATATATAGCTGTTCATTAAGAGACTAGTTCCTCAAGTGTATTTATATATCTATACACATACATACATACATATATATATATATATATAAATAATTTGCTGTAACACTTCTTGCAGTTTCCCAAAAGAGAGGGCTCTCTTTCCTGCAGTAGACACTGTTAAGAATGTCAGTGTTCTAGTTTTGCAAAAACAGGTTATGGGACACTAGAGGTCAGTAATTTACAAGACAAACCACCCATCACATCATTGGCTTCAGATAATGCTGCAATAAGCAAACAGCGTGCTCAACAGTGTGATAACATAAAACATGTTTAAATTTTTGAAATATTTTTATATGTCTAAATATTTGACTAATAATTAGCAGCTTTTCTTTGGAATCAGACAGATGGATTTGATAAATCTGTATTGTGCTTCTGTACAACAGTCTGTGTCTTAGAAAGTATAATTTCACCACATTTCTGCCCCTTGGGACATGCCGCTCTTTCTCAGAAAATTCAATAAAATACTACAAAAATATTCATCGGATGCACTTATATTGAATGTAGCCACACAGCAAACTGGTGTATATCAGAAAAAGAATACAGAATGTATATAAATTACATAACTCCAGACAGGGATATTGGGGTATACTTAATCAAAAAGGCAGCACAAAAAATGAGGCACCAAAAATTTAAGTGTTCCAAGGGTCACAGTGACAGACAAATCACTCAGAAACTGCAGTTCCTTAACAAAAGCGACACTCTGTCAGATAAAATTCCCGCTGCTGTTCTCAGCTGTGGAAAACAATGAGAGATGCAATTCTATGAGACCTTGTACCTGGGTCATGGAGAGCTGGCAGTAAACTCTACTCTGGCATTTTGGAAGCTGCCATTCTTTCTCTGCCACTACAGTTGTGTGTCTGTGTGTACATGAAGAGCTAAAAACTCTGACATGGGTATGCATACACATGCATGCAAGTGCTTAGGTAACCTGCCGATGGCATTGACCTGATGTCTCCCCCAGTCCCTTGCTGAAGGGGTGATAACACGGGTTTAAGTGTTTCCTTGTCTCCTTCTGTTTGTTACCAGGCTGTGAACTCTCCACAGCAGGAAAACTATGCACAGGTATAATTTGCAAATCTCATTACTGCAGAGTAAGGAACAAGAAATCGTTTTCCTATTCCTTAGTTTATCCATCCATAAAATGGGATAGCTAGGAGTGCCTCAGAACTATTAATAAAGTATCCTGGAATCCCAAAATTAAAGTGTTGCATAATTCCAAATTATTATTACTCACATATACAGTTTACACTAATTTAAGTTACTTTAGTTTTAAACAGTTGTTACTTGAAATAAGCCATCCTTCCCCTGCTAAAAACCACCACATTCAATTGAGAGAGTTTTTAGGAAGGATAAGCAGCAAAGAGAATTCTTCAGTCGTTTAGGTCTTACCTCAGAAATAAAAGCACCGAGACTTTTCACATGTTTTAGCTGTGGGGTGTCAGGTACAAATATGCACTTGCCTTTAGATTTTTTAAACTCTTCTTTATAGTGTATCTACAAAGAGGAGGAAAAAGAAGTTTAATTGTTCTTTTTAAAAAAACAGAAAAATAAACAATAGCTATTATTATTATCAGTATTATTAATGTGGCTGTTCTTGTTGTTGTTATTATTATTTTGTTTATGGTTACTATGCTGGGTGGCTTGCAAATATCTCAGGCTGGCTCAAATTAAGCCAAAGGGAAACACCCAGTTCTCACACACAGTACCAGGGCTATATAAAAGTCACAGAATTCTTTAAAGATGAAAAAGATATGATTTTTCTCTACATCTACAGCACATTTTCACCACTGTTGTAGATGTTCTAGTATCTCTAAAGAAAGGAGAATCGAATAATTGATCTTTGATCCTTGATCTCAAAGATAAAATTGTTAAACTTCTAACACAGACCTAGAAAGCACAGAATCTGTGTAACAATCAAATGCCCCCGTATGAATAAAATTCAGAAGGCCACTGCCAAATCACTGCCTACAAAGCAACGCAACAGCCATGACATTCAAGTAATAACAGGATTTCTTTAAGACCAACCAAATTTTAAATTCAGCCTTTTTTTAAATCATGTATGCACAAAGGAAACCATTTTTGAAGTAAAATACTATGACATATTTTGCAAAAAAACCAAAACACTACTGTTTTCTTGTTAAAAAAACAACTACCATTTTCTTACCATGGGGCAAATGATACAGGCAGCTATAATAATCCCACGACTGTTGATGAAGTCAGTTACTGTTTCTATTAGTGAGCCCACAAGAAGGATAAAATCTATGGACATGGTAAATGTGTAGGGACCTTTATCACGTAAGAACTGTGTGAGGAAAGATGGCAAATTATGATGAGATGAACTAAATAAGTTTTAAAGATAGACACTTTACATGGATAACCTTCAATGTTTTTATTTCTTCGTACATAGAATAAAGTTCAACGCAAATTGAATTATTTAGTATTAAGCTTTCATGGTTATTATCTGCTACCGTTTCTCCAACCTCATTTTCACATTCTGCACAACAGCAGCTTGCATTTATGCACTCTAGACTTGCTGACAAGCACTGACAGAAGCAATATGATCTGCATCTGAGCATTACAGAAATATGCAGTCTTAATTTCCTCTTTCTCTGAATCCTTAATGGATATCACAAGTTGTAGTCTACGCTCCTCTACAGGGACTTGGAAAATTCATGAGAAGGATGGCAGCTTACACAGAAGCTGCTCCTGTACTTTCTGATGCAAACTTTTTGTCCACCACAAAATGGATTAGATAATGCCAAATTCATCTCAAACTGATGACCACGTAACCCTCACCCACATTTGGACTATTGAAGGAATCTACATCTCATTACCAAACCATATTGTCTGCTTCTGTAGATCAGTCTATTCTGAATACAAACTGTTTGGTGAACTATGGGTGTAAAATTACTGTGTGTCATAATTTTACTCAGGGATCCACAAATCCAATGGTTCATGTGACCTGTGTGTGACACTGTACTCCTAGGTAATCGCAGAGCAATACACAAAAAGGGCAGTTTTATGGCAAACATGAGCAGGCACTCACTTTTCAACTTGCACACATTCATGCACATACTTGCAAGTGTGTGTATGCATGCACACATGAACATACCTGGCCTTAAAAAAAAAAAAAAAGGCTTTGCAGAATTGTTTGTTCACAGTGATATGGCTGAAAAGGGACTTGTGAAGTCTACAGACCTGACTGTCTACTGGTTAGGTTTGATGGCGTTCCCAGTGGAAACTCCAGTAAAGCTGATACTTTGGTAGAGGAGATGGAGAGTCCTGCCACTCACAACTTAGATAAATCACCCACAGATGCCTGAGACCTGACTGTAATTACATCCATTTTAATTACAGAGCAATAATTCCATTCAAAAATCAAACATGAAAGCTTTCTAAGGTATCTCTTAATTGGGGGGGGGGGGGGGTGTGGATGACACAACATGACTAGAAGAAACAATCAAAGCTATTCTGCTGTAGAAGTCACGCTCTCAAAATAACTGAAAGCAGTACAGGACTAATGCCACCTCCTTACTCCTTTATTATTCGCATTTATTACAGTAACCCATAGAGGCCACAAAATGCATGTAGGTTCAAATGAGAAATTTAGAGAGGACGTACAACAAAATGTACAGTCAGACTGATCCAATACACTCCATTCTGCTACAGAAATGTTTGCATTGCTTGGAATCAGAAAGATGGAAGGTGAAATGGGACAAGTATAACGAAGTCATGACATCTGCACTTAAAAAGCGTACTGTTACAAATGATGTAAGCAAGAGGCTTAAGAGGTTGACTACAACTGAACTTAACCAATGGCTAGAAGGAATAGGCAGAGGAGCTAACACTGCTCTTCAAAGTCTGGGGTTACAAATTCAGATGTCGAAAATACTGAACAGGAAATTTTGCCTGCAAGTGACTTAGCCCGCACCACAAAATACACTGTTTAGGCTGAATAGAACTGGTGAGCCTGGAGAAAAAAAACAAATAATAGGAAAAATTTGAAAATGATGGCCTGGAGCCACCACTGTCCTTTTGATATACTTTTGAAGTCCAATAGCTCACTGAAGCCTGAATTTTTAATAGCTCTCTCCTGATCCCTTTCTTCTCCCTGACTCATCATAAAACAACTCTGACCAGCAGCATAGCTATCCAGTTAAAGTGGATTAAAATTCCTAGACAACCACCAAAACAATAAGCTTTAAATTGCGTTTTTTTCTTAATGGATGTTATTTGGAAAGATCAACTTCATAAAACAACAGCATCCAACCTTTAGGCTGAAGCTTCCTGGCTCGCCAAGAAAATTCATCTTGCCCATGGCCTGTTCCCTCAGCCTTTTCCACTGGAGAGACACAGGAAGAGACTGTGGGCTAAAGGAAATGCTCCAATGGTAACAGTTTAGTCCAAGCAGTCACCTTTCCTTTGTATTCAGGGGCACCTATTAATTTAATATGAATATACTCAAAAAATTATTCCTAATATCTTTACATCAATGATGTAACCATGTTGACAGTCATCATGCCAAGATCCATTATACAACTGTAATCTCTCAAAGACCCATTTAAGCTTAGAAAAGCCACAAAAAGGTCTGAACCTTATCTAGCTTTTATGCTAGACCAAAAGGGAACTTTTTTTCCACTAAGGATTCCCTTTCCAGTCCTACATTTCTTTATTTACAGTCTCTTATAAGACTAAGAGCTGTGTCACGCCACAGACCATCTAATACAAAATCCCATCTCTGTGGCCACAGAAACCTAGAGAAAAGCACGAAACAGGGCAAGCACACAGTATTATTGCCCCACAGTATTTTACTAGTCTCCAGGAATTTGGACCTCAAAGTCCTCCTGAGTTAGAGGCTGTGACTAGTAATGGTGAGAGCAGAGGAACAGCTCTGCCCTAAATTAGGTGGTCACATCCATATCAGTATGAGTAAAAAGGCACTCCGTTTCTGCACTTGACTCTAGGTCTCTTTGGTCCTTCCTTTATAACAGAGACATGCTAAAGCAAAGTTGGATTCTGTACAAGGACAGTTAAATGGAAAGTAGCACTACTTTTTCCTATAGTGGAAAAGAAGCACTGGTATCATAGATTACCAAAATTCAACAGAATCTTCAGAAGGCAGTATCTGCCTCTCTACCAAAAAGGATTATGATAGTTTGGTCAATGATCATTTTAATCGTATAATAATCTTCCTCTCTGCTTATAACAGTATTCACAACATCACACCATGCAACCAAAACAAAGAGATGAGAATATACCAAAACATAAGTAATCCAAGCAAAGGGACAGGCTCAATTTCAATACGGAAGAGAAAAGGGCTGGAAAGGACGGTAATTCATACAAATCAAACACACATGACAGTTTTGAAAACATCTGTGGAATAAAATTGCATAATGGAGGGAGATAAATGAAATGGCTTTAAGGAGAAACAATCCAGGGGGTATCACAGCCACAGAACAAACATTTGCCAACCTCAAATGAAAATGGGGATTTCCTCAAGAACCAGAGTATGTGAACACAACTTCCCCTACATACAGTTCAAGGCTGAAAGTTGCATGTGCGCTAAGGGCTGCCATCGTAACACTTTTTAAAAATCATATTGCCAAATTAAAGCCAGCCTGCAAAGAATGCAGGGCAAGCGTAATGCAACCCCAGTATCTCAGTCATGAGCACTCCTGGCACTGCATTCTGATGGAGGAGCTGTGCTGACAGCTCCACCAGCAGAAAAGGCCAATCACCCAGTCTCATGGTTGGCAAGGACACCGGCTGCTGTCCCAAGGTCATCTTATGGCCAAACTGTAAACCCCACAAAATTGTACACATTAAATTGTACCCATTGTACACATAAAACGTACAGATGTACACCAACAATACAACCACACAAACAGCAGTTTGTGCAAAGATTCATGCTAAAAAGGATAAAGAATATATTAAAATTTCTGAATGTTAATGAGTCAAAAATCAAAGGCAAGAATGCAAACTCCTTGCAGTTTACTGGCCTGCACAATGAAGTGTGCAGGGTGAGGAACTCAGTCCCCCAGCCCAAAGGACTTCACTGGTCATAATAAATTCCAGTTACAGCAAAAAATTCTGGGAAATCAAATTCATCCCCCATACATACACATATTCCATTCAAGTCAATGAAGAAACACCTACCGATTTCAACAGAGGCAGAATAAGGCCCCAAAACTGGATGCAATTTATAAACACTGTCTCTTCTTCGAAATTAAATTGGTCTGGACCATTACATATTACTACTGCTATGAAAGCATTAATGACACTTTGCCATTATGCTTTACATATCTCAAGGAAAACCTAACACACTTGCAGACTAAATGGATCACAAGTTTTCAGCAAAAGCCCACATCCCTGAACCATTACAGGCTTCAGAAAGATGGCTTGACTTAGTTACCTTAGCTCCCAAGCCCCTGCAGAAAATCAAGAGAAAATACAGCCACTCCATTTATCAGTTAATTAACAGCCACAGCCAACATTACTGCTAATGGGTACACAGCACAGTAATAATTTCTTTTCAATTAAAGAAAATATCTCTTCAGCATTTTTCAAGGAGTTTTTGCCTTTAAGAGCAGCAATCATGTTTAGAAACCAGTTGTATGGAAGCAATAAATGTATTTTGGGTCAGATAAGTGCTCCAGGTCCATTTTCATTTTGGCCTTTACATGAGTTGACAGGCACTTATTGTACCATATGCCATTCTTTTCCCAAAGAAAGCATGCAGATAACCATAAGTAAAAATATTAATATCTCTACTACTTCCTAAAGTAGCTTGAGATTACAAGGGAGCCATCTTGTAGCTTCTCTTAAAGATCTATCCAATTTTCAGCATTCTTTCTGTGTAAATTAAAAGTATTACCAGACGGTGTCTGGACAAAAAGGAAACTTTGACCATGTCAAGTCATACTTTAAAGCCAGCACTGTAACAGCTACACATCCCAGATACTGTTTTTCTAAATTACCTATTCTTTTCTGATACATAACCCCTAATAATTTAGACCTTAAGTTTAGATTCTGTATGTCCTGTTCTCATAAAACTAAGATACTCATTCACCTTGAACAATAACATCCTAAATCTAAATATCAGATTAAAACATAACCATGAGCCAGACATCATTTTTGGTTTTCTTTAGAAGAACACTTGTTAAAGCAAGTCACTCTCCTCAGTAATGTCTCCTCTGCTGCCAGCCACCATCCTTGCAGGAGAAATACCATTCTTTACTCCTGTTCACATGAAGGGTCAAAGTTACTCTTCAGACACACTCTCCAAGAGGGACACAGAAATAAATTTCCACCAAGGTACATCTGATGCTGTTACACTGAAGCAATTGGATCTGCTCCAATATAAAATGTCTTGGATCTGGTCTACAATGTTCATACAATGTCTATATCTGATCGACAGTTAAAAATTTATAGTAACCAACTCAAGAATTTTCTAGCTAAATAATTTTTAAAGACATTCAAGCATTTCAGTGGATTCTTCCTGTAAGTGTAAGTCAATAGTAATAGGCTACGTACTTTTGAGCATCTATCAGCACAGACCAGCAGATAACACTCAATTCATCTGTTTTATTTTTATCCTCCATCCTTAGAGCTATGTATACTGGCACCCGGTTCTGCTCTAACAATCGAACTTCATAGGATCAGGCTGTAACTAGAAAAAAAATACTGCATTTTCCTCATGAAATCAGCCAAGGTGCTCTCATGGGAGACACTCTCCGCATAAGACCCAATTTTGGAACATTCCCCTTCCTAGGACCTATGCTTCATACTGTCCAAGTGCTCTGAAAAGCTCATCCTTCCGCAGCTGATAAAATAACACAAAAGCACAGCCTACTCTGGTACCTTAAATTGTGTGCATTTATATTTGAGTCTTGAATGGGCACATGATGCACTGTACATATCTGAAAAAATAGGTATTGTGAATATAAACCCACTTGAAAAAAGAAATGCAAATGTAAGGATGCAAACAGCCACTATAACTTACATCACTTATCATTTCACTGCATTTTCGGGCCAGTTCCATGTTTCTGTCCTCAATAACAGGCTTGAGGAAGACCTGTAAGAGAAAGGTAATAATTCCAGGTTTACTGTCCTAAAAGGGTAACAATAGAAGGAAATAAGTACTTTTCAAAGCTATTGGGGTTTAACTCACCTTTTCTTCTTCTTCCCCATCCTCATTTTCATCCTCCCTGAGATCCTGAATGACAGATACTCGCATTTTAATACTTTGCAGAAAACACAATGAAAACTCTAAAAAGGTTCAGCACTGCAGGAAACAGCTCAGACCCTACAGCATGCCTGGAATCAATGCTTCATTTGTGCCCTCCACTGCACTTAACTCTACCAAGGCTCCTTCCTTATTTAGGCAGCCCTTGACAGTCTTTATCTGAACAATTCAGTGTGAGTGAACTGAAAGGCATTGCAGATGGCCTGCCTAGCTATCAGTTGCAGCAGAGTTAATGCCTTCTTACAGATAAAATATAATTAAATGACCTATCCCAGTCAACTATTTTTAAAATTACCATGAACACACTTAATTAAAATATTGTGATGCAGTTAATTCATAACATAAGTAATTTAGAAGAATTAACAGCCTTATAAAGGGGAACATTGACTCTCTACATTTATGGGAAAACTGCACAACTCTAAGATTCAAGGCATCAATGACTCCAAAACCAGTTATTACAAAACTTTGTTTTGTTGATCCAATAACACAGCTTTTTGATTAAAAAACCCACACTATTCTCGTTTCCCAGCAATGTAACTGCTAGTGTATTTTTCAGGTAATACTCCTTTTTCACAAAGCTCATACAATTCCTTAAATGCTTTCTGCATCATGTCAGATGCAGGTTAAACATGTGCATACAACAGATAAAAACACGTTTGTATACTTACAAGTATATATGGCTATGTATTTACACAAACATCTATGTTCCTTCACTGTTAAAAACTGTCATGATTTGTAGTCTCATAACCAACCTTTTTCAATATAAAGTCACAGATTCCAGCTGCAATGAAACTGAAAGATATCCTTATGTTGATGGATATAGTGTCACAGTACTTGCTTCTGTAAAACAAGCAAGGAGGTATTATAGGACCAGTTGGAGTAATCATCATTTTAACATTATTTTTGTTTCCAAGCTGTAGCTTGTATACTTCTCATTTTATAGAGGTCACGATTTTGAACTTCACCTAGTAAAGTGATTCACCACTACACAGCTTTGCAATCAGGCAAAGACATAAAGAATGCGTGCTCTCAAAAAACTCTTCAAAGAATTTTAAGTACTTGTGCCCAAACACAATGACCTTGGAGCTTATTTAAAAACAAACATTTCCTTACAAAATGAAACATTTCAAAGAAGAGGAAAAATACAGCATTTGACTTAGTTAAGGTCTGAAATTTTGAAAAAAATAATGAGAACAAAGGCACAAACTCCTTTCAGTCTATAATAGTCAAGAGACAGAATTCTTTATACATTAACAGTACAGAAAGCATCAACTTCTTCCATTCTGCTATTTCAAATATAAGCTCCTAAAGTTCAGTTTTGGAATGGCATTGCTGAAGTTCAGGTTGAAACCTAGAAGTCTGGTTTATACAGGTGAGAATTACCTGTAATTTATGCTCACTACTTTTGGAGCTCAGGATGTTTCCTCCTTGTATAAACAAATGGCTTAGTCTTCTAAGATGGGCGTTCACAGTAACAGGTCATTTTTTAAGATCATGGCCACAGCAAATATATCCCTAAACAACAGACTCATGCATGATTTCAAGGACCACATGTTAAGGAGACAGGAGTAGCTACAGAAGTGCCAGGCAGAAAAGCAGCACCAGGGCTTCATTTTAGGATTTTTTTGATAATACTGCAAATGCTATATTCTTCAAGCACAGTTAATTTCCCTTTCCTTCCTATATTTAATAAATTTTTTAAGTGGAGACATTGAAAAATATTTCAGAGTAGAAAAGAGCTATTAGTAGCTGCAAAGCTTGCTAAATATGGGCAAATCTGCTGCTATTTTTTGCATCGGAAAGCATTATGGTCAAAACAACAAAGTCAAAACTGTTTGGGTTTGGGGGGAAAAGGGAGGTGTTCAGGATTTTAGCATGTTTACATTGTATCTGGTGGTTTTTCAGCAGCTGAACATACCAAAATCTATATATTCGTTGTGGTTTTCCTGCAATGGTTTCTGCATAATAGAGATCTGCTTTCTCTTTAGCTTGATCACTTTTGGTCTGCCCTGAAGTGGTCAGGCAGTTGGACTAGCTGGTCAATGTAGGTTCCCTGCAATTCAAATATTCTACTTTATGATCTTTAACTGCTTTGATACAATTTATTTTTTCCCATTTTTGCATGGCCTGGGTCAGGCATAACTGAGTGTTCAAATTTGCTATGTCCCATGTAACTTCTATAATGCAAGGACTGCAAGACAGCTGCTATAACTCATCATATTAAAGAAAAATATAATACTAAGTGCAAAGGGAGTAAGGGAAAAAATACCACAGTGTCAACTAACCATACACATATTCAAAATGGCACTCTTTTCATAACAGATGCAGAGAGAGACTATATAACACTGAAACCTGCCTCCCTTTTTTTCACCCTCCTTAGGACACTGAATACTGTCAGATAATATTCACTGTGCAATAAAGCAAGCCTGAAAATCAAATATATACAGATACAATTCAGAGAATAATTTGTTATGACCATTTAAGAGGTGCACAGTTTAGAAGTGCATTAGGATTCTATTAGCAGCCTGCAGGTCAAGAACAAGCTTAGGTTACTTCCATAAGAGCCAATAAATAATCTAGGATCAGCAGGCACGTTTGACATTGCAAATGTTTGTGTATGTTCACAAATATTTTTAAAACTACCCTAAAAATACTAAATCTAATCTAAAAACCTAGTTAAAATGCTGAGCTTTATATTCCCAGAACAGTTAAGAAGTATGTTGTACTAAAGATTACTTTTCACCTGCAAAACCTGCATTTTTACCAAAACCTCCAAATTGACACTTCTGAACAATTTTCCACTGTATATAATGAAATAATCTGTAGTCACTTGTTCTGGCATGAAACGGCACAGATTACACAAAATCCAATTGTACAGAATTTTAAGAAAACACTGTAATGGACTGCTAAGCTATGTATACACAGTATTTGTATGCATACAGGGCATGGCAAAATTAGAATGTATTATTACATTACAGATATCTTAATATGCACACAAAGGGGAAAAATGGGTTCTTCAGGGAAGTACCTAGTATAAACTCATTCCAATTTTTTAAGTGAATGCTGCACAGCTCCACATTTCTACTTCCAACTATCCTGCACGAATGTTTCACATCTCAGTTCAAATTTAGCCTTAAGAATGAGGCTATGTTGTTGAAGAAGCTGCAGCAAAATCAAAATAACTGTATGTGGTCTAGATTGTTCACAGAAGCACTGTATTTACAGTACACAGTCTTCACTGTGTATGAAATTTTGATAGAGAAGACAAGCCTTCTAGAAGCAACCTATATGGTTTATCCTATGGAAGGAGACAGATGAGTCTTCCAACACCTGCAGCCATCATTCAATTGTGTCAATGTACTATTTTTTGACACAGAACATTACTCAAGTACTTGGTCTAACTGCATATCTGCTGAGGAGGCAGAAGGGGATAAAGGAGCCTAAGTCCTCCTAAGTATGAGTTGGCCCAGCATGCAAATGGTTCAGGCACACAGTTGTGCAGCTTGCCTGCTTTGATCGAACACAGCTGTGTCTGCATCTGGCCAAAGCCCCACCAATCAATTTATCAATCTTTTCAGAAATACAGCTGGGAGGTGTTAGCCCAGAAAGTTAAAAGGCTTCATCTCATTTTGGCCCTGACATACACAACAGCTTAGCAGTGGTGCTCAGTCGTGTTACTGAACAAACGATACCACTGGACTTCTTTAGCATAATCCCCAAAAGCTTTCTGAGATCTGCAACATCCCCGTGTACTGTTGAGCTGAAAGAACTTCTCTACCACTTCACAGAACAGCAGAAACTGTGCTTGTCCAAGAAAAAGTATCAGAAATGTCAAAATCTCAAATATATTTAATGCAGATGTCCTCTGAGGTAATTGGAACATAGGTTGCAAGTTAAGGACCATGGTATTTCAGTGGGAAAATCTGCATAGCATTACAGTGAGAGGCATCCATGTATTACAAATACACTCCTTTCAATTCTGCACTGAAAACCTAGTAAGAACAGAGGCAGAGTTTTAATGCCTTAACTACCCTGCTTCCAATGAGTTAAAAATCAACCCACAGACATCCCTGTAACAAAAATGTTATTTTCTGTTTTCACTGGACAGACACATGCATCACTGAAATAAGTACAATTACAACGTGTTGCAGCTGGTAGTCTCTTTTCAAAAAGCACACAAGGCATTTGTAAGTGCTGAGATTCAATTACTTCTAATTTCTAGAAATACTCACCTATCAAACTAGAAGTTACTAGCAGCCCTGCATAAGGAAGTTCATAGGCTATCAGCACCACAATCACAAACAAAAAGAAAGCAAGGGATCCCAGCCTGCCAATTTTAACCTCTCCGGAACACGAAATCCCAGCCAGCATTAAGAAAAGAAATACAAGAGATGGCTCTCTCTTATCCATAAGCTTGTTATCTGTCAGGTCATTAACACTGCATTTATCAACAGCACTTCAGAACCTGCAGATATCTCATGGTTCTAAGCTAAGATCTTCATTCAATTGAAGTTATTTTATTTAAGGTTTCGGTACAGCAGAGAGTGGCAATGGTATTTTTAAAGATGAATACAAATGAGATGTTAGGATACTGACTTGTGAATCCCAGAAAATGTAATGAATTTGCAATGCCTAATATATACATAAATGTAGACTTTTTTTTGCAAACACATAGTCACGGAGACCTTGTCTAATTCAACTGGATCTTGATGACAGAACATTTAAGATGCCTGTATGGTACAACCAGTTTCACATAATAATATCCAAAGTAATCTAGCTACCAGAAGCAGTGTAGCTATGTTAGCATGACACTGCCTGAGTTAATAAACTCTTTCCCACACAGCTAATTATACTGAGAAATGAACCCATTCAGAAGCAGCAGTATTTATCATGGCACAAGATTGTGCCACGCAGATGTAACCTTAGCTGTGATCAGCAACAACACATTGAAATAAACCAGCATAAAGCTTTTTCAGATACTAATGAATTCTAAAAAAACCCAAAACCTCAGCTTCACTTTTCTGACAATATTCATAATTGCCTACTACATCTGCACAACAGTTTTTAACCCTCAAAGGTGGTATTTCCTAAATGGGATATACAGTTCCACCTGGTGTTTTTTTCCCCAATTTTTCATTTGTCAAGAAATTAAATCCTCAACAATGGAGGAATTTGGTGTTTCCACCCCCTAGTATTTTCAGCTTAACCAGAAGCCTGAAAAATCTATCGCTCCTGCGGCTCTCTGCACAAGTTGATGCATCAGGAGCTGAGATGCTACATTTGACTGCATTGCAACTGTTTAATCCACTCTACCTGACATAGCTGCAGCATCTCCCTTTCTTGCCAAGTGTCATAAAGCCCCTTTCCCCTCACTCAACTGTCCAGCTAGGTACGGGAAACCACCAGAGCTAACGGCTCTCTGCAGCACAGCAGCTGAGGCTCTTCAGCACTCCCCACCCTTACTAGTGCCATTACAACAATGAATCATCAAGATATTTATTCCTATTACCTACAAAACTGGAGCCGTGATGCTGGGCTTGTACGCTAGTTGAGAGACCTGCACACTAGTCCCTGCAGCCAGTGGAAAGCAGTACACATCCAAGCCACCCCTCTGCCCTGCGGCTTGTGCCTCAGGTTTCACCAGGCTGTTATAGGGAAGATGGCTAGAAAGTGAAATTATCGGCTGACTGGGTTACTGTGTGGGGTATCCATAAAAGCAAAATCACATTCAGCAGCAGAAAGATTCATCAGAGAAATTACAGCTTTTCTCTTCGGACTCCTCAAATGCAGAAAAGTCTAGATAATAGATCAAAGTTTTCCATTCGCAGAATTTTCATTTTATACAAAACTAAAGCCTATGGAAGAAGGAGCCAGGACTCTATAATAAGAATTTGGAAATTCTGCCTTGCTATAAATCACAGCCAAAGTTATCAATGATTGTAGGTAGAAGATATAAAGCCAGTAATAAACAAGTTTTATTTTGCCGCAATAAACCCTAAAAAACTAAAGATACTCCCTCCCTCTTTTCAGTGACTATATATACATATACAGCTTACTGTAATCTGAAATAATAGAAAGATATATCTGTCTATATACAGACCCTTGCACTCATTTTCTTAGCCATATAGACTGGGTATGTTCACTTGCCAGGAATTTTTGTTGTGGCATTACTTCGAATTCAACTGCCTGAACAGACAGAATCTCCTGGAGCAGGAAGGGAAAATTGGGCCTTGCCCACAAACTTAATTTCCGTTGTAATTACATCCACCAGACTATAACCCTCACTTACTTAATGAAGGCATTTTTCTAGAAACTAAAACCACAGTGGCTTATTTTACTTGTACTTAATTGAGTTTTTTCTTCTTCATATTTCTGCACTTCTTGTGTTTTGACAGACCTAATACTGTAACTTCAATTATACCCTCTCTGGAGGGAACAACACCGTAAGTAACACACACCTTTAAAAAAACCTTTATAACTTTACTGTTCTAGAACATTTCATGTTACTGACTCTCAAGCAAGTTAAATTTGCATCAAATTGTTACAGACAGCTAGCACTAAAACAAAAAATAAGTTCTTCATTGATAGTTATTTAAAATCATAGCTTTCAAATTTCAGAATACTCTTCAGAAAGCTCCCCAAAACAGAAAAGATTAAACCAAACAGGCCAGCAGAAGTCACTTGTTCGATAATAAAAAAGTTATTCAAGTAACTTTTTGATCAAGACAAATAATTTCAAGTCATAAATAATTGCTGGAGAAGGTGTATTTTGAAATATCTTCAGACACAAAAAAAATAAACCCATAATTATGTAAAATATACAATACACTTACTGTGCCTAAAATTACTGATTCTTAAATAGCTCACATTTGGAGGAAAAAAAATACTAATTCACCTGTTTTTTCTACTTTGTGAATTGTGCCCATCATAAGATTTAAACAAGAAAACAAGTTACACATACTTGTATCCAGGAGGATTTAAATCTGGATTGCCATAGCCAAGCTTCTCTCTTAGCCTACCCTTCTGTGCACAACAGGTTAAGACAACAATACACAAGAGCTGTACTATGAATTAAGCAGTGTATTAGAAGACAAAGCACTTAATATAGAAAATGCACATTCAGAAAATATCCATAATTTTCGAGACTGAGAATTTATAATGACTGATGGATAGCTCACTCTTTCTGAAAAGCTGCTGTGTCAAAATAGTCTACTTGAATAGAGTAAATATTATTTTTGAAGTGCTTATAATAGGCTGCAATGGATTTGGGAATACAACTGTTAATAACTCTGTATTGAAAAGAACCTTATAACAAAGAACCCTACACTAAGGGTTCTCTGGACAACCCAATCCTGTAATTGAGTTCGTGGTTGCAATTCAGGAGAGCAACTTACAAGTTCTTAAGCATTAACTACAGTGTTGAAGAAAATACACTAAGAATACAACAGCTACCAATAATAAGTCACAGGAATGTCAGATCCTTACACTCTGTTTAACAATGATATATACAAGTTTCCATGACAACAGTGACAAGATGATAAAAACATCTTCTTCCATCATCCACTGAAAAATACATTTCTGCTTATATCATTGATGAAGTGGCAAGCACATAATTTAGAAATGTCAACTTTCATTTAGTAACATATTTTTATATTCAGAGAAATGCACATCATATTTTTAAAGGATTTAATTGAATATCTGAAGCAGATTAAAATGGTTCATGATCTCATTTTTTTAGTCTTTTAAATCAAGCTACATAAATCTTTACCTTTTACTTTAGTCATGGTCCATAGCCTCGCTGCAAAATTTCAGCTTAAAATTTTTTTACCCACATAGAAATCTCTTTTGCATGGATCAAATAAAAGCTGATCTAGCATCTCCCAAAGAAACAGTGCAGATTTTAGCAGAAGAGTATCTTATTTTTAAATTGGCTTCAATTTGCTCCATCTTTCATAAAAAAATAAGAAAAAATGCATAAAGCAGTTCTGCGTTATCAGTTCCCTAATTTGCCTTCACATTAGAGCATCATCTTACTCCTAGTCTGCATTGTTTTCTTCAAAACAGTAGAGGACACAAAACTGGCATTTCTTGCTCCAGCTACTTTATGGTAATTCCTGGGACCGGGTTACCCTTGAAAACAAGCAAATCCAATGACACCAGTGGAACTTAAACTTCCAGTTATTCCAGTACTAGGTGAGCATAGTTCTCAATCTATGAAGTATCATCATAATACTTATTAAGATGTTTTCACATTTTACTATAGGAAAAAAACAGTTCCCATAAATTAATAATAAAAATTTAGGCCTACAGTGCTCTTCATATAACACAGTACATCTAAATTAACACACTAAAAGCACACTGAATTACAGTTCTTCAAATCAAGGAAGGCTAATGTCTGCACCATGTGAAATAACACAGCAAGTACTTTCTGAGAGGAAGAAGGTAAAAAGAGTAATACAGCAATATATTGTACACTACAAATGATCCAGAAATACTATCTTTGGGCATGATCACTTGTTACTGTTAGTAACGTTAAAGAAAAATAGTTACTTGATATTCATACAGTTTCTTGTGGATAGAATTTTAAAGAATTTTGTAAATACAGGGCTAGAGCCTTTGATAGAGAATACTGATACACAGCAATCCCAAGTCCTTTCCCTGTCCTCAAACATTTGAGGAGTAAGCTGGAGTCAGGCTTAAGAAAGAACAGCCATGGGTAGCTCTAATTAAGCCTAATCAAAACACCTGCTCCTGATCATACTGCTGACTCATGGCTACTTAACAATCATGCTACGGACAGCGGGGTGAGTGCAGCAGACTTGATTTGGGGAACAAGCTCTCTTAAGTCTCCTTCAAATATCTGGAATTTCCTAAAGAGAATTGAGACCAGGATAAATAACTACTCTACAGAACTGCTCCTTGCTATGTACCTGAAAATACATGATCATCCTACAATTCTGTTTTACAAGGTGAAGAACAAGGGGCCATGAAGTTAAAGCAGCATCTCCATAGTAACAAAGGAAGCCTGTGATGAGCAAGATTTCTTGACTCCCAGCCCTACAGTCTTAATGCTGATATCACAGAACTTCTCAGCAGGATTTTTCCTGGCTCTTTTTCAGTGATATTTCTGTTAAGTCATTTCCAGCATAAACTAACTCTTAACTTCTAATACTCTATCTACAGCATTGAAGACAGTAGAATGTTCTAGGAAAAAAACTATCTGATAAACAAATTTTAGTGTTAATATAGCTTAAAAATATGAAAGGAAAAACTGGGAAGAGATCAGAACACAGAGCAGTCTTTCATTTAGGACCTTACACTAAATTATAATTAGTAAGTGACTGGGTTAACGTGCAGCATAGTTAGAATAACAGTGTAGTTACTTGTTATGCAAATTAATTTCAATGTCTGTTGAGTTATTGGTAGTAACTATTTGACATGAAACAAGCAAGATAACCTCTCTGAAACCTGGCATATAGAAAGAGAGAGAAAATATCATGTTCCCTCCTTGCCTTCTGAATTCTAAATTAAAGTTATATTAAGATGGTTCTATGTTGAATTCAAAAGAATAAGTGATATTAAAAAGTAGATTTCAAGTCTAGTTGGGTAAGATTCTATTTACATTGCATTTCTGTAAATATTTATTCATTTTTTATATATACATAAACCATTACCAGGGAATTAATTTATGTTAGGGCCTAAGGCCTAGCTTTGAAGAGCTTTTAGTCTTTTTATCTCTCTGATGATCTCATGGGAAGTCTGAGCCTGCCTTTCAGCAAAAAAAACTCCAAAGCCTGAGGCTGCCTCTGGAAGAGCTGTATTTGCCTTCAGGTCTGTGCTAAATGTATTTTGGCAGCTTTACTAGAGCTGAAGAAATTTTTCAATCTCATCAGAAAAGTGTACGCAATAATGATAATCTGTAATACAAAACTGCAAACCCTGGGGGTGGTAAGTGCCTAATATTACATACATGGATGCCATTCTACAGTCCCAGAAGTAACTACACATTTCACTTCCTTTTAACAATTTTAAATGATCTCTTTGCAAGATGAAGATGCAGCTATAATATTCTGTGTGTAGACATTCAAAATATGTCAGACTCAGCTTCCCCAAGCTTATATTTAAATCCTAGGATATTAACATCCAGTGTAGCACAGTACTTGACTAATGCTACCCACAGGGGTTTTCTAAGATGTTAGAACTTTCTACAGCTAAAAAAATCAAATTGAAGTAAAAAATTAGTATCAGAGTGCAAGTCATGTTAATCTTATGTTGGCTTTCAGCCTAATAATGAAATTAATCCTATTGTTTCACCACCATTAAACATACAAACAGCTTTTGGAGCAGCACCCAGAACCCAGGCACCCTGCCCCTACTGTGTGATAACCAGAGGACTGAGCCAGAGAGCCCTGCTCCCTCCTGAGACCCTTCTCTGGCCCATGAACCTTTTGTTCTTGTCTACACCATAGTACAACTGCAGCAAAATGCCTGTCAGGACCCCCATCACAGTCTGGATTAGGCCACTCAAGGGTGGGCTCAAACACCTGTTGGGCTGGAAGCAACACCTATCACTTCGTAGAGGAATGCCATCACAACTGAACAAACAGAAGAAAAAGGTCATAAGCCTTCCCCTCTCTAAACACTCAGCCGAGTTTCTGAGCGAGCATGTTTGGAACACATACACTGCGGTTGCAGAGTGGCAGGCAGGCTCCAAATTCAACCTAAAGACTTCAGACAGGGGGTTCTGATGGGTTATAAGCAATGGACACTGGCAGGAGGATGCTGAATACCTGCACAATGCTGTAACAGATCTGCAGATTCTACTCTCTGCTTACACACATTGTGAGACAGTTTTGAAAATTACATTCTGTGCACATCTCACCTCAGCATCCAAATCTTCTGTGAATGTCACAATCTCCAGCTTCTTCAGATGACAGATTACCGGACTTTAGTTTACAATATAACTGCAGATGGAATCTTTTTCATATCAAAACTGTTACAATGATGGACCAGTGGATCAGCCCCAGTAGCTTTTCTGAATAGTATTTGGATAACTTCATAATGACACAGAGGTAGATGGAGATACTGTTTATCAGACTAGCAGCATTTAAAGTTAAATCACAAGACTAAAAGTTTAAAAGAGTAAGTTAAGTGCTCATGAACTTTGCTAAATAATAATTTTAAAAATAAAAGCAGTTATTTGCCAAATGAAGGTTTTATATGAAAGTTGTTAGTCACTTTCAAACTGGAGAACAGAAACCACCCTACATGAAACTGCTAACAATCTTAAAATGGAGAATAAATAATTACCATTCTGTCAAGACCAAGTCTAGAGAAGTGAAACTCCCAATTTCTAAGACTCAACTTTCAAGAAGCATAGGGTCGCTTCAAGGACAGAGCTCTTGAATCTCATAGAATTTTAAAAAAAAAATGCTTAAATATAAAAACATAAGACAAAACAAAGATAAGCAAACCAGAGAAAATGACTAAGTGGTTTAAGTCTGCACTGAGGTTTAATGACCCTGAATGATATGTTGTCTGTCTCATCTTGAGCCAAAGTATTAAGATTTAACTTCTTAAACTTCAATTAGCTTTTTCTTTGAAGGCTGCTTCTATCTGCATTTTAACTGAAAAAATGTCATCTTTATCCCAGTTATGATTTAATAGATGCACAGATACAAGTTATACAAGAAGATAAGTGAATTTTCTCCATATATAGAAATCTAGATGAATTTGCAATTTTTCCAATTTAATCAAAATCAAGTTTTGTCACATAAAATTTGGTGTGCCTCTACTTCCTGCTCAAGTCTATCAGTCTTCGCTGCTTTGCTTTCATTTGAAAAGAACAGAATTTCTGTTGTCATTTGTTTCTTCTAGTGTAAAATGACTTGCAGACAATGCAAGAATATGGACATTTCTCATAGATTTTCTGTCCACTACCAATTATAATTCATTTTGCCGGAGACTTAAATTAATGACATACTTTAATCCACTACTTGTCCCTTGTATTCTAGCCATACAAGAAAGGAAGGAGTGTTTAAAAGTAAACATGCTCTCTGTTCTAAAAAAAGCCACCAGCAGCAGTTTTCATCCCATGTAGATAACCTTTATCTTTCCATCAATAAGGACCCCACAAGTAATCCCTAAGGGTCCAGGTTCTGTCAAATCAGAATTATGTTTAAAGACCAAATACATATGAAATTCTCTGCCATATACACTTCTCATGTATGAAAACGGTAGAAGCCATAAACAGTAGAAAATATTACAGGTGCTCCACACTCACTATAACTATTCTCAAGCAATGTAAAATAGCATAACTGGCTATGTATCTGCATTATTACATTTGAAGAAACAACTGCCTAGTTGTTTTCTGTGTTTCAATATCTATATTTTAGTCAAAAGCATGAATATTTACTTGTACAATGCAAAGATAGTGTTAATATTAAAGTTTACAAATACAATACTCAGTTTAACATTACCTGACTTCTTTTACAGACTATCCTGAAGATAACTGCTTCCAGTAATTCATTATAAAATAATCTTTATATATGAAAAATAATTCACATTATTAACAGGTTAATTTCATGCAAGCTTTGAAACAATTCACATTCAGATCACAATAACCTGAAGAACACAAGACTTCAGAAACCTGCTTAATATGAGTAGTCATCTAAGGCATTGAGACAAGAAACTGCTGAAATCACTATCAGCATAATTCTTATTTTCACAACCCCTTAAGATGGGATCTTTTCAGGTAAGCTGTAGAGAGAGAGATTAGCTGATAAGTATTGATTACCAATATAATCAACATAGGTATTCCAGAGTCAAAAAAAGGGTTTGTTTTCTTTTTTATTTTTGAAGCTGGGGAGAGCTTGGGAAAAAAGGGTAAAGTTAGCTAAACTTTAAAATCAATTAGGTATAAATAGAAGACGAGATCATTAAGTAAATCTCAGTTTGCAACCAAGACCCAGGCTTCCTTCTTTCACAGGATGTGTTATCCACAGTACAGCTTAGTTTACTGCACTCTGAACTGCAGAATATACCCTGCCAAAAACAGTAAACATACTCATTGGTATGAAAAAAAGTCTATTCATATATTCTCCATCCATGGGAAAAATAATTTGGGATGGAACAATGTTCCTCTAGCACCTGTTATATACTGCAATATGCATTATTTGTCTTGATTTAAATCTAAACAGAAAAATACAAAAGGTTTTCATGTCTTTGCTCATTGTGAAAGAGAATATATAGGTTTTGAGTCAAATACTGCCAAATACTGTCTGCCAGTATTTAAGATTCATAAAGATGCAGAAATCTCTCCTTCTATGTCACTTATCTGAAAAGGCAATGAGACTGTAAATCCTGGTTTTAAATGGACAGCCCTGTGTTTTTCTACATGGTTTCTCAGTCTCCCATCACCTCCTTTCATTTAATCTTTCATTTAATTAATAATTTTTAAAAGTGTCTTTTTAAGTAACTAAGAAGTGTTTGTTCAAAACATACCAGCACGAAGAATTTGTTATGTATTTACCCTGGGCAGTCCAGTGGAATGAGTGTTCAGAATGATGGACGGTGTTTGAAATAAAGAGAAAAATTGAGTGAGAGTTGACATTAGTAAAGATCTTTTGTTGCAAGTGAATATTAATGACTCCTGCTCCGTCTTTCATCAAAAATTCATTCAGAATGCTATGTTATTGGAAAAATGCTCCACTTGGAAAGAAGTACTCATGTCATAGCTGAATCAGAAGCTGGCAACAGCTACAACAATACACGTTTTTAAAGCACATCTTTGTCTTCTGATTAAGTCTTTCATAGGCTAAGCTTAAATAGCATGCCTTCCATGCCCCAGCTTGTGATGTTGAAAATGTCTCTTTGTACCTGTACTCTTAAAACTCAATGGGAAAAATAAAAAATAAAGACAGTTTCAGACAACGATGGTTGTGGGTGGCAAACAAAATATTGCATAAAAAGAAAGAAAGAATACACAGATACAAAAACCGGGAAAAGGATTTATTTCATAACCAGGGACAGTCCTCAGCTCAGCCACACACCACTTACAATTTTGTTTCAGTAAGCTCATGTATTCTTTTTCCTTTTACCTTCCACACTTTATTAATTTTTTAGACCGTATATAGTACTGGAAGAAATTTAACTTAATCTTCAATGTTGTTATATTCCTTTCCATGGACTTATTTTAATTCACAAATTCATTTGTGATGACAGATTTCTCCTCTCAATTAACAAATGGTTTGTTAAATGCTGTATTTACATGGGGCAATGCCTTTTGTGCATAGATGCTAATTCCTTTAGGTACTCTATCCGCCTTAGCTCTGTATTCTTTCCAGATACAAAAACATTTTTGTGGGGAAGTGGTAAAAAGGATGTTTATTTTTCCTACAGATAGCTGCAGCCACGTGATTTCCTCCATACCACTGTGGCTTCTTATTCTTTTTTCCAACATCCACTCACCAGCAGTGCTTGGCTGCATAAAGTCCCCACTATCGTTTCAGATTTATGGAAAAAACAAGCGGAAGAAAAAGCTGGCAGCACAGAACAACCATTCTTCCTCCAAAATCTAAAGCTAAAAACATTTGTGAAAATATGGCACCATTTGATACTTTCAATAACATGTTCTTGTATTTGTATGGTGCAGTTAAAAACGTTTTTTACTTAAATCCTGTAGCCAGACCTTATTTACTGAAGACTGCTGCCACACACTCAACTTTGGACAGGACATGGTACAAAAGCAATTCAAGATGTCAGAGTGACTATTACACTGCCTCTGCCCTCTCATCCTGCCTCCAGTCTCCAAACACTCTAAACAACACTAAGTTCCTCCAAGCCAGACTGAATGAACCTCAGGAATCACCAGCTCCACACTTCCCTTCCCCAACTCCATCTAGTCTGAACACAGCTCACGGGCTACGCCATACCAGCCCATTCTCAGACATCACCGCAGTTCCATACACCAGTTCAGGGGTAACTTTGGTGAGACCACCTACACAGAAAACACTGCATGTCCGATGATACTGTGAAAATCAGAGCTGGTCTAACACATCACAATGGTAATACCATGAGCATGATGTCTGCACTAGCACAGGGTTTATATGACAAGGAGCTGAAGAGGGTGAAGGGGAAGAAAGGTCAGCTTTCACGAAACTGCCAAGATGAAGACAGCCACAGTGAAAACTGCAAACTGGTTTTCCAGCTCTCTCACAGGCTAACCTCTCGTCTGTTCCTGCATCACCTCCATTCTTCTCCCACTGTTATCCTCCTTCCACAGGTGCCACATGCAAGTCTCCTTACACCTGAGCTAGAACACACTCCCTCTGGGCATGTGAGAATTTAAAGACTACAAACTTTAAAATTTCATTATATATCAAATATGTTCCAGTGCTAAGTCAACCAGGGTGGTTTAATTCTGCTGTGTTCTGGTCAATGACCTTTTTCAGACTGGCCCTAACAAGCAGATACTGTCATATAGTAAGACAACTATTCCTACAAAGAATGTATGACCATGACTAGAGCAAGCTATCTTATGAAAAACATAATCTAAGGAGCTCAACTGAGTTCATACTTTTCTACCCCATAAAACAGTCAACACCATCAAGAAAGACATGAAGCAGTGAACATTCACTTTCAAATTAAATCAACAGATGATTTTGAGTACACAAAAAGCAGATGTGTTCAGTCTCAAGATGTCAATTTTACAGCATCACTCCTCAGATCAGAGCTCTACTTTTAGCACACAAAAAAGCCGAAAAGAAAACAATTCTCCAGAAAATTTACACATTATGAAGAACTTTAAAAGGTCGAGGCCAACTTCTTAATCAGTTCATATGAAATGACACAAAATCAATAATAAGAATTAAGAAAAAAGTCTTCCAGGTAAGGAGTCACATGAACAATTATGGGACAAGAGCAGGAAGTTTATGCCAGATACATCTGATGTGCCAAGATGAGCCAAGATGCATTAGAAGCTGCAATGAACTTCACATTTCAATTTATAATTGAAGGTCAGTGTCCTGGTTTCAGCTGGAATGGAGTTAATTTTCTTCTTAGTAGTTAGTACAGTGCTGTGTTTTGGCTGTGATGTGAGAGGAATGTTGATAAAGTGCTGATGTTTTTAGTTGTTGCTGGGTGATGTTTATACTAAGTCAAGGACTTTTCAGTTCCCTCTGCCAGGCGGAGGGCTGAGGGGGGCACAGGAAACTGGGAGGGGACACAGCCAGGACAGGTGACCCAAGCTAGCCAAAGAGGTATTCCATACCATA
>JAVJGI010000050.1:70885886-70901645 GCA_035590275.1 Ibycter americanus | reverse complement strand
ATTTTACTGGTGTCCTTGAAAAAACAAGGCAAAAAGAAGATACTCTTAATGTACTAACATCAGAATAAATCTCATGTCTGCTGACTAAGTTCCATTTTTGAAACATTTCTCCATATAAGCAGTGGCATATGAAACCAATTCCTTCTTTCATACTTCTGTGTAACGCTACATTTTTCCCCCCATGAAGTATATACAAAAAAACCATCTCCCAATTCAAACAGAGAAATGTCACAAAAGTTAAACTTAAAATGAAGATCTGTAATCTCCGAGTCTCAAAAGTGCTGTTTAATTTCAGAAACTATCATATCAGCAGTTTTGGAACACCCAAGTAGGAAGTGCACTTTTATTAATATTCCACAAAACCAGTTACACATAAGTAACATACATTGCCCAAAAAGCAGTCTAGTCCTTCCCCTGAATAACAGGACCTGTTTCAAGCTTTCTCCAAGAAAAACACATTTGGACTGTACGCAATATTCACTACTGCACACTGATATTGGAATTCTGTATTGATCACTGTAATTTCTTTAAGTTATAACGCAGGCATGCTTTCCCTCCTAGGCATCTCTCTAAAGGAAGCGAGCCACTGGTAATGGCATCTTCTATAGAAATACCAACTGATCCCAAAATGACACTAAGTGACTGCACACTGCCAAACTCAACTGGAAGGTCAATAACATCACTAAATACTGCAAAAGATGTGTTCCATTCCATTTGTAATTCAAAAGATCAGAAAAACATGGTTAACACTAACACTATTGAAAAGGCAAATATAAATTACACTTTCCCTTTTTTTATGTTTGAGTTGTTTTACACATAACTGCTTAAAGTAATTTCTTTTCCTTCATTGTGCTGTTAAACAACGACATTTCAAACACCTCTACAAAAGCCATAGAAAAGAAACTACCTTAAACCTGGGGTCAGGTAAGAGGCATGACAAATGGACATTGTAAACATGCATTAATAAAATTAAAGAAATACTTATGTGGGGGCTGTTGACTGACTACTGAAACTGCAGTTGGTAATGGAAATGATATTATTACTTTTTCTCAGTCCCCTGTCAAATGTCCCTAATTGGAGGGGAATATACTAGAACTCCTTAAAAGTGAAGAAAACATAGTACCGAAAACCTCAGGTTCTCAGGCAAAGCTGTATTAAACTGGAGTTAGGACTAACAGTTTGTATCAGTAACTTAGGAGCTGACTGATTTTTTTCACCAGTCCCAAAAAAGGCCAGGTCTGATTTCCCACTGACTTTTGTTCTTTAGACATGCAATCCCTGCCAGCTGCAATGTCACTTCTCCAATGACCTCCCCACCGCGCCCACACCTCTGGACCTACCCCAGCACTTCCTGTATCCCATCCACAACTGAAGCAACAAACAGCCCAAGCTGTGCCTGGTCAACATTCATCTGGGAGATGAGGCAAAAAACCCTAACAATAACAGTTCTATTTATCCCAAAATAAAACATAAACATAGAATATTCAGAATTACCGTTAAAATCAGCCAATGCTGAAATCGTGACTTCTCAGCCAAGAGACCACTGTGACACGTATTCTTAACTTTTTGTCAATGAAAACTCCTAAAATTTCATATATTCCTGCATCATAGTATATAGCATAAATACATAAATGCATTTTTCTATAATTACATCTAAAAATGAAAAGCCTTACTCTACTTTTTTTTTTTTTATCATCTAACAAATTTTGATCTGGTAGTGACAGGGGCCATGGTGTTGCTAGACAGAATACTAGGGCTGCAGAATTTATAATCAATCCACCCATTTCCATTACTACAGAGTTTTTCCTTGGCGGAAGAACAAGAGAAATTTACTTCTTGTGGTATAATCCTCATGTTTTCCAGCAATCTCAATCTATTTCCATTCATTTTCCAGTATTTTCTTTGCAAAAAAAAAAAATCATAAAGAGAAAACAATTTATGGCTCTAATTCACCTGGAATTCTGCGTAACAACTTTTCGCATCCCTAGGGATTTCCACCACTGTCAGTACAGCACAGTGTAAGTATATATTCTTATATGGAAGTGCATGCATCAGCAGAGATCAAATTACCTTTAATTACAGGGATTTCTACTTAACTGTAATCATATCAACAAACATACAGGAACAGAATACAGCCCAAGCATCTTTAGCATAACTTAAAAGTATGTAACTACTTTGCTTTATCTTAGAAGGTGGCAAAATAAGATTTTATCATAGGAATTATACAAGACTTCTCTTCTCATACCTTCCCGGTTATTTAATGTATTTTTTACAGCTACAGTCCTGCAATGAGCTCCATGAAGGTAAAGATCTGCCTTCATGCAAATTACTAAAGAATTCACAGTACAGGCAAAATCGTGCACTCATATGAATTTCCTTATAGGAGCAGTGCTTAACACTATGATCAAAACTGCCATAGGAAATGAGAAATGCAATTTACCTATCTAAATTGAAGGAAAAAATACATGCCTGTAATTGGTATTTACTAGAAATTGTCTCTATAATTTTGAATAATCCAGAGATTGCTCCATGCATAGAAACAGACCAGGTTTAAGCCTGTCTAAAAATAGAAGACTCATACCCTACTTATTTAAACTACTAGCAGGTTATACATGATTCGCGAAATAATCACTTGCATTTCGCAAGTGTTATGCATGAAACAAAGTGCTAACCAGCAGTGACTTACACAGGCATCCTCTGACTGCAGAAAACAAAAGCCTGATGACCACTTCTGATTCTGGCTCACAAAAAAACGAATAACCCCAGACATTACCATGTGGAATTTAATTGATTTTAATTTATCTTTATGACAGAATGTTTTACATTATGGACAAAACGCAATGGATGTCTCAATGTTTGCCACTGATTCTATAAAAACATTGTCTTTATTGGTTTGTAAGGGAAAATTTATATCCCTATGAGCAATGAAATTGGTAACAGAGGATCAACACAAGCATCTATTGTCATTGCAACAGTTACAAGCACAATAAGCATCTCAACACACTCTTAAACCACTTCCTCTCGCTTCTTGGAGAACATTTTAATTGCACAAATTCAATACTTATGCATCCATTTATTCTGAACGTTAGTCTTTTGAAAATCAGAGCTTGTACTACAAAACCCACATTTGATGAAAAGGTAATTTGCATGGAAAATGCCAAAAGGCATACACAAAGTAGTACTTCATACCAAAACAAAATTATGAAGTCTCTGCAAAATGAATTTCATCCATTATCTACATAAACCAGATTATAATAGGACAATTTTTCTCTGTAGCAAAATGCACTGAAATTGCAGTATAACTTCTATTTAAGAAATTTAATAGTTCCAGTATTATCTCACATATTGTCTTTGAACTGACCAATTAAACACTAAAATTCTTCTCATTTTCATTCTTCGTTATAACTGGCACCAAAAAAAGTGCAAGAAGGAACTGTATAAATACAACCTTTGGCAAACATTTTCTGTAAATTTTCACCATTCATGAAAAGGGGAAAAATAGAGGGACACTTCTGCCTCAATTTTACCTTTTTCTTCTAACTGTAGTTTTAAAAACTCATGTAGGAAAATGGAAGTGTTTTCTGCAAACAGAATGGAAGAATCCAATACTAAAGACAAGTGAATAAGGGCACAAATGACCGATGTAACACAATGAAGGTAACATTTTAGTATCCTTCTTAACTTTACTAGAAGTGTCATCTTTGAGCAATCAGCAAAAAATTGTGATTTTTTTTTTTATGAATGCAACAAACTAGGAATTGTTTTGAAAATGTAAAACACCTTTAAAGTCCTTTGAAATCCTTAATGACTTTGCTACCAAGCACAATCTTCTCCTAAATTGCCAACCTCTACTCTCCCACTATCAGCCTCCGTTATCTGAAGAACTCTTATCCCCTGTAGTCATGAGAAGCAGTTTCACTGATACACCGATCATCCTCACTACGAGGCAGGTGCTTGGAGGCTATAAAGCCCTTTGAAGTTGCAGAAATATCCAAAAATGAGTTTTCTGTTACTTTAAGATGCTCTTGGTGTGTGTATCAGAGAATTCCAGTTCCACGGTGGGACAAAATTTTGTCTACACAAGAAAGGCAGAAGAAAGGCCACTAGAAAACTCTCAGGGGTTCACAGTCCTTATAAGCAGGATCCACATTTAGCCTACGTACAGACCAATGAAAAACAACCAGACCATATTTCAAAAGAATTTGCCGAATACCCTATGTGAAGGGAAACATTTCTTTCTTTCAGAATTCTGCGCACAATGATGCACCACACTTTTGGCACAGCTTGAACCAACATTCTCAAGGCGTTACTACAATTTCTTACAAGAGAAGAATCAAGGATCAACATTAAGGGTGGAGGAACACTAAAGGCTGTAAACTTTTAATTATCCATCTGATACGCCTCTTAGGCCTCCCAGCATCTTACAGAAAGGGACTCAATCATCTTCTTCAACCTCACCTTTGGTGAAACTGTCTCCAGATACACAGCAATCATATTAGTCTAAACCAAATTAAAACCTAATTTAATTAAATCAGCTAAGCCTTTTGCATGAGGGCTCTTAAATCACTTTCATTATGCATGAGAACTACTTTTGGTACCTACATCCATTAGCTCCCTAGCTCCTCCTAGCTAATATTAAACATATGAGTGAAGTTTCACAATTTTCTTAAGCCTAATCAGAACTTCATTGTCACTTAAAAGGGCAATCCTGTCCTCTCCCCGTCTTGCGACACAGTGTTAATTTCCAGCAGAGATGAATGGGAGCATACCTGGCACTGTCACAGCAGGCACCAGTAACACCTCTTTAAACAGCAATGTAATGTTAGATCATCTCAAGATGACTGTCACATTGCAGCCTGAAATGCATCCTTTCGGTCAACCATCAACCCTGTATGCACAATGACCCCTGCAGAATAATAAGTCTTTCACTTCTAGAAATTTTTTTCTTTGCCAACCTTAACTCCTGCAAGTTTAGGCAAACCCTTCCTGCATCTACCTGCTCTGTAACATTTTGACCAGTTTTCCTGCCATGAATCCCCAAACTGTAAAAGATGAGCTTTACTCAGATAAACATAAGCATTACTTAGCCTTAGCAATAACAAATATGAACTTTTAATGACAATCCCCATGGTTAATTATCTCTACTCTTAAAAACATACAATTTCATTTCTAACTTAAATTCACCTTCCAGATAGTAGATCTTGGTTTTGTTTTCTTCAACACATACAGTTTCTTTCTCCAATCAAATATCCTCTTTCTTCATGAGATCCTTCAAAATTACAAAATATTTTCAATATTTTATTCAATAACAACAAAAAAAGGACTACCCTCTCTAAGAACTAAAATCTTGCCTTAGGCCAATCCTTTAGCATTTCTCCAAACCTTCTCTAGTTTGTTGAGCTTTTCAAGTGTATCCACCAGAAATGAAACTGCTGCTTCTACAGAGGAATATTAATACTAACAGAGAAAGAGACAATGACATTTATAAGTTTGTAACTACAAGGATTGTGTTAACTCTTCCAGTCCCTGCATAAGTAGCTGATGCACATCTTGCATACCATTTTACTGTTTTCTCTACTGAAGTAGCCACTTCCCAACTCACACTCAGCCACCATACTGTTAGGTATTCTGTTTGTCCCAGGAACTGACTTTGTTGAGGGAAATGGATATCTCTAGTAACTTAAATGCTGAACTACTGAAAAAGTGTATTAAAAAACAGAGGTAACAGTGAATAAGAAAAAAAAGTGGTATTTCACAATCATCTACCTGCTTTGCTTACGTGAGAGAGAAAATAATATGACACCTATACAAGAATACATCATAAAAATACAAAGCTGATTTGACTCTCTTTAATCTCAATTTGTTTTATTGATTACTTTATCTTAGCCAAGATGATAAAGAAGGCAATATTCATTGATCTAAGGAATCCTACCACTACATAATAAGGGAACAATCACAGGACAGAAGCAGATTACCCAGAACCTAAGGAATTAATAATGAACTTCAGGTATTTCTATATTCTCAAAGAAATTCTGCAATATTTACCACTCCTTACAGCAGAATATAAATGATAAGCAATATATTATAATCAACATGCATCCACTGGAGTTCCATGAATACTGCTTAATAAAAAAATCACAATTTCCCCATTTGCAACAAAAGCCATAACCGAATTCCAGCTCAGCTGCTGTTACACTGGTCACAGCACTTAAAATATCTTTGAATATGTTACAAGTCAATCACAAAGTCAAAAGAGAAAGTGATCCAAGGGCAAAAACACAGTTACCAACCACAGTAAGGCTGAGTACAGCAATTACTTTAAACAGCAGTTTCTTAACTTCTGTTCTTTTTCATATTCTACAGTTGCCCCAATTTTGCTGGGTTCCTTGAAGATGCCCCAAGATACTGTACTTCTTGGACATCATGGACGCTGTTCATGTCTGTGCAAGCCCTTCATACCTTGCTTAACTTCTACACTGTCAGCAGAATTTCAAAAGAGAAAGTCAATTATTTATGTGCTAAAAGACCCAACAACAGCATATGTAGGAAGACCCTATAAATAGCATATATTTCTCCAGCCCTCTCTGGCCTTGCAGTCAGCAAAGATTATAAAGAAATGAAAGCAAAGTGCCGCATTGGCAAGAGCAAGCTGGACAGTCTGAAGATGAGATGCTCTAGGAATGTTGGGGAAGCTCTAAGAAAACAATTACAATCCTTCCTAATTCCAAAAGGAGTCACAGCAAGGGAAGAGTAGCAAGTTTGGCTTTCTATACACAGCAAGCCACAGTGAGCACATGGAGAAGGCATACGCAAAACCTTTGAAAGACACTAAAAAACCCTACAAAATAGCCACAGAAACAGGATGAAATACCCAGATGATGCAACTCTAGCCTTCAGCAGTCACAAGCCCCTCTTTCTTCTACAGACGTACACTTTGCAGCTTGCTTGCTTCTCTGTGCATAGCACAAGACCGCATTTTGTACTCCAAAACCCTTCACTGGATTCAAAGTATTGGACCACATTAAAAAATTTCAGTCTGACAATGGTAAGCAGTTTGGCACAGAATGATACAGAGAAGATACAACCACACTGAAGAAAAAGTGAAAAGGCCTCAAAGTCCTTTCAAATATGCATGGGAGAAAACATCTCCAGGCACCAAACCCAATTAGCCTGATGCTGAGCTGAGCAAGACGTAACAGGACTGCATTTAAGGTAGTGTTCTCTGTAGTATCTAACAACACTGACATAGGCCATGTCATCTCTAAATAAAACCCTAAACTGCACTTAACTATCTTTAGGAAGCTACCGGTTATTTAAATCCACAGCCACAAGACCTTGTCCTATCTATCAGGACTGCTGTTCAAGTCTCAGCTTTTCTGACATATTTTTCTTGTGTAAATACCTATATGCAGTACTAAAACCATTTCTTTCTCACAGCTGAATGAATAGCTGTCACTCCAACAACTTAACACTATTTTTACAATCCCCAGGATCATTTCTGTTGTCTTCCCTTGAACTCTACCCAATTATTCTAAATCCACCTCACCATGGGGACACAACACTCTAATATCAGTCTTGATTTCGTGCAACCTCTGCTGAGTGCATTATCCTCCTCCTACCCAGCACTGTTCTCACTGTTTCTCCAAGGATATTAGCTCATTTGCCCCAGTGCTACAATGAGAGAGGCAACTAGAATGAATTCTGTATTTTTCTGGTTTTCAAATCCAACTCTTATCCTCTGATAAATACCATTTGCCTTTTAGGTTTATAAACCTATCATTTTATACCTGACACTGAAAATAGGTATTTTTGGACTCTGAACATTTAACCTATAATCTGAAATTGCTCTGTAATAGTACTTGTTGAAATACCAAGTTTCCTTTTACTTCTGGTATTACTTAACTTTGTACCAGCAAACATCTCATCTCACTAGAGTACCAATAAAAACATTTCCAGTTTTTGATCAAAGACTAGCCCCTGGGAAAAGTACTAAAGCCTCCCAATTTGAGATATCCCTTTGGTAACAACTACACCTTGAAATCTGCCAGTTAGCCATCTAACATATGCCTTGCTAATCACAGGCAACAGAGCCTCCTTAAACAGTCATGTGGTCCAGCTTCAGATACCTTGAGGAAGTGGGATGGACACATCTTTCTGTTTCATTCCAAAAATACTGTAACTTTTTATATCTCCTACTTATAACTTTAAAAAGCCTAAATCCCAAATGTGAAATAAGAGCTTACTGATTTCAAATAAAAGTTCAACATGAAAACCCTAAGATTGGAAAGGATCGGATTAGAAACCGCATTCCATTGACTTGAAATAAGATTACATTGGCAGAAGTTATCTTGGTTATAGCTAAAAACTACATCTTACAATGATCCTTTATTTTAAAAGCTTTATTATTTTTAACTGTTAGCCATTTAAAATGGGCTCTTTCACCTTTCCCTGTTTTTCATATTTAGCTAGTAACGTACATTCAGCATCAATTTCTTTCCATCTAGTACATAAATGTTTTTAATTTTATATTTTTATAAAAATATTTTATATAAATGTTTTATCACTGCTTCTATATCAAGAAAGAATTTAAGAGTCTCTAGTACTGGCTCAGACCAAAGGTCCATCTGGCCTAGTGTTCTTCATCCAAGAACGGCTACAAGCACTAGTAGGAAGCCGTACGGACAGGGTAAACATACATGATACTTCCCCCACTTACACACTCCCTGACTCCAACTGTTTTCAGTCTGGTGTATTTCCTGAGGTTGGTGTGGTTTGTCTCATTCCACTTCATATTTTTTCTTCTCAGCGCCTGCCCTGTCCTTGAACTAATCTAAAATTTTTGCATTTTTCTTTTTGCACATTGTCTTCTAGTACAAAAATCCATCACTTAATACTTTTGGCAAAGAAGCACTTCCTTTTGCTTGGTTTGATTGTGCTTCTGACGAGCTTCATTTGTTAGTTCCTAGTTCTAGCATTAGAAGACAGGGACAGCAGTCACTCCCTGACTATGCTCTCTGTGATGATTTTGTAGACCTTTCTACAACACTTTCACAAATTTTTCAAACACTTTTATCTATGCTGAAGACTCCTAAACCTGGACTCATTCATTCGTCCCATTTAATTCAATAATCCTTGGTGACTTTCCAGAAACTTTTTTTTTTTAAGTTGAAGGTACCAGAACCAAAAACATTACTTAAAGTATGGGTGAAAAAGGGATTTCCACAGAGGTACAATCAAATTTTCTGTTGTGTTCCTATTTATTTCTAATGTTTGAATTGCTTTTTTGACTGCTATTAAGCACTGGGACAGTGTCTCACAGAAGTAGCTCATCAGGGGTAATGGTCAGTTCAGAGGCCATTATTTTATAAAAATAAGCTACACATATGCATTTATCTGCACTTTTAATCTCATTTTCCATTTCATTGTTCAGTTACTCACTCTTACAAAGTCTTTTTGTAATTCTTCATATTCTACCCTTGCCCTACCTTGAATAACTTACAGTTACCACAAATTTACGTCATTCTTTGCTTATTCCATTTATCAGGTCCTTTATGAGTATCACTTCTTAACCAAGACTGATTCTTTGAACTGTAATTCTGCATTTCATAATTATATTACAATTTGGTTACAGTTATACTACACTTAATTGCTTTAACCCTTGCAAATAGGGCCTTTCAAAGGTCCAAATAAACACTGCACTGCCTGGAATCATGGTCTGCTCACACATAAGTACTTTAATCAGATCAGAGCCATGATAACCGCTAATTTTTAAATTGCCAGTTAATTCATCTCCTCTATCAGAGTAAAAATTACAAGTCACCCATATTGGCTAAGGGACTGGTTTAAGAAGCTGTCACCTGTTAAATTTATAAACTGTCCTCAAACAGGTTAAAGTTGGCTACTACAATCTGCTTCCGAACAGTTATATAGCTTCCAATTATCCAAAGAGTTTCTTAATGAACATTTTCTTAACTCTTAAGAATATTTCTTTGTATTCATATTTTAATATCATGATATTTTCTTAGTATTGGCCATAAAAAACTTAGACGTAAGAAGCTACTCTGGCAATTCTTAATCAATCACACTTTTGCAGAATGTAAGATACTTTATACCCCCTTCATCAAGGAGCAGTCTACCTTGAATGATCTCGTTTCTTTTAAGAAGGAAACAGAGAAAAAGTGCCAGAAGGAAGCACACAGATAGTTACTATGGAATACTGATGAATGGCACTTTGTTCATGCATCGTTTCTGCACAGCCTTACATACATCCAGTTTAATGACCTACACAGCTTACATAATGCATTTTTCTGTGTGCAAATGTTGATGTGACAGTTTATTATAGACAAAAATGTACAATAGCATTGCTTCTAAAAAACATACCAGAGATTTTTCCACTACTCTGAGATCTCTTGCACTATCAACGTTTCTATTCTTACAGCACATTTTCAACGTAAAGCTTACGGGCAGAAATCTCCTCTCAGTTCTGAAAAATGAAATTCATCCATAATGTTGTGCTCTTTGTGTATGTAAGACCAGCTTACAGATTTCTAATAAAATAGCCTTGCTAGAATTAAATGATGATTTAGATTTTTAAATTGTTTTTTCAAGACAGCACAGCTTGTTGCCACATTGGCTATTAGCACTTTTATCATCAGCATTAATTTATTTTTATTAAGGCTACATTTTAACACTCTGCCAAGGAGGTTCCCACAAAGCAGTGGAGTAAGGAATTCTCATCATTATTATCTAACATGGCATTTCCATAACAGAATTCCAGCAAAATTTACTGAATTAAGACTGGTCCAGAAAATCCAGGAAAGAAAAACAGCGAGCATTTAAACAGCCTTGATTTCTTTTGTGCTGACTTAAGAGCACTTCTAACCAACCTGCCAAAGCTACAGATGTATGGGGGGGAAGTGTGGAACGCATCTGTGTGGGAAAGCACAGACAAAGCAGAGATGTTGGCAAAACCCCGTGTAAGAACAAGACTTTCAGGATTCCAAAAAGAGTTTAGTTCAAAAGACTAAGGAGTCTTCATAAATCATCATTTCAATAAGCAGTGATTCTCTCCACTTCTAGATAAAAAACTAACATGATCAAGGAAACGTTTTTAAAAAAAAGGAAAAGGAAATAAGGGAAAAAGACTGATTATTGCTAGCCATGTGATAGCAGACTTCTTTTTAAAAAGAACTATCATTAAACCAAAGGTAAAACTAAACAATTATTTTAAATGAGCAACTAAAGAAGGGATCATGCTAACCAAATTAGAACAAAAAAATGCTGAATGTCTATGGAGACATCAAGGTTAACTGTTGATAAGAAAGATTAAATAGCTTTTAGTACAGCACTTACTAAACCACACAAAAAGCATACTTGAAAATTCCTCTCAACACACAGCAAAGCATTATTCTATTCACCTACAGAGTTCAGGCTTCACTGTTTGCATTCAGAAAGCTATTAACTACAGGGGATTGTAAATTGCTAAGGTCATTTGGAGGAATGACTCTAACATAAATAAACTTTACTTAGCAATTAAAAATATGTCTGCTTATAGACAAGTGAGGGTTGCCTGACTATATTTGAATAAAATGAAACATGCTTTCTATCACCAGGTTTGCTACTGCTTTCATATCATGTAAATGCAACAGTCTTTACGCGCCAGTACAAGAAAATTTCTGACAAATCTAAAAACGTTAACAGTATTCTACAGTTCAATTTAGGAAAACTGTCTGATATCATACCTAGAGCACTAAGCACACACACTCAGACTTAAAACTATTACTGGTTTGCTGAAGCATAATCCTAATATGACCCTACAAAATGGTTTGTAAAATCAACACAGAACATTAAACAATGTCGACTCAGTTTAGCAGTGAAGCACACGTGACAAAACAAGATCAAAACGAATAGCAGGATGCTCCCTCCTCTTCAAGCTTGCACACAAGCTAAGGGATTTCCCTTGGTGCACCAATCTGCTGGCATGGCATTTGGAGCTAGCAACACAGGTATACCAAGAGGTTTGGCCTCCTGTACCCTGACGACTGAAAGTGATGGAACAAGTATATAGATTCATTGTTTCAGTAAATCAGTATGAGAATGCAGTTGTGCCTCTGCATTTCCTGGCATTTTTGTAATGAAAATAACAAGCTAACGTGAGATTAATCCTATCCTGAGAAACACACTCCACCCCAGTGAGATGTTACCAGAAAGTCTCAGAAGAATGCCACCAACCACTGAGCTGGCAGAGGACCACCCCAGGTGAAAAAGGAAGCAGGACAGTCAGAGGCACTTCTACAGTCAGTGCACCTCACTGGCAAAACTGGCCAAAGATGTCTATAATTCAGGTCTCACCTGGAAGTTACACCACTTGCTTCCGAAGAAATCACTCTATAACACATCCGTGGTTTTGATAGAGTTGAGAGGACAAAAAGGAACTTTACTGTGAGGGTAAACTGGTTGTGACCATCTAGATTTCTTGCCTTATGCTGGGCATCAGCAGAATGGGGGACACACAAAAGCTCAGCTTCAGTTTTCAGGGTGGAGTTGGAAACTGGACAAAGGGAAGGAGGGGGAAGACTCCAGTCCAGTAGACTAGCCAAACACCAGATCTCGGCAGCAAAAGATATGGGAGACTGGGAGATCTTGAGCTATGGTCCTTCACACAAACCTGGAGTCTCCTTGGTTTGCATGCACAAGTGCAGCATGTAAACTTACAGCTGATATTTCAAATCCAAGTGTCTGCCAACCATTCATTCTGTTTATGAATCCATGCCAATTTAACTGTTTATCCAGTAGGACTGAAAAGGATAATCAGCCCAGTACTTTCCTCTAAAATTGAGAACTTTCATGTGATTTCCATAAAATTCTGTATAAAATGGATTTAAGGTATCACATACACAGGTGCAAGACCTGTGTTCAAGATTTTCAGGCAAAATAGTGACTCGGATCTGAATTCTGCTTTGGTCGCTAGCAACTGTGTGTTAACTACTCTGATTTCTCTCTCCTTCCCTTTCCTCTCTTTCCTGCCTCCTCCAACTTTTTCTGAAAAGCACGTCTGCAAAGTGAAACTCCTCCAATGGCAAAGATACACAGGCAACGCAGAGACATATCAACCTACATCTCAATTGAGTGTCCCATACAATAAACTATCACATATTCTGAGCACAGAAAAGGGACTGTCCTTGTTTCCATTATGAATAACTTTGAAAGGTTCCATTTTGCAGCAAAAGCATTCATGAAATTTCAGTATCTTTCAAAGGGAAAAGTATCCAGGAAGCTCTAATTGTGCAAGAACTACATCCACATTTATAGTTATATGGCCATTCCTACAATTATTGATAGTGACAGTAAGAATTTTAACAAGATCTATCACTTTTAAGTTTTACACTGTTTCACAGATCAAGCAAGGAAATACAATTACCTGAACTTTACAAAAAAGCTGTATGAAACCAACAGGCAAGGAATTTCTCAAAGCCTGTATTTCCATATGATCCTTTTTTCTCAATAATCATTTTCTTTATAATCTTTTATCAAGCAAAGGACTGTAACTCCTTGTATATTAGTATTTTCTATAATCTTCTAGATTTCCAACATGGCTGTCATTATTTAGGAAATCCACTACACAGCCACTGAAACTCTGCAGTGCCTAAAACATATGCCTGTCACTTAAGTTTAAAAAAAAAAACATATGCATTTAATTTACTTTAAAACCCTTATAAGCTCACCTTGCAGAATGGGAAAGGAGACAATACTGTTGAACTCCTTTGGCTCTTTTTAGCACAAATATCTCTGAAAAAGTGTCTTTAATATCTTTAAGCTCACTGATGAATCATCACAAATGCAACCAAAACCACAGAAAACTGGGACTAATCAACAGAAAGTCAATGAGTAGCTGAACTTTCCTTGTTTCCATTCCTGAAAAAATGTTTTCCGATTTCAGCACATTTATCCTCCAATCACAAGAAGCTGAGCTCCCCAAATTTCCCCGTAGTACAACAGCATGCCTGAACTGGAGAAATTTGAACCAAGAAAGGGGAAGTGAGAGTGGCCTGGCTGGATATTCTTTCTTCTGAACAAAGAATAGTATCATCCAGTTGCCATCTTAAGCCAAAAAATGTTAATTGTGGTATTTCACAGCATTTTCATTCCAGCAAAATCCTTACTGCAGATACACTCACATCAGGAAAAATACTTCTGCCTGAAGAATATTTTACGTTTGGGGAACGGGTAGAACTACTCTGCAAATATAATTTGCCACTGTCCTAGGTGTGATTTTTGTGACTCCACCAAAAAAACGTGACAGAAGTTTTCTAGCACAACTCTAGAGTAAATGATCTCTTGCTCAAACCAATATTATAAGCCTGTGAAGGGGGTGGTAGCTCCCAAGATATTTAGGACTTTATGGGTCAAAGTAACAACTTTAAATGGCTCTTGGAAACAGGTGGATGTACTATACATATAGAACATAGAGCATTATGCATTCCCAAATTCCACATAAAACCCTGTAACCTCCTAGAGTTCAATTCTTGTCTATGAGCTGTTCTCTAAAAATCACAGGTTTAATCTGAAAAAAGCCCAAACAAACAAATAAAAGATTTTTTTTTTTCAGGTTCCTGGAAAAGCTAAAAACTGTTTAAATATGAAGCTTGAGTGTGCAGAGACGCTGCAAAAATTGTGAATTACTGGTTAATCTCTGTCACTGCATTATGGACTCCATGGTTATGAAGATTACAAAATCTGTCCATTGTTTCCTGTGGAATTTAGCACTGGCTGAAGAAAAATACACTAGTATTTAATACTTTGTTTTCCTCTCCACCCCTTCGTCATACTTGCTCTACAGATTTCCCAGCTAGCAGTTGGTTGGGTTAACTCAGCACTTCTCCTGCTGTCTGCTACAAAGGCAGGCAACCAAGGGTGATGAGAGGTAGGGCAAGAAAGGATAACAACAGGAAGAGACAGAAGGATTTCTCAGTAGGCTGTATGCATGAGCACACTAAAAGACAGTAATGGAAGTAAGCCAATAAAAAGGGCTCAAAACTGTCCATTTCTTTTGCAGAAGGCAATGATTGAGAAGTTTGTTCTGATCCAGTGGTAGAAAAGTTGGTGGAAACAGGGCTGCTAGAGAGTAATGAAAAACTCATTATTTAAAGACCCATCAGTCACATTGGTATTGAGCAGAGTGGAAAGATGAGAGTGAAAAAGGTTTCATGAAGGTGGAATACATTATAGCTACAGCCAATTATCACAGAAATTAGTTCCACTGAGCTTCCAACTCCATCAGCCCATCTATAACATCACATGGACATTCTCACATAATTGCCAAGCACTGTTATATATCAATACCCTGGCAGATTACTTCTACCTGTTACTTGGGAAAGCAGACGTTGATTAGCTTTCAGGAATAAAATTCAAAGACCCCAAACTGGCAAGATTAGACCATTGCATTTATGAAATACCTTTCCCATTACTGGAGGTATGCAGGTCTAAGAATGGAATCCTAAAAGGGAACTTTATCAAAATACAACCTAGAGAACAAATGCTAATAATAGTAAAGATAGTAAAAGTGATAGATTTTAATTGTAGCTCTTTTTCACACTGCAAAGAGAAATACTCTCTTGGCTTAGTTTAGGACAATTTTGAGAAAGATGAGCTGGTCAAGAAAGTAACTGAAGTTACAAGAAAGTACTGAATAATTACCAGTGTGTTCAGGTTAAATTAATTGGAAGGAAAAACAAAAGCATATTACAATTGCATTTACTT